>CM038231.1:67062882-68262882 GCA_021442155.1 Cymbidium sinense
TATATTTTTAATAATTAATTATTAATGAATTTCTAATTTAAACTTATTTTTTATTAAATTAATTCCAAATATTATGGAACATTTTCCAAAGGTTTATATTTACATATGGAATCACCCATTTTTAGAATTAATTTGAATTAATAAAACTTTTATGATTTATTTTATTAATTAAATTCTTTTATTATAATAATTCAAATATCATTTATTTAAATTTTATTTTAATTTTCTATAATCCAAATATTATTTAGTTCTTATAAAAAAATTTATTTCACATTTTAGGTTCATGTTGAAATAGTTGTAAAATTTTTTTTGAAGGTTCCTCATTAATCATATTTTCTTATTAATATTTTCTTCATTTATAAATAATTTTGTTTCTTAATTTAATTTAATCAAGATCAAAATGTTTTAGGATTTACTAGATTATTCATGGTAGTTTTGTAGTAATTTATATGATTTTCTTAATTGTATATGTAATATATTAATCAAGATGTAGATTTTAATTACTATTAACTAGTCCTTGGAAAGTTTTCTAGAGGTGAAGAACCCCTCAAGGATCTTCCCACAAGTTTTCATAAAATATTTCTTTAAATTTTAAAATTAATTTCTTTAATTAATTTCTTGATCTTCTTTGAGTTAACTATAAATTATGTATAATGTTTTAATGTTAATATTTTTATTTTATTCTCCTCTAGATGCTAGTTGTAGAAAATATTCATTAAGATTTTTAAATTTGATTTGAAATTAATATAAAATTTTGAAGTTTTTAAAAGATTTTTGTAAGTTTTTTAATTCTCTTCCAAGTTAACTAGGCCACACTTTTGTATGTGACAACCTCCTAATGGACCATTAGAATCTAAGTGTAAAGGGAGTAGAGATGACCTTAGTTGGATCAAATGCGACTTTAATTTGAACCATATTCTTCAACCTCATTAAGACCATTAATTTTATCTGAATAAAATGAATAATATATAATTCTTCTTCTTCTACCTCTCACACAAAACTGCATTCATTAATAGAAAGAAGGAATATCTGAGAAATATTACCAAGATTTCTCAAATACAATTCACTAGAAAGCATCAATACCCACAAGGTAGCTTACCTAAGGTGTGATCCTCCCATCTCTCAGTTTTCCTTCATAAAGTGTGAAACCCAATTTCAAAAATAGGTCAAGTTTAGGAATACCTTGATCTGTGAATTCTAGGCTTAAATCAATGGATTCTTGGGCTTCATTTGCGTTAAGGCGACAACCCCATCAAAAACTATAGCTTAAATAGTTGGTTGAATGGGGGTGTCTATCAGACCCAACCATGCTTGATTATGCTTGATCAATCTAGAGTTTAAGAGGTTTGGAAGAGGTGAGGAAAGTTATACTCTATCTCAAGAAACTCTAGTGGTGATCATAATTACCCACCGATTCCGAGCCTTCAATCGTAAGGTTTTATAGATTGAGCTTGACAGGTTCTTGATGGCAATTGTCATAATTCCTAATATTGGATAGGCATGAAGTGATTAAGAGAGCTAGTAAAAATTAGAGATTAATTTAAGGGAAACCAGGATAATTGGGCCGCTTTTGGGTTTAAGCACTTAAACATATTTGGGTTAATCAAAATGGGATGATTTTGAATTACTAGCTTAAGTCATGATTCTTCTTACTAATTATCGAATTTTGATTCTAACAAATACTATATTTTCTTGTGATAGCTAAACAATTTCACTTATGGGATGAATTAGATCTAGCCTCATATAATTTTAATTGATGCTTATTGCTTATATGAATAATTACCTTACTGTAGTTTGATTCCATGAGGTAATGTGATTGTTTTGGAGAAAATATGCCAAAGCTTTATTTTAGGAACCTCTAAACCATGAACTTAATAAGTTGCATTAATAAAATCATTACTGTTAAGATTGAGTTCAATGAGATTCATCACAATTTAAATGGTTACCTTAAGTTCTCATTATTCCTCATTATCCAAACTTTATCTTAATTGAATTCTTAATGGATTTATTAGATCACTAATAAGTAAGTGGTCATTCAATTGTTGCTTTACATGCCCAATAATTTAGATTGATCTAAGCATTTTACTTATAGCTTTGGAAGTAAATTACTTAAGATGAATTTAAATTTGGTGAAAGATAAATGTGATTTGTACAAATTTGAGCAACATATTATTTTAATGTGAACCTTATTGGATTGGATTAAGTCAGAATTATACTCGAATAGCTATTATAAGTGTTTAAAATATCATTAATCACATTTAATTTAGTTATAATTAATTATATTTAACCACTTGTCACCTTAGTAAGTCACATGTAGGTTAATAAAGAATTTCATTTGATTTATTTGAATTAAGCTTAATTAAGTTTTTTGGAAACCAAATTTTTAAAGGAAAGTAATTATTTTATATATGTGGCATCAATTTAGACATCTAAATTTAGTATGGTCAATCCTAGTCATCAAAAGGTCCAAGATATTCATAAATGATCTAAGAAATGGCCCTAACATCATTAGGGCATGATTTTGAAGTTTAATCTTAAAATTTATATTGATTTGGGGCTAATTAAGATATATAGTTAGAATAAGTCTAATCATGGTCAAAACATAATCTAAATGACTCCAAAATAGCTATGGGTCATATTGGGCTCAAGGGAATGCCATTTATAAGATTTATTATGATTTTAGAATATTTTGAGTTTGAATGGAATCTTGATAATTTTGAAAAAACTTAGGCTACATTAGTCTTACTAAGTTTAATAATAGGCTAAATAAAAAGATTAAATTTTTATTTGGATTAGATCTATTCTAATTCTAAAAATGAGGTCAACATATGTGGGTGGGACTCTTAAAAGTTTATTACTAATATGATTAATTATAGTCATGGAGGCGATATCTTTAAGCTCAATGGAGATAAATCAACTTACACTTAGGTGAGTAAGGTTAGCCTTTTTTTTGTTAGCATGCTTAAACTAGCTCAAATAAACTTGGTATAATCCAAATAAATCATTGTAAGGCCAAAAGTTATATATTTTAGGGAGAATATGACTTAACAATTTGATTTGGATTGAGCATGCATACTCATAAGGGAAAACATTAGATTTGGTGAGGATCTATTGACACAGGCATGCCTAGCAGTGAAGTAGAATTTAGACCAATAACTCACTCGCCCACATGGCTTCACTCTAAAAGAAAAATGTGAGGAAAGATTGTCCTAATCAAGTGACCAACATCAAGTAACTCACCTCATGTATGGAGACTCACCTACATATAGGTGACTACACAGCTGAACACTCACATCAAATAACTCGCCCCACTAGCACTAGAGATGACCCTTGAGAGCTTGTCTCTCAACACATATTACTCACCCACTATCCAGATCATAGGTGAGTCTCTTTCTATCTAAATGACATAGTTTATATGTACTTTTCTTAAATAGATGCCTCCTGGTCCTATAAAAAGTGGATTCTCAAGGAGGAAAACATTTTGATATTTTTTTCACTTTTTAGTTTTGGCTCTTTTACTTTTCCTTAGAGGGAGAGATTCTTGTGCTCTAACCCTCTAGTTAAGCTTTCAATCTTTAATAGTAGAATTTATCCTACTTTCTTACTTTACTTTATTACTTATTGTCCCACATGATCTAGCCCCACTTCTTGTATGCTTAAAGAAAGGTCCTGCATTACTCCATGAATAAATTTGGATTCAATAATCTTTTAAGTGTGGTGAGCATGGAGGATGATGAAGATAAGAAATTAGGTTCCTGACAAAGTAGACCCATCAAGATGAGACAACTCAGTAGGCATTAAGGTGAATACACAATAGTTTGTTAAACAACAAGATCTAAAGGATATAGAGGATAAGATCACTTGCATAGTCCTAGCAATTATGAAAAAAAAGTAAAGAATAAAAGTCTAAGGTTTAGGGAGGATAAAAGGTCATCTAGTTTGATGACTCATGAAACTCCACATTGCATAAGGGAATCATCCAAGATGCCTAGCATTAATGATGAGTCCTATTAGGCGAGCAAGAAGAAAGCCACTAGTGTAGAACAAGAAAATACTACTCCCACTAGCACCTTTTTTAGGAAGATGAGGAAACCTCTCCCCTATGAAAATTTAAGATTCCACACATAAAATCTTATGAAGGCCCTACCAACCCTACCAACCATAGCATATTTTGAATCCACTACATCGCTATTAGGCCTAGATAATGAAATGAATTGCCAACTATTTCTTACCACTTTCAAGAAGTCAGCTCTCAGATGCATCTACTAGTAGGTTTCATCACTTCTTTCTCAAAATTCAAGAAAATATTCTTCACATAATTCACTTATGCTAAAAAAACCCTTGAAGAGTTCACAAGCTCTTCTACAAATGAAATAAAAAATTAGGTGAGTCCCTTAGAAAGTTTGTTACAAGCTTCCAAAGAAAATTTCTAAAAGTAAAAGATTTAAAGCATGTAGTTGCACAAGAAACACTTTCCCATGGCCTCAAAGTGGGTCCATTCATATATGGTCATTGACTTCAATAAACTAAAACATTAGTAGTGCTACTAGAGTTAGCAAATGATCATGTAAATATAAAAAACTACAATAAAGTCTCCTAGTCACCAACATCAACTCACATAATGGATTTGACAAAGAGGTCACTTAAAGAGAGGTTTTCAAAGAATAGATTATGAGTTTAGAGTTAAGACAAAGGGAAAAGGCAGCATGTTCGACAAGAAGAAGCACCGATGCATAGACTTGAAGTCAAAAAGCCACCAACTCACTGTGAATGCGATAAATATTCATATTTGATGATAATTACACCTTGAGGGTGTAAATGTTTGAGTTAATCAAGGAAATTCAATACAAAGAATGCTTCTAGCAACAACCACCTTTGAAGGTTGATAGATTTTACGATTGATCTAAGTATTACACCTATCATTGCGACCATGACATGACATTGAAAAATGCTGACATCTCAAGAGTCTAATCAAATAACTCATGGATGCAAGAAAGCTATTGACCTCATTTTTGGATGAGGTTAACATTTCTTCCAAAGGCATTCATTAGGACTCTTAATCCTAAATTAGAAGCCTTTTAACTAAGCACCTAGGTCATCACACTTAGTGATCTAATGCACTTTCCTTGGATTAATTTAACTTAATGGGTTTAGTTAGATTCAATCTAAATCATCAACGTAAACATACACCACTCTAAATGTAAAAGTAATTAAGCATAGGCTAGGTTTTAATTAGGGAACTAAACTTAATTACCTTAATTAAGCTTATTACCATATAAACCTAAAGAATTAAAATTAAACCCAAGACAAATCCAAATCAAATGAAATCAGAAACATAAAATCATAACATATCAATTAAATGAATCCAAATCCATTAAAGGTCAAAGGTTGGTCAACCCTTTTACATGGGTTTGACTTATGTGGGTCCCACCAAATCAAAGGTCAACCCACCAAAATTTGACAAATAAAATCATTTCAAATGGTTGGAATAATAATATGAGCATAATTAAACATGAATTTGAAAGAATATAAGTCCAATATTATCTTCATTAGACTAATTAAGTTATTTAACCTAAAAAGGCCTAAATGGGTCTTATTAGACTTAAACCAAAATTAAATTTAAATAAACTCAAATTAAATATCAAAATTCATTTGAATATGAATAGTGACCATAAACCAACCCATTATTGGGTCTACATTGACCAATTTTGTCATTTGAACGAATGAACCCAAACTTAACCCATTAAGCCCAATTTGGGTCAAATGGGTTCCAAATGAAATAAAATTGGGATTGTTTGATCCAATGCTTTTCAAATTACTTAGATTAACCCAATAGTTACTTAAACACATTATGATTAAGCCAAATTAATTATTTGACTTAATTAAAAGTAACCTAAACTTAATTACTTTAAATGGGCTAAACCTAAAACAAAAACTCTAAAACTCTTAAAATCCCAGAAACCTTTTTATCAAAAGGTTCATTATTGATTAAATGGACATATATTAAGCATTAAACCAAGGCTAATCCATTAAACGAGTTGACCTAACTTGAACTAATGCAAGAAATAGTTAAATGTCTTAATCCAAAAAGATGTCAATTCCATCTCCTACTAATTCACTTAGATGTTAGTAAAACATTCTTAGACTTAATTAATGATGGTTCTCAGCTCAAATTAAATCACTTAAGCATCCTTCACATAAATCCAAAGCAAGGAATGTCATGACAAGTCCAAGGGATGAAAAGCCAAATTTCATTTGCATAACCCAATTCCCTCTCCACCTCTTCATCCTAGACAGGTGTAAGATGGCCGAGAAGCATGGAAACTAACTCCCAAAGGTTGTAATTAGCTCACCGACCAAGGGAAGGAAGAAAATAAGCTAAAAATGCATGGCCAAGAGGCGATACACACATAGACCATTTTTCGAGTGTAAGAGACCTTTCCATCACCTTGTTGATCTCACACGAAGTTGAAACATACTTTCCCCACTTCCCTCACCACGGAGGACTAAGAACATCCAATGCCTAATTCAAACAAGAGGTTGGTCCAGGTGTAATCCAGGGAGGCAATCAAATTCCTTTGGTACATGAGCTTCACACACAATTCCATAGCTATTGGAGTCAACCCCATTGCTAGAGATCATCAGGATCGAGGTATGCCATTAACGACCTCCTTTAAGCTTTTGACCTTGGTGCTTTTCGAAGAGAATTTGATCCCTTCATTTTCATTCATTGATGGATTTGCAATCAAGATCGTGCAATTTCAATGGTTTGATGGTTGGAAATCAAGCAAAAATGATGGACATCTCATGGCCTCTGTCGTCAACGTAGTAGAAGTAATCTCTACCATCCATTCCTTTTATAAGGAATAGATGGTCGAGATCTAGTCCAATCTTTGAATAAATCTAAAAAGGAAAATTATGGCTTGAATCACGTGCACCGCCTCTTACACATGGATCCACGTCATATCCTATGTGGTGTAATGACACGATGCTGCATGTAAAGTAGTGTCACATCGAATCCACATGGATTTGATGTGCTAAAATAGAAAAATTGGGTTTTATTTAATTAAAATTTAAGAAAAAATACAAGAAACTTTAATAAACCATAAAAACTAAATATAAATCCATAAATTTTTAACTTGGGCTCTATGGATTCATCTTGATGAGAGGAATCTATTAAAATTAAAATCCCAAATTATTTTGCATTTTGACCTTAATTTAGTTTGAATGAAAAATTTCAAACCATAATTACTCCTAACCAATGATCCAATCTAAATGAAACTTTGGGGGATCAAAATTGATATTAAGACACACATCATATAAAGTTTTCATAATTTATTGAGCAATGAAGCTTAATATTGAAAATTTTAAACCCTAAATTGTAATTTTCATGAAATTAGCTATTAATAAATTAAATAAATGATGGAAATTGATTAAAATAATTTAAAACATCATAATATACTCAAATAACTATAAATAAACTATTAAAACTCATGTGAACATAATAATTTATAAGATGGCTTAATTAGGCCATTAAGTAAATTAAGTAATTCAATTAATCAACCTAAACTTAAATTAAATGTAATAAATCAACCAAAGCACCAAACATTATGAATGAACACTCTTTGGATGTATATTTTAGTGGGGTTTTAAGGAAAAATAAAACCCTTAAATAAATTTCATTAAATTAAGCCTGATTTAGGTTTTAATAAAATAATAAAAACTTTAATTACACTTTAATCACATATCCGATCAAGGTGAAACTTTAGGAAAATTAATAGGTAAGGAACCCCACTTGCCATAAAAATTCATATTCATTTGACCTATGAATTGGGAGTATTTAAATTTCCATGCCTTTAGGTCAATTTAGCAAAAAATTTACAGAAATTATAAAATTCATAATACAAATTTAAAACATCATAGTTAATATCAAAACATTTAAATAAAATATATAAGTCAATTGAAAATAATAGAATTCAAATAACTCTAGTTAAAGATCATAACTAAAGGAAACATTGAACTTAAATCAAATTTAATTATGATAAGTCTTTAAATCATAATAATTTTAGTTTATATGCTGAAATATAAAAAGATCATTGATTTCTAAAATATATAAGGTGTCAATACATAAATACATTAATATCATTTACATAAGGAAATAAAATGGTATAAATGTGAATATAAAAGAATAAGTATGCAAACATAAGAAAATGAAATGTGAACATAAAAAAAGGTTAAGTGTAATTAAAACCATAAACTATAATGAATTAAAATTTTAAAATGACAAAGTAACAAAGCATATTTAATAAACCAAGAAATAACCTTTCTTTTAATTACTTAAGTCATAGAATAAATCTACATTAAGATAAATGTTCTTTTCGAAAGACATAAAGATCATTCTTTTTGTTCTAAAGTAATTAAGATAAATGAAATCCTTCTATAATGTGCAATTTGGAATCATTAAATACAAAAATTTAGAACTATTCCATAATGAAAGAATCATTAATATAAATAAGTTATAAAAGTGGAATGTAATAAATTGAATAATCTCAAACACAATAAATTGAACATAACATTATTTAGGTTAATGAACATTAATGAAAATAAACAAATGAAATTAACTCCAAAGTTTTACATTAATGAAAAGGAAATTAACTTGATTTGAATAGAGAAAATACCTACACTTAAGTTTTACCTTGAATCAAATATAGTAAAGTCAATGAACAAACATAAATATTATATTAAAGATCAACTTAATACAATATATAAGTCATCATAATCAACTAAGTAAATATGCAAAGTAAGTCAAACTAAAGGAATAAATGACAAATATCAATATCACAATCTTAAATCAAAGAAATTAGAGAACCTCAAATCATAATGATAAATGGATTAACTTAAAGAAAAATCAAATTAAATCATAATAATAAATCAAATGACTTAATTTAAACCAAAATCATAAAATTCATACTAAATAAATATAAAACAAAATGGAATAAACTAAACTATAAAACCCTCTAAATTCAAGTTCAATCAAAATACTTAGGATTTAAATTAGATTTTAGGATGAATCTTTACCTCAAAATAAAGTTATAATCCTATTAGGATTTAGGATGTTGAATGGAATGGGCTCCATTTAAAATAGAACCTATTTATTCTTTATTCTTGAAAACTTAATTTTAATATAATAATATGTACCTATAATGAAGATAAAAATCATTAAATAATTTGAATTAAAATCATCCAAAGGTAGATAAACCAACATTCAAAACTAAAGGAATGAAAATTAAAATCACAAAGCCTAGTAATGTCTTGCCACATAAACCCTTTTTTCACACACTAGAATTATAGGTCATAGATCCTAGACTTAGGTTAGGGTTTTGTGACTTTTTGTGATTATGTGATGAGAAATTTTTTATTATTTTGTGGTGTATTATTTTAGATTAGATGGCTAGGATTGATTGATGATAGTCTGGATAATAGAATATTATTTCTAGAATGAACATTCTCTTCTATAGGGGTCTGTGTTAAAGGGACTGATGTCATAAATAAAAATTATAGAATTGTTGTTTTCTTGCTTGTGCTGAAAAGTCCCTCAGCATAGTCCATAGGATAGGTGGGCTTGGCAAGCAACTAATTCTAAGCCCGTATATTTGAAAAATATAACTATTGTATGTTATTTGTATTTTCTAAAATTTGTTTGCATGGCTTAGGATTTATTTTTGAATTTAAAAATATAAATTTGAGCTTAGAATTAGGTTAGGATTTATGGGGTCTAGGATTAGGTGAGAACCTTACCAATAGATGGTGCAAAGGTCCTGAAATCCAATGGAGGTCCTTGAAGAAGGAGATGATCAAAAAAAGACTCATAGATCTTGTAGTAGTTCTAGGTCAGTATAAGGGCAAAGCTTAGCTATCCATTTTTATTTCTTCTAGGATGTATAGCGGTACCTAGATCCATTTGCCTATTTTATAAATTTAAATTAGATTGATTTATTTTGGGTGCACAATAGAATCAATCTACTTTTCTAGGTTTCTTTTTATGTTGTGCTTTTCTATGATGAATGCTTGGACGTAGCCTCATAGAAAAAAATTAAATTTTCTACCCAATTAAACTTAATCAATTCAAACATAAAAAAGCACAATTAAAACCTCATAAATTAAATTTAGAAATAACTTAAAATTAATTAGAAACTAATTATCTCCTAAGACCATGAAATTTTATTGCTTCCATCCTTCAATTGGGAAACTTTTCCCATTGCACATAAGAGGCACCTGACCTGTGAGAATGACAGCCTTCTTGGGAAACCCTGCCTTCTATTATTGATTTGACCCATAACCCTTTCTAATTTGACATTAGCATAAAATGCATACAAGACCTTTAAATAAATCTTGAGTCAAAATAAATAAAATCTAAAAATGTGCATTAGTTGCATTTCATACCCTACATGATTCTAGAGATTAGGGAGTGAGTCTAAGATTTTTAAATTTCTTTCTTAATAATGAAACAACCTAGCCATCTTGTATTCATAAGACTTGGCATCATGAATTTAAAATGCGCTTAAGTAGTGTTAGCTGATAGCCCACTCCAGGCGGGTTGTAAGTCCCGAAGAGTCAGGGATATGTTAGTTTCCCTCAATTGAAGGGAATAGCCAATAATTCCCAAAATAAAATTAGGTCGAGCATCTGACATGTGTCAGAAGCACTTGTGGACTAGGTTCTGAAGCATCCCCCTCAAAGTAAGTATTCACCCTAGATATTTTTGCAATCTTGTGCTATTAGAATCTAAGTCCTAGACTTCTAAGAAAATGTTAACTCAAGATCAAAATTAAATTCCAAAATTTAAAGCCCAATTATAGGATAGCTAAAATGCCTATTAAGCATCCCAATATCAATAGGCATTTCCTACTTCATCCTATTTGGCCTCCAAAAGAACTCTCTCAAATTTGAATTATTCCTATTTGAAAATCTCACATATCAATCCTTTGAAATCCACCTTATAAATATTTAGAAATAACAACTTAATTCTTTAATTGGGAGTATTCTTAGGAAGAGACCCTTCCTAAGATGTAACAAATTTTAGTGCTTGCCTCAATAAGGAACCATGAACTAAGTTTAAAATAAACCTGTTCTACCTTCCATGTAGAGGGATTAATCTTAAATCAAATACCCATTAGCCTTAAGAGTCTTTATTAAATGATTGAATCCATTATAGGATAACATGTTTATCCTTTGGGATAATATGTTTATTTCTTAATACCATATTTGATCATCTAAATAATAAATTCTAAACTCTATGTGTTGTCACAAAAAATTTCCCCAAAGCTTCGATGTGTTCAAGAGAACCAAGAAAAGAGATAATTTTGGAATAAAGACATGAACAGATTCTTGTGTGACCCACATCACGTGGAAACTACCTTAATAAAAGTTTTAACCTTATATTTATTTTCTTTATAACAAGTTATTATTATCAAAAAAAAATTATGCAGGCAAAACACTTTGATAATTTGAATAAATTAAATAATTTTTTTATTCTCACCGCTAAATTGTTTTTTGATACTCATAAAAATATATTGCTTGAAATTCAAACAATGGAGACTAGGAGTTTAAATGTGGTATAATAAATGCTGAGCTACTCGCCCAAGCCACTAGAAATTAAATTTGAGTTAACACTCAATGAGCTACATGAGCTTTTGTAATTGAAGTTAAGACTCAAGGAATTGAGTTTCAACTCAGGTTATTTGGTGAGCTATATTTGGCCCAAATAAAATCTTGAAACATAGCAAACTACTTTTGATTGTGTGTATAAGGATCAACTCAACAGACTATTGAAATTAAATCTTAATCACTTAAACTCACTCATTGTGCTTCATAAATATCTAAGGGACTACAAAATGAAAGACACACCATGTGGTTGGAAATTAAAGTGAAAGACCAACACTCCATATCATTCACAACTAAAGTGTAAAACCAACACTCGTGGTTCATCACTATAAAATAAAAGAGCAACACTCATTGGCAATAAAAGTATAAAATCAACACTTTATATGGTTATCGACCAAAATGTATGACCAACACTCCCTATGGTTGGAAATTAAAGTGTAAGACTAACACTCTGTGTTGTTGGCAATGTGTAAGACCAAGACTCTATGTGATTAGTGAAAAAAGTATAAGACTAGCACTCTATGTGGTTCATGAATATAAAATAAAAAGACCAACACGCCATACAATTAGCAACAAAAGTGTAATATAAACACTCTGTGCAATTAGTAATTAAAGTGTAAAACCAACACTTTGTGATGTTAGAGATTATGAAATAAAATGACCAACACTCCATACAATTTAATATTCCCTTAATATTGCAAAGTGATTACCTAAAATAATTATTACTTAGCTATAACACCCACAAGAGGGGCATTGAGTTTTAAAAATAAATTTCAAAAAACTTAATTTTAACTTTTGTAGAAAACTTAATTACTTAATAATAATGCTTTAGTGAAATGAAACAATAGAAAATCAATAGCATAAAAGTAAAGAGCAGAAAAGTAAAGAAAGAGAACATAGAGATTTTTACATGGTTGATCACACCCAACCAACCTACGTCCACACTTAGCCACCTAGGCTAAGAATTCACTAAAATAAAGTTGATATTACAACAAATCTCCCATACCTTTTTTTCATGGGCAAGTATAACCAAACACATACTTTCCTTAATGGACAAGTATAACCCAACAAGAAATCAAGATAAGGCAAAAAGAAAGATACAAATCTAACTCTCAATTTTAAAATATTTTTGTACACAACCCAATCTACACTACTATTAAAGAAATTGAATATTAATAAAAAAAGAGAGCACTTTAACTTTAAATTGAAATGAAAATAATATCTTCAATCAAGTATTTAATGCATGTAAGTAACTTAATGTTACTTTGAATGATCTTTAAAAGGTTTGAAATGAAAAGTGTATTTGCAATTAGAATAACTAAACAATCACTTGAATAAAGATTTGAATGATACCACAAGAAAGCTATCACATAACCTACATATAAACCAATTTAAGGCTAGTAATCAACAAGTTCAAAATAATTTATGTAAGAGATTAAGTGGTCGGGCAAATAGAAAACTAAATGAGATGAGATGTTAAGCACAGTCAAATTTAACCAACCTATATGAAACTTTAGTCCAAAGTGATAAACAATAGATATTCAAATTATTAAGCATTAAAAATTAAAACCTTCATAAGAGATTTCAGCTAAACAAGAAACAAAAGGCTTATCAAATGATTAAGCACAAAATAAATTGATCTTCTTATGTTACAACCAAACAATAAAATTGAGAAATTATCAAGTGATTAAGCATAAAATAAATTAATCTTCTTATTTTATTCTTGGTCAAACATCAAATAAAGGTTATGAAGTCGATAAACACAAGATAATTTAAATAACCCTATAACCTTCAAAGCCAAGAAGAAATAAAAGAAGTATAAGGACTCAACACCTTAGAAATTTAAGATCATGGCTATGATGCTTTCAACCAAGGGAGGAAACACATCAAACCTTCACTTTTTCCAATCAATCTTCAAGCCAACTAAATTTCCAAGGGAAAGAGAAGAATGATGAGGAATGTTTGCACTTGAATCACTAAAAATCTCCAAGAGTATGCTTTAGCAAGGATTGGCCAAGTAGAGAAGATGAGCAAGAGAGCAAGAGAGAATATTAACTTTTTGAAAACTTTTTCAAGTTGAAACAAGGATCTTAAATAGAAGAGGGAGGAGTCTAGAGTCAACCAAAGGATGATCTAATGAGAGGGAAATTGATTATGGATCAATTTGAATTTCAAATCCAAGGGAAATTGGATGCCAAGAGAGGCTCCTTTACAAATTTGATCCAAGCCAATATGGAATGTTTTCTATGTGAATCATGACTACAAAAAATGGAGAATTCTATAAGAAATTGTGTCCAAGGGGTTTTGATATGAAGGATGGGATTTTGAATAAAATAAATCTAGGGAAATTGCCATTAATGAATTCAGCCAAGAGAGTTTTCATAATTAAGAAATTCTCAAATTAATGTATGAATCAATTTAGATCAAGGCTGATTATATTATATACTTATTTAATGATTAAATAATATATAAATTTATTAAATTTAAAGCAAAGTGGCCGGCACCCAAATACTTTCCTAAATGGATCAAATTAAAAAAAGAATTATTTTAAAAAAAAGAGGGCTGGTTTGAATTTAAATTTAAATGAACTTGTAATAGATTAATTAGACTCTAAATAGTCATAATAAATCATGCTTGGGATGTTCAACATATTCCATAAAAAAATTTGATTTGATTTAGCAAGTACATGTCATGAATAAAGAAGTTTGAATTAAAAAAAATCAAAATAATTCAAATTCAAAATTTAAAATAAATGAGTTTTAAAAATATAAAAAATGAGGGAATATTATATGAAAATGTTTTGAATGAAATTCATATATTTTATTACACAAAATGCATTAATAAATTTGACCAAAATAATGTTAAGATGAAAATGATAATATGAGAGAGAATAAGAGAAAAGGATAATTTTAGAATAATTCAATTTTAATGCAATAAAAATTATGAATATCATGGAAATGATTTAATAAAGTTTAAACATAGTTAGTCTTTCTTGAACAAATATTAAATGGAACTTATTTCATGCATTTAGTTTATATTATCCGCAATGGATAATTTAATGAGTAATTTTAATATTAAGATATAGAAAAATATAATTTTTAAATGATAAAATTAAAGCTTAATGTATCATTTATTTTATCTTAGTGAGCTTTTCATTTGGCTTAATATAGTAATTCTTAGAAAAATTCTCACCCAATTTTTGTCTAATAGTTTTAGCATTCTCAATTGACTAAAGAACTTGGAATTGAAGAATTTTCCTGCACTTGAATTTAACTTGATTAGTAGCATTTGAACATGAGTTTATTATCATCAAAATCAATCTCAAATGAGGTGTGGCTCATGAAGTCAATAATAATTAATTTACAAGTACATTTACCAAGTATAATCATTCAATAAATATATTTAATGAGTATACTCAATGAGAATATTCATGCAATGAGTACATTCAAAAGTATATTCATTCAATGAATATATTCTATGAGTACATTAACACAGTAAATACACTTATGGCCATCGATGTATGCATAAAGTGGGTATAAATATAATGTAAAGACAAATACCATGAATAAGTTTTCTTTCATTAAGAAAGTATCCATACAAAATGTGAGTAACATGAATACAAAAATTTAAATATATAATTGCTCTTTTAACTCATAGAAACAAATAAAAAAAATTTTACAAAGGCAAAATCTAGTTGGTGCTTCCTTCCTCATTACTCTCCTTAGACTTCAACTCAAATAGAGCAAACATTTTGTTAAGAGGCTATGGTATCCAAGAGGAGGGGGGTGAATTGGGTTTTTAAAAGATAATTTAAAAAAAAACTAATTTTAATGTTTTGTATAAGACTTAAACCCTTAATAATTATGCTTTACTGAAATATAACAACAACAAAAAAATTTAGAAAAGTAAAGTGTAGAAAAATAAAGAAAGAGAACTTATAGATTTTTACGTGGTTCGGCCAAACCCCAAAAATTGGCTTACGTCCATGCCTAGCAACCTAAGCTAGGAATTCATTAAGTCAAAATGAGATTACAACAAATCTCTCATACTTTCCTTCACGGAAAAGAACAACCCAACATCATATTTTCCTTAATGGGCAAGTACAACCCAACAAGAAAACAAGAATTTGAAAGTATTTAACTCTCAATTTAAAATTATTTTGTTCTCATAACCCAACTACAATAATATTAAGGAAATTGAAATTAAATGAAAGAAAGATAGATCACTTTAATTGATATTTAAATATGTAAGCAAGGATTAAACTTAAAGTATGTAAATCATGAAAATGAAACTTTAAACTATTTGATGTGAATGTAATACCTTAAAATCAAATTGATTTACTTTTAATGATTTAAAATGTAGCACAATAAAGAATTGAAAACTAGATCAACTACTTTTACAAAAGAGACTTTGAGTTATCAAAAGATCAAATGTAAAATGAAATCTTAAATCTCAAGAAATCAATTTGAAAACTCTTTTCAAAAAGGAATATCAATTGTGCAAAGTATGAAACTATTTAATAGAAAGAAAACTTGCAACTTACAAGTGTTCTTTATGAACTAATTTTCATAACATAAGTTTCACTTTAGCAAATGTAAAAATAAAAAGAAGAGATGAGTTTGCAAACACAAAAGTTTAATCAAAACCAAACAAAGCTTTCTTCCAACTTGAAAAAGTGTATGAATAGATGTGTAAAGCACAAATAAATTTGACCAAATACCAAGGAGTCTTAGCCCAAGAAAGAAATCAAGGTCTCACACAAGAGAAGTAATGAAATGAATTAAAAAGAACCTTAAAAGCTTTCAGCCAAGAGGAATTTCCACCAATCCATCAACTTCTTTTATGCAATCTTTAAGCCAATCACTTGTAGGTTGGAAGATGGAAGAAGAATGAAGAAATTAGCACTTGATTCACCACGAAAAGATCTCTAAGAGTTTTTGCAAGAATTTGGCCAAGAGAGGATTTTCTAAGAGAGATTTTTCTAAGAGGATTTAACCTAGTCTTTGGAACATTATTTATAAGACAAGGGGTCATGAAGGTTTGGCCAAGAGAAGGAAAAATAGGAGGAAAATTTATTTGGAGTTAATTTAAAGATAAACCAATCAAAATAAAATAGTTTGCATAAGATAAAAAATTGAACAAAGAGTAATAAGAGAGAATTTAATGTGGAAGGTTGGTTTAATTTAAAATTTAACTTTAACTTTAAATTGCATGAGAGGGATTTTAGCCAGGGCAAGGAAGATGGAAAATAAACATGGTAAGTGATTTAAATTCAATTCAAATATATTTATTTTTGCAAGATAAAGTGATTTAATTCAGCTTCCTTTAATAAATTTTTTATTAATGAAGACATTTTTATTTTAATACTTTTGTATATTTTCATGTATATGTCTTTTATTTGGGATTTAAAAGCTCTAGGATTTAAATTAATAAAATTTTTCTAACTTAAAATGACATTGAAGTAGTAATGCCTTAGCACTATGAATTTAGCACCGCTACTAGTCTATAGGATATAAGATTAAAACTCTAGAGTCTAGTGTTACAGTGCTCAATCTATAGACTGTTGCGCTCCTAAGATAGTCATTTTTTCATTATTTTCAAAAAAATTAGGGCTGTGGTGCTGCAACACTAGTTAGATAATCATTTTTATCATTTCTACCCAAGGGATCAATGAGGTATTGCTTAATTTGCAGTGCTACAATGCTCATTAGAGACTTTCCCAAATAACTCGAGAGCTTAGTGCCTTAGCTAGATCCATAGTGTTTAAGTGCTATCTCATGAGTGCTTAAAATTTAGCCATTTTGGAAAAACTTAAAATTGTTGCAGTATAATATTTTAGCATTGCTAAATTTGTTTTTCTAATTTTTTAGTACATTAGCACCCTTCTCCCTATTTATGAATCCAAGATCAATGAAGGGAGGATTCTATTTCACACTAGAACTAAGTTCAATGGTAGATAGGAGCATTTCAGCTTAAAGCACTACAGTGCTATGTGAACAACACTATGGGGCTATTTTAAAGATATAAATTTTGAGAGTTTAGCATCATGAGCTGAAATACAAGACATTGTGACATAGCAAGAATGATACCACAAGAGAGCTTAGTGTCTGCTTAGACCTCAAGACTGACACCACATTATAAGAATTCTATTTTGAATCAATTCTTAGAGATTTTAATGGTTTTTAATGAAAATTTTATGGCATAATGCCTAAATAGTGCTAGATTTTCAAATATTTAGTGCAAATGTAATATTCTTCCTTATTCCAAATCCAAGATTAACAGAGCGAGGATGTTCTTCTTGCACCATAACTAATTTCAATGACGGAGGTTTTTAATACTCAAGATTCTAGAATTTTTAGTCTTACAAGGCATTCTTATTACTATGAATCCAAGATCGATGGAGACACTTATTTAATTCATACTAATAAGATTGATGGGGAAATCCTTTTAATTTATCTTTTCAAAGAGAAAACTTGCATAAAAGAAATTTTTCCAGAAATCTTTTACATAAAGTAGACAAGATATTAGTCTTGTAGTGACATAATGCGTATTTGTAGAGAGTACAAATGATTGGGAGTAAGAATAGGGTAAGAAGATGAGAGAGTGAGTGGAAGAGGAAGAGGAAGAAGTTAGGGGGCCTACTCTCCCCTTTTTATAGTGAATTTCTCCTTTATAGGGATGTTTTTATGCTCAATAATTATTCTCACAGTTTTTTTGGGTGGTTGTTTCTACTGGGGTGGGGACGGTTGCTTTCTTGGTCTTAAAAACTAAAGATCATCATGACAGTGCATCGTTAGCATGGCGTAATCGAAGTTATTTAATCAAGCAACCGTTGGGGAATTTTGAGCTTCTAGATTCTTTAAAGCAGCAATAGTGCCCAAAACTGCGATTGTAAACCATGATACCCCAAGTTTGTTTAATTTTCAACTTTTTCAATTCATTTTATTTTTTAGATGAAAATAAAGGGAGAAGAGTGTGTTACATTAAAAAAATTCTAAAACATATTATTGCTAAGCCATTATCCCACCAAAATTTTATAATAATCATCAAATTACTCAAAAAAAATATTCTGGAATAGAGTCTCCTAACTCATAGTGCCAAGGTGCTAAGCCCTCTAGCATTCCACTTTGCAGTGTTGCAACATTATCTGAAAGAACGAGGCACTGTGACTAGCATTATCGCAGTGCTTCCTGGTGCCACAACACTACCATCTCGAGCTATAAGATCAAAATGTTTACTTACAACATCATAATATTATCATAAAAGTGCTGAGGCATTATGCCAGTGCCACTTTTTTAGCTCCTAAGTTCTACTGTCTTTAATTTTGAGACCTTTATTTCTACCCATCAGCATTAGGGTGCTAACTTTCTAGCATTGAGGTGCTAAAATTTAGGCACCAAAGCACCATATTTCAAGCGTTGTGACATTGACCCTCTATATAGTCCAGCTTCTTCAGTGTTGAGGCACTATCCCCTAGAAATAAAAATCAAACTTCTATTCATTTTTCATACAAAATCCTAAAATCCTGCTAGCATTCTAAAGAAATGTAAGCCCAATCTTTTCTTCATTATGTGAACACTTAAAATCCTACTAACACACCAAAAGGAGGTAAGTACTTATATTTTAGCCATGCAAACATAAATCTTACTGACATTCCAAAGGGATGTATGTCCAAGATATATGTTCACCATGCAAACATAAATTCTACTAGCATTCCAAAGAGATTAAAGTTCAATCTTTTGTTCATTATGAAAACTCTTAAAATTCTATAGGCATTCCAAAAGGATGTAAGTTCAAATTTTTGTTCTTTATGTGAACATTTAAACCCTAAATGGCATTCCAAAGAGATGTAAGTCCAATCTATATGTTCTCCATGCAAACTCCTAAAAGTCTAACTAGCTTTCTAATAAATGTAAGCACAATCATATGTTCGCCATGCAAACTACCTTATAGTTATTACATTCCAATGGATGTAATCAAGACATTTATAATGTAAATTACTCTATAAAATTGAATTATTGGGTAGTCTTATAAATCAAGTTCAATCTAAATGATTCAAAAAACACATGCACCATAGTACCTACACTAAAAAATTATGGTCTACTCGATATCAAACGAGCCAACCCATGCTAATCAAAATCCATGGACATTACAAAAAATAGCCCTCTGATGTTAGTAAACTAGAATAATGTAATTTAAAGATGATGGAACCATGAGATCTTGATTAAGATTACCTTCCTTTTTTTAGATAGTCATCCACGCAGACTTAGACATCAATTCATATCCGAGATATGTTTATTTTCATAGGCTTTTAATGTGAGATTATGGGTTGTTAAATCTTTTATTTTTATTAAGATCATAGGCTTTAAAGTGAGGTTATGAGTTATTAAAATTTATATGAAGTTATTTAGTTGAAATAGAAAATTTATTTTCTTAAAGAGCCTACCACATCCATGCCATACAACAAATATTGAAATGTAAAAAAAAAACTTATGAAAAGCATGTAATCCCTATTGCATAATCAAAGTAAACAAACAAACAAATATTTTTGATTTAAAAAATAAAAGGTCGGTGTGGTCGTACCACAGACACCTAAAAGAAAAGAAATTGGGTAGACCTCTTTATATATAGCCCCAATTATAATTAATTTCTAATGAAAATAAATCCATGGGGGTCTTTAATCCTTCATCTTCATCCTCACTTCATGGATTTAGGTATGTGGTGTTTCAATTCAGATGCTAGGTGGACACCATGTAGATCTTATAGGGTACTTATTGAAGTGATCGGGTATGACATTAAGGTATGATGTTCTATCTCAAAGATAGAAACATCACCCTACAATGTACCTAATCACCTAATAAAGACTCCTATGATAGTCCTCATGTATGTAGAAAAGTAAAGTAGGGTTTATTTTATGTCGTTTTACCCCTATGGAAGCAAGCTTCCATAGTTAATTACATCCAAATTAGATTTTCTAAGAATACTCGATTAAAGTAGTCAATCAATTATCCCAAAGATTTAAAAGTTAGACTATCAATGAATTGGTTAATTTTAGAAAATCTAGTGGGAATGTTTGATTAGAAAAGACTTATTCTGGGATCTAAAGGAGGAGACATAGGGAGCAAACATGATACTAGGAAGCCTAGTGAGCACTCCAATCTACCCTATGTTGAGGCTTTATGTGTTTGAAAGAGAAAGTTTTTTTTTAATTTGAGCTGACATTTTATTAGAATGCTAGGGCTTATAATCCAATAACACAAGATTGTGAAAATACCTATGAGGTGAGGATTTATACTCATAGCCCAAAGGAAACAAGCAACATCAAATTCTAAATCTAGGGAGCTTTAACACAAGAAAAAAGCACGGCATAAATCTAAATGGAAAGGGTACATAGTGGTTTACCTCCACAAGAGAGGATAAACCCATCTGACTTTTCTAGACCTACAACTATCTGGAGTGGCCACCAACTAACACCTCCTATGCTTTAAAACCATGTAGGTCGATCTTATGTATTGCAAGATGATTTAAGCTATTATTTAATTTGAAAGAGACTAGAGTCCTAAACTCTCTCCCTAAGAGATTAGATCATGTTTGGTATGAGCATATGGCTTAGTCTAAATGCAAAATCTTACAAATTTTTATATCATTTTGACACAATATTTTGGACAAAGGCTTTAGGACAATTATGCCTAGATGTATAATGAAATAGAGTTATTGGCCAAATCAAAAAGAGAGAGGGAGATCTCCACCAATGAGGGGGTGCTCTCATAGGTCAAGTGTTCCTAAAGTGCAAGAATGGAGAGCCTCTAATTCAAGAGTGGCATGATGATATGCATGATGTTAGACATTCAATATTCAGCTAAGCGGTTATTAAATCTTTCAATTATCTTGATTATATCCTAGGAATTAGATGAGATTAAAAGTTATTTTAAAATTTAGTTATGGGTTGTTAATTGGGTAGAAAAATTAATTTTATTCTAAGAGCCTATCGTATCTAGTCCCCACATTCAAACATTGATCTTAAGAAACTATAAAAATCATAATGTTCTATTATGCAATCTAAACATAACAATAATCATTCATAAATTTCATAAAATAATAAGAGGGTGTGTGCATACCTACACCTAAAAAGAGAGAAAGCGAAGCTCTACCCTTATACAACTGGATTACAAAAGAATGTTACAATTGAAATTAAATTACATGCTATGCAGGTCTTCATTTCTTGGTTTTCCTTCTTCCTCCTTCATTTCTTCTTGTTTGTGTGTGCTCTAAGGTTTTGTAGGGCCTCCCAAGACTATGCCTTCTAACAACTGCTCATCCTAAACCCCATAGCACTTGTGGTGTTTATTTTTGGATGCCTCTGGACACCATGCAGAACTTATGGGGTACTTATTGAAGTGATAGGGTATGACATTAAGGTATGATGTACTATCTTGAATAATGGAAACATCACCGTACAATGGACCTAATCACCTAATAAGGACTCCTAAGGCATGATGAGTCTTCATATGTATTAGAGATTCTTTCGTTACTTTACATGGAAAAGTAATGCAGGGTTTACTTTATGTCGGGTTCTTTAGTTCCCTATAGAGGCAAGTCTCCATAGTTATTTACATCCTAGGAAATGGGATTCTTAAGAAAACTCTTGATTAAAGTAGTCAATTATTGTCTCCAAAGATTTCAAGGTTAAGACTATCAATGAATTAGCTATTTTGGAAAACCAAGTGGGATTGTTTAATTGGAAGACTTATTTTAGAATTGAAAGGAAAATAAGTAGGAAATGCTCATGATACTAGGAAGCCTAGTGAGCATTCCAACCTATCATATGGTGAAGCTTTATAATTTTGAAGGTGAGAGGATTTATTTGTTTGAGTTGATATTTTATTAGATGGCTAGGGCTTATAATCCATCAACACAAGATTGTGGAGATGCCTAAGAGATGAGGATTTATGCTCATAGCCCAATGAAAATAAGCAACCTCGGATCCTAAATCTAGGGAGCTTTAATAAAAGTTTAAGCACAATCTAAATCTAAGTGAGAGGGGACATAAGGGTCTATTCCGAAAGAGAAGATAAACCTGGCTGACTCTTTTGGACTTACAATTGCTTGGAGTGGCCGCCAGCTAACACCTCATATGATTTAAATCATGGAGGCCAATCTTATGAAATTATAAGATGGTTAGGCTTGTTACATAATTTGGGAAGAGGCTAGAGTCTTAAACTCACTCCCTAAGAGACTAGATCATGTTTAGTATGAGTATATGACTTAGTCTAAAAATGTAAAATCTTTTCAAATTTTATATTATTTTGACACATTCATTTGGACAAAGGCTTGGATAAATTATGGCTATATGCATGATGAAATTGAATTATTGGCTAAATTAGCTGGAGGAGGTGTTCTCCATTACAAGGGATGCCCTCACAGGTTAAGAATTCCCCTATCATGCAAGAATGGAGACCCTCCCTATTCAAGAGTGAAGCAATATGTTTTGCATGATGCACATACAACATACTAAGGAGTTACTAAATCTTGTAATTATCTTGATTACAACCTAGGCTTTAAAATGAGATTTTGAGTTATTTTAAATTTTAGTTATGAGTTGTTAATTGGGTAAAAAGATTTATTTTTTTCTTAAGAGCCTACTGCATCTAGGCCACACATTCAAATAATAATCATGAAGAAACTATGAAAAGATGCAATTTTATTGTACAATCTAAACATAACATCAGCCAAACATGTATAGATTCTATAAAATAATAAAAAATTGGTGCAGCCGGGTACCGCCATACACCCCAAAAAATAGAAAAGATGGGCTGCCGAGCTCTACCCTTGTACAACCTGAAATTACAAAATAATAATTACAATTGAAATTGAATACATGCTATGTGGGTCTTCACTTCTCCATTTCTTCTTTCTTCTTTCTCTTGATTTGATTTGCTTCAAGGCATCACAGGGCACCCCAGGACTAAACCTTCTAGCCACTACTCATACTAAACCCCATAGCACTAACCTTAATTCCTATTTCAAAATTACACATTTATGAAAAGTAAAATTTAACTATACCAAAAAAAGATATTTGGTAAACACATATACAATCTCAAGCGCTTATATTTCATAATTTGCTTAGCACCCACATGAGTAACCAAGCCCACTGTCTAGTATGGATTATACTTAAGGGCATAAGCAACCTGTAAGTAGATCATTTATATTTATTTTTGAGCGGATCCTTAAGCACAATCACTTATATAAAATAATATTAGCCTATCAATGACCTAACATGCAGTCTACAATCCACATTCCTAACATCCAGTCTAAAATATTACATCATAAATAAAAACACATCATCATTACATACTCCATCCTAACCTAAAGCTAGAAGTGGTGACTTAGCATTCTAATGTGTGTGCATAGGCTTTATGTGGTACGTCTTCACTATATTTTTGAATTATAATTTTCTAAGTTAGAAAAAGTTTAATTTAACATGATTGATGGTTTGACTTTAAGTTGTTTAGAGGTTTACAAATTTTAATTTGTATTTCATTTTATTTCATTTGATTTACACTTAGCATCTAAGTGTTATAAAGAGAGAAAGAAGGCTTAAGCTCCTTCACCCATACTTTAAGTTGTTCTAAAGCATATTATTATGATTTAGTTTCTTTTAGTGAATTATTTATTAAATGTTTTATTATTCCTAAGTTTAAGTTAATCTTAAAGAATCTTATTCAACATAAAAGGCATCTTAAGACTAGTGTGGTTGAATTACCATCACATAGAACATGTTAACCATTCCTTTTCATCACCCATAACATGCATATGATGTAATACCTATACATACAACATATTTTAGCACACTTGAATGATCATGGATGCATACATTTGGAAATTGTATTCTTACTTGATTTAATTATTTATACATGTAAATTAAAGTTCTATCAAAATTCTAATATAAATTTTCATAGGAATGATATTAAATAAGTACATGCCATTATTAAACTAAAGAAGTGAGGTAATCAAATGACCTCATTATGGCTACTTAAAGCCTCATATTCATGGGATGTCCAGACTATATACTTATCATCATTCAAACATATATAAATCCATATATGAACATAGGAAAGAAAACACTACATTTACAAGTAATACATTTTGATGTGCTTAAATGGTTATGAATGCATGTGTTTTTAATAGAAAATGGGATTTTCATTCTCTAACTAAATACACATACACATGTATGAAAGTTTTAAGCAAGTACAAACCATTGTTAAACTAAAGAAGTGAGGTAATCAAATGACCTCCTTGAGGCTACTTAAAGCCTCCTATTCCCAGGATATCCAAATTATATACTTACTATCTTAAATACATATGAATGTATATACAATAATAGGAATGAAAATCATGTAAAAGATTATATTTTATTTGATTGAATTATTTAGGCATGTGAATTAAACCTCTATCCAAATTCTAATATAAATATACATGGGAATGAGTTCAAACAAGTACGTGCCATTATTAAACTAGAGAAGTGAAGTAATCAAATATTTTTTCTTGAGACTACTTAAAGCCTCGTATTCTGGATGTCCAAACTATATACTTTTATCATTCAAAAGTATGTAAATCTATATAACAACTAAAAAAAGGAAACCAAAATTCAACATGCTTAAGCTATAAACACATGCAAATCCTATGTGTATTTATAACTACTATCACTCCCAATATTGTTATCAACTTATAGCTTTTGAAAAATAAATTTGAATTTATTTGTAATAATAATAATATATAATAAAATTTAAGCCAACACATGCAATTTTACATAAGTAAATTCATTTGATTTTTTTGATTTTGTAAGTATGGATGCATGATATCACATGACATACAACATTTAAAGTTATTAAAGAGGAACAGCCAAACATATCCACATAATTCATCCAACTACATTAATTCTTAAGGACAATCACATTAAATAAGATCATTTAAGGAAAACCAAACTTTCTTATTAATTTTGATTTTTGGATTTTGATTGAACTTAAAGAGAATAGATTATTTGCTATTTTCCATCCCATGTTGGTAATTTAAAATAATTAAGGAAAGAAAATTCAATAATTTTTATGATTTAATTAAGTTTAATCTTTAAGTAATCCATTTAATTACCCTTTCATATGCTTCTTTACTTTAATTAATCATTTAATCATGAGCCATGAATGATATGAACATGAGTAAAATAAAAATACAATGCTCTTAAAGGACCTAATGTAATTGTCTCATGATTAGAGATTAATTAAATTCAAGAATCTAATTCAGTACTCTTATGATTCTCCCACACTTATGGGCTAATCATAATTTCTGAAGGGTCTTTATGTTATTTAAACCATAAAGAGAAAATGGATTAGCAATTTGATTTGATTTGATTTGATTTGATTTGGACATTAATAAATTAATTAATTCCTTAATTAAGCTATATATTAATTAACTTTCTTTAATAAAATGAATTGGGAAATGTAATTAAGAAAGAGGTCCTAATCACTCACCCTCATGATCCCACTATTAATTAATGATTGAGGAACTTTAATTAATTAATCTTTATTATTTAGAACTTTAATTAATCATTAAATTAATTAAGGGAGTAATTAAGATTTTAATTTAAATTTTCTCTAATTATATAACCAATAAATCCCAAGAAAATCATAGGAGGCAGAGGTCATCCCACTAAATCATCATACCAAATTTAGGATTAATTACCCAAGTAGTTAGTACTTAATTAAGCTAATTAAGAAAACATTTAAACCATAATTAAGTCTTAATCACTATTCCAATCAAATGAAATTATTTTTATGAAATTCTCTTCTATTTAACATTTCCAAAATGTATTTATTTGTATTTTTTATTTTTCTATAATTAGTTATGATTTTATGAAGTTAATGAATTAATTGTATTTTTAAGCATAATTAAATCCCTAATCCGATGCCATCATGACATGGCGTTGCTTTCCATGTGGCGTGGGGCCACTTAAATGGTATGACGTGGCACTAACATGGCGATGGCGAACGCGCTTTCATCCCCATCATCCAATCTAAGATCGGACAGTGGGGATTAAACCCCAGTTCTTATTAAGATTAAATTAAGATTGTCTAATAGATTAATCAGGATCATCTATTCCAATCACGTGGAATGGACGGCAGATGATCCTTCATCCAAGAGATGGAAGACAGACACCATCCACCCTCCCCAGCTTGATCTGAGCTCGTTGGAGCTCATGGAGGCTGAGGCTCAATCCCAAAATGTTTATGGAGGAGATCTAAAGGGATTCTTTAGTGGAATTCACACAAAATTAATCTTTCCTTCATAAAGGCTCAAAACATTTTGAGATTTGGACGCTTTGCTGGAATTTACCTCCTGAGCTCGAGTTCGATTGAGGTAGCTTCATCTTGAAGAGAAGCTACTGAAGCTCATGCACTTTCCTCGTATGCGTGGCTCATGGATCAAACACCACTGGAATCCTCATAAAAGGAGTGGTCTCTTGCTCAAATCAATCATAAATTATTTTATTTCTCCTCACCGGAGCTTTGTGAAAGTGTGGGTAAAGTTAATTTGAAAATGGTGGAGTTTGGATGAGGTTGGATGTAGATTGGCTATATCCTATTTTGGTCTTGGTGTTTATGGTGATGGGGAGGCTCTGGGAACTCAGGGAGGTCTCCTTGATTTTCTCTCGTGCTCGAGAAACTCTATCTGTGCATTTGAATTGAATGGGGAGGAGTATACTCTCCTGCTCATCCAAACTAACAGCTTGGATGAATTATGAAAATTGCAGGTGTTCAGCTAACACAAGCAGCCGTAAATGGTAGGGAATCAGTGAGGTGCTAGTTTGAGTGGTCAAGTGAAAGGGAGTGGCCAAAGGGAGGCTATACTTAGTTTCCTATGTGTGCCAATGGGAGGAAGTGGTTAGCTCACCTCCACTTGGCTCATGTGGGTTGACTTATGTCCCAACTTTTGGGTTAGAGTGGGCAAATGGTCCCATGTCCCAGGATTTGGGCTAATTCAGGTTCAAGGTGGGTTGGGTTTGATTTGTACTTACCCATAGTGACCCAAGGATTGTTCATGCCAAGTTTAGTTGGGTTTGGAGTTGGTTTGGTTAGGTTTGGCTCAATTTGACCCATGTAGGTCAAATTAGGTCAACTTGAGCTAGGTTGACCAATTGGTCAAATTAGGTCAAACCAAGGGTTGGGTCATGTTCAAATGATGATTTGGGATGTTTAGGTTCAATTGGTTTGACTTGATTTGGAGTGGATTTAGATTTGGCCCAAATGGGTTCATATGGGTCAAATGGGCTAAGTTGACCAATTTTATCAAATTGACCAAATTGGCTTGGGCTAGATGTTGGTTTAGATTCAATTGATGATTTTAAGATGATTGCAAGTGTTGGTTTTAATTAATTTTGGATTTATGAATGATTTAGTCCAATTGAACCCTTTAGGTCAATTTGGGCTAAATGGATCAATTGGGTTCAATTGATGAAATTGGATTCAATCAAGAGTTTGATCATGTTCAATAATCAATTTGTGATAGATTTGAAGCATTGGTTTCAATCAATTTGATTTAGGATTTGATTTGACCCAATTTGGCCTTATAGGTCAAATTGGGTCAACTTGGGTCAAAGGGGCCAAATGGGTTTAGCTAGGTCCAATTAATGGTCAAATCATATTCAATACTCAATTTATAATTGATTACAAGCAATGGTTTCAATCAATTAAGTTTAGAATGAAATTTGATTCAATTTTCTTCATGTAGGCTAATTGGGTCAACTTTAGACAAGTGATCAAATTAGCTTGGTTTGACCCAATTAATTGTAATTGGACAATCAAGGGTGATCAACAATCATTGTAGAAGGTTTTGGATGAGTTGGTTCATTCCAATTTGGGTTGGATTAAAGTTTAGATCAAATGGGTCCTTTAGGCCGCTTTTGGTCAAGTGAGCCAAAGGGGTCAATTTGAGTTGGATTATGTTGAATTGAGTTGAGTTGAGTTTGATGATTGATTTAGAATTGATTGATGACTTTGATTGCAATTTATTTGGGTTTAATTGGATTTTGGCTCATTTGGACATTTTGGATCAAATGGGCTAGGTTAGGTTGATTGAAATGGTTTGATCAAATTGGTTGGTTTGATTTGATTATAGGCTTTGGAAGAGTTTGAAATAGTGATTTGAATGGTTAGAGTACTTTTGTGAAAATCAATTGGGTTTGGTTTAGTTGAAGGAGCTTTGGGTTGAGTCCCTAGGATTGGATCATAGGATTAAGATGGGTTTGAGTTTAAATCATTTTGGCTTGGAGCTTGGATATGAAACAAATTCAATTAGGTTTGGTTGCATTTATTTGAGGTTTGGTTTTACATTGATTGGATAGGTATAGGCCATGGGTTGGGCCATGGATAGGTAGGTTCCCTTGGTCCTAAGATATAGCCTACACCTTGCTAAGTCTCTTGGCTTGGGTTTAGTGTTCACTTAATCAAGGTTCTAGTGTCTAAGAACTTCCTAAGTCTAGGATATGGAAGAAGAATCCTCACTCCAAAAGTGATGTCAATAAGGCACTCCAAGCTTCATAGGGCCTCTTAGGTCTAAGCTCTCTAGCCACTACTCATCTTAATATTATTACAAAAATTACATTTTTTTTGCAAAATTAAATCTAACTACACCTATAAAATAGAAGTTAGCTTAATATACACTCACATAAAGCAATTATATATTTCATGAATTTGGGCTTAGTACCTTGCCTTGGGTTACCAAGCTCACCTGTCCTAATGGAATATGCTTAAGGACTTAAGCAGCACCTACAAGCAAAAAAAAAAAAATTTATAATTTTTATTATAATGGTCTCTTAAGCATAATCTTCTATAAAAAAAATATCAGTACTCTAATATCACCTAACATCCAGACTACATACACACAATCCTAACAACCAGTTTAAAATATTACATCATGAAATAAAAAACCAATCCACAATAAAGCATCGATCTAATCAAACACTAAGATCAGTAACTTAACATTGTAAATATGTGTGCTATGGCTTAGTGTGGTATGTCATAACTAGGTTTTAATATTTGAATTTATCTGAGAGTAAATATTCAAGTTTTCCATTAAGGGATGATTATAATTCAAGTGATTAATAATTTAAATTACATTTTGAATTTGTAGTTTGGTTTTATTTAAGTTTTATTTTCAATTTATAAATTTAAAGAGAGAGAGAGAGAGAGAGAGAGGTGGAATCCAATTCAATCCCTAACCTTAAGTTGAATCTAAAGATAGATTTTTATAACTTTTAATTATCTTAATGAAATGTTATAGGTTCTCCTATAAAGCTATATGCGCGGATTTGACTTAAAGTAATTTTATCTAAATGTAAAAGATTAATAAATTTAAATCATAGCTAATTCAATGATGTTTACTTAACCTTACTTCATCATCCTTTAGTATTCATTTAGTTAAATAATATATTTATTGGAATGATTTAATGAATAAATATACATATCATTTTGAATATTCTGCACTCTTATGCATGCATGGATTAATATATTTCATTTGTTAATATTTAATATAAAATATAATTACATGATGAATGAATTTTATAGAAAGGATAATTTGGTTATTCCTTATATACATTTGTACATACCCTAGTATATTGAATTTATACCATTATGTACCATTGTTGAACCAGACAATCAGAGTCCCCCTTGGAACTACTTAAAGTCACACGCTCTCGGGATATCCAGACTATATACTTGTTAACTCATATACATATGCACATACATAAGATTATAGGGATGAAATTATAAAAGTTTTAAGATGCTCAAATGTTTAGGTGAAAATAATTTAACCTTAATATGTAATTCAAATCTCAAGGTATGTGTTGTTATTATACCAATGGTACGAGGTAACAAGAAATCCTCCGGACCAATAGCCATATGATCTCGAGTTTCCAGACTATATACCTTTCAAAATTGTAGTTCATACATATAAGATTTAAATTTAAATTTTAGTTTTATATTGATATATTTAGATTAATAATTACTTTTAATCAATTAGAAAGATATTTTGAGATTTATTAGTGATAATAGCAACACTATTTAATTCAAAGCATGCAATTTAAATGAAATCTTTTATTTATTTTGAAATATGAATGCATGAAACACATGGAATACAAATTTATGGATGATTGAAGGAAAATAATTAAACATCATAAAATAACCTATTTGGACTCATTGTCCTAAGGTCATTCACATAAAGATAAGCACACTTAATCCTTATCAAGTTCATTAAATGTGAATTTTGAAATTTGAATTATTTGATCCTAATGGAGAGAGAAAATCAGTAAGGTTAACCCTTGATCTACTTTTATTCATTAAGTGATTTAAAAGAGATTTAAATGATTTTTATAAATTAACTAAGATTAATAAATTATTTAAACAATTAAACCCAAAAGACCTCATAAATTTCATTAAGCCCTAAGTATAAGCCTAAAAATTATGAAAACATTACTGAAAATGCATAAATATGTAATAAACATGTCCTAAAATTCTAATATAATTGGGCTTATAATTAAGAGTTAATTAAAGAAATGGAGAAAACCAAAAATCACCAATTACACTCAAAATATCTCAAATCAATTTTGGAATTTGATTTCATTAAAAAATTCTTTGTTAGCTAAACACAAAGAGTACATGGACAAAATTTTTGGTCATCTACATTAATTATTATGAATTTTCTAAGATCTAGGAGAATTAATAATTTAATTAATTAAATAAAAACCCTTTGGAATGATTTTGAGAAATAATTAAAGCCAAGGGCCCTAATTAATTTCTCTGATCATCCTTACTATTTTATTGCATAATTAGGCTTACATGATTAATTTCATAATTATTTTGTTTTAATTATTTATTAAATGCCTAAAATGACTAATTTATATTTAAAAATTTGGTTTTCCCAAATTAATTAGTAAATTAACTCAAAATAATTATGAGAGCAGAGGTCTTCCAATGGAACAATCACACAAATTTTTAAGTTAATCAACCAAGTAATTAAAGCTTAATTAGACAAACTAAGTGAAACTTCAAACTTTAATTAATCAATGCACACTTAATAAAATTTTGGACATGTATTTTTTCTAGATTCTCCTCTATCTAAGCTTTCCAAAATAGATTTATTTATATTTTTTTGGATTTTTTAAAATTAGTTATGATTTTTTGAAGTTCTCTCTAATTAAACTGATTTTTTAACCCTAATTAAATAATTTACTGAGTTGATGTTGCGTCAATGCTAATTTGACTACGCTTTCTATGTAGCACTATAAGATTGGTTATTTAAAACATCACGAGTGAATGTTGACTCAGAGGCGATGGATGCACTTTCATCTAGGCCATTCGATCATGGATCAAATGGTTCAAATTAATTCTGTGGAATAATATGATTAAATCAAAAAAAATCTAATGCATTTAATCAGGATTGTTTGTTCTAATCACACATAACATATGCCAAATGATCAATCGTTGACCTCAGCAAGAGACAAAAACCATTTGTCTTTCATCACTCGATCTCAGTTTGTCAAAGCTTATTAGATGATGAAATAGAATCCAAAATGATCAATTGGACATTCTAAAGGGATCATACAGTTTGATTCGTGTTAAATGCAAAAATCCTTCATAAAAGACCAACCACCCTAATATTTTAAATTTGCTAAAGTTTACCTCACTGAAAGCTAAAGAATGGTGGTCCAATGATTGAGTTAGCTTCACCTTGAAAGGTGAAGCCCTGTTAAAGAAGTCTCAAGCTGCCTCCCCACCAATCATCCTATGGACCAAATATTGCTACAAAGCTCATCAGAGTTGGTCTAGAAGTGCCTTTCGGTGCTCGAATCAAGTGGTTCTCAATTCATTTTGGTTTGTTAGAGCTAGGTGAAGGTGTGAGAAGAGTTAATTTCAATTTAATGTCGATTTGGTGGAGTTGGGTTTGAGAGAGGCTTGAACTGAGGGAGGAGTTGGTCTCACCGATGGCTGAGCGCACATGGACCTCTAAAAACTTGGGGGACTGAGGATCGGCTTGTGAGGAATGTGTGTGTTGAGTTTGAATTATGGAGGAGGTGTATATCCTTCTTTCTATGTGAACTGACCAAAGAAATTAGTTAAAGTTATGGTAGATGACCGGACAGTGAGGTGATCAAAAATGGCATAGGATTGATGAAGTGGAGGCCCCCTAGTGGCTAGAGAGGTTTACTGTCCTGAGGTGAAGTGGACATGTCATGGTGGCTAAGAAAAGGGTTATCCATGGTGAGGGTGACCTCTCCTTGGTAAATGGCTGAGCCCAATAGCTTTGGGGTCGCCCATTTACATGGGAGAGCTCAAGGCATCCTAAGGTGGCTTTCAAGGAAAATAGAGGGTTTGGACCTTCATATTTTTAGTTTTGTCTATTTGGAACCTTGGTTCACTTGGTTTGGGCTAAATTGGGTTCACTTGGGCAAGTAGGGGGTCCTAAGGATGAGTCATATCAAGTTTGGTTAGGTTTGGACATAGATAGGTTGGGTTATGCTCAATTTGACCTATATAAGTCAATTTGGGTCTACTAGTTAGTTGACCAATTGACCAAATTGGGTCAAGAGGGCTATTGGATTAAGTTCAAATGATGATTTGGAACTCATTAGTATAATCAATTTAATTTAATTTGAATTAGATTTGACTCATATGGGTCATATGGATCATATGGGTCAAATGGGTTAAGTTGATCAATTTGGTTAAATTGGAAAAATTGAGTTGGGTGAGGAGTTGAGGCTTGTTTGATAAATCATTTGAAAGTGATTAGAGGTTTTGATTTTAATTGATTTGGTTCAGAATGGGCTTTGGTTCAATTTGATCCTTTAGGTCATATTGGGCTAAATAAGTCAATTAGATTGAGTTGATCAAATTGGCTTCAATTGGCAATTGGGGAGTGTTCAAAAATCAAATTGTGATTGATTGAAAGTATTGGTTCAATCCAATTTAGTTTAGAATGAGTTTTGGCTTAATTTGGCCCTTTATGTAAAATTGGGTCAACTTGAACAAATAGCCAAATTGGCTAAATTGGGTTCAATTGATTATAATTGAAACAGATTGGTCATGATCAACAATCATTTCATAAGTGATTTGAAGAATTGATTAATTCAAATTTAGGTTGAATTAAGATTTGGCTCGATTTGGTCTTTTAGGCCAAATTGGGTCAAGTGGGTGAATTGACTTGATTAGGTTCAATTATGATCAATTGAGGGTTGGGGCATGCTCAACGATGGATTTGGAGTTAATTGGTAACATTGATTGCATTCGATTTAGATTGAATTGAGATTTGACTCATTTTGGTCTTTTAGGCCAAATGGGTCAAGTTGGGTAAATTGGACCAATTGGTAAAATTGGATTAGTTGAAATAGATTTAGATGTTCCATTAAGTGTTTGAAATGATCATGAGGCTTGGATTGATTCAATTTGGCTTAAATCGTTTGAATTGAATTTTGGCCCATTAGAGTTCAAATGGGTTAACTTTGGTTAATGGCCAATTTTGTTCAATTTAATTCAATTAAATTACAATCAAGTTTAATTGAGGTTCAAATAATCTTGGATGAGTTTAATTTCAATTAGATTTTATTAATTTTGGATTTATCCCTTTTAAGCCCAAATGTGTTAAATTGTGTCAACTTAGCCAATTGGTCAAATTGAACCCTATTAGATCAAACTAAGTTTGAAATCAATTGGTTTTTATCAAGGTTTAATTTTTAATCAATTGGCTTGGTTTTGGGGATTTGATTTAGTTTAGAGGTCGATTGGGTTTAGGTTAGGTAAGCCCTACTTAACCTAAGCTGGGGTGTAACCCTAGGGCTGAACCCTATGAGTCTTCTAAGCTTTAGATTAGTGTTCACCTAACCTCTGAACGTGTCTTTCTAGGAAGTCCTTGGTGCCTAAATTGAATCCTTGATCTAAGGAGATGATTGTCAACCTCACTCCAAATGCGAGGTCAACAACATTGAGGCACTAGATCCTCAACACCATAATGCCAATAAAGAGAGTGTTAAGAGGCAATGGACCCCAAGAGGGGGCGTGAACTAAGTATTTTAAAAGATTATTAGATTAAAACTTCGTTTTTAAAACTTTGTAGAAAAATTAGTTACAAAATATATAAGGTTATTTATAATAAAATATTAAAGCAACAACCAAACTAATTGTAAAAAAAGTAAATGCAAAAATAGTAAAGAGATAAGAAGCATAAGGATTTTCACGTGATTCAGCAAAACTAGAAAACTAGTTTACGTCCATCACTAGTCACCTTGACTAGGATTTTAGTAACCAAATGAGATTACATCCAATCTCCCATACTCTCCTACATTGGGCAAGTATAACCCAAACACATACTTTCCTACACAGGCAAGTACAACCCAGACACGTACATTCCTACATGGGGAACTACAGCCCGACACCATACTTTACTACACAAGCAAGTACAACCCAACATCATACATTCTTACATAGGCAAGTACAACCCCAATAAAGCACAAGAGAAAAAAAGAAGAAGAAAAGATACAAAGTTACTCTCAATTTAAAAGGATGTTGCACACAAAACCCAACTAACACAATATTAAGACAAATGATAAAGAGAGCTCAAAGTGAATATATTTCTTATTTAATTAAAGTTAAAGTAATAATATGGCCTTTATATGAATCAATTGAAGTAAACAAGTCTTAGAAGAAGTTATTTTTACTTTAAAAGAGATGAAGACTAGAAATGATAGAACCTTAAGAGCTATATGAAATCACATCACATAGATAATCAAAACATTTTCCTAAAAGTGTAATTCAAATAAGTTATGATATAAATATTTTCAAACAAATAATCAAATATTGACTTTTTATTTTTAAAATTAATTTAATCAAACCAAAGAGAAAATCTTTTAAATCTTTTGAAAGAAGAATGAAGAGAGATCAAGTGAATTTTTTGACAATAATACACATAAAAATTTTCATTCAAATCAAACCAATGAACTTAAATATTTAAGAGAATAAATGAAAGCACTTTTCTTACTCAAGTATTTTATGTGTATGCAAAGAGATTTATGATTTGAAAGTTTCTTGAAAGATGAATTTAAAAATGATTATAGAAAATTGTTGTGTTTTAATTTAGAGCCATAGGGACACCACAGATCTTAGAGAGTACTTATTGAAGTGATCTGATGCGATATTAAGGTATGGTGTACTAGTTTAGAAGATAGAAACATCACCCCAAAATGAACCTAATCACCTAATAAAGATTCCTAAGGTAGATGGGTCTACATATGTACCAGAGATCTTTCCCCCACTTTACATGGAGAAGTAAAGATGGGTTTATTTTATGCCAGGTTCTATAGTTCCCTATGAAAGCAAGCTTCCATAGTTAATTACATCTTGGGAAATGAAACTTTCCTAAAAATACTCTCGATTAAAGTAATCAATAAGTATTTCCAAAGATTTCAAAAATAGACTATCAAAGGAGTGGGTACTTTTGGAAATCAAGTGGGAAGGTTAAAATAGGAAGACTTATTTATCGATTCCAAAGGGGAGTGAGTAGGAAGCACTTGCGATACTAGGAAGTCTAGTAAGTGCTTCAATCTACCCTATAATGCACCTTTACATTTTTGAAAGACAAAATTTACTTCTCTTTAAATTGGAATTTTATTAGAATACTAGGGCTTATAATCTAACAACACAAGATTGTGGAAATGCCTAAGAGGTGATGACTTATGCTTATAGCTTAAAGGAAATAAGTAGCCTCAAAACCTAAATCTAAAATGTCTTAACACAAGCTAGAAGCATGACCTAAGTTTAATTGGAAAAAATCGGATGTAAAATTTACCTCCATAAGAGAGAATAGACACATCATGACTCTTTTGGACTTACAACCGCCTAGAGTGGCCGCTAGCTAACACTTCCTATGTTTTTAAAACCATGTAGGACAATATTATGTAATTGCAAGGTAGTTAGGCTATTATTTAGTTAGGAAAGGTTCTAGAATCCTAAACTCATTCTATAAGAGACAAGAGTATGATTGGTATGAAAACTTGACTTAGACTAATGCCAAATTTATGACTTTATAAATGATTTTGACACATTCATTTTGGACCAAGGCTTGGGACAATTATCCTATATCATTGATGAAATTAATTCATAGGATAAATCAATTAGAGGAGGTGTTCTCCACTACAAGAGATTTCTCTCAAAGGTCAAGCAAACCTTCTATCATGAAAGAGTAGAGACTCTACCTATTCAAGAGTGACACAATATGAAATGCATGATGTGGTAACATACAACATTTAACTAAGGTGTTTCTAATATTTTTATTTATCTTGATTAAAAGCCTAGGCTTTAAAATGAGGTTATAAGTTCTATTAAAATTTAGTTATGAGTTTTTAATGAGGGTAGAAAATTTAATTTTATCCTAATGAGCCTACCACATCGAGGCCACACATCAAGTCATCACACTTTAAGCAACTTATGAAAAGCATGCTATTTCTATTGCAAACCTAAACACAATAATCAAACATATGAATTTGATAGAATAAGAGGTCGGTGTACTGGTATCGCCAGTACACCAAAAAAGAAAAAATTTAGTATCTAAGTACCCTTTTATAACCCAGATTATAATTGAATATTATAATTAAAAATAAATGCTATATTGGTCTTCAATCTCTTGTCCTTCTTTCCTTCTTTTGAATTAGTTTGCTTCAGGATTTACAAGACCTCCTAGTTCTTTTTCTTCTAGCCACTATTCATCCTAAATCCCATAGCACTAATTATAATTCTATTACAAAAATTACATATTTATAAACAAAAATGAAATCTAGCTACACCTACAAAATAAATGTTAGTTAAATAAGCATACAAGCAAAGTAATTATAACTTATATATTTGGACTTAGCACCCTGCACTTGGGTAGCCAAGCCCATGTGTCCTAATTAGATTATTCTTAAGGGGCATAAGCAGTACCTGCAAGCAAGAATATTTATATTTACTTATTATTATAGTGGCCCCTTTAGCACAATCCCCTACACTAGGCATCATTAGAATATTAGCAACCTAACATCCAGTCTATGCACAAATAATCTTAACATCTAATCTAAAATATTGCATCATAAAATAAAACACAACACCATAACATACATTGACCTAACCTAAGACTAGAATTGGTGGCTTAGCATTTAAATGTCTATGCAAAGGTTTAGTGTAGTGTATCTTGACTAAGCTTTAAGAGTGTGATTATCTAAAGTTTAGAATTATTTATGTTAAACATTAAGGGATATTTTACTTCAAATCTTGGAATAAATTGATTAATTTTAATTTACACTTCTTGTTTCATCTAATGCCTACTCAACATCTAATCATTATGAAGAAAAGAGAGGGATTTGACCCCCTTCATCCCTACTTTAATTTATTTTTTAAAGGTATATTATTATAACTTTGGTTTCTTTAGTGAACCATTTATAAATATTTTATTAAACCTACATTTGGGTTGGTCTCAAGGAGTCTTCTTCAAACATAAAAGGCATCTTATGATTAATAAAATTGAATCACTATTACATAAACAACATTCCATTACTTCTTTCCACCATCAATAGCATACACACTTCCTCATTTTTATTGTTCATGATATTTGATTTAATATATATTTGTACATGCAATATGTATTTATATTTTTGCACACTTAATGATAATTAATGTATGAATTTGATAGGAAGAAAGATTTCATTCCATATTTAAGCATATGTAGACATGCATTGGAAATTTAAGCAAGTACGCCATTGTTAAACCAGTGTTGAGCTCACTTTTGGAGTGAGGACTCAATCTTCTCTCCTAGATTTAGGAGTCTTCCGGACAGGATTCTCCTTAGTCATAAGACACTTCTAGCAATAGTGATCACTTAACCTAAGCCTAGAGACTTAGAAGAGTTAATCATGGGATTAGGGTATGCCTTAGGATTAGTTAAACCTAGCCTAACCAAATCCATACTTACCTTCTTAAGCTAAACCAAACCCCCAAATCATCATCCCAAACCTAAATCAAATTTATAATTGAACATCAAATCAACCAAATCAAGTTAAATCATTCCTTCCTAAGCCATATGATTTAATCCCACAGACTTAGCAAAAATCCTTCAATCTAAATCAAACTCAATTGATTTTCTCATGAATCAATTAATTCATCAATCATCATCCCAAACCTAAATCAAATCCATAATTGAACTCCAAATCAACCAAACCAAAATCAAATCAAATCAATCCTTCCTAAGCCACATGATTTAATCCTATGGACTTAGTAAAAGTTTCCTTCAATCCAAATCAAACTCAATTGATTTTCTCATGAATCAATAATTTCCCTAATCATCATCCCAAACATAAATGAAATCTATGATGAAATTGCCTAACCTAAAATCAATTCAATCAAAACTAACCTAACCCATTTGACTTGAAATATTCAAATAAGCCAAAATTCATTTCAACCCAAATTAGTTGCAATCAAAACTATAAATCAATCCTAATCCATATATAAATTCAACCCAAAATTGATTCAACTAGCCCAATTGGTCCACTTGACCCAAAGTGACCAATTTGACCTATTTGAACCAAATTACAATCCTACCCAAATTGGATTGAACCAAACCTACCAAAACCTCCTATGATTATTATCAATCATTCTTGATTGGTCAATTGTCATCAATTGGGTCAAACTAAGTCAACCCACTTAACCTACATGAACCAAACTAGCCAAATCTCAACCCAAGCCAAATTAATTGAAACCTATGATTCACATCAACCTAAAATCAATCCTTGAACTTGACTTGACCATTAATTGAGCCAAACTTAACCCAATTGGCCCTTTGACCCATGTTGACCCAATTTGACCTAAAAGACTAAATTGAGTCAAATAAAGATCTAAAAAAAATTGCTTACAACCAATGACTCAAGTTCATTCCAAATTGATTATTGAACTTGACCAAAACCCCAATTGAATCCAATTTGACCAAATTGAATCCAATTGACCCATTTATCCCAAATTGACCTAAAGGGTTAAATTGTCCTAAATCAAATTCAAATCCAAATTAATTCAAACCAAAGCCTACAATCATCTTTAATGGATCAATTGAACATGAACCAATGCTTAACCCAAACCAATTTGGCCAATTTGGTCAAATTGGTCAACTTGACCCATTTGACCCATATGAACTAAAATGAGCCAAAATCAATTCCAAATTAACTTAATCCAATTGAACCAAAACACTTAAAATCATCATTTGAACTTGACCCAATTTTACTAATTGGACAACTTGACTAGCAAGTTAATTTGACCTATCATAGGTCAAATTGAGCCAAATCCACTCAAACCAAGCTGAACCCAATGAAATTAGACCCAACCCATCTATATTCACCTGCCCCAAAACCAACCCAAAAATGAGCCTGATTTGACCTATTATCCAATGGATAAAGCTCCCCCATATGGGATCATATGCAAATTGGTCAGTCAACTCCCCCTCTTTTCACTTGGCAGTTATCCCATACCTAAAATAACACTCTACCTACATGGCTAACCCAACCCACATGGGCTAGGTCGGCTATGGTCCAAAGGGAGGTGAGTCACATTGACCGAAACCAATTGACATGAAGAAGGAGGGGACTGCCTTGAGCCACCAACTAGACCTCTAGCCAACCAAACCAAGCCACATGGAATTGACCTTAACCTTTGGTGCCTCAGGTGTGATCATCCAAAAAATAAGACTTCAATCCAAGTCATCCCATATAAGGATGGTGGGGGGGTATATACCCGCTTATTGATCCAACACACTCACCCTCAGAGAGTTTCATAGACCCCATTTTAAAATCCCCATAGTAATTTCCAAGCTCCCCAAGCCTTCCCGACGTCGGACTCCATCAACCTGAAACAAGGCAAGGCACCACTCGACCCAACTTCCTCAAACCTCAACCAAACTCCAATTAACTTCACCAACACCTTCCCTACCTCTGTCGAGTGAGAATGAATCTTCTCCAAGCTATCCACCAGAGGTGCTACTTTGATCAATGTCCATCTGCAAATTGATAGATCTTGGTCCACAGGGCAAACGAAAAGGAATTAGCATGAGCTGCTCAACAGGGATTCACCTCATCTAAGAAAAACTACATCAAGCGTTGCACCGCCTTGAGCTCTAGCAAGATAATTTCTATTAAACTGAGCTTTAGGCAAAAAATTTTGGGCTCTTTTGAAGAAAAGTTGTATGTCATGCAAATCTGACTGTTAGATCCCTTTGGGATCTTCCTTGTGAAGGTGTGGGTTGAATTTGATCGCCCGAGCATTGGTGAGATTGGATCGAGTGAGCAAAGGTGGACGGTGTTTGTCTCCCATCGCTCGTGGGATGATAGATCACTCACCGTTGATTCTGCATGATTAGAACATATGACCATGTTTAATCCATTAGATTTATCACATTTTAATCCCTTAAGCACCATGGGTTTAATCCCCACCATCTAATCTTAGATCGGATGGAGAGGATGAAACCGCATCCCGACCATGTCAAGACCGACACATTTAAATAACCTATCCCACGATGCCACGTGAAAAATGTGCTACATCAGCGATCCGCGTGGTGTCAATGAGATTAGGCCTAATTAATTATTTTAATGGCTAAAACTTTGGAAAATTAGAACAAATTGTAGAAAAATAAAAAAAAGTGAATAAATACTGATTTTAAAGGTAATTCATAGGAGATTTAATTTAAAATATTTTCAATTAATTTTGAACAATAATTAAGACCTAATTAGGGTTTGAATGTAAACTTAATTAGCTTAATTAAGTATTAATTACTTGGAAATTAATTCTAAACTTGGGGAATTAATTTCATAGGATGACCGCTGCCTCCCATAATTTTCTTGAAATTTATTGCTTAGGTAATTAGGGAAATTGGCCATTCAATCCTTAATTACTCTCTTAATTAATTTAATTGATTAATTAACCTCCCAAATAAGAAAAATTTATTAAATTAAGTTCACTAATTACTAATCAACAGTGAATGGTTGAGGGAAAATGGTTGCCTTTTTTCATCACTTTGAAGCTCATTCCATTAAAATGGGTCTTAATTTAAGATTTAATTAAGAGGTTAATTAATCAAATAATCAAGGAATTAATCAAATTAAAATCATAATCACATCAGATAGTTAATAATGATATTAAGGGTTCCTCTTATTGTGTTTAATAACATAAATACCCCTAAGGAAATTATGATTAGCCCATAAGTGTGGAAAATCATAAAAGTACTTAATTAGGTTCTTTAATTTAATTAACCTTTAATTATGAGCCATTTGCATTCGTCCTTTTAGGAGGATTGCAATTTTATTTTCTCATATATCCATGTCATTTGTGGCTCATAATTAAGTGGTTAATCAAATTAAAGAAGCATAGGTAAGGGTAATTAATTGATTTAATTAAGGATCCAACTTAATTAATTCATAAAATCCACTTAATTATTTTTTCTTAAACCAATTAAGTTCACCAACATGGGAATAGGATTAAAATAGCAAATAAATATTCACCTCTTTCAAATTAATCAAAATGCTAAATCATAAATTAATAATCAACTTTGGTTTTCTTTAAATGAGTTTATTTAGTGTGATTGTCCTTTAGTTTAGTTGAATGAACCATGTGCTTATATTTATTTATTCCTCTCCTATCACTTTAAATGTTGCATGTCATTTGATTTCATGCATTCATTCTTTCAAATTTAAATAAATTACATGAAAGATATTTATGTAAGCTTGCATGTGTTGACATAATTTAATTATATGTATGGATATTAATATTATTAAATCCAAAACTATTTTCAAAATTTATAAATAGATAACAACATTTGTAGTGATGATAGTTATGAATATATAAGAGGTGCATGTGCTTATAGCTTAAGTATGTGAAGTAAAGTCCTCTTTCTTTCATTCATATATAGATTTACATAAGCTTGAATGATAATGGGTATATAGTCTGGACATCCCAGGAATACGAGGCTTTAAGTAGCTTTAGTAGCTCCAAGGAGGTCATTTAATTATCTAACTTCCCTGGTTTAATAATGACACATACTCATTTAGTTTCATTCCAATGTATTTTAGTATTAGAATTTGGATAGAGCTTTAATTCATATGCCTAAATAATTCAACTAAAGAAAAGAAAATCTTTGCATGGTTTTCATCTTTATAGTTATGTGTACATTCATATGTATTTAAGATAGCAATTATTTAGTCTAGACATCCTGGGAATATGAGGCTTTAAGTATCCCCAAAGAGGTCATTTGATTACCTCACTTCCCTGGTTAACAATGGCACGTACTTGCTTACATTTTTTATGCATGTGTATGTGTGCTTAATTAAAAGATGAAAAATCCCTTTTGTTATTAAAAATATATGCACCCATAATCACCTAAGTCATTATATACATTACATGTATGTTAGTGCCCTCTTTCTTTTGATTCATATATAGATTTATATAAGTTTGAATGTTAATAAGTCTATAGTCTGAACATCTGGAATACGATGCTTTAAATAGCCCCAAGAAGGTCATTTGATTACCTCACTTCCCTGGTTGAGAAAGGCATGTACTTATTTGATTTCATTCCCATGTTTTTTTGTACAAGAATTTGGATAGTGCTTTAAATTTACATGTATTAAATAAGTCAATCAAGTTCTAAATGTGTACATTCATCATTCAAGCGTGTTAAGACATGTTGCATGTATAGATACACTTAAGATAGAATCATATGCATGTCACATGTGATGGAAAGGAATGATTTAATATATGTCATGTGATAGTACTTCAATTATATTAATCAAAAGATTCTTTCACATTGAATATGATAGTTAAAGTTAACCTAAACTAAGGACTAAAAAAATGTGCATTAAGCCATTCACTAAAGAAAATCAAGTCATAAAAATGTGCTTTAGAAAGTGGTTTAAGATAGAAATAAAAGAGGGTAGTCCTCTTTCCTCTCTTTACAACACTTAGGTGCTAAGTGTAAATTAGATGAAACAAAGCAAAACATAAAATAAAAATTTGCAAATCAGTTAAACAACTTGAAATGAAATCAACCTTTATGATAAATTAAATTCTTCCACTATTAGAAAGCATAACTCTAATGCTTAGTTACGACATACTACACAAAGCCTTAGCACAAACATTAGAATCCCACTCTAGTCCTAAGTTAGGATGATGTACGTGTGATGTATGTTTTGTTTTGTGGTGTAATATTTTAGACTGGATGTTAGGGTGTATGTTTCATAGACTGGATGTTAGGTCGCTCTTAGCCTAATCATATTTTTGTAGGGGATTGTGCTTAAGGGGATGCTTAAAAATAAATATAAATGCTCTCTTTACAGGTTGCTTAAACTCTTAAGCATAATCCAAGTTAAGACAGCTAGGCTTGGTTACCAATGTGCGGGGTGCTAAGTCTAAATTATACATATAATTACTTGGGATTGTATGTATATTTAGCTAATCTCTATTTTGAAGGTGTAGTTAGATTTACTTTCTCCTATATAAATGTAATTTTGCAATAGGAATTAGGATTATTATTATGGGGGATTAGGATGAGCAGTGGCTAGAAGGCTTAGTCTTGGGTGGCCCTATGATGCTTTTGAAGCATAATCAAATTAGAAGTGAAGGAAATAAAGAAATAAAGAATGAGGATACCCATAGAATGTATTCATTCTAATTGTAATTATTCTTTCATATACTAGGTTGTATAAGGGTAGAGCTTGGCTACCCATATTTTTTTTTTGGGTTATACGACTGTACCCAACCGCACCAGCCTGTTATTCTTTTACATTAGTTTATAAAATTAATTGATGATTTGTTTAGATTACACATCAAGATTGTATCTTTATTCATAATTTCTTTATGTTTGATGTTTTAATGTGTGGCCTGGATACGGTTGGCTCTTAGGATAAAATAAATTTCCTGTCCAACTAATCACTCATAATTAAAGTTTTAAATAACTCATAACCTCACCATAAATCTAAGCTATAATCAAGATAATTAAAAGATTTAGCAACCCCTTAGGTATATGTTGTATGTCTCACATCATCCATGCATCTTCTACCACTCTTGCTAAAAATGAGGGCCTCTATCCTTACATAATAGGGACTGCTTGACCCATGAGGGCAACCCCTGACGATGAGCTTCACCCTCTCTCTTTTGATTTAGCCAATAATCTATTTTATCATGCATTTAGGAAAAAGAAATCCTAAATCCTTTTGTCTAAAATGTCATGAAAAATAAAATAAAATTTGGAAAGATCTAGCACTTATAGATTAAGTCATATGCTCATACCACTTATGCTCTAGTCTCTTAGGGAGTTGGTTTAGGACTTTAGTCTCTTTCAAATTAAATAACTATCCTAGCTATCTTGCAATTCATAAGACTGGACTACATGATTTTAAATTGTAAGAGGTGTTAGTTGGTGCCCACTACAGGCAGTTGTAAGTCTAGAAGTCGGAAGTTTACTCTCTCTTATGGGGATAAACCCTTATGTCCACCTGTCGCTTAGATTTAGGTCATGCTTTTTCCCATACTAAAGCTCTCTAAATTTAGGATCCAAGGTAGCTATTTTTTTGGGCTACAAGCATAAATCCTCACCTCTTATGTGTTTCTACAACCTTGTGTTGGCAGATTATAAGCCCTAGCAATCTAATAAAAATTAAACTCAAATGAATAAAATCTCTTCACTTTCAAATATATAAAACCTCACCATAGGATAGATTGGAATTCTCACTAGGCTTCCTAGTATTACAAGCATTCTCTACTTATCTCATTTGGATTCCAAAAATAAGTCTTCTCCTTGAACTTTCCCAATTGATCTTCCAAAATAACCCAATCCTTTGATAGACTAACCTTGAAATCTTTGGAAATAGTAATTATCTACTTTAATTGAGGGAATTCTTAGAAACCTCATTTCCTAAGATGTAATTGACTATGGTGGCTTGCCTCCATAAGGAACTTAAGAATCCTTAATATAAACTGCTTATTCATCCATGTAAAGTGGGGAAAAATCTCTAGTATATTTGAAGACCTATCATGCCTTAGAGTCCTTATTGAGTCCATTGTTGGGTGGTGTTCTATCTTCAGATAGTATATCATACCTCAATATCATACTCGATCACTTCAATAAGTACTTGCTATGATCTGCAGGTGTCCCACTAACATCTAAAAATAAACACCACACGAGGGAAGTGAGATTATCTAAGACCTCCTTGGGGCTACTTAAAGCCTCGTATTCCTGAGATGTCTAGACTATATAATCACCAACCTAAATACATGTAAACATATTCATAAACATAAAAAATAAAAATCATGCAAAGGCTATATAAAATCAAATCTTTTATTCATGTAAGGAAAATTTTAATCCCAAATTCTAGCATATGTATATAAATGAATGAGATTAAGCAAGTAAGTGTCATTATTAAACCATGAAAGTGAGATATCTAAGACCTCCTTAGGGCTACTTAAGGCCTCCTTTTCCCAGGATATCTATACTATATACTTGCAACCCAATCATATGTAAACATATAATTGAACCATAAAAATAAAATAATCTTTTACCATCTTTAAATTATAACCAAAAAAGTAAACTTTATTGAACATTTATAGCCAATATTAACTTAAATTTTACATCAATAGGTTATAGTTTTGAAAGTAATTTGAGATTTGTTAGTGATAATAATCACACCATATAATATTTATCCAACACATGGAGCTTAAATGCAACCATATTCTTCTGATTCTCTCTTTTTCTTTTTCTTTTTCTTTTTCTTTTCTTTTTTTTAAAAACATGAACATCTGAAACAAATGGCATGCACATTTATGATGATTGAAAAGAAGAAATTAAACATTGTCCACATAACATATTCAATTACATTAAGTCTAACAATCAAGCCAAATAAAGATTCCTTAAGACTAACAAAAGTTCTTACAAGGTTTGATTTTGATATTTAAGTTGTTAGAACTTAAAGAGGAGAGAATGATAGTTAGTATTTATCCCATCCCATGTTGGTGATTTGAAATATTTAAAGAAAGCAATTAAATGGATTTTATGATTTGATTAGGTTCAAACCATTAAGCACATCCATTTAATTATCCTTCCCTAAGCTTCTTTAATTTAATTAACTACTTGACCATGAGATTTCAATGATATGCTTTTAAGAAAGTAAAATTTACAATGCACCTCAAGGAATCTAATGCAATTAGGCTCATGCTTAAGAGTTAATTGAATTAAATAAGGAAAGAATCTAAGTTAAATACTCTTATGATTTTCCAACACCAATGGGTTAATCATAATTTCTTTAATAACTTTATGTTAATAAACACATAAAGGGGATTTAATGGATTATATTTGAATTATCTAAACTAATTATTTTTTTTATTTTCATTTTATCATTACTTTTCCTAGTTAATCCCTTATTATTACTTATGTTAATTAACCTTCTTAAGGAAATACATTTGGAAAAGTAATTAGGAGAGAGGTCATAATTACTTCTCATCACTATTCACACTATTCATAATGATTAATTATCATTAATTATTTAATTTTCTCTGTTTATCAATTTTTGAAAATTATTTAATTAATTAATGAGAGTAATTAGGATTCAAATTCCAAATTCTTTAAATTACATGAAAAATAATTCCAAGAAAATTATGGGAAGCAGAGAACATCCCATGAAACCATTCCACCAAATTTAGAATTAGCCATTAAGTAATTTGGCCTTAATTAAAGTAATTAACCTAAGCTTTAAACCTTAATAGTAATCACCATCGGGATAAGTTAGGATTTTTTTCTTAAATTCACCTTTATCTAACCTTTTCAAAATGAGTTTATTTGTATTATTTTTTGGATTTTTCTACAATTAGTTATGATTTTTTTTGTTCTATCCATTTAATTATATTTTAAAGCTTAATTAACCATTTACACTGTCGATGCCACACAAATGCTGATGCAGCAGCACTTTTCATGTGTTATCATGGTATTGGTCACTTAAATTGTCTGGTGCGGAAGTTGACTCAGCGACGGGACATAATTTTGTCTCAGCCATCCGATCTCAAATCTAATGGTCAAGATTAATCCCATGATTCCAAAAGGATGAAATCAAAATTTCTAACATGATTAATCATGGCTGTCCATTCTAATCACATGGAATGGACAACCGGTGATTCGTCATCCCATGAGCACTAGAAGATGAACACAGTTTGCCTTTTGCCGCTTGATTCAAGCTCACATGAGCTCATTTAATGATGAAACTAACTCAAAAATGATCAAAGAATGAATCTAAGGGAATCCTATGGTGGAAATCGCATGAAATTATAATTTACTTCAAAAAATGACCAACACCTAGGGGCCAAAGCTACGATTGGCAAATTTTTACTTTGCTAGAGCTATAGGCTGGCGGTCCATTGATAGAGATAGCTTCATCTTGAAGATACAAAGCCATATTGAGAAGATCATGAGTCGCTCCTCACAATCGCTCAGGACCAAACACCACCGGAAAGCTCTCCAAAGTTGGTCTTGAAGTGTCTTATGGTGGTCGAATCGCTCGGGAAATGATTCATTTCAGTTTGCCAGAGTGAGGTGAAGGTGTGGGAAGAGTTAATTTGGGTTTGGTAGAGGTTTAGGAAACTTGGATGGATGGGGATCTCAGATTTGATCGAGAGCTAGTCTTGTCGGTGGTGGAGTGCAAGAGGAGCTCAGGAGTAGGTAAGGGACTGTGTGGAATGTTCTAAGTAAGGTCTATGCTCGATTTGAATCCATGGGGAAGAGTATACCCTCCTCCCCAATTGAACCAAGGGCTAGGATTGGTTCAATCTTTACAACCGTCAATGGTAGGTGCCCAGATGGCAAGACTCAGGTGGGTGAGGGTGAGAGGCTGAGGAAGCGTAGTGGGCTGGCATGAGGTGTACCTCTCCCTTAGGTGGATCAATGGGTTTCCATGGGTGAACTCACCCTTGTCCAGAAGCTAAGCCCAATAACTTTGGGTTATGTTAGGTCAGTGGTCCTCTTGTCCAATAAGAGCCAATACTGGTTGTCATTGGGTAAGGAGGTGGAGAACTCATCCAAATGGGGGATTTTGTCTCATTTGGGTGGCTTGGTTCGATGGGTTTGACCCAAACTGGGTTCAACATGGATTGGGCCCACTTGGTTAGGTCCATGGTGACCCAGCGATAAGTCATGCCAAGTTTGGTTGGGTTTGCTTGGTTTATGGGTTTGGCTCAAATTGACCCATATGGGTCAAATGATTTCAATTCTAAAATTTGACCAAATTGGGTCAAAATAATGATTTGGGTTAGTTCAATTGGTCATTTGAAGTGAATGAGTGTAATTGGTTTGATTCAATTTGGGTTAGATTTGAATTTTTCTCATATGGTTCAATTTGGGTCAAATGGGTTATGTTGACTAATTTGACCAAATAGGCTAAATTGGCTTGATCATGGGTTAGGTCTATGTTCAATTGATCATTGGTGATTGATTGGAGTAGTTTATTTGAATTAATTTAGATCATATAGAGATTTGGTTCAATTTTAGGTCAAATTGAGCTAAATGAGCTAACTAGGTTAGGTTGACCAAATTGGATCCAATTGAAGGTTGGATTATATTTAATAATAAATTAGTGATTGGTTGGAAACACTGGTTTCAATTAATTTGGTTTAGGATTTTGTTTGGTTCAATTTGACGCTTTAGGCCAAATTGGGTCAAAGGTTCTAATTAGCTTGATTAAGTTCAATTGATTGAAGTCGAGTGTACAATAATGATTTACAATCATCAATGAAGGGATTCAATGGCTTGATTTGATCTAATGGGAGTTTAATTGGAGTTTGGTTCAATTACCCTTTTATGTTACTTTGGGTCAAGTGACTTGGTCAAGCCAACTTAGACCAATTTGTTGGGGTGTGTTCAATGATAAGTTTGAAGTTGATTGGTCGCTTTGATTGTAATTGATTTAGGCTTAATTAGGTTTTGGCTCATTTGAACCTTTTAGGTCAAATGGGCTAATTTCAGTTGGTCACATTCCTTTGGTTCAATTGGTTTGATTGCAGGTGTTGAATTGGCTTGAAATGATCTAATAAATAATTAGAGTGATTGAGAAAATCAAATTGGATTTAGTTTCTTGAATGTGTTTGAATTGAGTTATGGGATTGTGGTGGAGTTAACTTGGATTAAAGACCAAGTTAGTTTAGCTTGGAGCTTGGATTAGAAAATAAAAATTAAATTAAGATTAATTGAATTGGTTTGTGGTTGGTTTAGCTCCATCCACACGAGCTTAACTTTGGATGAGTGGATAAGTATGAGTCTTAGTTTAGCCATAGGATAGGTGGAACCTATTCATCTTAAGGTGTATTATAAGCTTAGGTTTATGCCTTCTAAGTCTCTACGCTTAAGTTTTAGTGTCCCCTTAATCACTAGAGGTGGCTTAGCATTAAAAAAATACAAGTTTCTAGAAGGTTCCTAGATCTAAGACGGGAAGGGTTAATCCTCACTCCAAAAGTGAGGTCAACAAAAATCTTTACTAATGTTAAAATAAATCCTTTTGAATTAACATATTATGAATAAAAAATATTTTGAATATAAAATTTATGAAATACGAGAAATATAAGAAGCCTTGAAGATATTATTTCAAATCAACCAAACCAAAAAATAAATATTTTAAATCACTTGAAGATGAATGAAAATAAATTATAGAAAAACTTTAAGCATAAATCATATAAATCTTTTAATACAAATAAGGCTAATAAAACCAATGATTTAAAATATTGAAATGAAATAAATACTCTTACTCAAGCCTTTGTATGTAAGTAATGAAATCAATTGACTTGATGTGAACTTTCCAAGGCTTGAATCTTATGAATATGATCTCCTCTTGGATGTAGATGAAGTTGAAAAGATAGGAGAGGGACTTAATCACCAAACCTTCAAGGATTCTTCAAGCAATAGTCTCGACCAAAGAAGAAGCAAACAAGAATGAAATCTATTTGCACTTTGCTTCAATCAAAACCTTAAATGGGGTTTCAGCCAAGAGAGAAAGAGAGCAATTGAAGATAGTTGAGACCTTTAGCACTAAATATCCAAAAGAATCTCCAAAATCAAATTGCAAATGGTCGGCCTAGTGGAGATAGTCAAGAGAATTAAGTCATGAGATCATTTCTTTAAATAGAGTTAGGATCAAGAGAATTATGGCCAAGCCAATGGAGAAGAGGAGGGAAATAATGAGAGGAAAAAATTAATAAGTATTTGATTTCAAACAAATGAATACATGCAATGTAAATTCAAATAAGGATATTTGAATTTTGGCCGAGAGAGAGAGAGAGAGAGAGGAGGGAAGAAAAATTAATTAATACAATTGAATAAAATCAAGAGAATAAATCCAAGGATTTTTGGGCAAGCATGAAAAGAAGAGAGGGAACAATATTTTGGCAAGAAATTTGAGTCTAAATAATTAATCACATGACTATATCTTGAATATAACTCAATGTAATTAAGGAGTGGTTGGCCAAAGCTAAATGGAGGGAAAGAAAAATACACTTAGCATTAATAACTCAAATCAAATTAGCCAAATGAATTAAATAAGGAATTAATTCAAAATTATTTTGAATTTGAATCAATCACATGTAGAACAGAAGAAGGATTCCAAATAAGGATTCAATCAATATAAATTAAATTATCTAAGATTTCTTGGAAGAATTAACCCAAGTTATATGAAATAAAAATAATAAAATAAATCAAGAAAAAATAATTTACATGGATTTAATCTCCATTCAATTCATTTGATCATGAATCATTTATGGGAGATTAATTTACAAAAGAATTAAATTAATCTAAACAAATCAATTTACTCCAAATAAAATAAAAAAGGGGCTCGCCATATATTTCCATAAAAGATAAAATTAAAATAAGAAAGTGAATAAATATATGGCTCATTTGAAATAAATTTTGAATTAACTTAAAAAAATTAAATTAAACTCCAATTAGCTGGCATAAATCATGCTAGGGTCGGCCAAATCATTCCATAGATGGTTATAATTAATTTTGTATTGATATGGCAATGAATCTTCAAATTAAATTCAAAATAATTTAAATTCAAAATTGAAATGAATGAATTTTAAAATTTAAATAACGAGGAATTATTATAGAAATAATTTGAATAATTCTCACATAATTTATTAATAAAAATCAATGGAAAATTCAACCAAAACATAACTTGGATGATAATGATGGTATGAGAGAAAAATAAAAGAATAAGAAAGAGAAAAGGATAATTAAAATAATTCTAGAATAATTTTATTCTCATGCTAGAAATAAATGGATAAATAATGCAGCGAAGTATGGAAATGACTTAATGAAGTATGAAATAAATTCATCTTACTTGAAAGCACAATAAATGACACTTAAACTCATGCACTTAGTTCATATTATCCAAAATGGATAAATTAAGGAATAATGCTATATGAATATGTAGAAAATATGGATAAATTTGAATAGGAATGATGGGATACATAAAGAGTATAGTCAATAGGGAGTACAAGATTGAAAAGACAGCACTATGGTGTTGGATCATCAACATTGTAATGTTATTTTCTCAAGAAAAATGCCGATATAGAAAGATCGATATGCCTTGCACAAGGACTTAGAAGAAAATGGAGCATTATATAGAAGAGTAAGCGCCATAGTACTTACCCAGCGCATAAGTGCTACCTTCATAACATTGCAATGCAATGGCTAATAGTGAGTTACAATTATTTCATGCAATTTTGAAGGCAATTTTGAGAGAGCAAGGAAAATTTGATCTGAGGACCCAAAGACTATAAATAAGATTTTTATGAAAAATTTTTTTGGCAAGTGGTGGTGTTTAATGAGTGTGATTGAGTGAGTGAGTGAATGAATGTGTGTGTGTGTGTGTGTGTGTGTGTGTGTGTGTGAGAGAGAGAGAGAGAGAGAGAGAGAGAGAGTAGCACTTGGAGAGTAAAACTCTAAGTGTTTAGGTGATGGGTTTCATTGTTTTGTATAAGGGTTCTGTGCAAGTTGTTCAAGTTGGAGACCTAAGAGAAGAAGATCCAAACTAAGGAATTATTGTACAATTTTACCATGAGACATAAGGATGGCGTGAAAGGGAAAATTTAAGAGAATTACTTAGTCTACTTTTCCCTTTTCTTTTGATTTTCTATGTATTATTTTATGTGTTTAAATATGTTCTTCTTTTCCTCTAAAAGATTCACTAAAGTTATAAAGTGCTTTTGGATTTCTGTAACTCTGCATTGATTGACTTGTACCAAAGTTAATGCTGTGATTTTATATGTAAACTATTTTTGCTTCATTAAAAATTATTGGTCTGCTTTTCCCAGCACTTAATTAACTAGCAATCTAGCTAATTGTGATGTTAAAATGGATTGTGATCTAGAAATTTTGGAAGAGTTCTAGAAGAAAAATAGGAAAAGCAGCTGGATAAACCAAATAGAAATGGGAATATGTTATTATGGATCCACAATCACTAAGATAAATTTAGAAAATCACATCACCTACAATTTAATTCAACTATGAGAATATAACTAATTAAGGAAAATGGTTTGGTTATATTGATCTAGTCATAGATGATATAACATTAATACTCTCGATTGATAACTATAAAATTTAGTACTTTTGACTTCAATTTTGAACAAGCTTTCAATCAAAATTTTCATGAACTCAAGAGTATTAATTTTAAAATCAAGGTCAACACAAAAACTTTTTTTACAAAAATCTAAAATTTAGCTTTTAAATTTTTAGATCTTATTTTTAATTATAATATTTTTAAATGTTAAAAATTAAGTTTAATACAATACTAGTAATTATATTAATTCTAAATTACATGGTAATTAGTCTCATGAGAATGATTCTCTACTTATCACTATATTACTTAATGGCACATGCACTTGCATACACCGGTTTAAGTTGGTCACTCTCAATGGACTTGGCACACTCATCACTCTAAGTTATAAGAGCAAACTAACCTAGTTAAATTTTTTTATTAAAACTAACAAAATCAAGGATTAAAAATGAAGTCACAAACCACAGTGAGACAATCCTTTGGCAACTTCAATTAAGACGGTGTCCTCACCAACCTATTTGCCAAGACCTTTTGCCACCAAATAAGAGGAGAGCATTCCTCTTGACCTTCCTCAAGATCACTCAAAAATATTGGAGCCTCTTTTTCAATAGAAGAAAAAGTAAACAACTCCATAGCCTTCTTTCTTGGTATATTTGCCCCAACAATGTTTGAGGCACTCACTTTAATTTGAAAGCAACCATAGTCAGCACCATTAAGATCGAGGAACTCACCTCAACAGGAGATGTTGCAACAACCTCTCCTTCAAGTATCTTCTTTGCTTTCTTCTTCTTTTTCTGGAAACTTGACCAGAGCTGGACAACATCAAAATCTCCATGAGTTCTCTTGGATATCATAATGAACACTTAATTAATTAGTAGAAAAGTTAGCAAGTGATTAAAAAGAAACTTTCCAAGAACACAATAAAGTGGTAACAACTAGTTTTGGAGTGTAACTTCCTCTTTTTATATAACCATAGAGCACAAAAAATGTCAAAAAGGAAGTCAAATCAAAAGTGATGTGACATAAATATCCAAAATGTTTAAATAAAACTTCCAAATAATGGTATTAATGTTTAATTTATGATTTCATTCTTATGTTCTTTTAACGAGTCAACTACATAAGTAACAGAAAAATCAAAGTGCTAAATATACAACCAATAGCCGCACAAGGACCTAGCAAATGAACCAAGTAAAAAAAAAACTTAGTAGTGAGTGCTAGATCCTAGTAAAAAACTCACTCACTGACCATCCAAGAGGACTCGCTTCTCTATGGGTGAGTATGTGTAGGAATCCATCTCAGTTAGGCAACTGACACTGAACTTCATAAATCACATGGGTAGCTATGATAGAGGGATTTCACTCAACAAAGAACACTCACCCAACCACCAGAAGCATGTGCTAGTCTCCATATTGTAACTGACATATAGTTTCAAGTAACTGACATGTAATTTTTTGTATAACCACCCTCATATCCTATAAAAAGTGGGAATTATAAAGGGTGAGAAATCTTTTTGGGCTTTTTTTATTATTTAAGAGGAAAACAACTAATTCTTATACCCTGATTCTTTATTTGTACTCACATTTTGAGATAGTGAAATCTCTTACATTCTTTTATGCTTTTTTTGTTTAGCTTGTTATTGTCTTACTTCTTACCAAGTAAGATCTTGTATCACTCTAAGAACAAATTTGAATTCAATAGTGATTTCCATTTAGTTTTAGAATTTTTTATTGCATTTCAAAATATTGTATATATATAAAGTATAAGTTGCTTAATCAAGTATATATGAACTAGAAGAAAGGACAAGGAAAAGAGAAAAATTAATACTTATACTTTATTATTTAAAATCATTTGAGTTTATTTGAGTAGAACTTAGCTACTCCTTTTCCTTTTATTCGGATATATGTATAAGTAAATTCCCCATCTCAATGTCTTATTATTTATTCTTTTATAGACACCAAAGTCTAGAAATTATTTATATTCATTATATTTAATGGCCATTTTTGCTTTCTTAATTTAACGTGATTGTTTGTGCTAGGAATGATTTAATGCCAAGCTTGTAAGATAAACCTTTTTATATTAACTTTAAATAAACAAAATGAATAGCTTTTTAAATGGAATTTGGATAATGTTTTAAATTAAAATCATGTCTCTCTAGTCAAATATTTATACTTTTGCTCACTTATAACTTCTAGAGGGGGTATAAGGTGGAGTCAAACAATGATCAAAACGTCCAAGCATTAATGGACCTTCATAATATGGCCAAATCAAGCATGCATAATTAGATGTTTTTTTCATTTAAAGACAAATAACTCGCACATCATATTACATAGGATAAAGTCTTAAATAGGCATGATTTTAATTACATTACTCTAAGAAATGATAGCCTAACCTATATATATATATATATATAATGAGAGATAGAGAGAGAGAGAGAGAGAGAGAGAGAGAGAGATTGTAAGTCCTACATCTTTCTAACTTGACCAGGTGAGTTAGGTCGACTAGTTTCCTATGCTAAATGACCTACGGCTTGACAACCTAGGATAATGGACCCATGAAGTCCAAACTAAGATAATTTCTACATTTTCTTTGACTTTTTTTTTCTAACATATTTACCACTTTAATCCCATCATACTCTTTGTTAAATTCCATAATTATTATCACATAATTTTTTTTTTTTTGAATTATCATCTCATTTAGTTATGGGACTTTATTTATTGTTTGCCTAAAGGCTAGAATTAGCTCTAAAATTCACTTTTATTTTTTAATTACATAAATCATTAATTGCTATTCTACAATTTTCTAAGAAACAATCTAGATTACATTTTTAGCCTTTTCTAAGAATGACTCTAAAATATCTCTCAAGATTTCTCAAAAGATTATTTTAGATCACAGTCTTAGTTAAAACCTAGATAACTAAATGAGCCAAGATCAAATTTAATTTCTAACACTTTTTTCTTAAATTTTTGTGGAGTCAAATATTTTAATATTTTTACAATGTTTATTTATTATCAACCTTTATTTTTATTAAAACTAAGCTAACTAAATAATAAAAATTTTCTCTCAAGATGATATAATCTAGTTGCTCAAGTTAGTAAAGATTTAGAAAGTTGTTAATATCTTACAATCAATAATATCATATTTATATTTTAATACTTTTTAAGTTTTTTCAATAAAATTTCAAAAAAAAAAAAAAAAAAAAAAAAAACATGCTCGCGTTTAATTTTTGATGACCCCACATGTCGACAACTTGCTATTGCTGAGTGCTTACAATTAATTATTGTCAATATGAGCTAATGCGAACGTAATAGACACCAACAAATTATGGCCAACTAGCAGAGAATAGAAGCCGTATACAAAGAACATATGATGCTCTGATTGCGTCGATCTTGGCTGCTGCTGTTAAATAGGATGCATGCAAGACAATTAAGGCGAACAAGCTGTAGTTATAAAATTCAACTTGTCCATTAATTAATTTTGCTTCTTTAATACATAAAGTTCGTACATACACACAGCTCATGTTAAAGCCCTAGCTTCAATTAACTAGTCACCATATGGGGAAAAATAGAAAACAATTACACAAGCAAACCCCCAAGCATTCAGTGCTGAATCTTCCACTTGGGATTATATATATATATATAAAGAGAGAGAGAGAGAGAGAGAGAGAGAGAGAGAAAATAATTTAAAAATAAAAGGGAGCTAAAAGAAAAACTTGAATTATGGAGGTCAACTTTTGAGTAGATCTAAAATCGAAAATAAGACATGTAATTTTACTAACAGCAGAGCTAGGGGTGGAGTTATGATAATGGGTGATCAAGTCATTAAAAGGAGTGAACATTTTAGATATTTCAGGTCTACAAATCGAAGTGATGGTTAAATAGATGGGTATTAGTAAAACTCAAGTTGGATGGTTGAAGTGGAGGAATGCATTTAGCATATTGTGGATAAAAAAAAAATACTTAAACATAAGGAAAAATTTTATAAGATTGTGGTGAGACCTAAAGTACTTTATGGAGAAGAATGTTAAGAAAAAGAAGCATAAAGTGTTGCAGTCGGGATGCTCAGGTGGATGAGTGGCTTTACATTTTACGACAAAATGCAAAATGAATATATTTATGAAAATATTGGAGTACCTCTAATGATAGATAAGATTAGAAAGAGTTGACTTTGATGATTTAATCATATAAAATGCTAATTGTCGAATGACTCAGTTAGGAGAGTAGATGTATTACATTCAGTTTATGTAAAAAAAATGTAAAGATAGACATAAAACAACTTGATTATGAAGTATAAAAAATAATTTTAATTTATTAGAATAAATAATGAAGAAAAAGGTTTCACATACCTAATCCCATATATTGAGATAAAGGCATATTATTATTATTATTGCTCTTTACTAAAGAGTCAACAAATACTTAATTTCTGATTTTATGATAAACAACAATATGAATTTCTTCTATTTCGAGTGAAAACTTGATTGATTTATTTGAGAAAAAAGTGGAGTGCCCCCTCGAGGCTGCCAAAAAAGAAGAAAATTAAATCTAAAATCTTTACTCAACAATCCTTAGATTTTTATGAAGTACTAAACATCTTCCTTTTTTTTTCTTTTGTTTTTCTCTAAAGCCTCATTCGCTTGCGATAAATTTAAACATAGATATAAAAAAAAGATAATGAGATTCACATACATAGCCCTTGAAACTCTTGTTTTTATATATTTAGCACCCCAAATTTCTTATTTGCAAAGTAACGACGATAAACCTTCTATGAACATAAGAAATTGACCTACGTTTCAGCCTCTCCTTTTGCATCCTTGCAAATCGCAAATCTAGAATTTCTACAAGATGCTGCCACAGAACACTTGATAAACACAAAATCTATTTGAGAAATGTCGACGTAGGCAAGGAGGAGCATGTCGTCAATGAGGGAGACGGAGCTCTGATGATAGCCGCAAATGCATAAGGCGTGGAAGATGGCAAGGAGGCGGTGGCAACCAGAGAGAAATGGAGTGGAGCTCAGAGTGAAGTTTAGAGTATGGGTTTGTATTTGTTTGGGATTCTAGTTCTGAGCTCAGTGGAGTTTGGAGTATAATTTTTCTCCTCCTTTGGCCTCATCGCAAGCGTCACCGCTCCAACCAACGCCATTTAACCACCATCGACGGTCACCGCATTTCCCTTCGTGGACGGTCACCGAGCTGCCTCTGCCTTGTAACCACCGATTTTGTGAAATTCATCACACCAATGCAGACAAATTTCCACCAAGCACTTCAATCAATTCAGATCTGCTCTTCCTACGGTTGAACAGTCGAAGCCTTTGGCAGGTTCTTTCTTTCTCTACGATCCCGCTTCCTTCGTCTTGGATGGGGCTCGAATCGGATAGGGGTTTATTTTTGATGTCCATAGAAGGTTTTAAGTGATGTTTCTACAAATAAGAAGTTTGAGGTGCTAAATATATAAATACAAGAGTTTCGGGTGTGATATATTTAAATCTACAAAAGATAAAAGTTATTAAATATATCAATGATTTGATATAATCAAGCACAAATATTAATTTTAAATATTGTAATTCATCTTAAAATTCTTACAAAAATGATGAATATGTTCTAACATTCAAAATAAAAAATAAAATAAAATCATCAGGACATCACCGTTGCTGTCTCTCTTAATTTTGAGCCTCCCTCTATCTTCCACACAAAAAATATGACAAATTTCTTATTGTTAACTTCGGGTGTTGTTTGGATTTTTTTTTTTGTTGCTAATTTTATTTTATTTCATTTTGTTTATATTTTGATTTGAGATAAAAAAAAAACATGTTAAATTGTAATATTTGATCTTAAAAATACTCAAAATATCTAAAAATAATTTTGAGTATTTTTAAAAATAAAAAAGAAAACACTAAAAAATATATCCAACAAATATATTTTAAAAAACAACATAAAAATAAATAAATTGCACAATAAAATTGATCCCAAACAAGCCCTCAATGCATGAGAATGATTAATACTATTTCAAATAACGAAGCTTAACTATTTGAGAGATTGGGAGATTAATAAACTCAACTTGTCGATTAATTAATTTTGCTTTATTAAAACATAAATTCCGTACGTACACAGCTCATGTGAAAGCTCTAGCATCAATTAACTACTCACCATATGTGAAAAATCAGAAAACAATTACACGAGGCTTTCTGTGCTGACTCTTCCACTCGTGAATATATATATATATATATATATATATATATATATGCCTGAGATATAGAGACTTAATATTTATAAGATAATATTTTCCTAAAATACAATACAATCTGTTATAATTAACATGATTGATATCATACAAACTAAAAGGACTAGTCCCGTAATATCATAAAAATATTACATTCAGAAAAAAGAAAATTTCTTATAACATCTCATCTAGTCTTGTTCCATTGTCTAGATAATTGCCAACCTTCATAGCTTCCATCCTCCATTTGTTCTTCTCCATCCTAATGAACTCCTCAAACCTTTCATTCAGTTCATCTATACCTAAAATCCCCAGCTCTTCATCAGTCTCTTCATTCAAAAACACCACATCCACGTCTCTTTCTTCTTCTTCTTCCACAACAACTTCGCATTTCTTATCACCAGCACGCTCCCCTTTTTCAAACAAACAGGAGGGATAAGCAGGAACATCATCAATAGCTAGTTTGCTGATCTCCAAACTTGTTGAAATAAGCGACTCGCTTGGTAACTCCATAGAGCTTGTGGTGTTTGAGCTCTTGGAGAGGAGGACGAGAAAGAGAGAGATGATGTTTAAAGAGATGAAGGTGGAAGTCCTCTTGCTGATGAGGTTAAGTGATTGGAACGAGAGGTAGGAATGGTGGAAGAAGAGGAAAAAGGAGAAGATGGAGAAGGGGATGAGAAAAGAAATAAGAGATCTTGACCTTGAGAGCATGTTTGCTTTCTCTTTTTTACCTTGAGTTTGTTGATGCTCCTTCACCATGAGAGACATCTTCCTTCCTTCAGACATTTTTCAGGGTGTGTAGCTGTTTCGTTTTGAGATGTGAAGGAAGTAAAGGCTAATGGCATATATATTTATAGGGATTCGTGTTGGGAGATGTAAGGCCTACCTTAGGCACAATTTATGCGAGTTTATTGCATGTCAGAGTAAGTAATAGTTTCGGATCATGTTGGATGTGAATATTGTAGAATCAGACAAATTATGACCCGACCCACCCATTCATTGATCGGGTTTATACCCTTTATTCATCTATTTAAATTTTAGATATCGATGATCATCATATTTGCTATTATATTGAATTCATTTTAGCCCATATCTTAATCTTCTCGAAAACATTAATATTCAATTATAATCATACAAGCATTCAATTATTGAGGGTGGAATATCCATAGCAAATTATGTCCAATAGATTAGTAGGCAAGTCTTATAAATTTAAATATAAAAGCTCAATAAAGAGTTGATGCTATTAGTATATTAAAATTAAACTTTAATTTTAGCTAGATTAATTTTCAAACTCAAATGGATATAAAAAATGTTATCTATGCTGAGACTTCAGTCCAATGATAATCAATCTTCATTTAATGAATAATTTTCACTATTCCAATAGTGCGTTCTTGACATATAATGGACCTTATTGAAATTGTTAAAATATATGAAACTTCAAACTACATAAAAAACTTGATAGAAGAGTTGACAACTCTAATATCACTTACTAGGATAGGAGATTATTGCGTGTGGCAAGAAATCTCATCATGTAAATATTATCTCCTGATTTCATTTTTTTACTTGGGTGATACTACCATAGATTTAGAATCTTGTTTTGACTTTGTTTATGTCCTCAAAAGGGACTTAACTCACATAGTACACCCATAATTTTGTACTCATCCTTTGTACTTTTGCTCTTTTATTATTAATGCAAATGCGACATCTTAAGGATTGCTATGTATGCAAGAGATTACACAGCAAATCTGTGTACATAGTGACTGTGTACTCGCCCATGTATATAATAATACACAGTGTATACACAACAATCCAAAGGATCTAGATACCGCATATAATAATTTCTCTTAAGATAGAGGTATATATATCCAAATATGCCCAAAGCCCACTTCATCCATGGTTGATCAAGCTTATGGTGAGTTGATAAAACCAAAAGGTTTAATGGAGATGGACTCATCGACGATCCAATATTATCTTCCAAGAACTATAGTAAACTTGCCAAGACCATCAAGAACTCACAAAAAGTACTCAACCTTGGATTTGGTTCGACAATATGTCCCATCTTAGGTGTCACTCGCCCCATCTTATAGTTCACTCACCTCTTATTGGAATTCATTCGCCTCACTTGCTAGAGCTACTCACCAACATCCCACTCTAATGGTTGATTTTATTTAGAGTGTTAGAAATCCCATTTATAGTCCCATGACTTCACCTACTAAGTCGTGATTTCTTCCAAAAACTCATCAAGCCAATTGTACATGTGTGTTTGTTAGTATTATCACCATGATGTCCACATGTATATACCAATGTTGCTAGTTCTTTTTTTTCTCCAATATTTTTAAGATGACAGTGTAGCATTTTCTATAGCACTCAAAATATTACAAATGTTGGGATGATGAGCAACTTTTAAGTGAGAGATTTTGTGTATTTTATGTTTGCAATAAAAATCTCAATGCTTCTCTTAGAAATTCTCTCTTCTTCTTTCTCTATTTTTTCTTGCTCAATGATCTTCCCTTAATTCTTTATTATGTGAGATTCTGTAAGTTTTGCTTGTTTAATTTTGGCATCACCATGAATAAATTTGGATCCACTAAGAGTAATAATATGTAACTAAATTGAACTTCATATAGTTATATATATATATATATATATATATATAAACAAACTTTAGATTCCCTTTGACTGACATTTCATAACATCAGCCTCTTTCTTATCACTCAAGAAAATTGTCTATGTCTAATAATATTTTTCTTGCTAACATTAATAGAACACTTGTGCAGAACAATCTGAAATAAAAGATATCAATTTAATTTGAATGATAAAAGTTGAGCGTAAATCTCCACCATAATATTCGATAAATAGTTCCTATCTAAGCCCCTCATATAAAAAAGTAAAAACTTAATGAATTGTACAACATTTAATTGGTTCGACATAATGTTTTATATAAACCACAAAATAATCACATTTGCATTCAAAAATAAGAATAATGCATTTAATATAAATTATAAGATGAGATTTATCTTTAATTTTTTCTACAGAACAATCTTGTTATTTATGCAAAATATCATGTTATTTATAAGAATAAGATGATTAATTAAGATCCCTAAATAAAAGAACATAAATAAGATAAATATAAGGTAGTGGCAGCAGAGAATCTGCAATCCAACATAGAAGGATAAAGAAAAATAGAAGACACCTAGTAGTTGAGGACCGAGGGTGTCATGCAAGCAAGAACTAGTGATTACTATAGAGATCTTCTGATAGCTTTGAAACCTGTAGCTTTATCACACTAGAAAAAAAAAATTAGAGATTTCAATCCAAATCAACTTGTTTTTTAAGGAGATAGTAGAATTAGAGAAGGCATTGTTGTTCCTTTCCATATAAAAAGTTCAAATGAGAACAAGAGGAAGAAAGCCCATGGTAACATTTTTATAAAAGAAATTTTATTTATAAAATATTAAAATAGATCATAAACCTCATGAAAAAATTCCTTATATTTTAATACAAAGAATACCATAATAAATGATCAATCCTTGCTATTCAATCATATAATGATAGATAATCAAAATTGGTTTAAATTTGAAGGGATGAAAGAAAACTATTCATTTGAAGCTAACAAAGAAAAAAATGATAGATAAAAAAAAGTAATAGAAAGACAATTGCTCAATCAAAAGTACACTTAAAATTTACAATGGTTAGATAGAGATTTTTTTGTCCACAATAAGATCTCTCCCATGAGATTTCCTTTGAAAATAAGAGTAGAAGAAAAAATAAAATACTATAATGATATGGAAGGAAAGATTTCTCTTAAGGGTTAGGAAATGAAAGAACAAACTAATTATTCAAGAACTTGACATTAGAAATTGAAAAGGTCTTTGTGTAGTTGGTGTACCCACTTAAATAATCATGAACACATACAATAAAGAGATATATTGAATGGAGTCTAAGTGCTAAGAATGGTAGTAGGAACTCCATAGGTTAGGGGTGGCATACATGAAGAAAGATTAGCACGAGACATTTTTTTTTTCTTGCTAAGGAGGCATGAATTGGAGAAGTCAAAATCATTAACTTAAAGAAAGATCATCAATATTTGATCATAATAATGACTAGTGTGTGATATCGTCAAGGTATTTGAGATGATTTTAGCATTGTCAATCTACCAAGTAAATTAACTATTTTTCCAAATAGGAAATCGATTGGAGGATTTGGAGAATTATTCAATATTTGCTAGGAAAGCATAGTTTAAGAAGGTTTTAACTTAGCTATGATGATGTATGCTAGGATAGTTCAAATAAATGTTGTAAGTTAGAATTGCTATATGTATGAGAAGTTTCTAAGAGTAAAAATATTTTACTAGCATTTTAATTGATAGCTTAGCATTTGACACAAGGCATTCATCAACTTTGAAGTAACATGTATACAGTTAGAATTTAAATCAAGGAAATGCATATAAACTTGATTTTCATTTGTCTTCTTATTTTGAAATCTTATAAATAATTTAAGAGATTTAAAATGAAGAGTTGCATTATTATTTAATATTATTTATTATTCAAATGCGAGATAGACTATAAGTTTCTATTTTTTATTATGGCTCAAAAATTCAACCTAGCTTTGTTTTTATTTTGGCTTAAGGAAAATATTCAAAAATGTGTGAAAGGAGTGTCACCTAGATGTGATACCATAAAGAAGTGCTTACAAATATAATAACAATAGCCAAGCAAGTAAATAATAGAAAATATCAATAACTCAATGATGATGTTTCATGGTGATTTTCCAAATAAAAAATAGATATATGGCTTGAATGAGGTAGTTGGTCTTCCCACCATTTCTAAGATGGAAGTAAAGCAGTCCATTATAAGCATTTAACAAAATGCTTAAGCTTGAAGATTTTTTAGTAGATTTAGAGAAGTTTAAGGTAACGATAAGAAGCAACATAAATGACATCAAGCTTGTAGAACATGATCTGGACAAAGTGATAGTACACCCTGGTGACTCTTTAAAGAGAGAAGAAATCTAGATCTAATCAATTGGCCAATCAATGAATCATTAATGTTATAAGCTTTAAGGTGGCGAAGTTTATGATTAAAAGGTATTATCATAAGCTTAAAATTACATAAAAAAACTAGAGAATGTAAATTAAGAGCTAAAGCTACTATAAGAGTTTGGATAAAGGATTTGAGTCAATTATATAAAGTATATTTCTTTCCATGCATGCAATAAAATTGACCATATCTAATAAAAGACACTCTAAATAGGCGAGAATGGAGAGAGATCATCCCAATCCAGCAACCAACATCAACCAACTTACCTTATATGAGAACACTCACCACATGAAGCTAACTATACAACTAAACACCTACTAGGAAACTAGTCTCATTGATGTTGGTGACCACACTTAAGAGCTCGTCGATCGACATGTAACACTCACCCTCATGTGTGAGTCCTCACTTATGTATATCGACTTAGCTATCATGTACTTACTATATGTAAATGTCCCTTAATCCTATAAAAAAAGAGGGGGATTTTGAGGAGGGGGGACCTTTTTTACTTTTTGCTCTTTATACTTGGAGAAATATATATACTATTTCTCAGAGAGGGAGAGGAGAGATCTTTATACTTTGATCCTTTAACATAGTTGAATCTCTCATATTTATTATACCTTTTTACTACACTTTATGTTCTTCTTGTCATATTCAATTTAGATCTTACTTCTCAGGTGCCTAAAAGGTTGCTTCACTCTACAGACAGATTCAAATTCAACATCCTTCTAAGTGTTGTGGGCATGGATGAGGCTGAGAATCAGAAGTCAGGGACCTAGCATAGCAAGCCACTCATATGAGACAACTCGGCAAGCATGGGGTCGAGTACTTAGCAATTCATCACAGAAAAAAAATTTGAACATGAAGGATAGGATTAGTTTCCTAGTACAAATAGTTATGGATAAAGTAAAGAATGAAAGTCGAAGAATCAAGGATAATGATAGATCTTCTAGTTCTTGAACTCATTGAGCTCGTTGATAATGAAGGGAGCTATCATGGTCACTCATCATTGGTGACAAGTCATATCAGGCAAGTGAAGAGGAGAACACTAGGGATTAACAAGCGAATACTATCCCTATTAATGCCTTTTCCAAGAAGATTGCAGAAATTAGTCCCCTAAGGAAATTCAAGATTTGCATTTGGAGACTTATGATGGTCGCACTGATCTTGACCATCGTATAACTTACTTTAAATCTAATACATCATTGTCCGACTTAGATGACACGATAAAGTGCTAATTGTTATTACTACTTTTAAAGAATTTTCCCTCAGATGGTTCTCATGCCTACCCGCAGAAGTGATCACCTTCTTCGCAAAATTAAAAGGAATTTCTTTATGTAGTTTGCTAATGCTCAGAAGCCTTTGAAGACTTCACAAGCTCTTTGCAAAAGAGATAAGAACCTGACGAGTCCCTTAGGAAGTTTACCTATCACTTCCAAAATGAGAAGTTGGAGTTTAAGGATCTAGAACCCACAGTCGCACAAAATGCACTCACTATGGGCCTCGAGGAAAGTCCTTTTAAATATGTCAATGAGCTTCAACATCCCAAAACACTAGTAGTGTTACTGAAGCTAGTGAATAGTCACATAAATGTAGAGAAATACAATGAGGCCGCCCAGTCATTAAGGCAACTCATGAAAGGGATTGAGCGAAAGATAGGTTCCAAGTTAGAAGGCAATACAAGGGAAGAAGACAGCTTGCTTGAGGAGAAGACACACCAATGCACAAGTGCAAGATCAGATAATCTCAGACTTGCCACCAACATAGCAAGTATTTATAGCCAGTTATAACCACCAATAAGGATTTCAATGGACAAGTTAGTAGTTACCATTCGAAATAAGAAGTACTTCAAGTGACCACCACCAACATAGGTGGATGGAGTTCACTGTCACTCAAGATATCGCGCCCACCATCACGATCATGAACATGACACCAAAGAGTGTTCGAACTTAAGGAGCTTAGTGCAGGAGGTCATAAAGGCTGGAAAGCTAAAAAGGGCAAGGAGAAGTCAAGCTATCAACAAACTAAACAAATTTTATGCAATATATACCGAGGTCGTCTCCCCAATTTTGGAGATGAAGAGTCATCTGTGCAAACAAGCCTTAAGCAACTACGATCAAGAGACATCAACTCGATAGCCATAGTGTGGGTGCCAAGTACTCAAGTTGTTCCAATAATTTTCAAAGAAAGATCACTAGTAATTGACAACCCCTACAATGATGCAATATTCATCACGATGTTAATCACTAGCTATCAAATATGAAGTATCTTAATTGACATAGGAAGCAATGTCGACATTATTTTTAAGTTTGTGTTTGATAAAATGAACCTAACAAGAACTCGCCACAACTGGTAGTCCCCTCTATGATTTTTCTAGAGAAGAAGGGAGATAAAGAATTATTACTCTTCCAGTACCTTAGAGAGAAGGAGAGAAGCAATTCATTGCCATGGACGATAGAACTATTGTAGATGCATCCGCCACATATAAAATCATTTTTGGTCGACAATTGCTAAATATATTTAAGATAGTGGTGCTAACTTACCACGTGGCAGTTAAGTTCCTAATAAGAGGAGAAGAGATCACTATCAAGGAGAACTTAACTCAATCTCAATCTTATTATCTGTGAGGAGTAATCGACTAGCATATGGTAGAGGAAGTGCTCAGGCTGATAGTCACACACACTGGAATAGAAATCACTAAAGAAATCAAAGAGGTGCCAACTACGTAGAGCTTAGAGTGAGTCTTGAGGATAAAGTTGACTTTCAGCCAAAGTTTAAAATTGTGTAATTAGGTATTGAGGCATTTTCTGTTTGTAAGGTGAGGCATAAGCTTTAAGGCATAAGCCTCAAAATCAATAAATTGTGCAAAGTAAAAAATATTGTAACATATAAAACTTCAAAACAAGAAGTAATATATTAATATTCTTACATATTAACATATTAAAATGTAATACATTAATATCCTAGTATAACAGAAAATAATAAATTACATAAAATATAAAGTTTCATTTTAATATCTTGATATCGAATCATGAAGTAAAAAAATGTTATGCTAATAATAAAGTAACATAAGATATTAAATTAAGAACTAATAATATAACAATTCAAAATATGTATAAAATAATAAGTTTTTCTCTTCCACTCTAATTATCCATTATCAAAGTACATCACAAGTAATGATGATGGTAATGTTGGCTACCACTATGCATGAGGAGCGAAGAGGGCTTAAGAGAACATATGCTTCGTAATGTTTATCTTGAGATAGTTTGGGTGTACATTAAGGCATGTGAATTGTTTAGGAAATTAAAATTTCTATTTTATTTTCTTAAAGTTAAAACTAAAAACATAAGCCTCACAAAAAATGAGGTGAGGAAAGCCTTGAGGTGGGCCTCACATCATGTGAGGCGTAAGCCTCACATAACACCAATGAAGCGTAAGCCTTATTGTAATTCTTCCAAAAAATCATTGATGCATGTTTTGAGGAAAATTTTTTATTGCATAATTTTAAACAAGGCTTTCAGCGGCAAGCACAAAAAAGCACTTCTCCAAACTCTCCAAGGAGATATACACCTAGACAATTGCTAAGATGTCGAGCATTAACATCAATGTCACTTGCCACTAACTCAATATAAAGAAGGATGCTCATCCAATTAAATAAAACAAAGGAAAATAATCATTGTACTCACCGAGCCAATCAAGGAAGAGGTCGCCAAACTACTCAAGAACGACATCATCAAAGAAGTCTAATATCTAGAGTAGATATCAAACATAATTATGGCACAAAATCCCAAATATTAAATGGAGGATGTGCGTAGACTTTATAAAATTAAACTTAGGTTGTCCAAAAGAAAGTTAACCACTTCCTAGAATAGATAGACCTATCGATTGTAGTTATAAGAAGAAGAATCGAGCTCTTCATAAGATTCCTAGCCACCGACAAGCTCAAATTCTGCCACAGCTGATGGCAAACCTCATGGATAAACATGAAAATAGAGAAGGAGTGATCCTCCCCCTCAATTGACCATCCCTACACATTCCCTGGGTGGCGGTGAGCTTGACCGACCCTTTACCAGAAGCCCCGCCGGCAAGCCGAAGAACGACCGAGGCTGACGGCAAAGCATTGGTGTCCATAACGATTGACGGGGAGGTAATTTGATTCCGCTTCACCAGAGCTTTGTGTCAACCCAAGGAAGGATTTCAAATTGGCAAAACAGCCGAACATCGCTCTAGCGAGGTACTCCCCTAAACCGGTTTCCTATTCATGTGCGGTTTGGTCCTTTATAAATGGAGTTTAATATTGGTGATGATCAAGCCGTGTAGATCGACTAAAAATCAATCTATGAAAACATGAAGAATGGTGGATTTGATCACCGAAAATCGCCATCCAAAAATGGACAATTCTTGATTTTCTAGTGAGAAGTAGGAGATGAAATCTCCACTATCCATTCTTTTTAATTGGAATGGACGGTTGAGAAGAAGCTGAACCAGTGATTAGAATCCCTATAGGAACCATGGATCATGGATCCCGAGTGGACCAATCCATGGTCGAAACACGAAAAGCGGTACTGACAAGATTAAATACAAAAAGCCAAGTTTTTGGATTTAAAAATTACATAAAATTTCCTGAAATTTTAAAAAATCATATAAAATAAAATACTCAACCAAAATTACAAATAAGAGCTTATTGGATTCATTTTTTTCGAGAGCAATCAATTTTTATTGGATATTTTGGGCTTAATTAGAGTTTGAATGAAAATTAAATTTCTTTAATTAAACCAAAAATATTAATTAAATTGACTTGGAACTTTTAAAGATTAAAATTGAGATTAAAACACACATATCATAAAAATTTAAAATTAAAATGGTGAATGAATTAAGAGGTATTGAATTTCAAAGTTCAAATCCATAATTTTATGAAATAATCAATTTAAAAAATCTAGCGAATTATGAAAATCATTAAAATAGTTTAAACATTTTAATTAACATCAAGGCAATTAAAAAGTAATATAATTCTCTGAAGTTATATAAATCTAAAAATCATTTAAAATTTGGGTTTAATAAATCATTAAAATCAATATTAATTGAATTTACCAAAGCTAAACAATAATGAATTAAAATATCAAACTAAAATTATAAATAAAACAATATTTAAACACTCATTAACCAAACTCTAGATTAAATCAAGTAAATATCACACAATCTTCAATTTAAATCAAATCAAACCATAATCCAATCAAACATAAACTTGAACCTAATTAAATTAATGAAATTCAACTAAATATTAATTAAATTCCAAATTAAACTCAACTAAAATAAACCTAATTCATCATATTATTATGAATTTTATTAATCTAAACAAATGAAACAAAATTAAAAGCTTCAATAACCAAATAAACTAAATGAAATCAAACTCCAATTAACTTGATTAAAAGACCATAATCAACCCATGATTAAACCTTAATTAAGCTAATCATAAATGAAATAATTAATCTTTAACCAAAACACTCAAGTAATCTTCAATTAAGTTTAATATTCACTGTTCAATTAAATTTACTCATTTAAATAAGTTAATCATTTAATTAAAAAGTAAACTTAATTGATTATTAATCCTCTCTCAATTAAATGAATAACTTAGAATATTAATTAATCAAATCAATTGATCATCAATTAACCTATAGTTTAATCAACCTACTTGACCAAGATAATCATTTCTAAGCTAATAATAATGAAACTATACAACCACCTAATTAGGGTTGAATCAATTGATCATTGAACTCTGAATCAAACCAAACGTCTAATAAATTAAAGGCTTAAATAATCACTATTCTAATAATAATTGAAATTAATTAAATTAAACATAATCAACTCATTAACTTCTAACTAAAACTAACCCTTAATCAATGAAACTTTAAATCCAAATTAATCAATCTTTTAACTAAACCAAAATTTATATTAAATAACCCTATAAAATAATAAATGTGATAATTCTTAAGTCAAATAAACTTAAATGAAATAAAAAATAAACACTCTCATAAATGAACCATCATCAAATTTTAGAATTTACTTAAAAAGATGCCAATTAAACTTATAATTCTTAAGTCTATAATAAACCCTCTTTAGATCAAAATCAATCATGACTAATTTAGTTTTGATCTTTGATTAAATCTATCAAGTTAAGCACACAATTATCATGATGAACTTAAATAATCCTTAATTTAATTGAATCAACTAGACATTTAAGTTAAACCTAATATGAACAAACTAATTTAAATAAGATAAACAAAGATAATTATTATTCAAACCCCAGCCATAAAAAGTGAATCAAATTAATCATGAATATCCAATTAATCAATAATCATATTTTACTCAAATTAATTATGATAAGATTAAGGATCAGATTAAATCAATTATTTAAACCAAACATTGGATAATTAAATAAAGCAATCAAATCAATCATAAACATCAAATCAATTTAATCATATTATAAAAAAAATTAACCTAATTAAACCTTGAATCTAAATCACATAAAATAATTTAAATTCAATAAGCCAAATTAAATTGAACCTTAATTGATCTTTAAAAGTTAAATTATACTGATCATAAATAAAACTCATCTTGAGTAATCATTGAACACTAATCAAATCAAATCAAATTAAAATGGACTTTAATCAACTCAATATATAATCAAATTGATCTAATTCAATCTAATTGAATAAGATGAACTAATTAAACCATAAAATATATAAATCTAATAATCAAACGAAAGATGAGTTATTCATCAAGGATATTAACCAAATTCTAAGGACATTAACCAAGTTCTAATTAACATAGCAAATGAATCAAGTTAAAGGAAACCCTAATTACAGATAACCAAACTTAATTGAAAGAGAAGCAAACATTTAAGTTACTTAATCTGAGCAAACCAATAAATAGACAAACCTTCATCAAATCAAATGAATATAAAGTTGAATATAAACTTCAGGCCATTAAATCATATTCAATAATCATCAATCCCAAACAATATCAAAATAAACCGTCTACATAAAGCTTAAACAAATTAATCCAATCAAACAAATTAAACCAGTCAAATCAATTAAGTAAAGATCAAACTAAATAAATAATTAAATCAAATTATCAAAGTTAATGAATGATCAAATTATTAATTGAATTTTAGATAAAAGATCAAATAAATCTTCAATAAAATCATAATTAAATTAAAACAAGAATAACAAGATTAATTAAACTCAAACCAAACTTAAATGAAAAGATGAAGTCATTAAATTTAAATAATGTTGAAATGATTTAATAAATACAAATCATATAGAAATAAATCTTTAAAAAGAAACTTGAAGAAAGAAATTGAACACTAATTCAAAGAAGAAAATTAAACATTAATTGGAGTATAAAAATGAATTAAATCAAACTAAAACTAAATTAATCTACAATCAAAACTCATGAAGTTAAACAAACTGAAACTTTGAAATTCAAACTAAATTAAATAAGCATTAATCAAATCAAATCTAATTCTATTAAATCATTCCAATAAATTCAAATGGGTTAATTAAGATACGTAGCCTCTTTGTTTGACACCTCGAATGAATCTTCATTTCAGGGTGGGGATTTCTTTCTACTAGAATTAGGATGTTGAATAGAATATGTTTTATCCTAAATAGAATTTATTTTATTCTTCATTCTTTAAAATCTAAATTCAATGTTAACAAAAAATAAACTTAAATTTGAAATAAAAATATAAATCACCTAAATTGAAACCATCTAATGGTAAATTGAATAAACTTTAAAGTTAAACAAACTTAAGCTAAAATAATGTCTAGTGCAGTCATACCACACAAGCCCTCTTTTCACACATTAGAATACTAGGTCATTGACCCTAGAATTAGGTTAGTGAATATGTTAATTGTGATGTGATATTTTTTCTTATTTTTTGGTGTACTATTTTAAATTAAATGGCTAGGATTGTTTGCCGCTAGTGTAGATCTTAGGGCGTTCTTATTAGGCTAACACTATTTTTTATAGAGGATGTGCTTAAAATGGACTACTATAATAAATATAAAATAAATATTATTTTCTTGCAGGGGCTGTTTAAGTCTCTAAGCATAACCAAATAGGGCAGGTGGACTGTTAAATCACTAATTTTAAGCCCTTATGTTTGAAATATAAACTATTGGTATGCAATATGTTTTTTCTGACATCTGTTTTGTAGGGTTTAGAATTTAATTTTAGAATTTTAAAATGTAATTTGAGCCTAGAATTAAGTTAGAATCTAGGGAGTTTAGGATTAATATGAACTGACTATACCTATTTGATGGTCCCTAGTGGAACCTAAGGAGGTCTCTGAAGAAGGCAACGATCATGAAGTTAGTAAGATCCCATAGATTAAACTTTTAATTATAGGCCGAGCTGTATAAAGATAGAGATCGGCTGCACATTTTTTCTTTTCCATGGTGTATAGTGGTACAACACCACATCGGCCAATTTTATTTATTTAAATTTGGCTTGATTTATTTTAGGGTGTGCAATAGAGATGCATGTTCTTCATAGGTTTCTTCCTATGATTAATGTGTTTTGTTATGAAGCCTAGATGCGTTAGGATTTTAGGGAAACATAAAATAAAAACCCATAACCTCATCCAATTAAAGCCTTAGGCATAACTTAAAATTAATTAGAAATAATTTGCTTTTGTGAAATATGAGAGCATATTATTCGTTTCTCTTAAATTAGGCACTTCACCCATTGCACATAAGGGGTCATCTGACCTATGAGGATAACCACCCTTCTTGGGGTAGTGTGTCTTCTCCTTTTGATTTAGCTCATAATCATTTTCTAGCTGCATCTCATCTTAGGCATGAATTGTATACCAAAAGCCTTTAAAATAAATTGTAAGTCAAAATATGTAAAAGATGAAATTTGTTGCATTAGCTAGGTGCATAACATATAAAATATTATCTTGGAGTTAGGGAGTGAGTTTAGACTCTTAGATTCCTTTCTTAAATATAACAACCCATCCATCTTGCATACATAAGATTGAAATAATGAATTTAAATCATTTAGATGGTGTTAGCTGATAACCCTTCTAGGCAGGAAATAAGTCCAAAAGAGTCAGTGATAAGTTTATTTTCTAATAAAATGTTAAACTCACAAATCTAATAAATTCAATCACAAAAAATATAAAGCCTAATAGTAGGATAGTTGAATTGCTTACTAGGCATCTCAGTATCTAAAAGCATTATCTATTTAATCCCTTTTGGCTTCTAAAAAGAACTTTTCCTCCTTAAAGTGTTCCCTTTTTAATTTCCAAATTAACCATCATTTTAAGACAAGCTTTAAAATCCATAGAGATGAAAGTTAATCTCTTTAATCAAGAGTATTCTTAAATGAAATTCCTTTTCTTCTAAGATGTAATTAACTGTAAGGGTTTTCCCTTATAGAGAACTATAAATCTTGTTTTACTTCTCCATGTAGTTCATGGGAAGAATCTCTAATACATCGAAGACCCATTAGCTTTAAGGATCCTTATTAAGTAATTGAATCTATTATAGGATAATATGTTTATCTTTCCACATAATATATTTGTCCTTTAGTGACATATTTGATTACCCAAATAAGTACCCCTAAGATCTGCATGGTGTTCTGATTTCTAATATACTATAATATACTTACAACACAAATCTAAGCACTTGAAATTTAATGGATCATTTATCATTCTAGATGGATAACTTTATAAAGACAAGCAAATTTGTATTCTCAAAACATCCCTAAGAGAATTCCTTATCTCTGAAATACATTCAAGAGGTATATCAAAACATTTCTAAATTAAAGAACCAAATATTAGTTGAGCAAAAAATTTATTGGTCATTTCTACCAAAAGATGTTAAGCACATAGTAGCTTAATGTTACACTTGTTAAGTTAAAACTATCAAACAAAGGGCTAGTCATTACACTTCAGTACTTATTGCCTCAATACAATGTGAAGATCTTTCCATATATTTTACATTAGGTATGCTTGGAACACCTCGTGGGTATGATAGTATTTTCATTGTAGTAGATCGATTTTCTAAAATGACACATTACATACCTTGTTCAAAATCAAATGATGCATTTCACATAGCAAGATTATTCTTTAGAAGCATTATCAGGTTGTACAGAGTACCATCCACTGTACTTTTTTATTGAGATGTTAAATTTATATCCTTATTTTGAAAAAATTATAAAAATTAATTGGAACATAATTGAAATTCTTCTATGTATTTCATGCTCAAATAGATGGATAGAGAAAAGTAGTCAATAAGATATTAGGAAATATTCTATGGTGTTTAGTTGGGAAAAATTTAGGAAATTGAGACTTAACATTACCTACGTCTACATTGGCATACAATTATTATGTTTCTTGAACAACCCATTAATCACCTTTCGAGATAGTCTATGGATACAACTATAAAATGCCTATTGATCTAGCTACTAAACCTATTCATGCATTTTCTAATTCAGCATATGCATTTGCATCTTATTTTCATAACCTTGATGAAGACAAAGAAAACAATTGAAAATACAAAATACTAAGTATGTTGAACAAAAGAATAAAGATAAAAATTTTAAGGAATATGAAGTAGGTGAAAATGTATTGAATCGTAACCATCCTGAGAGATTTATTTTCACCAAAAATAAAAAATTATAAGTGAGAGCATAGGAGTCATTCAAAATTATTAGAAAACTTGATACTAGTGTTTATGTTATTGAATTGCCATCTCACATATTTATTAGCCATATTTTCAATATAGAAGATCTAATATCTTTTAAAGGAATTACCCAACCTTCAAAGTTGCAGGATAATACTTTTGCAAGAGATAAAAATTATTTGCATGTACATATCCAACCAACATTCTTTGAAGTGGAGAACATCATCATAGCTAAGGCACATATAGGTGATGGTACTAGTCAAAGATTCCTAGTAAGGTGGAAAGATAAGCCACCAAGTAAGAATATATAGATGACTTTGGAAGAATTATAGAGCTTTGCCCTTGAACTTCTTAAAGAACTTCATAATCTTAGCTCTTCAAAGTAGTGTTATTTAAGGCCTGAGAGAATTGATGTAGTCCATCAAAGAAGAAAAGGACATATTACTAGGTCTCAAACTAAAGTTTGAACTAAAAAAAATTAGTAGACTTCATGTATGGATTTATGTTTCATATGTTGTATTAGATAGTAATAGGTATATTTAATCATGTGTAAGTGTTGTATTAGAATTATGGTTGAAAACACATAGTTCATGTTTAATTTCATATGTGTGGGTCTAGCACCTCAGTGCTGCCTTTATGATGCCTCATCATTGCACTCTGTAGGTTATAGTATTTGGAAACTGAGAAGCTACCTTTATGATGCCATGAGTGGTGTATCATAAGGTATGAGAACCAACCAACCTAAGGTGTATCCGTCGGCATGACTGGTGTATCTATCAGCATAGTGAGAACAAACCAACCTAAGGTGCTCGTCGGTGTGCAATGATCAATTTGGAAAGAAAGCGTGTAGGCTTACAACTTTTTAAGCAGAACTGATCATCGCGATAGTCTATCGTTGTCGGGATAGATGCTATCTGACCTAGAGCAACTATTAAGTGGGGAGACCCGAGGAAGGACTAGACCTAGACTTGAAGTAGTCATGAGGGAAGGAGCCACTAGGGAACTTATCCTAAACCTCAAATATGCTTGACCAAATCAATGCATGAAGCCTAATTCAAGAAGAAAGCGTAGCAGACTCACATCCTCTTAAATGAAGCCAACATGAGGTACCTTATCAACCATGTAATAAGGCCTACCAAACTAACAAGGCACTCGTTGGTGTGCAGTGGATAACCAAGGAATGAAAGCGTAGTAGACTTACATCCTCCAAAGCAAAAAGACCACTCGGGTGACACCCTACTAGGGTAGCACATCAGCCTGACCTAGAGAATCTACTGAGTGAATGTCATTGGGGGCATTATCTTAACTAAGAGTAGCCTGATACAAAAGATATGTTTATTTTATATGTTTGTATATAGTTTATGTTTATGTTGTGTTGATGAAGGGTAGGACGCCGTTCGGGTTCCTTACAACTACCCTAAACTCATCATGGTGGATTCACAAACAAGAATACTTTCACCATAAAAGAGCATTGGGATATGATGCCACAGTGCTAGATTATGGTATCGTGGTGATAGTTCGTGGTGCCACCACGATGATGCGAAATAATTGTTCTGACTTTTCTTCAATTTTTTGATAGTTTTCTTTCCAATAGACGCATCCCTTGGAGTATTGTACTTGTTTAAACGCCTATTCCAACCTAATTAATAACTTTTGGCTTTATGTGTGACATATAGAGTAAAATTTCTTTGGTTAGAGCTTGGTGGTTTGCCGTAAGAGAGATTTAATGATCTGTCACTACTATTCTACTGGGGTAAGTAAAACTTCTTACTTCTTCCACTTCAATGAGTAAAAGATTTTCATCTCTCTTTCACTTTGATGAGTGAAAGAATATGGGAGCATCTCTTTCTCCACATCCGTTGTAACATCCTTCTCTTTGTGGTCGTGCTTCATCAAAAATGATAGGGAGGTGCATCGCTCACTAGGCAAGTCACAATATCAAGTTTATTTTCAAGATAGAAGAATGATGTCTATTGTTCTTCAAAGTATTAAAAAGTGCAAAGAGGTTTGAATGAATAACAACATGTGAGAAGGCATTTAATGATCTGAAAAAACTACTTATCTCACCATCCTTATTGCAAAGCCCAAAGAAGGAAAAACACTATTATTATACTTAATAGTTGAAGAAGATTCAGTAAGATCAGTTCTAATCAGAGAAGAAGGTGGAAGACAATGGCTAGTATATTATGTCAGTAAGTCATTGAGAGGTGTCATGTTGCACTATCCAATCATGGAAAAACTCGCACTCACACTCCTTATATTAGCACAGATTCGACCATAGTTCTAGAACCATTCAATACAAGTTGTCACCAATAACTCACTCAAATCAATACTTGCCAAGCTTGATCACTCAGGGAGACTAATAAAATGGTCTATGGAGTTGAGTGAGTTTGTATATCATACTTGCCTAGGACGGTGATCAAGGTACAAGCACTCACTGATTCTTGTGGATTTCAATGCTCACATAATGTCCCCATCAACTTGAAGCCAATGTGGCATTTCTATATGAATGGTTCTCCAGACAAGAAAGAAATGGGTGTAAGTATTATGTTGAAAAGCCCAATAGAGATTACTAAAACACAATCATTAAAGTTTAATTTTCAAGTGACAAATAATCAATTTGAATATGAAGCTTTACTCACTAAATTGAGATTTGCTCAAGGACTAGATGCCATGCATATCATTGCCCACTTAGATTTGCAGCTCAAGGTTAATCAAGTTAATGGAGAATATGAAGTATAAGATGATTCACTACAAAAATATGTATTAAAGTAAAATGAAATATTGGAAGACTCAAATATTTTAATATTGAATAAATCCCAAGAGATCAAAATCAACTCATCGATTTGAAATCAAGATATGGACTCGATGAACATCCTACTCTCCAACTCGCTCGACTGGCCTTACAAAAGCGAGTTCATGCAAATTGATAATAGAGACTTGCTCAATTAGCTTGATCCCATCAAAAAGTATTTACAGTTTGGGGAGTTGAAGGAATGAACCAATGATCTAAAGAGATTTAAGATCAAAGTAGCCTAATTTGTTAGTGAACTATTTTGCAGGTCAGTGACCTCACTTAATATGAGATGCATCAGGGGAAGAGTAGAACAAAGTACTAGTAAAATTAATTTAGTCAAGTGTGAAAGCCACTATGGAAGAAAAACACTGGATCAAGAATCCTATGGCAAGGATATTTTTGGGCAAAACAATGGAAAGTTGTTGAGGATTTTGCCAAAAGATGTGAGCAATGTTCGAAGTTTTCCCCTCTATAACAACAACTGCAATAACCTCTACAGCTTATCACAAGTCCTTAGCCTTTTGCAATTTGTGGAATGGACTTCATAGGCTCCATACCAGTCATCAAATGACAAAAAGTTTATTCTCATCATGATCGACTACTTCAGCAAGTGACAACAACAACAACAACAACAAGCCTTTAACCCACTATGTGGGGTCGATTACATAAATCCTTCTTCTCCACTATATTCTATTAAGTGTCAATTTATTATTTAATTCTAATAAACTAATATCATTTTTATACATCCTAACTAAGTCTTTTTAGGTCTACGTCTATATTTCTTAACATAAGGTAAATCTAATACATTTACTCTCCTAGTTGGGTCATCGGATGGCCGATGCTTTATGCGACCAAACTATCTAAGGTGACTCTCTCTAATCGTATCTACCACTGCATCTACTCCAACCATTTCACATCCAACACACAATGATATATATATATATATATATATATATATATATATATATATATATATATATATATATATATATATATATATATATATATATATATATATATATATATATATATATATATATATATATATATATATATATATATATATATATATATATATATATATATATATATATATATATATATATATATATATATATATATATATATATATATATTCATTTCACATTTATCTCTAAGAGTAAAGTCACTCATCCACTTGAGCATCCTCATCTCCGCAACACTTAACTTATTTTTATGCATCTCTTTTACTAGCCAACATTCTACGACATAAATCATTGCAGGTCTTAACACCATTTTATAAAATTTTACCTTAAGTCTAAGTAGTACTTTTTATCACACAACATAATAGATGCAATCCTCCACTTCAACCATCCAACTACTTTAACAAGTGGTTTGAAGCCAAATCATTGGCTAAGATAACCTCCCAGGTAGTTCAAAAATTTATTTGGACTGATATTTTTTGTAGGTACAAGCTGACCATGATGAACATCACAGATAATGGCTTGCAGTTTTTGAGAAACATCCAGGAGCTTATCACCTACAAGCACATTCAGAAAAGATGTGTCATGTAATTAGAATGTTAATGATTTAACAAAATTTAATCCATGAGATAAGTTATATCTTTATATTCACTTTATTTTTTTATTAAAGTATTATTCCTTTTTAGAACGACTCTTCATTGGAGAATGCATATGATTTAAATAAGTTGATAACTTTTCTTAATCTTAGTTGCCCAATAATTCATTGATAATTATAAAATGCACTCAAAATTCAAAATATGGTGGCTAAAAATTTAAACTATACTTGCCCAATAACTTGATGAATTACATAGGCCCAAGGTACTTGGCATGTTATGATAATTATAGTTAACACTCAAGGAGCTATGTGTCAACTAAGATCACTCATCAAGATGTTTTTGGCCAGAGTGTATAAAGATCGACTCAGTGAAATCATAAAAATTAAAAAGTTGAACTTCTCACCCTAAGCACTTCATAAATATCTAAGAGATTACAAAATATGACCAACACTGTACAATTGGAATTAATGTGTAAGGCCAACTGTTGGTTGGCAACTAAAATATAAGGCTGATACTCAGTATAGTTACAACAACAACAACAATAACAACAACAATAACAAGCCTTAATCTCACTAGGTGGGGTCGGCTACATGAATCCTTCATCTCCATTATGTCCTATTATGTGTCAAATTCTCATTTAATTCAAGTATACTAAGATCATTTTTATACATCTTAACCAAGTCTTTTTAGGTCTACCTCTAGCTTTCTTAACATAAGGAAAATCTAATGCATCTACTCTCCTAATCGGGTCATCGGACGACCGACGCTTTATGTGGCCAAACCACCTAAGGCGACTCTCCCTAATCTTATCTACCAATGGAGCTACTCCAACTTTTTCCCGAACATACTCATTTTGCATTCTATCTCTAAGAGTAAAGCCACTCATCCACTTGAGCATCCTCATCTCTGTAACACTTAATTTTGTCTTATGCTTCTCTTCTATTGGCCAACATTCTGCACTATAAGTCATTGTAGGTCTTACCACCATCTTATAAAATTTTTCCTTAAGTTTAAGTGGAACTTTTCTATCACATAATAGCCGGATGCATCCTCCACTTCAACCATCCAACTTGAATTCTACTAATAACATCTCCATCTATTTCACCATCATTTTGAACAATAGAGCCTAAATATCAATCGCCACTCTTATTAATGACTTGATCACCTAAAGTCACAACACTATCACTAAAACTTCTACAACTAAAATTACACTCCATATATTCAGTTTTAGATCTACTTAAATGAAAACCTTTAGACTCTAAAGTTGACCTCCATAATTCAAGTTTATGTTGGACTCTCTCTAGTCTTATCAACAAGAAGAATGTCATCGAAAAGCATACACCAAGGTACATCTTCTTGTAAATGCATCGTAAGAACATCCATAACTAAAGTAAAAAAAGATAAGGGCTTAATGTTGATCCTTGATGTAATCCAACCAAATAGAAAATATTTTGTCAATCTTCCTTGTGTTTGGACACAAGTAATGCTCTAGTATACATATCCTTAATGACTTGAATATAACCAATATTAACTCCTTTCTATTCTAGAACTCTCCAAAGAACATCTCTTGAGACTTTATCATAAGCTTTCTTTAAATCAATAAATATCATATGTAGATCCTTCTTACTTTCTCTATGCTTCTCCATCAAACCTCTTAACAAATGTATAACATCCATAGTAGATCTACCTGGCATGAAACCAAACTGATTGTGAGAAACTTCTATATCACATCATAATCTATGCTCAATTACTCTCTCCCATAATTTTAATGTATGGCACATTAACTTAATTCCTCTATAATTTGCACACTCTTGTGCATCACCTTTATTCTTAAATATAGGAACCAACAAACTCTTTCTCCACTCATCTCGACATCTTTTAGTCTTTAAAATAATATTAAAAGATTTGTAAGCCAAGAAATTCCTTGATCTCCTAAACATTTCCACACATCTATTGGAATATTATCCGTCCTACTGCTTTTCCACATTTCATTTTCTTTAAAGCTTCACTAACTTTAGATTTAGTACTCTGTATAGTTAGAAACTACAAATTAAAATATCAATACATTATGTGGTTGGCAGCTAGAGTGTAAGACTAACACTACATGTGGCTGGCGACTACCAAAAAAGACTAACACTCCTTGTTGTCAGAGACTACCCAAAAAAAAAAAAAACACTAGCACTCTGTTGACTCTTAAGAATCCCTTCAAGAAGTGCATCTAACTCCTAAAATTTTTTGTCCCAATTTAAAGCTTCACTTGTTAGATCAAGTGAGTCAAGAGTATAATTATCTTAAAGATAAATAAAGCTAGGCCCATCTAATAGCTCTTTTCCCTTATCATTTTTTTTCTCGAAGGAGCGCGAGGAATAACACCCATCGGCCTCGTTTTACGCTTCTCCACTTCATAAGCTAATTTCTCATGGGCAGCTTCAACATTCTGCATCATAAATCATTTCAGGTCTTAATACTATTTTATAAAATTTTCTCTTAAGTCTAAGCAACAATCTTCTATCACACAATAGGCTAGATGCATTCCTCCAGTTCAACCATCCCAAATCACTCGCTAAGATGAACTCCTAGGTAATTTAAAAGTTTATTTGGACTAATAGTTTTTGTAGGTACGAGCTGCCCATGACGATCATCACAAATAATGGACCATAATTCATTGATATTCTAACTCAAGGAATTTTATGAGTTGTAACTAATACACCTCAAGTACACTTTAGTGCATCATCCTCAGAGTAAAGGCCAAGTGGAAGCAATGAATAAGAAGATTCTTAATTTGTTAAAGAAAAAGATGGAAGGAGTGAAGACCAAATGGGCTAAAACCTTACCCATTGTACTATGGGCCTCATGATGACTCTAACATCAGCAACTAGGTAGACACCATTCACCTAATCATATGGGATTGAAGTTGTGCTACTAGTCGAATTTGAACTCCATAGTTAAGCAGCTATGGTGGTTGTTGAGCTAGATCTAGTAATTGGCAAGTCAATTAGTCTAGAAGCTTATCAACTATAAACACATTTAGAACAAGATGTGTCATGTAATTGGAATGTCAAAGATTTAAAGAAATTTTATCCATGAGATAAGTTATATCTTTGCATTCACTTTATTTTTTGTTAAACAATTATTCCTTTTCATAATGACCCTTCATTCGAGAGAATGCAAATGATTTAAATAATTTGGTAAATTTTCTTATTCTTAGTCACCAATTAATTTATTGGTAATTATAAAATGCACTCAAAACTCAAAATATAGTGGCTAAAAATTTAAGCTATACTCGCCCAATAACTTGGGGAATTACATAGGCCCAAAGTACTTGGCATGTTACAATAATTAGAGTTAACACTTGAGGAGCTATGTGTCAACACAGATCGTTGGCCAGAGTGTATAAAGATCAACTCAGCAGAATCATAAAAAATAAAAAATTGAACTTCTCGCTCTAAATGCCTCATAAATATCTAAGAGATTACAAAATTAGACTAACATTGTACAATTGGAATTAATATGTAAGACCAACACTTTGTGTAGTTGGAAACTAAAATGTAAGACCAACACTCCACATGATTAACATCTACAAACAAAAATATCAATACTCTATGTAGTTAGCGGCTAAAGTGTAAAACTAACACTCCATGTGATTGGCAACTACAAAAAATGACTGATACTCCATTCAGTTGACGATTAATGTGTAAGACAAACACTTTGTATGGTTAGTGACTAATGTGTAAGACCAATATCCATGTGATTAGCGACTACAAATAAAAGGCCAACACTCCGTATGATCGATAATTAAATGTGAGACCAACATTACATGTGGTTGGCAACTATAAACAAATGACCAATACTTTTTGTGGTTGGAGACTCAGTATTCCCTTAATAATGTGTAGCAATTATTTAAAAATAATGGTTGGCAAGTAAATTCAAGTACAATCATTCAACAAATATTCATTTTATAAGTATATTCAGTGAATACATTCATTAAACTCAAAGTATTTATTCATTAATAACATTGAGCAAGTATATCCATCAAACTCATCGAGTTTATTCATTTAACAAGTATATCCATTTAATAAGTATATTCAATGAGTATATTCTTTCAATAAGCATGATAAGCGAGCATGTTACATTCATAAACCAAATGTATATCTGAGACAAATATGATGAACAAAATTTTTATTAAGAAAAATGTTTAAGTCAAATACAAGTATCGAGTATTTAAAATTTTAATATGCAATCAATCCTCTAACTTAAAGATGCAAAAAAGAGAAAAATTAGTAAAAAGAAAAAAGAAAAAACTAGTTGGTTCTCCCTTTCTCGTTGCTCTCCTATGAGTCCGACTCTGACATAATAAGTACATTGTCAGAAACCCAAATACTTGGCATCTAGTTGGCCATGTTTCACCTCTTTGGCGATGACAAAATTAGCACCAACTTTGAACTTCTTTTGCAACAAGCCCTTATACTCGTGAAAGTCGAAAATTGGACAACTCAGCCCCTTTCTTCTAAACTCTTTGATACTACTAAAAAGTTCCACATCTAGCTCCTTATTCATCTAAGAAAGGTGAGTTAACTCTAAAATTTCTCACTCCTCTTCTTATTGTCGCTTTGTCTCCTCTCGTAACATGCTCAACTCAGACTTGACTTCACGTTGCTAATCAATTACAAAGTTTTGCTCTAACTTAAATGACTTTAAGGACTTATACATTGAACATAAATTTCCTACCAAGTCCTTAAGTTGGTTGCCATGCATCGATTCGGTGATCATTGTGGCATAAAGCAAATGCCTCTTGAGAAGCCCTTCAGGATGCACATCTAACGCCTTAGAAAAAATTTTGTCTCAATTTAAAGACTTCACTTGTTAGATCAACCATGCCAAGAATATAGTTATCTTCAATATAAATAAAGCTAGGCTCATCCGCTGGCTCCTTTCCCTTGACACTTTTCTTTCTCAAAGGAGCGCAAGGAATAACACACTTCAGCTTCTTTTACACTTCTCCATTTTATCAACTGACTTATCATGGGAGGCTTCAATAAAAATCGGCTCATTGCAACCTTCCTCGCCTTCCTTGAGCTCGTCAAGAAACTTGACAACCTTAAGATCTGAGGGAAAGGGTGTAGAGAAAGAAGCAAGTATAAAAATTACAAGTAAGAAATAATAGAATATCTATAATGGAGAGTACTTACTATAGAGATACTGATGGATTTTACCAAATTAAAGGAGAAGCCTAATGTTGAGAGGCTAGCTTATTAGCTTTCCTAGAATTTCTTTCTTTTGAGCACTCACCTCAGGAGCTGCCACCTTGTTTGTAGTTAAAGGAGTGGTGCTGCCCACCCAATTAGCCACTTAACGAAGCAAAGTCTGGAATGTCAATTCCTTACCTTACTCAGCAAACCAGTAACCTTTAAGGGAACTGCTAAGAATTTGACAGTACCATCCTTATAACCATTGACAGAGAAGACATTGTGAAAAAGAGTTAAACTCCATGCCAACTCTTTCTACCTTAAGAAAAGAAGAAAAACCGTGACAGCCACCGTGAAGTTTCACACCACATATGTGAACACCACTCCACAGAAATTTAAATTTCCACCCACTCCACGCGAAGGAGAAATCTGAGGTAGAACTAAAAATTATCCAAGGGAGCACACAACTCATCCACCTTTAAAGTGTTTATTCACTCATCCTGTGAGCTACTTGCACTGAATAATTTGAGTTGCCATAGTAGTATTCATGAAAAACAAAAGTCTTTATTGCGAGTTCAAGAATGGATGCCTCATTTGTCACAGTCGTTATAAAAGTGGTAGATGCTTTTCTCAAGGATGTCATGACTATACTCACAAGGGAATTAGCAAAAGAGTAAAGAAACTGGCGAAAAGACAAAAGTAACTCGCACAAATAGAAATCTACTTGCTTTGATGTTGAAGAAAGAATATAATAAAGACTTACCTAACTCTGGTCAAGAGAATTTACAGGCGTGATAAAATGACCTCAGAAATGTGAGTGTCTTATCAAACATTAAGTAAAAGAAATCATTATTAAATCCTGTTGGAATCTCAAGCGATGCAAATCGTAATAAAATACTTCCACGAAGTTTTCCCGCAACCAAATAGAAAATTCAATGGACTCAACATAAAATGAAAGGCGAGTAAGAAATATAAATATTTCTTCAACTAAAACATTCTTTTATTACAAAAAGTTATACATACACTCATCACTACTATCTTACATTATTTTTTAAATTGTTTAATAATTAGGTCTGAGTACCATTTTTCAATGAGTCACCCTTTATTACATAGGTAATCAAGCATAAAGTTGGTGCCTGCAATGAAGAATATACCCACTCGACTTGATGGAACAATGAATTGAAGTCAACTGGAACTCCATGGTTGCCTATTTTTGATGAGACTCAAACTCCTTCATTGCGACTCAGCCTCTGATTTCTTCTATAATTCAGCTACCTCTAACACCGCTAAGTTCACACCTTCTTCAAGGAAATCGGCTCTGCCCTACAAAGTAACAAACTTGATGGAAATGAAAGATGATTAAGGCTCCCCTTTAAAATCATCTTCCCCTCAAGCGGGAGGACTCATTCTTCTCGTACTCACCATCGTCATAGCGAGTTGATGAAGGAAAGCTTGCCATTATCTCTTGAACATCTGTCAAAGTGATGATGGTCATTTTGGATGCTAAAAGAGCTAGGACTGTAACATCCATCTCTAAAAGAGGAAGATCCTCCCTAAAGGAAGACTCAAAATTATCGAGTCAACACTCGATGGAACTATAGTCACCCCTACAAAGTAAGAAGTAATGATATTAAGTAGAGACAAAGGTCTATTGAGGGAGCAAATCAAAGGCATTATCCTCGAAAAAGAAAGCCACTAATGAATCAAATGAATTTCCTTCTCGTTCAGATGTCACCCAAACAACTGACCTACTGTGAGATGAATAATCACCTCTGAACTAGCTAGAGGTTTCAAATGGATAGTAGTGGGGTGACTATTTATCATCTCACCCCACAAACTCTTGAACATTCAACATGCTAAGCTGCAGAGATAAAATAATCATAAGAAATTATATGAAAGACAATAAGGTCATAAAAAGAGGGCAAGTTATACTGCAGCAAGATAATCCTCTATTGTCATTTGCTCAGAGGGAGTTTTCGCCAACCTACTCACTAGAACTTTCCTTCACCAAATAGGAGAGACATCTTCTTTCTCTTCCTCCTAAGGGCTCAGTGCTTTCCTTACACTCGAAATAGGGGACTACTCCACAATGGTCAGAGGAGAATCCTCTTCAATTACGATGAAGGCATTCGCCTCGACCCTCGAGTCCCTACTGATGTCCTTGGACGAAATAGCGATTTCACTCTGAGCACCTCAAGTGGAGAAGCGGCAAAAAATTCCATTGATTTCTTGGTCATTTTCTTCTTTCTCAAAAGACTCAATAAAAGCTTAATTAGATCAACATTTCCACGAGATTGTTTAGAGTCCATGATGTGTATTTTCTTCAAATAGTAAGAAAAACTTGGTACGACAGTGTGAGACATATTCCATGATAAATAATAGCAAGAAATTTTAGATTGTAGAAACTCAATCTCCTTTTATAGCATGAAATGTAGGAGAACTCCAAAAAAATAAGCCAAGTTATAGATAATGCAATATAAATATTAAAATGACTTTTGGTCCATATTTCTTGAATTAAAAGACTAATAATAAGTACATATTTTCATTTTTCTATCATTTTTTGCTAGTAGCCTCTACTAGGAGCAGAAGAATCTTGGAGTTAAATGTATACCCATCAAGTACATATGGATCCAACAAGTGATCATAAGCGGCAAAGGATCAACATAAGAACATTCAATAGTAAGAAGCAAAACTTAGATAAATAATTCACTCAGCCATAAAGACTCGTTTTGAACAAGCGAGCTTGGAGAGCAATCATCCCAATGGCCATCATCAACCAACTCACCTCATATAAGAAGAATCACCCAAATGTGATTGACGCAAAAAACACCTACCGTAACTCTTATTAATCGTCGACCATACTTGAGAACTCACCGACATGTAACATTTACTCATGAGTGAGTCCTCTCTTATATAATTAACTTAACAAACGCTTTATTATAGTAACCCTCAATCCTATAAAAAAGAATTTTTGATGGAGGGACCTTTTGACTTTTTCTAACTTTTTGCACTTCTGTACTTAGAGAAATTTTTGTACTCTTTTCTAGAGAGGGCCCCAAGATATCATTATTTGATTTTGATGATAGAAAATATATGATTAGCAGATGCTGACTGTTTAAGTGTTTTAGGAAATCTACCAAACTAAGCTTAATCAATCAAATCGAGAAAGTCAAATCAGTTTGGACTCGGGGTGTTTAAGAATTTTCATAAGAATTGCTAATAAAATAAATAAAAGCTCACAAAATAAAATTGATTTTTAAAATATCTTCATCTCATTATTTCGATTCAAAAAATATTTTATCATTTTAAATTTGTATTATTTATCACTTTTTATGAAATTATCCTTTTTGAATAATTTGATTACTTGCTTAAATTTAAGTCTTATACATTACATCTAAAATTGAGTTTAATTTATTTATCACTTTATTGATTAATTTTCATGTTTGAACTAGTTTTTATCCATTTATTTCAACATATGATATAGTTCATTTATTAAGTTATCCAAATTATCCTTTTTCTTTCTATTATTATTATATCACATATTAAAATTTTCATTTGATTTTCATAATCCTTCATGCTAGGCCGAATTTTAGATGATTTTGGTATGTGGAATTTTATTTAATTTATTGTCATATCTTTTTTCCTATTTAATGATTTTTCAAATTCAAATTTGAATGTTTCTTTAAATTATTTCTAAGTTTACTTTAGTTTATATTTGCATGGTTTTGCTGGCCCTATGACTGTTTTAATTGATTTAATTTGAGTTTATTTAATATAATTTAGTTTAATTCAAATTCAAATAATCTTGAATTAATTACACTTTCCTTATTTAATTCTCTTATTTTAGGAAATATCATGGCTGACCCCCTTTATTATTTTTATTTAAATATATCATGTTTAAAATTCAAATTCCTTCTTATTTAATCTTGATTGCAAATAAATTGATTTTCTTTAGGTGAAAAGTAATCCATATATGGAAACTTCTTGGCCGACCCCTTCATGTGATTTATTTGATTTAATTCAAATGGCTTTCCTTTATTAATTTTTTTCTTGATAATAAAATTAAATCAATCATATATCACGCATTAACTCTTGATTGAATCATATTTAGAGAGCTTTGTTCATCCCATGCATTAATTTTTATTAAATTTATTTTATTTTTAAATTAATTAAAATTCTTTGTTTAATTAATCTCTCCATTAATTAAGACTTATTTAATTATGTTATATGGGTTCCACTTCCCTCCACTTATGTTGGCTGGCCACATCAATTTGATTTTGACATGAATTAAATTTAAATAAAATATATTTTGAATTTCAAAATTAAATATTTTCCTTATTTATTTTCCCTCTCATTTTTTCTTACTTATTTTCCCTTAGCTCAGCCAAACCTAACTTAGCTCATTTCAATTTAAAGAGGTGCTCTTGTGACTTCACTCTCTCTTGCAAAAAGGCTCTCTTGGTTGACCCTCATTGTAAAATCATTCAAGTGTAAATAGGGTTACTCCTTCCCTCTCTTACTCTCATCTTCAACCATATTCAAGGGAATATTTTCTTCTTCAAGCTTTGGATAACACTCATTCAACTCTTGTGCTTACACTCTCACTCATAGAAGTGACTTGAATAAGATTGTTTTAATTTGCTTTAATAAATTGTGATTCTTGTTTTTTATAGTTTATGTTAATTGAAAATGATTTATGTTAACATTGCTAAAGTTTTTCTAAAGTCCGTTTTCATACAACTTTTGAGTGATTTAGATATTTCGTATTAGCACATATTTGTGTTTTGATTTGAGAGATTAAATTCTTAAGGCTTTCACACTTATTGTCTTTTAAAGTTATCACTTTCAAGCCTCTTTCATTTCACTTTGTAAAGTATTTTAAAGACTGATTTGTTAAGTTTTTTTGCATCAAGTTTTTTTTGAAATTATATCATTGCATATTTTAAAATAGAAAAATTAAAAATATATTGTGAGCACTCTTTCAATTGTCTTATTATTGCGTAGTTAGGTTTGTGAGAAAAATTATTTTAAAATTTGAGAGATCAAGTATGCTTCATTTTTTTTTATTATACTTTGTTGTTGGGGTTGTACTTGCACGATGTAACAAAGTACATTGTTGGAGTTATACTTACCTAGTGTAGGAAAGTATGTTATTAGGGCTACACTTGCCCGGTGTAGGAAAATTTAGTATTTTCGGATTGTATTTGTCCGATGTAGAAGAGTACGGAAAATTCGTTATAATCTTGTTTAACTTATTGAATTCCTAACATGAGTTGCTAGACATGGACATAAATCAATTTTTGGATTTGGCTGAACCACATAAAAATCTATGGACCTCCTATTTTTTTTTTTTCTACATTTATTTTTTCCCTCTTTTTTATTATTGTTGTGGTATAACATTTATTCAAGTCTATTTTTCATTAAATTTTCTATAAAAGTTTAAAATTAAGTTTTAACTTGAAATTTTTTTAATATATCACCTCTTGGGTGCCATAGCCTCTTAAAAATTGATAATAGAGCCTCGACTTAATTTGTGACTTAACATCTTTGAGTTGATCATTATGGCACAATAATTTCTTAAGGGTGCACTACTTGAAAGACAATCTACACATATACCATCTTTACTTGATAATATTTCATTTGATTAATAAAAAAAATTGCATTAATACATTTCTTCATGATCAAGATTCTCATATGTGACATATATTAACACATCAATACCATACATCCATAGTGGAAATCAATGGTTTGAAAGCTAAAAAGTCTTTTGATGTATGGTCAACTTCAAAAAAATGGATGAATTGAATGTAAAAGCTTGTAATAGTTTGTATTATGTTTTACTTCTCTATGATTACATGATAATTTTTATACTTAGTACTCCTAAAGAAATTTGAGATAAATTAATTATTACTTATAAAGGAACCAAATGAAGTTAAAGATGCTCACATAAATAAATCAGTACAAGAATATAAATTATTTCGCATGTTACCTAATGAAATCATTTTTGATATGTGCACTTGTTTTATGAAAATCATATATACATTTCATTCTCTTTGAAAAAAATATAAAAAATTGAGATTTAATTTACAAAATTTTGGGATGTCTTCCAAAATAATGAAATGCTAAGGTAATAATAGTCATTAGTGAGCTAAAGATTTAACTTTTTATTCAACTTTTTGGTTCTCTTGTAGCACATGAATTGGTTTTGGCTCAAAGAGAACTAAATGATGCTTCTGAAAAAAAGAAAAAGAAAACAATTATTGCATTGTAGGTAAAAAATGATAGTGATAACACAAATTCAATTGTTGAGGTGGATAGTGATGAAATAACCATACAATCTAAAAGATTGGGAAATATACTCAAAAAGAAAAAGCAAATGTATGAAAAATCTAAAGTTTATAAATTACATATTAAAAATGATGCATGACAAGGTATTATATGGTACATTTGCAGAAAGCATGAACATGTAAAAGAAGACTATCAAGAAATTGTCAATGAAAGATCAAATAAAGAAAAAGAGTTAAAAAAAATAAGAAGAGATGAAAAATAAAAAAATTAGAAGCAAAAGAAAGCCTTATGAGCAAATTCAGAGTCAAAGGAGCCAAGTGACACTACTACCCATGAAGAACCAACATATGTCTTATGGCAAACAAAGACACTTTAAATAAGATATGTGATGATATATTTTACAAAGAATTAGATGATACTTTAATGAATTAAATGATGAATAAAGTTAAAAGGATAATATAATACCTTAGAAAAAGAAAATAAAAGTTTGGTATTGCATGTATGCTCTTTAAAAGATGAATGCATTAAGTTAATAACAAAAAGTAAAGCTTTAAAAGATCAATCTTTACATATTAAAAGTTAAAAGAAAATTATTTTTTTTAAATGCAAAATTGAATTTATGTTTTAGCTCACATTCCCATATTTCATCTAATAAAGGTAGATCATTTAAACCTGATGCTAACACTAATGTTTGGTACAATTTTGAACTAAAAAAATGTCAAATAGAATTTGATTGTCATACATATAAATTACAATCATTTCCAAAATCTACATTTGTTTGATTGTCTAAGACTAGAAATGAAAGATAATATACAACATTCATTGTATAATTTTTTTAGAGAATGTCGACCAATATATGTTTGGATTCCAAAAGTTAACCCTTGATTTTCTTTTTGTAGGAATGTCTTCAAAGTAAAGTCAAAGAAAACATGTAGTACTTGAACAATGGATGTTCAAGGCCTAAGAGAGGTGATAATAAAAAAGTACATATTTTGAATCTAATGAAGAAAGATTTGTGGATTGTAGAGATAATAATAAAGATAAAATTATTGGTATTAGCTTTATTTGTAAATATTCAATTACTTTAGATAAAGTTTTTCTTATCGATGATATAAAGCTTAATTTAATTTCAATTAATCAACTTTGTGATAAAAAGTTAAATGTATAATTTCATACAGTGTTTTGTGTTATTAAAATAAAGAACAAGTTTCGTTGATTGGTCATAGAAACAAAAATATTTATTTAACTAATTTAGAAAATTCACACAATGTAAATTTGAATTTACTTTGTCTTAAGGTATGATGATGTTTGGTTTTAGCACAAGAGATTATGTCATATTAACATGCATTTGCTTAGCAAAATTGTAAAACTTAATTTAGTTGATGGATTGTCTAAAATTAAATTTTATTTTAATTATGTTTGTAATGTATACATACATGATAAGCATTCAAAGCACTCTTTCAAAAATAAAAAACATTATTTCCACATCTAGACTTTGAAAACACTTACATATAGATTTATTCTGCTTACTACTAACTTAAGTGATAAGTATTATGGTTTTGTCAGAGTTGATAATTTTTCTAGATTCACTTAGATTATATTTATAGAAAATAAGAATTAAAATTTCTTTAAAATATATTCAAAGAGATCAAGGTTATTTGATTAGTAAAACTCAAACTAATCATGGAGTTGAATTTAAAAATAAATTATTTGGAAATTTTTATGATGAATTTGAAATTAAACAAAACTACCAACCGATCATAGCCTAAGTCAAATGCTCAAATAGGTTCTAAAAGTCAAACTTAATAAGCTCAAATATGGTCGAATCACTGCGCACTCCTCACTCAACAAGCCATAAAAAAGGCCACAGTGAAAGAGCCCCTGCTCGTTAGTCCAATGGCAATGGTTGTCTAACCCCAAAGTGGATCCAACTTTGGTAATCACAACCTGCTCAGATATAAGAGATCTTTCCAAATGATCAATGGATTAAGATGGGATCCAAGGAAATGACCCTCAATTCAAAGTAGTCTCAAATGAAACTCTGTATTGCTTACCAATCAAAGTATCAATCTCTTTTAAAAAAAAATCTGATCAAGCACAAACACATACTAAAAGAAACTTATTCAACAAGTCCGCCAAAGCAGCAAGTAGAAAATTGAAGGCATGCATACACTTTCTAACAAGTCAATATGGACAAATTTGATCAATTCTTTATCAAGTCCATCAAGTACAAAACCAAGATAGAAGGAATTTCAAATCCCAAGATAAATAAAATTAATTCCTTCACTAAGCCTATCAAGCATGAAGCTAGGGTTGAAGGATTCAAATCTACAGCAACACTAAGAAAGAGACCTCCAGTAAGTCCATCGAAGCAGAGAATAGAGAAAAAAAGGAACTCTCTTTTACCCGATAATCAATTTGAACTAATCAGGTCAATCTTAGCATTAATTATATTTACGTACAAGAAACTAGACTGATGTCAACTTTCATCAAGTAGAGAATAGAGAACAAAAGAAACTCACTTTTACCTAATAAATCAATCAAAATAATTTGGGTAAATCTTAGCATCAAGTCTATTCACGTACAAGAAACTAACTTCCATCAAGCCCCACAAGTTATTAAAGTTGAAGCCAAGATGACTTCAACCTAATAGCCAACCTAAAGGGTCATTTAGTTTACAAAAAACATGATTCTCTATCGTGAATCATATTTATCATGGTTAACCTTCACAATAATTACACAAGTTAAATTGAGCAAGCATGATGAATTTGATAAACTACAGATGTGATGTCATGTGTTTCAAGCTAGAATTGACCTAATTTGTCACCAAAATTAACCAAATGATCTCCGATTGAAAAATGTACAGTGCCATCACATCCGAAACATCAAAATTACATATAATTGATACCCATATTGCATCAAAAGTTGATGTTAAAATATACCATAAAACCTTTGATCTTGAAACAAACATCATCATAACATCTAGAACATCAAAATTACCTATAATCAATACCCTTATTGCATGTGATCAATACACGAAAAATTTAAGCAAAATTGGCATGATTTGAAGGAAATTAACATAATTTTCCCCTAAATGCAGTCAAACCCAACCGAAATTACCCCTCTCAAGCGGCATACGGTCCATGCTATGCATGTCATTCCTCCATATCCCATCACTCATTTTTTTTCCTCACTTCCCATTCCTACATCGTAGCTCTGCCTCACTCCTCACCATCTCACATAGAGCAGAGCTCCTCGACTCCATTCCTCTATCCATTTGTCCCGTCTCTGATCATGTGAGGCTCGATCTCAGTTCATCTTCTTTTTGCTCTCTTTGCTTGACACATTTGAAGCTAACCCCACCCATACCATCCTCTATCCTTCTTGCCTAACTAGTCTCACATGAGCAGTAAATTCCCTCCTTTCATATTTGTTCCACCAAAAAAACTCGAATCTCTCTCAATCCCTCTTTCAGCTACAAGCACCAACCCCGATCTCCTCACAGGAACTGACCAACAAGGCCTCTCCACTCCATGACTTCTTCTCTACTCACCCCTACTGCTAGCCTTTCACACAACATCTTCACTAAGAACTGAAACTTAGAATGCTCTCATCAAATCATTAAATGCAAATGAATCAACACTACTTTGAATGACTTGATCAAACTTAGAATGCTCTCATCACCATCATACCTACAACACTATTATGGTGAAAAAGCATTATTTTCATTCAAAATAGAAATACTTGCACAATCACTTTAATAATGAAACATGTGTGTGAGCAATTGGTTTATTTAGAGAGGTAGTTTATATCACATTCAAACTCATAGCATAGCAATGTGCATAAATAACCTAGAAATAGAATATTCATACACATTGCAAGAGAGCTTTATGTTCAATCTTATTACAACAAAGTGTGCACAAATGCTTTGAAATATAAATAAACGTTCTAAAATTCATGGAAGTATTTGAAATTAATCTACTCGCATAGGTCATGACAAATTGTTAAATCTTTAAACCTAATATCTAAGGATACTGTGTGAGTTAATATGGTGAAAAATCTGAATATGTCTGCAAGTACTCCAACCAATATGTTAAACATTCAATTATAAAGGTCATAGAGTGCTACGCAGCCTAAATTAGAATTAATCTAAATTTAATTTGATCTAAAAATCTATAAATGTATTTGAAGGATCAATATGTATTTATTTTCAAAGTCAAATCTAAATCTATTGATCACTTATCTTTTTGATCGATTAGCTTTGCCTATATAACAAAGTTATAAGTCTCACTTAATCTGTCTGACCCTCCTCATAAGAACTAGAGTTGACAAGGCTGATTATAAATCAAGTGTTCTTTTTCTAAAAGAAGATTTTAATTTTACATTTGTATATGACCTTCAATGATATTAATGAAGATACTTTATATTCAAAACTTCAATTTTGAATCAAATTGGAAATACAATTATGTATCCATATATCCAATCATTTGCTAGTAGGCTAGTAAAGTTGATAAAGTCTCTATCCCAATAATGAATGTGATTATGGATATCAATCAAGGATCATCATTATTAGAATATTGAAAATATTACTGTCAAACTATCCTGAGTTCAATTTCTCAAAATATAAATCTAAATCTCATCCTCTATTATTAGATTAATAGAGTTGGCACGATCTAGAGTGATAGATATAATGATCAAGTAAGTTTAAACATCTCAATGATGGCTATGTTGATTGTAAATCTCAACCGGATGGATATCACCAACAGATTGTATCCAAAATTTAATGTTAAATCAAGATAATTCAAATTTCACTAAAATATAAAAAATTCAAAATAAATTAAATTCAAATGCCTAAACAAAATTCAATCTTTAATAATTTAAAGCTAAAATCTATCTACTCATCCCCAACTATTTGTGAGAGGTGACAAATTAAAAAAATTATAACTAATAAAAAAGCTAATGCCAAGTCAAGTCTGTTACTATATTCACTCTCAAATAATCTCAAGCTAGTAAGGACATGGCCCATGTCCTCTATCAGTGTAGTTTGGCTAGTAAGCTCCACATATGATATAGTTATGACAAGAGTCCTCTGACCAGAGTCTTTAACTAGTTGATTTACTATCAAATGCCACCATTATATTATAATCATGACTATAACTTGTATGCTCCCTAGTGGTTCTACCCCTTGAGTTTTGAATCATATGGTACACTTGATAGGGCAAAAAAATCCTTTGTTAACTAAAGTGGACTTAAAGTTATTTTCTTAGAAAAATATCAACCCAAATCTACAAAATTCTCTTGGATGACTTAACCCATGGCTACTGACAAGATTCTTTCAGTCGGATTAGGCAAACTACCTTTTTTACTAAGTAAACTAGAGACCATGATAACCCGGGATGATGAAACTATGGGATCTTGATTGGACCCCTCATCACTGCCCCAAATATCCACTTTTAGTCAAAATAAGGTGAATTTCATAATTCTAAATTAAAAACTCTAATTTCCTACTACTATACACTAAGCAATTAATAATCTAATGACTAGCCTTAATTGAAAGATTTCTCTCAATATTAGGAGAGGTGATTAACTATAGGTGCTTGCGCTTATAGAAAATGTTGAACCATATCTAAAGTCCTTACAAAATGAGGGTGAAATCTTTAGCTATTATTTTATCTTCAATTCATCCGCCTTATGAAAATTTAATCGACATAAATTTAAACTCTCTCCATTGAGAGGTCCTAATTTTCAAAGCCCACAATACTATCTTGAGAGACAAAAATATTGCTATTAATCTAGGTACAATAATAAGAAAAGACTTTCAAAGTTTGCTTGGTTTGCACTTCCAATTATTTCAATTTAATTTTTTTAAGATTATGGGGCACGAATTCTTTATAGAGTCAAGCTCCTATAATTAATTATATCTTCATGAACTCTTAAGAAAACTCTTGATTAAAATAGTGATGAAGAATTTTATCATTTCTTATTGTTAAAGTTCAAGAATTCATAATTTGAAAATTCAAAAGATAAGTTCCATTTAGGATAATTATTTTTAAGAGCCAAGGGAAGAAAAATAAGATGCACATTATATTAAGAAGCACAATAGTACTTAAAACTATCCTAAGATTGAGTTCCATATTTTTATTATTTGAATTAATTATGTTTTGAGTTGAAAATTTTATTGAATGTTAGAACTTACAATTCACTAGCACAGGACCATTAATATGCCATAGGGGTGAGGATGTATCATGTAGCCTAAGGAAATGAATTAGCCTTAGATCCTAAATAAAGTTAAGAATTCTTATGAAGTAGTTGCTTGGATCTAAACTAATGATATGCAATGGGACTTACAATTTTAACTTTTGTACAATCCCACTTGGAAGGGTACCAAAGTCACCTAATCATTTTAATTCCATGAGGTCCAATCACATCCTAATGCAAAATAACTAAAGATATTAATTATTAAGAAGAATTCTAATCCTAAATTTATCCACCAAGTGTAAAATATGTGGTATGCAATGCTCTTAAGTTAAATGCAATATAAATTTATTATTTAGGCTTATTGATTAAGACACTACTCTATTATCTAATGCAATGACAAGTCCTAGTTTGGTCCCACCTTAATCTTAGGATCACCCTTAAAAGTTAAGTATCCACTCGCATAATTGAGGTAGGGTGCTCTAGAAAAAATAAAAATAAAAATATATGAGTGCATTCATGGTGACTCATCCTCAAAGGATTCCTACCTTATTTTATTCCTCATCAATTAATTCATTTTATCTCTAATATAAATTCTTTTTTCTTAAATCTTATGTGACTAATCTAGACACCTAATCACTATCACAAGTCATTAAAATAGTAAGCAAAATAAATATTTTATTTTATTCACATCCAAAATGTAAGTAAAGTAAACAAGCATCAAATAAATATTGAGATAAAAAGTAGTCCCAAACAAATTATAAAATAATAAAAGAAAGACAAGCATAGCTAAGTTCACAAAATACAATCCTAAAAATAAAAGAAACTGACAATTGAGTTTTGCCTTATATAACCCAACTTAGACATATTGATTTGATAGACTCTATCTATCAGTCTTCTAGCTTCAACTTCTTCTTCATCATTTGATTTTTTTTCTTCTAAAGTCCGCAAGGATTCACCCTTGTGGTGTTCATTTGTGTTTCCTTTCTTCACTCCTCTAGAATCCCATAGGTTAATAAAAAAAACTTTTAGGACATTAAAAGTTACATTTTTAAACAAATTACAATATTGGCCTTAAAATAGATGTTCATTTAGTAGTTATATATACAAACATTCACACATTCTGCAATCAACACATAGAGCGACTTACGCTTTTGGGTACTAAGCCACTTTGTCCTAGGGTTTTAAGTAATTTATATATCATTTTTAATTAGCAGCACCTACAAAGAAATTTGTTATTTTTAAACATCATATATCCACATTCACATCTTAGTTACATCATGACAATGCTCTATTTTTAAGCATAATCACCTGCAAAAAATAATGTTAGTTTGTCCTTAGATAAAATTCTATACACATCGTATAACTATCCTAACTCAATATCAAAAATCTAGCTTACAATAAACATCACATCACAACATCGCTACGTATCAACTCAATGCATCACAACAATCAACATAAACCATTCCAAAGCTATGGGTCTAAGAGCTATGTCCCTAACAAGCAATCTAGTGTGTGATAGGTTGTGTGAATGTCTACCTATTAGGTTTTGAATTAAGTTTTAATATTCTAAGTTTTGAAATATTATTTAATTTAATTAGGGATGATTTCAAATTTAAGTGATTAATGATTCAAATGAACTTTATTTAAACTTAAATTGATATAGATTTTAATTATTTCAGAAGAACATATTATGACATACATTGGATAAGTAAACCCTTTCACCCAGGCATCCTACATATTATGACATACATTCCATAGGAAAAAGATAATATATATTACAAAACACTTTTAAACTAACCTAGGTGAATATTAAGAATTTTTTAATTTTTTAATTGATTTTAATTAATATTTTATCTTAATTTTTTTAAAAGAAATTTAAGAAACTATTTAAAAATAACCTTTAAATTTTATTTAAAATAATATACAATTAGAGAACATGGATAGATGATTTTCTTTAAATTTTAAAATTATTTTGAATTAATAGATTTTTTATTAATTTTGAGTTAGAAAATTTAAGAGCAATATTAAAATATTTCAAAAACTTATAGGAAGATTCTCTATCACTTGGGACAATAAGAGGAACTCCCATAAAATTTAAAAAAAATTCTTGTTTTATTTAATTTGTTTTATTTTTTTAATAATTAATTATTAATGAATTTCTAATTTTAACATATTTTTTATTAAATTAAATCCAAATATTATGGAACATTTTCCAAAGGTTTAAGTTTACCTCTAGAATCACCCATTAAATTTTGAAATTAATTTGACTTAATAAAAAAATTTATAAATTTAAATTATTTTATTATAATAATTCAAATATCATTTATTTAAATTTGATTTTAATTTTCTATAATCAAAATATTGTTTAGTTCTTATAAAAAAAGTATTTCACATTTTTAGGTTAATCTTTAGTTAGTTGTAAAAAAACTTTTGAAGGTTCCTCGTATTAATCACATTTTCTTTATTAATATTTTCCTCATTTATAAATAATTTTCGTTTCTTAATTGAATTTAATCAAGATCAAAATGTTTTAGGATTTACTAGATTATTCATATTAGTTTTAAGTAATTTATATGATTTTCTTAATTGTCTATGTAATATATTAATCAAGATGTGGATTTTAAATTACTATTAACTAGCCCTTCTTTGAAATTTTTCTAGAGGTGAAGAACCCCTCAAGGATCTTTCCACAAGTTTCCATAAAAGATTTATTTAAAATTTAAAATTAATTTCACTAATTAGTTTATTTATCTTCTTTGAGTTAACTCTAAATTATGTTTAATGTTTTAACGTTAATTTTTTTATTTTATTCTCCTCTGGATGCTGGTTGTAGAAAATATTCATTAAGACTTTTAAATTTGATTTGAAATTAATATAAAATCTTGAAGTTTCTTAAAGATTCTTGTAAGTTTTTTAATTCTCTTTCAAGTCAGCTAGGCCACACTTTTATATGTAACAACCTCCTAACGGACCATTAGAATCTAGGTGTAAAGGGAGTAGAGATGGCCCTAGTTGGATCAAATGCGGCTTTAATTTGAACCACATTCAGTCCAACTTCATTAAGACCATTAATTTTATTTGAATAAAAATGAATGATATATGATTATTCTTCTTCTGCCTCTCTCACAAAACTGTCACCGTGCAAAGAAAGAAGGAATATCTGAGAAATCTTACCTAAGGTGTGATCCTCCTATCTCTCAGTTTTCCTTCATAAAGTGTAAAAACCAATTTCAAAAATAGGTCAAGTTCAGGCATACCTTAAATTATAGGCTTGAATCGATGGATTCTTGGGCTTCATTTGTGTTAAGGAGACAACCACGTCGAAAACTATAGTTCAAATAGTTGGTTGAATGGGGGTGTTTATCAGACCCGACCAGGCTAGATTGCGTTTGATCGATCTAGAATTTAAGAGGTTTGGAAGAGGTGAGGCGAGTTATACTCTATCTAAAGAAGCTCCAGAGCTAATCATAAATACCTCCAGCAGATTCCAGTGCCTTCGGCCCTATAAGGTTTTATAGATTGAGCTTGACGGGTTCTTGATGGCAATTGTCATAATTTCTAGTATCAGATAGGCATGAAGTGATTAAGAGAGCGAGTAAAAATTAGAGATTAATTTAAGGAAAACCAGGTTAATCAGGCGGCTTTTGGGTTTAAGCACTTAAACACATTCGGGGCAATCAAAATGAACTGATTTCGAATTACTGGCTTAGATCATGATTCTTCTTACTAGTTATATGAATAATTACCTTGTTGTAGTTTGATTCCATGAGGTAATGTGGTTTTTTTTGGAGAAAATATGCCAAAGCCTTATTTTAGGAACCTCTAAACCATGAACTTAATAAGTTGCATTAATAAAATCATTATTGTTAAGATCGATTTCAATGAGATTCCTCACAATTTAAATGGTTATCTTAAGTTCTCATTATTCCTCATCATCCAAACTTTATCTTGATTGAATTCTCAATGGATTTATTAGAGCACTAATAAGTAAGTGGTTATTCAATTATTGCTTTACATTAATAATTTAGATTTATCTAAGCATTTTACTTATAGCTTTGGAAACAAATTACTTAAGATGATTAAAATTTGGTTAAAGATAAATATGATTTGTACAAATTTCATTCAACATATTTCTTTAATGTTTTATAGTTAGGTTAAAGAAACAATTGAACCTAATTGGATCAGATTAAGTTAGAATTATACTTGAATAGCTATCATTAGTGTTTAAAAGATCATTAATCACATTTAATTCAGTTAAAATTAATTATATTTAACCACTTGTCACCTTAGTAAGTCACTTGTAAGTTAATAAAGCATTTCATTTGATTTAGTTGTATTAAGCTTAATTAAGTTTATTGGGAACCAAATTTTTAAAGAAAACTAATTATTTTATATATGTGATATCAATTAAGCCATCTAGATTTAGCGGTTAATCCTAGTTATCAAAAGATATTCATAAGATATCTAATAAATGGCCCTAACATCATTAGGGCATGATTTTGAATTTTAATCTTGGATTTATATTAAATTGGGGCAAATTTGGATCATATAGTTAGAATAAATCTAATCATGGTCAAAACATAGTCTAAATGAATCCAAAATAGCTATGGGTGATACTGGGCTCAAGGGAATGCCATTTATGAGATTTATTTTGATTTTAGAATATTTTGAGTTAGAATGGTATTTTGTTAATTTTGAAAAAATTTAGGCTACATTAGTCATACTAAGTTTAATAATAGGATAAATAGGAATATTAAATTTTTATTTGGATTAGATTTATTCTAATTCTAAAAATGAGGTCAACATATATGGGTGGGACTCCTTAAAAGTTGATTATTAATATGATTAATTATAATCAAAGAAAGAAGATATCTTTAAGCTCAATGGAGATAAATCAACTTAGATTGTTTGCGGACTTAGGTGAGTAAGGTTAGCCTTTTTGTTTTTGTTAGCTTGCCTAAACTAGCTCAAATAAACTTGGTATAATCCAAATAAATCATTGCAAGGCCACAAGTTATATATTTAAGGGAGAATATGACTTAGCAATTTGATTTGGATTGAGCATGTATACTCACAAAAGAAAACATTGGATCTGGAGAGGATCCATTAACACAGGAGTGCCTAGCAGTGAAGTAGAATTTAGACCTGCAACTCACTCACCCGCATGGATTCACTTTAAGAGAAAAACATGAGGAAAGACTATCCCAATCAAGTAACCAACATCAAGTAACTCACCTCATGTATGGAGGTTTGGCTACATATTGGTGACTACGCAACTAGACACTCACATCAAACAACTTGCCCCACTAGCACTAGAGATGACCCTTGGGAGCTTGTCTCTCAGCACATATTACTTACCCACCCTCCAATCATAGGTGAGTCTCTTTCTATGTAAACGACATAGTTGATGTGTACTTTTCTTATATAGCCGCCTCCTGGTCTTATAAAAAGTGGATTCTCAAGGAGGCGGAAACATTTTTGATCTTTTTTCACTATTTAGTTTTGGCTCTTTTAGTTTTCCTCAGAGGGAGAGATTCGTGTGCTCTAAACTCTAGATGTACTTTCATTCTTTAATAGTAGAATTTATCCTAATTTCTTACTTTACTTTATTATTTATTGTCCAGCATGATCTAGCCCTACTTCTCGTATGTTTAAAGAAAGGTCCTACAGTTCTACATGAATAAATTTGGATTCAATGATCTTTTAAGTGTGGTGAGCATAGGGGATGATGAGGATAAGAAATTAGCTTCCTGACAGAGTAGACCCATCAACATGAGACAACTCAACAGGCATTAAGGTGAATACACAATAGTTTGTTAAGCGAAGATCAAGGATATAGAGGGATCACTTGCATAGTCCAAGCAACTATGAAGAAAGTAAAGATTGAAAGTCAAGGTTTAGGGAGGACAAAAGTTCATCTAGTTTGATGACTTGCTGAACTCGGCATTGCATAAGGGAATTATCCAAGATGCCCAACTTTGATGATGAGTCCTATTAGGCGACTGAGAAGAAAGCTACTAGTGGAGAACAAGCAAATACTATTCCCACTAGCACCCTTTTTAAGAAGATCAAGGAACCTCTCCCCCTCCGAAAATTTAAGATTCCACACTTTGAATCTTATGAAGGCCCCACCAACCTAGCCAACCATGTAGCATATTTTGAATCCACTGCATCGCTATTGGGCCTAAACAATGAGATGACTTTACAACTATTTCTAGCCACTTTCAAGATGTCAGCTCTCAGACGCATATGCTAGTAGGTTTCATTACTTCTTTCTCAAAATTCAAGAAAATATTCTTCATATAATTCACTTGTGCATAAAAACCCTTGAAGAGCTCACAAGCTCATCTATAAATGAGATAAAAAGAACTAGGTGAGTCTCTCAGGAAGTTTGTTACAAGCTTCCAAAGAAAATTGTTAAAAGTAAAAGATTTAAAGAATGTAGTTGCATAAGCAATACTTGTCCATGGCCTCAAAGTGGGTCCATTCACATATGTGTCTTTGACTTCAATAGCCTAAAACATTAGCAGTGCTACTGGAGTTGGCAAATGATCATCTAAATATAAAAAACTATAATAAAGTCACCCATTCACCAACAACAACTCATAGAAGGGACTTGACAAAGAGGTCACTTAAAGAGAGGTTCTCAAAGAATAGATTTTGAGTTTAGAGATAGGACAAAGGGAAAAGGAAGCATGTTAGACAAGAAGAAGCACCGATGCATAGACATGAAATCAAAAATCAACCAACTCACTGTAAATGTGATAAGTATTCATAATTGACTATAATTACACCTTGAGGGTGTAAATATTTGAGTTAGTAGAAGCAATTCAAAAACAAAGAATGCTTCCAGCAATAACTACCTTTGAAGGTTGATGAATTTTATGATTGATCTATGTATTACACCTATCACTGTGACCATGACATGACACTGAAAAATGCTAACACCTCAAGAGTCTGATCAAAGAACTCATCGATGCAGGAAAGCTCAATGAGTTCATGAGAGAACCAAGAAAATGAGATAATTTTGGAACAAGGCCATGAACTGATATGAGCTTGTGTGACCCACATCATGTGGATACTACCTTAATAAAAGTTTTATCCTTATATTTATTTTTTTTTATAACAAGTTATTATTGTCAAAAAAAAAAAAAAATTATGCAGGCAAAACACTTTGATGATTTGAATAAATAAATAAATTTTATTATTCTCACTCGTTAAATAGTTTTTGATACTCAAAAATATATTGCTTGAATTCAAACTATGGAGACTAAGAGTTTAAATGTGGTATTAAAAAATGCTTCACGAGCTGCTTACTGGCCAAAGCCACTTGGTGAGCCACATTAAATTTGAGTTAACACCCGAGGAGCTGCATGAGCTTTCCTAATTAAAGTTAAGACTTAGGGAACTGCATGCCAACTCAGGTCATTTGGTGAGCTTTATTTGGCCCAAATGAAATGCTTGAAACATAGTGAACTACTTTTTGACTGAGTGTATAAGGATCAACTCAATAGACTATCAAAATTAAATCTTAATCACTTAAACTCACTCATCATAAGTGCTTTATAAATATCTGAGGGACTACAAAATGAAAGACCACCACACCATGCAACTGGCAATTAAAGTGCAAGACCAACACTCCATGTGGTTGTCAACTAAAGTGTAAAACTAACACTCTATGTGGTTCATCACTATAAAATAAGAATACCAACACTCGGTGTAGTTAGTAATTAATGTATAAGATCAATACCTTATATGGTTATCGACTAAAATGTATGACCAACACCACCTGTGGTTGGCAAATAAAGTGTAAGACCTAACTCTGTGTTATTGGCAAAGTGTAAGACTAACACTCTGCATGATTAATGAAAAAAGTATAAGACTAGCACTTCATGTGATTTGCGACTATAAATTAAAAAGACCAACACACCGTGCAATTAGCAACAAAAGTGTAATACTAACACTCTGTGCAATTAGCAACTAAAGTGTAAAATCAATACTCTATAAAGTTAATGATTATGAAATAAAATGACCAACACTCCATATAGATAGTGACTTAATATTATATTAATAATGTGAAGTGATTACCTAATTTAATTATTACTTAACTATAGGACCCAAGAGGGGGTGAATTGGGTTTTAAAAATAAATTCAGAAAATTTAATTTTAACTTTTCTAGAAAACTTAATTACTTAATAAATATTCTTTAGTGAAATGAAACAATAGAAAATCAATAGCATAAAAGTAAAGAAAGAGAATGCATAGATTTTTATGTGGTTTGGCCAAACCCCAAAAACTAGCCAATGTCCACGCCTAGCTACCCAAGCTAGGAATTTAGTAAAATAAAGTTGAGATTATAAAAAAATCTTCCGTACTCTCCTTCATCGGCAAGTACAACCCAACACGTACTTCTTTGGAAATTTAGATTTAATTTTCATTCTTGGTTTGGTTTTCAGTTTAGTTTAGTTTAAATTATTTCATTTGATTTTATTTTGATTTGGTTCATTTCATTTAATTTATTTCATTTGTTTTAGTTTGATATGGTGTTTTCACTTTGGTTTGTTTCATTTGATTTGTATTACTATTTTGGATTAAGTTATGTTGATTTCATTCGATTTAGTTTAAGTTAACTTAGAGTATTTATGTTAAGGATTGATTTCATTCTTAGATTTAACTTATGTAATCATGAATCTTATTAACTTAAGGTTTAATTGCTCTTAATATGATTGATAGCCTATGTGATAAGAAAGGGGTCTTCATGACTTATTCCTATTCTTGTCTTTTAGAAAGAATGCCTACTAGGAACTTATTTCTTTCTAGCTAGCTATTAGGAAGTGGCCTTCAATGGATTAATCCAACTAAATAGCTTGGGTGGAAAAACTTCTTAATGGGAAAGTCCATCATAGAAGATAACCCTAGAACCTTTTTATAGTAGAATGCCACATTAGAAAGTAACTTATAATTAAAATATGCAAATTACATAATTATGTCATGCCTTGCTTAATGGTAATTTCTTTTTTATTTCTTTGATTTCATTACATTTTATTTGCTCTTTTTTTTTACAGAGCATTATGATGCTTGATTTTGCAAGCAACTTCTCTAAGATGGGCAATACATCACATTTTGAAGATGACTTATTTGCCATTTCTTTTTAATGTCTTTTGAGGTGGTATGAATCTACCATTTTGAATTTAGTTTCAAGAATTTTCCTTTGATATGGATGGATGGTAGGTCTAACTCTATTAATAGACCTCATGATTTATTCATTTGGAAGATCATTATTTAAAAGAGGACCCTCTATGGCAGATGATGTGCTATTAGAAAGTCAAGTTTAACTTATTCCTTCTTTTTATATAGCACATACAAGATTAAAGGTAATCTCAGCTTGCAATAAAATCTTTGACCATCATACTAGACATTAAGACATTGTCAAGTGGGTCATAAGACATTGCAAATTATTCTCCTTAGATTCACATTATAATGAAAGCATATAATGCCTTAGTTTTTTTAACAAAGAAAACTAAGGCTTTCTTCATTCATTTGGACTGACAAAGTCTTATGTGATTTTTCTATCAACTTACCAGACATAGAAGTTTCTTACTTTCACTCTAAGAGATAGAAATATCACCCTTAGGACTCAATCCTAAGGTCATAATTTCTTTAGAAAGATTAAAGTCTTTATTTTTTTTTCTAGGATTTGTCCTTAAAATTAATTAAGGTCATTCATGAAATATCATTTCATTCAATGGGAGGAAACACCCATTAAGAAAGTTGAATTAAATTTATTAGGTTTAAATTTCATTCATTTCAACTTTATCAGGAGAATCAGAATTCTGTCACTGCCCTCTCTTTTCTTTTATTCATTAGGAGCAAAAGTGAATCATGTCACTTTATCATTGTTTATGTCAGGTCATTTTTCTCTTTTGACTCTCTCCTTTATTCTTAATGATCCAAAGTTTTTGGAGGTATAAAAGAGGGTTACCTCAAGTCACTCCCTAGAATTGGCCAATCAGCTTGAACAACTGATTTTCTAATATTCTAGTGGACATGTGGAGATGAATTAATTAAAGCTAATTTTCATTTATATAAAATTTTCTTCTATAAGGATAGAAGATTTACATTTAGTTCCTTAATCAACCTCTACCTAAGGGGTCAATAAGGCATTCTTTTGAGATAACTTTTTTTTATTTTCTTTTGAGTTGATTCTTCTTTATATGCAATTCAAGCTTCAATCATAGTGGTAAAGGCGCAATAAGTTCAACTATGCCTCATTCCTTTGATTTGGATTTTCTCAAGATTTGAAGAAACTCTTTCATTTCAATATACATCCTTAGGTATTTGTTACCTTTGAATGTAGTAAAATATAGGGTACCCACTTAGGACCCTATCCTCATTCTCTTTAGCTTTAGTATGAAGCCAAAGTAAGATCAAGGACAAGTTTAACTTTGAGATTTTATTCTTGAGATTTACTTTCCAATTTTGAAGTAATTTATAAACTTTTTTTTTAATTTAATATTTCTTTTCTATATTGGAATGGTTTCAAATCAATCTTTACCAGATTTAGGTCTTAATAGAAATGACTTGATTTTCATTTATTTCTCTCCCCTTTTTTTATTTTGAGATTTGGTTCTAGGACCCAATCATTTAACTATAGTAAATGAAGAGTTCTAGATCCTTAATTCAAGATGTTGGATAGGCTCAACCAAGAATGGAATAGAGAGGTATCCAAGGGAAAGAAATACAATCTTGACCTATGAGTGGAACTAGTACATTATCGATATATAGAAATAATCACTTATTTCTAAAGATGGAGAGAGGAACCATTCCCTAGCAGAGTCACCAAAAAATATTTATGTGGAGAAAATTTATGACACCACATAAAGTTTAGTAATTTTATATTTGGATGATCAAATACATCATTAAGGAAAAAACATATTATCTCAGAAGATAAATATGTTATTCTATAATGGATTCGATCATTTCATAAAAGACTCCTAAGGCTAGTAAGTCTTTTGTGTACTAGAGCTTTTTCCCCTGACCTACATGGAAGTTAGAACAAGGTTTAATTTTAAACTAGGTTCATGGTTCCATATAGAGCCAAGCCTCTATAGTTAATTACATATTAAGAAGGGTCTCTTCCTAAGAATACTCTCGGTTGAAGAAATGAGTTGTTATTTTTAAAGATTTCAAAGTTAGTTTTCAAAGGATTGATTTTTGAAATTTTCAATTGGGAGCGGTTCAAATTGGAGAGAATTATTTTGGAAGTCAAATAGGAAGAAGTAGGAAATGCCTATTGATACTTGGATGCCTAATAGACATTTCAACTATCAAAAAATTAGGTTTTAGAATTTGGAATTTAATTTTGATTTTGAGTTGATATTTTCTTAGAGGTCTAGGACTTAGATTCTAGGAGCATAAGACTGGAGAAATGCCTAGGTTTAAAGACTTATTCCTGAAAATGATGCTTCTAAACCTAGTCTACATGTGCTTTTGACACATGTCAAATGCTCGACCTAATTTTTTTTGGGAATTATTGGTCATTCCTCTCACTTGACAGAACTAACCTATCTCTGACTCTCCTGGACTTATAATCCACCTAGAGAGGGATGCCAACTAACACCACCTAAGCGCATCTTAAATTCATAACGCTAAGTCTTATGAATGCAAGATTGCTGGGTTGTTATATTTTTTGGAGAGGAATCTATGAACCTAGACTCACTCCTTATTCCCTAAGATAATATAGGGTATGAAATGCATCTAACTAATGTACATTTTTTAAATTTTTAAATATTTTGATTCAAGATTTATTTGATGTCTTGGGTATGCATTTTTATGCCTAATGCCATGCAATCAGAAATGGTTATGAGCCAAATCAATAATACAAGACAGGATTCCCCAAGAAGTTGGTCATCCTCATAGGTTAGATGCACCTTATGTGCAATGGGAGAAGTTTCCCAATTCAAGGATTTGAGCAATATGATTTCATGGTTTCAAAACCTGATTATTTCAAATTAATTTTATGTTTTTCCTAAGGTTTTAATTTATGTGAGGTTTCAAATTTTCTTTAATTTTGTTTTAGTTGTTTAGATTTAAGTTGGGTATAAAATTAGTTTTTCCTATGAGCCTAATTGTCCAGGCATTCAATCATAGGAAAGCACAACACAAAAAGAAACCTAGAAAAGTAGGTTGATTTGATTGCAAACCCAATATAAATCAAGCTAATTTAAATTTATAGAAATAGGCCAATGCAACCAGGTACCGCTATATAGCTCAGAAGAAAGAAAAATGGGCACTCCAGCTCTGCCTTTATACAACCCAGCTTTGAACTACACATCTAGATCTATGGGTCTTCTTTTCAGGATGGTCTCCTTCTTCAGGGACCTCTATTGGGCATCATAGGGGACATCTGCACCATCTCCTGGTAGGGTCAACTCCTACTAATCATAGACCCTATAGATCCTAACCTAATTCTAAGCTCCAATCTAAATTTTGATTTCAAAATTAATGCCAAAGCCTTGCAAAACAAATGTTAGCAAAATATAAATAGCACACAATAGTTATATTTCACAAACATATGGGCTTAGCATCACTTGCTTGCTAAGCCCACCTATCCTATGGGTTATGCTTAAGGATTTAAGCATACCTACAAGGAACAAGATTTTTAATTCTATTTATGATAGCAATCCTTTCTAGCATAGCCCCCTGTAAAAGATAATGTTAAATCTAGAAAGAACATCCTACCATAAACATGCAGTCTAAAATAGTACACCATAAAGACACATGAAGCACATCATATCACAACACATCATAATGAGTCATAAATAATCATAAAACAACCTAACCTAAGTCTACGGTCCATGACTTAATGATCTAGTTTGTGTGAAGAAGAAAGGCTTATGTAGCAAAACTTTGCTAGGCCTCTTTAGTTTAAATTTCAATTCAAAGTTTGAGTTTGTTTGAATTTTACCTTTGGATGGTTTCAATTCAAATGATTTAGTAACTTAGTTTCATTTTATTTCACTTTATTTGGGTTTAGGTTTTCAAGAATGAAGAGTAGAATGAATTCCACTTTTGGATGGAATTCACCCTATTCTACATCCTAACTCCTAATGAAATGAAATCTTCATCTTGAAGGCCTAACTAAGATCATTAAGTATCTTAATTAATTCTTTTAATTTGATTTAGTTTGTTTGAACTTGGATTGATTCTTTTCTTTGGAAATTTAGATTTTATTTTCATTCTTAGTTGAGTTTTCAGTTTAGTTTGGTTTGAATTATTTCATTTGATTTTATTTTGACTTGGTTCATTTCATTTAATTTGTTTCATTTGGTTTTAGTTTGATTTGGTGTCTTGACTTTGATTTGTTTCATTTGATTTGTATTAATGTTTTGGATTGAGTTATGTTGATTTCATTTGATTTAGTTTATGTTAACTTAGTGTATTTAGGTTAAGGTTTGATTTCATTCTTATATTTATGTTATTTAATCATGAATCTTATTAACTTAAGGTTTAATTACTCTTAATATGATTTATTAATTTCATTAACCTTTAAGCATGAAATTGATTAAATTCTTTAATTTAGGATGTTTATAGAACTACCCTAAGTATTTTTGGTGTTTGATTAAGATTAGTTCACTTTGTTTTGTAATTTAATAGATTAATGAATTTTCTTAATCCATTATTTAATTAATATTGAGCTAGAGATTTAGGAAATCAACAATTCCCAATCTAAAGGTCAATTATGTTTGAAATTTTTATGGAAGTGGGGTTACATGCCAATTTCAAGTTTTCAAAGCTTCATCATAATTAGATTCATAATTAAGGTGTATTTAAGGTTTTAATTATTTCATTAAAACCTAAATTAAGCTTAATTAGAAAAATGTCATCTAAGGTTTCATTTTTCTTTGATTCCTCTCTGAAAGATATTTTTAAAGAGTGTTTGTTCATAATTTTTAGACATCTAGTTGATTTACTATGATTTAATTATGTTTTGGTTAATTATTTGAATTATTTAATTCAATTAATTGCTTAATTTAGCCATTTTATTATTTATTATGTTCATATGAGTTTTATTAGTGGCTTAATGTGCATTAGGGCTCATTAAGTTATTTTAAGGTTATTTAATTCATTTCCATTAATTAATTTGTTTAAAATTAATTAAACTAATTAAAATTAAAGTTTAGGGTTTGAACTTCCATTTCTCATGAATTATATTGTAATAAATCATGAAAGATTTTTCTAAGATGTGTTTTAACATCAATTTTAGTTCCCCAAAGTTTCATTTCAATTGGATTAATGGTTTGAGATTAATTAAGGTTTAATGGATTTCACTTAAACCTAAATTAGAGCTAAATACCCAAATTAATTAGGGATTTTAATTTTTATGGATTCCTCTCATCAAGATGAATCCATAGAGCCCAAGTTTACATTTTTGGATTTATATTTATTTTCCTGTGAATTTTGAAATTTTCTATTATTTTTATTATTTTTATCACTTTTTAAAGGAGGATTAACCATTTTGGGGTGGCAGGCTGACGTGGTTCCACTGTGGTGCCGTCTCCATGTGGTCCGACCTGTGTGGGCCATGCGAGATCCCACATGGCGTTTGCGTCAAATGCGGTGAGACGTGAGATGAACCTAGGTTGTCCATCGAAGATTGGATGGTCCGATTCAATTCCATGGTTCCTTAAGGGGATTAAATCAATTCGTCCTCCTAGATCAGAGCTGCCAGTTCCTATTAAAAGGAATGAATGATGGAAATTACATCTCCTTCATTGACGGCGAGGACTGAGAGCTGTCCATATATTTCACTTGATTTGTTGTGATCCAACCGTTGAAACCTCACGTTTTCAATTGGAAAACTATCAGTGAATGCAATCTAACTAATCTAAATGGTTTGATCTCACTTGAGATCAAACTTTCTTTAAAAAGCTTTAAAATTGAAAGCTTGTAGGAGGCATTAATGGCATACCTCCGTTCAGACGAACTCCAACAGAGGGGTCAACTCCAATAGCTGTGGAATGACACGAGGAGCTTGTGTGCCAAAGGAATTGGATTCTCTCCCTATGGATTGCTCCCTAGACCAAGCTCATTTAAACTCTGGTTGTGTTGATCATTCTCTGACTTCCCGGTGGCGAGGGAAGTGGGGGAGAGTTCATTTCTTTTTCATTTGTGTTGGTGAGGTGATGGGAGAGTCTATTTTGCTTGAGGATCGTTCTATGTGTGTCTTCTTATTTTGGCCATGTGCCCTTTCTCCTTGGACTTTTTGGCGGTCAAAATCTAGCCATCAACGACTGCAAGGCCTGTTAAGGGGTGGATTCAATCCCCTTTGGCCTCGTGAACAAGTTTTGATGTTCACACGGGAGATAGGAAGGCTTTTTTCTTGCTTTCCATCCTTGTTCGATCCCTCCATTTTCTTCTTCCTCTTCTCTCATCTTTTGTTTCTTCTTCTTCTTGACAAGAAGCAAAATTCCCTTTTTCTTTGGCTTGGTGGCCTTCAATTGTAGATAGCCATCTCCCATAAGAGGTGGGATGGCATTAGATAAGAAGAGGGGAATTGGAATTTCCCTTCTTCCCTCTTTTTTTATGAATTTTCAAATTCTTCTTTTGAATTCCTTTTATTTTTAATTATAGTGGTTAATGGCATCATCATCAAAATCTTTGGACTAATGTATGGCTGCCCAACTTAATCTCAAATGAATTGTGAGATTAAGTTTGAATCCAATTATTGATTAATCTTGGCATTGGAATTAGTTTCAATTTCAAATGCTTTAACCACCATTACTTAATTTTAAATTTTGATTTTGATCATCCTTAATTGTCCATTGGATGATTGATTTGGTTTTGAATTAATTAATTCATTTAATTTTGAAATAATTTTTGAATTTCCTTTAATTTTAACCCATTTAGCCTAAGTTAATTTTGGTTCCAATTGAGCTCAAATGACTAATTTGACTTAATTGGATTGGGATTGGACTCCGATCATGCTTGATCACATGTGTGACATGATTTGGAGTGGTTTATTTTATTTAATTTTAACTAAATTTTAATTTGAAGAGATTTGACCCAAAGTGGGCTTAATGGGTTAAGCTTGGGTTTTCTTTGGGTCAAATGACCAATTTGACCAAATTAGACCCAATAGTGGACGGATTATGTTTGATTATCATTTCCAAATGATTTTGAGCAATCAAAATGAGTTTATTTCAATTTGATTTTTGTTTGAACCCAATAGGACCCATTTAGGTCATTTTAGACTAAGTGGTCTAATTAACCCAATTAAGGCCTAAATGATTTTGAATTTCTTTAGAATTATGATTAATCATATTTATTTGATCATTTGAGACATTTGGAATGATTTAGTTTGGTCAAATTCCTGGTGGGTTGAACTTTGACTTAGTGGGACCCACCTAAATCAAATATATGTCAAATGGATTGACTAGATTTGACTTCAGAATTTCTTTCCTTATTTTAATTTGATTTCATTTTGATTTATTTGGATTTGATTTGAGTTAATCCAAATTTGAAATTTGGGTTGATTCCACCTAAGTCAATTAGGTTAGCTCAAACCCAAAGATGGTGCCCTATGTCACTAAGTATAGTGTCTTAAGAACTAAATTAGGAGATTCTTATTTGAGATTAGGACATCCTAATTATTGATTTTAGAGTTCCAACTATCCTCATCCAAAAATGAGGTCAATAAATGAAATGATTTAACAAACCAAATAAAATCAAAGATTCAAGTGGTGTCATAAATTTTCTCCACATTTGAGATGGCACCATAGTGGAGCCACGCCAACCGTCCCATTATAGTTAATTGTCCTTTAAAAAGTGATTAAAATAAATAAAAATATCAAAAAATTTTAAATTTCACATAAAAATAAATATAAATAAATAAAATGTAAACTTTAGCTCTATGGATTCATCTTGATGAGAGGAATCCATAAAAATTAAAATCCCAAATTAATTTAGTGTATTTTAGCCCTAATTTAGGTTTAAGTGAAATCCATTAAACATTAATTAATCTCAAACTATTAATCCAATTCAAATGAAACTTTGTGAAATTAAAAGTGATGTTAAATAAACCTTAGGAAAATTTTTCATGATTTATTGCAATATAATTCATGAGAAATGGAATTTCAAATCCTAAACTTCAATATTAATTAATTTAATTAATATTAAACAATTTAATTAATGAAAATGAATTAAATAACCTTAAATCAACTTAATGAACCCTAATGCACATTAAACCACTGATAAAACTCATCTGAACTTAATAAATAACAAATTGGTTTAATTAAGCAATTAATTGAATTAAATAATTCAAATAATTAACAAGAACTTAATTAAATCATAATAAATCAACTAGATGTTTAAAAATTCTGAACAAACCCTCTTTAGAAACATCTTTAGAGAAGAGTCAAAGAAAAATGAAACCCTTAAATGACCTTTTTCTAATTAAGCTTAATTTTGGTTTTAATAAAATTTTTAAACCTTAATTACACGTTAATTATGAATCTAATCAAGATAAAACTTTGGAAATATGAAATTGGCATGTAACCCCACTTTCCATAAAAATTTCAAATATAATTGATCTTTAGATTGGGTATTGTTGATTTCCTAAATCTCTAGGTCAATATTAATTAAATAATTGATTAAGAAAATTCATTAATATATTAAATTACAAAAAAAATAAACTAATATTATTCAAACACTAGGAATACTTAGCGTAGTTCTCTAAACATCCTAAATCAAAGAATTTAATCAATTTCTTGCTTAAAGCTTAATGAAATTAATAAAATATATTAAAAGTAATTAAACCTTAAGTTAATAAGATTCATGATTAAATAACTTAAATCTAAGAATGAAATCAAACCTTAACCTAAATACTCTAAGTTCACATAAACTGAATCAAATGTAATCAACATAACTTAATCCAAAAAATTAATATAAATCAAATGGAACAAACCAAAGTCAAAACACCAAATCAAACTAAACAAATGAAATAACTTAAATGATATGAACCAAATCAAAATAAAATCAAACGAAATAATTCAAACCAAACTAAATTGAAAACTCAACCAAGAATGAAAATCAAATCTAAAATTCCAAAGAAATTAATCAATCCAAATTCAAATAAAATAAATCAAATTAAAAGGATTAATTAAGATACTTAGGGATGTTAGTTAAACCTTCAGGATGAATCTTCATTTCTGGATAAAGATTTCAGTTCATTAGGAGTTAAGATGTAGAATAGAGTGAATTCCATTCAAAAGTGGAATTCATTCTACTCTTCATTCTTGAAAACCTAAACATCACTAATAAAGTGAAATAAAAAGAAAACTAAATCACTAAATCATTTCAATTGAAACCATCCAAAAGTAAAATTCAAAAAAACTCAAAATTAAAATTGAAACTTAAATTGAAGAGGCCTAGTAAAGTCTTGCTACACAAGCCTATCTTCTTCACACATAAGATCATTAAGTCACGGACCCTAAACTTAGGTTAGGCCATTTTGCGATTCTTTATGATTCTTTGTGATGTGTTGTGATATGATGTGCTTCATGTGTCTTCGTGATGTACTATTTTAGACTGCATGTCTAGGATTATTTGCCTGTTAAACTTGATGGGGAATGTTCTTTCTATATTTAACATTATCTTCTGCAGGGGGCTATGCTAGAAAGGATTGCTATCATAAATAAAATTAAAAATGCTATTTCTTGTAAGTATGCTTAAATCCTTAAGCATAGCCCATAGGATAGGTGGGCTTGGCAAGAAACTAATGCTAAGCCTATATGTTTATAAAATATAACTGATGTGTACTGTTTATATTTTGCTAACAATTGTTTTGCAGGGCTTAGGAATTAATTTTGAAATCAAAATATAAATTTGAGCTTAAAATTAGGTTAGAATCTATGGGGTCTAGGATTAGCAAGAGCTGACCCTACCAGGTGATGTAGAGGTCCCCTGTGATGCCCAATGGAGGTCCCTGAAGAAGGGGATGATCCTGAAAAGAAGACCTATAGATCGGCTGGTTTAAGCTGGTTTGTATAAGGGCAGAGCTCGGCTGCTCATTTTTCTTTCTTTCGAGGTTTACAGTGGTACCCAGCCTCATTAGCCTATTTCTATAAATTTAAATTGGCTTGATTTATTTTGGGTGTGTAGTAGAATTAACCTGATTTTCTAGGTTTCTTTCTGTGATGTGCTTTCCTATGATTGAATGCCTGGATGATTAGGCTCATAGGAAAAACTAAATTTTACACTCGACTTAAATCTAAACAACTAAAAAAAAAATTAAAGAAAATTTGAAACCTCACATAAATTAAAGCCTTAAGCAAAACATAAAATAAATTATAAATAATCAAGTTTTGAAACTATGAAATCATATTACTCTAATCCTTGAATTGGGCAACTTCTCTCATTACACATAAGGGACATCTGACCTGTAAGGATGACCACATTCTTGGGGAATCTTGCCTTCTATTATTGATTTGGCTTATAACCATTTCTAATTGCATGGCAGTAGGCATACAAATGCATACCCAATACATCAAATGAATCTTGTATCAAAATATTTTAAAATATAAAAAATGTGCATTAATTAGATGCATTTCATACCCTACATTATCTTAGGGATTAATGAGTGAGTCTAGTTCATAGATTCCTCTCCTAAAAATATAACAACCTAGCCATCTTGCATTCTTGAGACGTAGAATCAAAATTTTAAAATGTGATTAGGTGGTGTTAGCTGGCAGCCCTCTCTAAGTGGGTTGTAAGTCCAAAAGAGTCAGAGATAGGTTAGTTCCCTCAAGTGAGAGGAATGACCAATAATTCCCAAAATAAATTAGGACGAGCATCTAAGATGTGTTAGAAGCACCTGTAGACTAGGTTCTGAAGCATCCTTTTCAAATATAAGTTTTCAACCCTAGACATTTCTACAATCTTGTGCTGTTGGAATCTAATTCCTAAACTTCTAATAAAATATCAACTCAAAATCTAAATTAAATTCCAAATTCTAAAGCCAATTATAGAATAGTTGAAATGTCTACTAGGAATCCTAGTATCAATAAGCATTTTCTACTTCTTCACGTTTGGTTTACAAAATAATTCTCTTCGATTTGAACCGCTCCCAATTGAAAATTTCAAAAATCAGTCCTTTGAAAACCAACTTTGAAATCTTTAAAACTAACAACTTATTTCTTTAATTGAGAGTATTCTTAAGAAGAGACCCTTCTTAAGATGTAATTAACTATAGAGGCTTGACTCTATAGGAAACCATGTACCCATTTTAAAATTAAACCATGTCTACCTTCCATATAGTTTAGGAGAAAAATCACTAGACCTAAAAGACCCATTAGCCTTAGGAGGTATTTATTAAATGATCGAATCCATTATAGGCTAACATGTTTATCTTCCAAGATAATATGTTTTTCCTTAATGACACATTTGATCATCCAAATAAGAAATTCATGAACTCTATGGCCTAATCTTAATGCAATCACTATGTCTAACATTTAAGGATGTTCTTTCTAGGTATTAGGTTCATGGTTCCCTATAAAGGGTTTAATTTTAAGCAATTAATTGAATTTCATAATTCAAATAATTAACCATAACATAATTAAATCATAATAAATTAAGTAGAACTTAATTAAATCATAATAAATCAACCATATATCTAAAAATTTTGAACAAACCCTCTTTAAAAACATCTTTCAGAGAGGAATCAAAGAAAAATGAAACCCCTAAATGACCTTTTTCTACTTAAGCTTAATTTGGGTTTTAATGAATTTACTAAAACCTTAATTATACTTTAATTATAAATCTAATCAAGTTGAAACTTTGGAAATAAAAAATTGGCATATAACCCCACTTGCCATAAAATTTTCAAATATAATTGATCTTTAGATTGGGAATTGTTGATTTCCTAAATCTCTAGGTCAATATTAATTAAATAATGGATTAAGAAAATTCATTAATCTATTAAATTACAAAACAAATTGAACTAATCTTAATCTAACACCAAAAATACTTAGGGTAGTTCTCTAAACATCCTAAATAAAAGAATTTAATTAATTTCATGCTTAAATCTTAATGAAATTAATAAGTAATATGAAGAGTAATTAAACCTTAAGTTAATAAGATTCATGATTAAATAACTTAAATCTAAGAATGAAATCAAACCTTAATCTAAATACTATAAGTTAACATAAACTAAATCAAATGAAATCAACATTACTTAATCTAGAATATTAATACAAATCCAATGAAACAAACCAAAGTAAAAACACCAAATCAAACTAAAACCATATGAAACAAATGAAATAAATGAAATGAAATGAACCAAATCAAAATAAAATCAAATGAAATAATTCAAACCAAACTAAACTTAAAACTCAACCAAGAATGAAAATCAAATCTAAATTTCATAAGATATGGATCAATCTAATTCAAACAAACAAAATGAAATTAAAAAGATTAATTAAGATACTTAAGGAACTTAGTTAGACCTTCAGGATGAAGATTTCATTTCAATATGAGTCAAGATGTAAAATAGGTTGAATTCCATCCAGAAGTTGAATTCATTCTACTCTTCATTGTTAAAAACCTAAATATCACTTTAACCAAATAAAGTGAAATAAAAATGAAACTAAATCACTAAATTATTTGAATTGAAACCATCCAAAGGTAAAATTCAAACAAACTCAAACTTCAAATTAAAACTTAAAATAAAGAGGCCTAGCAAAGTCTTGTTACACGAGCCTATCTTCTTCACACACTAGATCATTAGGTCACGGACCCTAGTCTTAGTTAGGATGTTCTATGATTCATTATGATTCCTTGTGATGTGTTGTGATATGATGTACTTCACGTGTCTTTGTAGTGTACTATTTTAGACTGCATGTCTAGGATTATTTGCCCGTTTGACTGGATGGTAGGATGTTCTTTCCAGATTTAACATTATCTTCTGCAGGGGGCTATGCTAGAAAGGATTCTATCATGAATAAAATTAAAAATACTATTTTATGCAGGTATGCTTAATCCCTTAAGCATAGCCCATAGGATATATGAGCTTGACAAGTAACTAATGCTAAGCTCGTATGTTTATGAAATATAACTATTGTGTGATATTTATATTTTGCTAACATTTATTTTGCAGAGCATAGGAATTATTTTTGAAGTAAAAAAAATGTAAATTTGAGCTTAAAATTAGGTTAGGATATATGGGGTCTAGGATTAGCAGGAGCTGAATCTACGAGGAGATGGTGCAAGGTCCCCTGTGATGCCCAATGGAGGTCCCTTAAGAAGGAGACAATCCTAGAAAGAAGACTCATAATCTAGACTTATAGTTCTAAGTTGGGTTGTATAAGGGCAGAGCTCAGCTACCCATTTTTCTTTCTTCCGAGGTGTACAGTGGTACCCAGCCGCATTGGCCTATTTCTATAAATTTAAATTAGCTTGACTTATTTTGGGTGCACAATAGAATCAACAAAATTTTCTAGGTTGCTTTATTTTTTGTGCTTTCCTGTGATTGAATGCCTGGACAATTAGGCTCATAGGAAAAACTAAATTTTATACCCAACATAAATCTAAACAACTAAAACAAAATTAAAGAAAATTTGAGACCTCACATAAATTAAAGCCTTAGGCAAAACATAAAGTCAATTAGAAACAATCATGTTTTGATGAACTTCCATAATCAAATAAATGAAATGTTATAGAAATGTGACAAAACATAAAGTCAATTAGAAATTGACCTCCCATAAATTAAAGCCTAAGGCAAAACATAAAGTCAATTAGAAACAATCATGTTTTCATGAACTTCCATAACCACATAAATGAAATGTTATAGAAATGTTGACAAAAAGAAAGAAAGAAAAGTAAAAGGATGGAAGGACTACATCCAAGAGCAAAAAGATGAAGTCTAAAATTTCTGAGTCAGAGGACATTTTTACTTTAATTTCTTCACTTCAAAGTAAAGTGGTAGGGTTAGAAGTCAAGAATTTCCTCTACCTTAGAAATAACCAGATGCTTGATACTTTGTCATCATAGCCTTTGCCATGTTAGGTGAGCTCTCTTGGCTGGTGAAAAGAGATAATGGATCTTCTTTTCTAGGGGTCTATATCCTTTGTATGCTAAAGATTCAATTGAGTATACTCTGATTCCATTACAAGTGGCTTATAACCATAAACAAGAAAAGTTATGGAACCATAGAGCCATTGTAAGTTCAAAATGGTTAAGTAGTCAGTGTCCTAAGTTTGTTTTCAAAGGCATTCTTACATATTGAATCAATATTATTTAGATGTGTCTGTAGATCTATATAATCTTCAAGTTTAAGATGCACCCTTAGAATTTGAAGAGGAATCTAAATCCATATTTGGCAAGCTGAAAGAAATAGATAAATAATAATAAGAATAGGAAAAATTGATCTACAATTGATATCAATAGTTTAACTCTTTAATTAGTCAAATATTGATGACTTGATCAAGTTATCCTTTGAGTTTAAAGACTACTTTATCTGAAAATAAAATGAAATGGTCTTTAGAAGTAGCATTCTATAAACTTAAGCTTGTTATCATTTCAATAAACTAAATCCCTTGACGACTGTTCTTAAACTCTAAAAGAGAAGCAAAATTTCTTATTTGGATTCGATCATTTAATAAAATTTTGGTTATTAATCCAAAAATCACTTATTTTTGGCAACTCTACTGGGTAATGATTCCTCTCTCCATCTTTAGAAATAAGTATTTATTTCTATATATTTGATAGTGTACTAGTGCCACTCACAGGTCAAGTCTGCCTTTCTTTCCATTGGATACCTCTCTATTTCATTCTTGGTTGAGCCTATCCAACATCTTGAACTAAGGTTCTAGAACTCTTCATTTGCCATAGTTAAATGATTGGGTCCTAGAACCAAATTTTGAATTAAAAAAAGGAAAGAGAAATAACTGAAAACCAAGTCATTTCTATTAAGACCTAAATTTGGTAAAGATGGATTTAAAACCATTCCAATGTGGAAAAGATATGTTAAATTCAAAAAAAAGAGTTTGCAAATTACTTCAAAATTTTAAAAGTAAATCTCAAGAATAAAATCTCAAAGTTAAACTTGTCCTTGATCTTACTTTGGCTTCAACTAAAGCTAAAGAGAATGAGGATAGGGTCCTATGTGGGTACCCTTTGTTCTACTACATTCAAAGGTAACAAATACCTAAGGATGTATATTGAAATGAAGGAGTTCCTTCAAATCCTAATTAAACCCAAATCAAAGGAAGGAGGCATAGTTGTACCTATTGCGCCTTTACCACTATGATTGAAGCTTGAATTGCATTTAAAGAAGAATCAACTCAAAAGAAAAAAAATTATCCTAAAAGAATGCCTTATTGACCTTAGGAAAAAGTTGATTAAGGAACTAAATGTAAATCTTCTATCCTTACAGAAAATTTTTTTTACATAAATGCAAATAAGCTTTAATCTTAATTCATCTTGACATGTCCACTAGAATATTAGAAAATAGTTGTTCAAGCTGATCGACCAATTCTAAGGAGTGACTTGGAGGTACCCCTCTTTTAGGCCTTTTTGAAACCTTGGATCATTAAGAATAAAGGAAAGAGTCAAAAGAGGACAATGACATGATATAAACAAAGATAAACTGATAGATTCACTTTTGCTCCTAATCAATAAAAGAAAAGAGAGGGTAGCTAAAGAGAATTCTGATTCTCCTGATAAAGTTGAAATGAATGAAATTTAAACCTAATAAATTTAAATCAACTTTCTTGATGAGAGTTTTCTCCCATTGAATGAAATGATATTTCATGAATGGCCTTAATTAATTTTAAGGACAAATCTTGAAAAAAGAAAATAAATGAAGGATTTAATCTTTCTAAGGAAATCATGACCTTAGGATTCGGTCCTAAGGGTGATTTTTCTCTCTCTGAGTGAAATTATAAAACTTCTATCTCTGGTAGTTGATAGATAAATAACTTAGGACTTTGCCAATCCAAATGAATGAAGAAAGCCTTAGTTTTCTCTATTCAAAAAACTAAGGCATTATATGCTTTCAATACAAAGTGAATCTAAGGAGAATCCTTTGCAATGTCTTATGACTCACTTGACAATATCATAATGTCTAGTACAATGGTCAAAGATTTTATTGGAAGCTGAGATTACCTTTAATCTTGTATGTGCTATAAAAAAAGAGCAAGTTAAACTTGGCTTTCTAATAGCACATCATCTACCATTAAGGGTCCCATTTAAATAATGATCTTCCAAATGTATAAATCATGAGGTCTAGTGATCTATTGAGGATAGAGCTAGACTTACCTTACCTCTATATTAAAAGGGAAATTCTTGAAACCAATTTCAAAATGGTAGAGTCATACCACCTCAAAAGACATTGAAAAGATATGGCAAATAAGTCATCTTCAAAATGTGATGTCATGCCCATCTTAGAGAAGTTCCTTGCAAAATTAAGCTTCGTAATGCTCTATTTTTTTAAAAAAAGAAAGAGCTAAGAAAATAAAATGAAATAAAAAATGAAAAGGAATAAAAAAAGAAATTACCATTAAGCAAGGCATTACATAATCATGTAATTTTCCTACTTTAATTATAAGCAACTTCCTAATGTGGCATTCTACTATAAAAAAAAGGTTCTAAGGGTATCTTCTATGATGAAGATAGACTACTAAGAACTTATTAACATCTTGGTTGAAGTGAAAAATTCAAAAAAAGAAAATCTCCAAAATACTTGTTAATCCAGGTGCATCGGTCAATATCAATTGTAAACTTGAAAGTGAATTTATATTGGCCTAATTCTAAGCAAACTTTGATAAGATGGTGATATGTAAATTCAAACAAATAAAGAAATAAATTTTCTATTCAATGAAAATTTAATCTTGAAAAATCAACTTAAAAGAAAACCTTAATCTTAATCACATAGTTGGTTGAAGATAAAAACTTAAACATTGAAAAAAAAAACTTAAGAATTCAGGAACATCTTTAATACTCTTGGATGATCCTATCCAGTTCAAATAAAAAAAGAAATTGAAATAAATGAAATAAAATGAAAGAAAAGAAGAAAAATATTAATTATGGAAGGATGTTCATATTAATCCTAAATTGAAAGTGTAGAGGCTTTAGGAATATCATTCTTCTAATCCTAAATGACCTCACTATTTATTTTGTTCTAGTAGATGATTTTTAATTCAAAAGTGTAAATTTTTCAGAAAAGTAATTATGCCAATCTTAAATGACACCACTAAGAGATTCTGAATTCATAAGTGTAACGTCTTCAGAAAAGTCATTTTGTCAATCTTAAATGGCTTTATTTGATTTGTTATTATAAGAAATGATGAAAAAGAAATTGAAATGTTGGATCATACTATATTATCAACCAATCAAAACAAAGACTTGAATCATATCAAAATTTCAATCCATTTGACATCAGTTTGATTTAAGTGGGTCCCATAAAGTCAAAGGTCAACCCATCAAGAATTTGACCAAACTAAATCATTCCAAATGTCTCAAATGATCAAATAAATATGATTAATCACAAATTTAAAGAAATTTAGATTCATTTAGGCCTTACTTGGGTTAATTAGACCACTTAGTCTAAAAAAACCTAAATGGGTCCTATTGGGTTCATACCCAAATCAAATTGAAATCAACTCAATTTGATTGCTCAAAATCATTTGGAAATGATAATAAAATATAAGCCAACCCACCATTGGGTCTAATTTGGTCAATTTGGTCATTTGACCTAAAGGAAACCCAAGCTTAACCCATTAAGCTCACTTTTGGTCAAATGGGATCAAATTAAAATTTAATTGAAAGTAAATGAAATAAACCACTCTAAATCATCTCACATATGTGATCAAGCATGATCGGAGTCCAAATCCAATCAAATTAAGTCAAATTGGTCATTTAAACTCAATTGTAACCAAACTTAACCTAGTTAGGGTAAATGGGTTTAAATGATATGAAATTCAAAAATCAATTCAAAATTAAATGAATTAATTAAATCAAAATTAAATCAATCATGTAATGGAGATTTAAGGATAATCTAAATCAAAATTTAAAATCAATTAATGGTGCTTAAAGCATTTGAAATTGAAACTCATTCCAATGCCAAGATTAATCCCCAATTGGATTCAAACTTGATCTCAAAATTCATTTGAGACTAATTTGGGCAGTCATACATCAATCCAAAGATTTTGATGATGATGCCATAAACCACTAAAATTTTTAAAAAAAAGGAATTCAAAAGGAGAATTTAAAATTCATAAAAAAGGAGGGAAGAAGGAAGCTCCAATTCCCCTTTTCTTATCTCATGCCATCCCAACTCTTATGGGAGATGGCTACCTTCAATTGAAGGCCACCAAGCCAAAGAAAAAGTGGATTTTGCTTCTTACCAAGAACAAGAAGAAAAAAAAGAAGAGAGAAGAGGAAGAAGAAAACAGCGGGATCGGCCAAGGATGGAAAGCAAGCACAAAGCCTTCCTCCCTCCCATGTGAACATCGAAACAAGTTCACAAGACCAAGGGGAATTGAATCCACCCCTTGGATGGCTGGATTTTGGCCACGAAAATGTCCAAGGAGAAAGGGGCACGTCCAAAATAAGAAGACATGCATAGAATGATCCTCAAGCCAAATAGACTCTTCTATCACCTACACCATCACAAATGAAGAAGAAACGAACTCTCCCCCACATCCCTCACTTTTGAGAAGTTAGAGAAAGATTGATGCCACCGGAGATCTAGAGGTAGAGGATCCAATTCCTTTGGCACACACACTCTCATGTCATTCCGCAACTATTAGAGTGACCCCGCTGTCGGAGATCGTCGAAACGGAGGCATGCCATTAACATCCCCTTCAATCTTTCAGTTTTGAAGCTTTTTGAAGAAAGTTTGATCTCAAGGGAGATCAAACCATTTAGATTAGTTAGATTGCATTCATTGATGGTTTTCCAATTGAAAATGCAAGGTTTCAATAATTGGATCACCAAAAATCAAGTGAAATTGATGGATGACTCTCAGTCCTCACCATCGATGAAGGAGAAGTAATTTCCACCATCCATTCCTTTTAAAAGGAATGGACGACACTGATCTAGGAAAACAGATTGATTTAATCCCCTTAAGGAACTGCAAGATTGATCCAGACCGTCTGATCTTTGATCTGACAACCTAGGATCATCATGCGTGGTGCCGCTTTTGATGCAGATGCCATGGGGGATCCGAAATGGCCCACATGCATCATGCCATGTGGCGACATAGCCATAGTAGAACCACATTAGCCCGCCATCCCATAATTGTTAATCCTTCTTTAAAAAGTAATTAAAATTAATAAAAATAACAAAAAATTTCAAAATTTAATAAATATAAATCCAAGAATTGTAAACTTGGGCTCTAAGGATTCATCTTGATGAGAGGAATCCATAAAAATTAAAATTACCAATTAATTTGGGGCATTTTAGCCTTAATTTGTATCTAAGTGAAATCCATTAAACCTTAATTAATCTCAAACCATTAATCTAATTGAAATGAAACTTTGTGAAACTAAAATTAATGTTAAAACACACCTTAGGAAAATTTTGCATGATTTATTACAATATAATTCATGAGAAATGGAATTTGAAATCCTAAACTTCAATTTTAATTAATTTAATTAAAATTAAATAATTTAATTTATGAAAATGAATTAAATAATCTTAAATTAACTTAATGAACCCTAATGCACATTAAACCACTCATAAAACTCATCTGAACTTAATAAATAACAAATTGGCTTAATTAAGTAATTAATTAAATTAAATAATTTAAATAATTAACCAAAACTTAATTAAATCATAATAAATCAACCAAATGTCTAAAAATTATAAACAACCCCTCTTTAGAAATATCTTTCATAGAGCAATCAAAGTAAAATAAAACCCTTAAATGAGCTTTTTCTAATTAAGCTTAATTTGGATTTTAATGAAATGGTTAAAAACTTAATTACACCTTAATTATGAATCTAATCAAGATGAAACCTAGGAAAAATGAAATAGGCATGTAAGCCCACTTTCCATAAAATATCAAATATAATTGATCTTTAGATTGGGAATTGTTGATTTCCTAAATCTCTAGGTCAATATTAATTAAATAATGGATTAAGAAAATTTATTAATCTCTTAAATTACAAAAAAAATTGAGCTAATCTTTATTAAACACTATAAATACTTAGGGTAGTTCTCTAAACATCCTAAATCAAATAGTTTAATTAATTTCACTCAAAAATTAATAAAATTTTTGGATGAGGTTAATTGGAACTCTAAAATCAATAATTTTGATGTCCTAATCTCAAATAGGAATCTCCTAATTTAATGCTTAGGACACTATACTTAGTGACATAGGGCATCATCTTTAGGTTTGAGCTAACCTAATTGATTTAGGTGGAATCAACCCAAATTTCAAAATTGGATTAACTCAAATCAAATCCAAACAAATCAAAATGAAATCAAATTAAAATAAGGAAACCAAATCTAAAGTCAAATCTAGTTAATCCATTTGACATAGGTTTGATTTTAGGTGGGTCCCACCAAATCAAAGGTCAACTAACCAAGAATTTGACAAAACTAAATCATTCCAAATGTCTCAAATGATCAAATAATTATGATTAATCATAAATCTAAAGAAATTCAAGTTCATTTAGGCCTTAATTGGGTTAATTAGGACACTTAATCTAAAATAACCAAAATGGGTCCTATTGAATTCAAATCCAAATCAAACTAAAATCAACTCAATTTGCTTGCTTAAAATCATTTGGAAATGATAATCAAACATAATTCAACCCACCATTGGGTCTAATTTGGTCAAATTGGTCATTTGACCTAAAGGAAACCCAAGCTTAACCCATTAAGCCCACTTTACATCAAATGGGTTCAAATTAAAATTTAATTGAAATTAAATGAAATAAACCACTCAAAATCATCTCACACATGTGATTAAGCATGATTGGAGTCCAAACCCAATCCAATTAAGTCAAATTGGTCATTTGAACTCAATTGGAACCAAACTTAACCCATTTAGGCTAAATGGGTTAAAATGAAATGAAATTCAAAAATTAATTCAAAATTAAATGATTTAATTAAATTAAAACCAAACCAAACATCCAATAGACAATTAAGGATGATCCAAATCAAAATTTAAAATCAATTAATGGAGGTTAAAGCATTAGAAATTTAAACTAATTACAATGCCAAGATTAATTACAAATTAGATTCAAACTTGATCTCAAAATTTATTTGAGATTAAGTTAGGCAGCCATACATCAGTTTAAAGGTATTGATGATGATGCCATAAACCATTAAAATAAAAATTAAAATAAAAGAATTCATAAAAAAAGAGGGAAGAAGGGAAATTCCAATTCCCCTCTTCCTATCTCATGCCATCCCACCTCTTATGGGAGATGGATGCCTTCAATTGAAGGCCACCTAAAGAAAAAGGAGATTTTACTTCTTGCCAAGAGGAAGAAGAAAAAAAAGAGAGAAGAGGAAGAAGAAAGGAGAGGGATAGACCAAGGATGGAAAGCACAGCGCCATCCTCCCTCCCATATGAACATCAAAACATGTTCTCAAGGCCAAGGGGGATTGAATCCACCCCTTGGCCGGCCTTGTTGCCACCGGTGGCCAAATTTTGGCCACCAAAAAGTCCAAGCAGAAAGGTGAAATGGAGAAAATAGGAAGACATGCATAGAATGATCCTTAAACCAAATAGACTCTCCCATCTCCTTCACCATAATAAACAAAGAAGAAAGAAACTCTTCCCTACTTCCTCACTGCTGGGAAGCCGAAGAACGATCAACACTATTGGATTTTAAATGAGCTTGGTCTAAGGAACAATCTAGAGGGTGAGGATCCAATTCCTTAGGCACACAAGCTCCTCATGTCATTCCGCACCTATTGGAGTTGCCCCTGCGGAGATCACCGAAATGGAGGTATGCCATTAAGGACCCCTCCAAGCTTTCAGTTTTGAAGCTTTGTAAAGAAAGTTTGATCTCATGTGAGATCAAACAATTTAGAATAGTTATATTGTATTCACTGATGGTTTTCCAATTGAAAACATAAGGTTTCAATGGTTTGGATCATCAAAAATCAAGTGAAATTGATGGACGACTCTCGGTCCTCATCGTCGATGAAGGAGATGTAATTTTCACCATATATTTGATTTAAAAGGAATGGACAGCTCTAATCTAGCTGGACAGATTGAATTAATCCCCTTAAGGAATCATGGGATTGATCCGAATGGCCTAGGATCATCCCACATGGTGCTGCTTTTGATGCGGATGCCACGCGGGATCCCGTGTCCCCCACATGCATGTGCCACATGGTGATGGAACCATGGTGGAGCCACATCAACCCGCCATGCCATAACGATTAATCCTCCTTTGAAAAGTGATTAAAATTAGTAAAAATAATAGAAAATTTCAAAATTCATAGAAAAATAAATAGAAATCCAAAATATGTAAACTTGGGCTCTATGGATTCATCTTAATGAGAGGAATCAATAAAAATTAAAATCTCCAATTAATTTTTGGTATTTTAGCCTTAATTTGGGTTTAAGTGAAATCCATTAAACCATAATTAATCTCAAAATATTAATCCAATTGAAATGAAACTTTGAGGAACTAAAATTAATGTTAAAACACACCTTAGAAAATTTTCATGATTTATTGTAAAACAATTCATGACATATGGAATTTCAAATTCTAAACTTCCAATTTAATTAATTTAATTAATATTAAACAAATTAATTAATTAAAATGAATTAAATAACCTTAAATCAACTTAATGAACCATAATGCACATTAAACTAGTGATAAAACTTAATTGAATTTAATAAATAAAAAATTGGCTTAATTAAGCAATTAATTGAATTAAATAATTCAAATAATTAACTAGAACTTATTTAAATCATAATAAATCAATGAGATGTCTAAAATTATGAACAAACCATCTTTAAAAAGATCTTTCAGAGAGGAATCAATGAAAAATCTAACCCATAAATGACCTTTTTCTACTTAAGCTTAATTTGGGTTTTAATAAAATGATTAAAACTTTAATTACACCTTAATTATGGGTCTAATAAATATGAAACTTTTGAAACATGAAATTGGCATGTAGCCCCACTTGCCATAAAAATTTAAAATATAATTGATCTTTAGATTGGGAATTGTTGATTTCCTAAATCTCTAGGTCAATATTAATTAAATAGTGAATTAAGAAAATTCATTAAACTATTAAATTACAAAAAAAAATGAACTAATCTTAACCAAACACTAGAAATACTTAGGATAGTTCTCTAAACATCCTAAATCAAAGAATTTAATTAATTTCATGCTTAAAGCTTAATTAAATTAATAAGTCATATTAAGAGTAATTAAACTTTAAGTTAATAAGATTAATGATTAAATAACTTAAATCTAAGAATGAAATCAAACCTTAACCTAAATACTATAAGTTAAGAAAAAACTAAATCAAATGAAATCAACATTACTTAATCCAAAACATTAACACAAATCAAATGAAACAAACTGAAGTCAAAACACCAAATCAAACTAAAACCTAATGAAACACATGAAATAAATTAAATGAAATGAACCAAATAAAAATAAAATCAAATGAACTAATTTAAACAAAACTAAATTGAAAACTCAACCAAGAATGAAAATTAAATCAAAATTTCTAATGAAAAGAATCTATCCAGATTCAAACAAACTAAATGAAATTAAAAGGATTAATTAAGATACTTAAGGATCTTAGTTAGACCTTCAGGATGAATCTTCTTCTCAGGATGAAGATTTCATTCATTAGGAGTCAGGATGTAGAATAGGGTGAATTCCATCCAAAAGTGGAATTCATTCTACTCTTCATTCTTCAAAACCTAAACATCACTTTAACTAAATAAAGTGAAATAAAAAAGAAACTAAATCATTAAATCATTTGTATTAAAGCCATCCAAAGGTAAACCTCAAATAAACTCAAACTTCAAATTGAAATTTAAACTAAATAGGCTTAGCAGAGTCTTGCTACACAAGCCTATCTTCTTCACACACTAGATCATTAGGTCACGGACTCTAGACTTAGGTTAGGTCATTTTGTGATTCCTTGTGATGTGTTGTAATATGATGTACTTCATGTGTCTTTGTGGTGTACTTTTTTAGACTGCATGTCTAGGATTGTTTGCCAAATTAGGCTAGATGGTGGGACATTCTTTCTAGATTTAATATTGCCTTTTGCATGGGGCTATGCTAGAAAGGATTTCTATCATAAATAAAATTGAAAATGTTGTTTCTTGCAGGTATGCTTAAATCCTTAAGCATAGCCCATAGGACAGGTGGGCTTGGCAAGCAACTAATACTAAGCCCATATGTTTGTGAAATATAAATGATGTGTGTTATTTGTATTTTGCTAACATTTGTTTTGCAGGGCTTAGGAATTAATTTTGAAATTAAAATGTAAATTTCAGCTTAGAATTAGGTTAGTATCTATGGGGTCTAAGATTAGTAGGAGCTGACCCTACCAAGAGATGGTGTAGAGGTCTCCTGTGATGCCCAATGGAGGTCCCTGAAGAAGGAGACAATCTTGAAAAGATGACCCATAGATCTAGACTTGTATTTCTAAGCCGGGTTATATAAGGGTAGAACTCGGCTACACATTTTTCTTTCTTTCGAGATGTACAATAGTACCCAGCCGCATTGGCCTATTTCTATAAAATTTAAATTGGCTAGATTTAGTTTGGGTGTGTAATAGAATCAACCTGCTTTTCTAAGTTTTTGTCTATATTGTGCTTTCATGTGACGATTAGGCTCATAAGAAAAACTAAATTTTGTACCCAACTTAAATCTAAACAACTAAAAAAAATTAAAGAAAATTTGAACCTCACATAAATTAAAGCATTAGGAAAAACATAAAATCAATTAGAAATAATCAAGTTTTGAAACCATGATATCATATAACTCCTCCTTGAATTGAGAAACTTCTCCCATTACACTTGAGGGGCTTCCAATCTATGAGGATGACCACCTTCTTGAGGAAGCCTGCCTTCTATTATTGATTTGGCTCATAACCATTTCTAACTGCATGGCATTAGGCATAAACATACATACCTAAGTCATCAAATGAATCTTAAATCAAAATATCTAAAAATATAAAAAATGTGCAATAGTTAGATGCATTTCATGCCCTACATTATCTTATGGATTAAGGAGTGAGTCTAGGTTTAAAGATTCATCTCCTAAAAATATAACATCAAAGCCATCTTGCATTCATGAGATTTAGCATCATGAATTTAAAATGTGCTTAGGTGGTGTTAGTTAGTAGCCCTATCCAGGCTGGTTGTAAGTCCAGAAGAGTGAGAGATAGGTTAGTTCCCTCAAGTGAGAGGAATGACCAATAATTCCTAAAATAAAATTAGATTGAGCATCTGACATGTGTCACAAGCACCTGTAGACTAGGTTCTGAAGCATCCTTTTCAGGAATAAGTTCAACTCTAGGCATTTCTATAGTCTTGTGCTGCTAGAATCTAAGTCCTAGACTTCTAATAAAATGTTAACTCAAAATCTAAATTAAATTTCAAATTCTAAAGGCTAGTTATAGGATAGTTGAAATGTCTACTGGGCATCCCAGTATCAATAGGCATTTCATACTTCTTCCTGTTTGGCTTCCAAAATAATTATCTCCAATTTGAACTGCTCCCAATTCAAAATTCCAAAAATCAATCCTTTGAAAACCAACTTTGAAATCTTTAGAAATAATAACTTATTTCTTTAATCAAGAGTATTCTTAGGAAGAGACCCTTCTTAAGATATAATTAACTATAGAGGCCTACCTCTATAGGGAACCATGAACTCAACTTAAAATTAAACCCTGTTCTACCTTCCATGTAGTTCAAGGGAAAAAAAACTCTAGTACACAAAAGACCCATTAGCCTTATGAGTCTTTTCTTAAATGATTGAATCCATTATAGGATAATATATTTATCTTCATAGATAATATGTTTATTCCTTGTCAATCCAAATGAATGAAGAAAGCCCTAGTTTTCTCTATTAAAAAAACTAAGGCATTATATGCTTTCAATATAAAGTGAATATAAGGAGAATCCATTGCAATGTCTTATGACCCGCTTGACAATGTCTTAATGTCTAGTATGATGGTCAAAGATTTTATTACAAGCTGAGATTACCTTTAATCTTGTGTGTGCTATAAAAAAAGAACAAGTTAAACTTGACTTTCTAATAGCACATCATCTTCCATAGAGGGTCTCTTTCAAATAATGATCTTCCAAATGAATAAATCAAGAGGTCTATTATCTATTAAAGATAGAGTTATACCTACCTTCCCTCCATATCAAAAGGGAAATTCTTGAAACCAAATTAAAAATGGTAGAGTCATACCACCTCAAAAGACATTGAAAAGAAATTTAAAGGTTTGGTGCATATTTTTGAAGGAGGATTTGGGTATATGTTGGATCCAATGCTTTATTATGCCATGATCGTAGAAGTTCATCATTTTTCTTTCTTTTCTTTCCTCTTTTTTTTTATCTCAAAATTACAATGAACCAGGCTAGAAGTTCTTATTGATATTCCATTCCTAAACCCACTTGGAAAATCTTAATTAATCAAGACAAGATAAAAAAGAAAGATACAAATCTAACTCTAAATTTTAAAATATTTTTGCACTCACAACCCAATCTATATTAATATTAAGGCAATTGAATATTAGTGAAAAAGAGAGCTGACTTTAACTTTAAATTTAAATGGAAATAAGATCTTCAATCAAGTATTTAATGTTGCTTTTAATGATCTTTAAAAGGTTGAAATGATTTTCTTGTATGTCTTTGAATTGCAAACTAAAATTCAATCACAAAACTTTACTTTGAATTCTTTTTCACACAAGCTAACTTTTATTCAAATGATAAGTTTATTTACAATTGGAATAACTAAACATTCACTTAAATAAAGATTTGAATGATACCACGAGAAAGCTATACCATAACTTATATATAAACCAATTGAAGGCTAGTAATCAACAAGAACAAAATAATTTATACAAGAGATGAAGTGGTTGGCCAAATAGAAAAGTAAATGTCATGAGATATTAAGCACAATCAAATTTAATCAACTTATATGAAAGTTTAGGCAAAAGTGATAAACAATAAATATTAAAATGATTAAGCACTATGAAATTATAAGCCTTTATACTAGATTTCATCCAAACAAAATACAAAAGGATTATCAAATGATTAAGCATAAAATAAATTGATCTTCTTTTGTTAGCTTTCGACCAAACAAGAAATCAAATGATTATCAAGTGATTAAGCATAAAATAAGTTAATCTTCTTATTTTTGTTCTTGGTTAAACAAGAAATAAAGGTTATGAAGTGAATAAACATAGGATAATTTAAATAACCTTATAAACTTCAAAGCCAAGAAGAAATAAAAGAACTATAAGAACTTAGCACCTTAGAAATTTAAGATCAAGCCTTCGATGCTTTCGGCCAAGGGAGGAAACACATAGAACCTTCACTTTTCCCAATCAATCTTCAAGCCAACTAAATGTCCAAGGAAAAGAGAAGAATTATGAGGAATGTTTGCACTTGAATCACAAAAAATCTCCACGAGTATTCTTTAATAAGGACCGATCAAGGTGGAGAAGGTGAGCAATAGAGAAAAGAGAATATTAGCTTTTTAGAACCTTTTCAAGTTGAAACAAGGTTCTTAAATAAATGAGGGAGGAGTCTAGGGTCAGCCAAAGGATGATCCAATGAGAGGGAAATTGATTAGGCATCAATTTGAATTTCAAATCTGAAGGAAATTAGATCAAACAAGAAGATATTCAAGAGGCTCCTTTACAAATTTGATTTAAGCCAATATGGAATATTTTCTATGTGAATCATGGCTAGAGAAAGAGGAGAATCCTATGGGAAATTTTGGCCAAGGGGTTTTGATATGAAGGAGGGAACTTTGAATAAAATAAATCCATGGAAATTTTCCTTAAGGAATTCGGCCAAGAGACTTTCCATAATTAGGAAATTCTCAAATTAATGCACGAATCATTTAGATCAAGCCAGATTATACTATATACTTATGGAATGAGTAAATAATTATAAATTTATTAAATTTAAAGCAAAGTGGCCAGCCCCCAAATACTTTCCTAAAATGGATCAAATTAAAAAAAGAATTATTTTGAAAAGAAAGGGTTGATTTAAATTTAAATCTAAAATAACTTGAATAAATAATCATAAAAATTCCATAAAATTTTGATTTGATTTAACAAGTATATGTCATGAATAAAGAACGTTAAATTCAAAAAAACAATAATTCAAATAAATAAACTTTTAAAATATGAAAAATGAGGGAATATTATATGGAAATATTTTGAATGAAATTCACACATTTTATTGAACAAAATGTTAAAATTTTGGCCAAAATAATGTTAAGATGAAAATAATAATAGGAGGGAGAAGAAAGAATAATAGAAATTTTTGGATAATTCAATTTTCATGCAGTAAAAATATGAATTAAAATTATAAATAGCATAGAAATGATTTAATAAAGTTTAAACATAGTTTATCTTGCTTAAACACATATTTAATGGAACTTATTTCAAGCATTTAGTTCATATTATCCACAATGGATAATTTAATGAATAATTTCAATATTAAGATATAGAAAAATATAAATAATTTTAAAATAATGAAGTTAAAATTGAATGAATCATTTATTTTATCGTAGGGAACTTTTCATTTTCCTTAATATAATAATTCCTAGAAAAATTTTCACCCACTTCATGTCCAATTGCTTTAGCATTCTGAATTGACTAAAGAACTTGGAATTGAAGAATTTTCCTGCACACTTGAATTTAACTTGATTAATAGCATTTGAACATGTGTTTATTTTATCAAACTTAATCTCATATTAGGTGGGGCTCATGAAGTCAACAATAATTAATTTGTGAGTACATTTAGCAAGCATAATAATTGAATAAATATATTTTTTGAGTACATTAACACAATAAATACACTTATGACCATCAAATGTATACATAAAGTGGTTATACATATAATGTCAAGAAAAATACTATGAATAAGTTTTATTTCATTAAGAAAGTTTCTGTACAAAATGAGAGTAACAAGAATAAATAAATTTAAATATATAATTGCTCTTTTAACTCATATGAACAAAAAAAGAAAAATTTATAAAGACAAAAACTAGCTTGCGTTTCCTTCCTCATCGCTCTCCTTAGACTCCCAACTCAAATAGAGCAAGCATTGTTCATCTAATATATATATACTTATTTATATTTATATTTATATTTATTTATTTATATAATTTTGTTTTTCGCCACTACTGTGTTACCCTATCTATAAAGATAGTCGCCGTGAGCCAACCTGTCAAAATTACAGGTGCAACACCACGACATTGTGATCTTCGCGTAGGTGCTACAATGGCTATTGTGTGTGAATATTTACAGGGAACACTACTATAAATAGTTATGTTAAGTCCATTATTTTCCCTTCCTTTGTTATCTCACTGACCACTCTTATTCTCATTGCACTCCAACATTACACTCGCACTCTTAGTGATCTTATTTTATTTTGAGATACTTTGTTTACTTCAGGTAAAAGATTTATTGCATTTTACCTTTAAAAAGCATGTTAAATCATAATCTTATCATTGATCTTGGATCTGATGAGAAAAAGAAGATTGTAGATTTGAAGGCATCTATCATTGCACTTTATTCCTACACAGGATGAGAACCCCTCTCCTTCATTGATCTTAGATCTAGAACAAGGGAGAAGAGTGCTTCACACTGTAATTTTGAAATCTAGCATAATTAAGGAGAAATGTTGCCAAAATATTTAAAAATTTTCTGAAAATCTCACAAGAAACTCAATTTTTGACTCACAGCACCTCAGTTCTAAATATCATCACCGCAATGCCATGCTCTTGGGTATTCCTATTATAATAGGTAGTGCCACAGTGCCCAAGAACAAGTGTTATGGAGCCCTACTAAAATCACCCTAGCATTGTAGTGTTGTGGCATTAGCATCGCAGTGCCATGCTCACTTGACATGTGAAATATGACTTATAATATTTTTTTGATAAAATTATCGAACACTACAACGCCATAGGTCCAGCACCTTAGCACTATATCTCCCTAAGACAAGTAAAAAAGACTTAAAAATTATTTTGCTAAGTGAACAAAAAATATCATCCGAGTGCCATGGCACCATAGGGTCAATGTCACAGTGCTAAGCTCTCAGATTTTTAATTATGTTCACAGCGTCTAGGTATTATCACTCAAATTTTATTTTTTTTAGATATGTTTGAATATTTTTATTTAATCTTAGAGTGATAAATAAATAATACTAAACACACACAAACATATAACATCAAAAATATTGAAAAGAGAAATTTTATTTCTAAATTCAAAAGAAATTACAAATTATAAAAAAAGGAAAAATATAAAAATGGGGGAAACTAATAATCATACTCGTCACACTCTTCTTCCTCCTCTTCTTCCTCTTCTGTGCCTAATACCAGTGGGGTAATTACACAAGGCTGATATTGAGGCGTCATAGAGAAGGAAACCTAGTTCGGGTCTGGAAGATTGCAATTCTAGAACATGTTGACCAATGTAGTGTTGAACTGGGCCATGTAAGAGAATTGCATCTATTGTTGACCTATATGATGATCAAACTTGCACCCCAAAATCTCTTGCTTATGACTACTCATTTCCACCCTTTTTCGTAAGTACATGACCTGAATGCCAATTTCTTGGACTTGCTCGACCAAGGACTTGAAAGATTGGGGTCGAGATCGTGGGGCATGTGAGCCTTCCATAACTTCAAACCTCAACCCAAATCCCCCAATTACCTTGTTTGTTAGAGGAGCTTTCTGAATGAGTATTTATTCATCAGGCCCCCCTACCACTTCTACCACATCACATAAACCATAAATCAAATAAGGGTGATCGATTCAGTAGTACTCCCCTTCAATATATTATAAATAGAATTATAAATGATCTTCCCGATATCGATCATAAATCCCCTCTGAATAGCAAAATTTAAAACAACCCTATCTTTGGTAACCTCACTAATGTTACTAGTGGGCATACGCTTGGCAAAAATAAAATAATGTCAAGCCTTAGATTCAGTAGTGGGATGGGTGATAGGAAAGTTGATAATTATTTCATCCCATCATTTTCCACTACATATTTGTATTTTTGTCAAAAAGAAAATGGAGGATCTCATCAAAATCAAGATGATTGTTATAATAAGCAAGATATTGATCATAAATAATATCTTAGAGATTATTATATGTGTTAATAGCACTATTGTCAAAACTTACTTCCCACATATATATGCTTTGTTGTCCTAGCTTTCTCATGCATTCACAAAGAATTTGCACACCACCAGAACAACACGCGAGCTATTATCATAGGCTAGTTTGGCTCTGCCTCATCTCACGATCACCCCTTTGACACTGCCATCGTGATCTTATAAGCTCCTTTCTGGGATCAACTATTGGTGGACAATGGAATGTTGATACCGCTCCTCGGCATCAGTGCTGACCAATTTTCCAGCATCACTGGATGCCCTCTTCCAACTCACCACCCTTGTAAGAGGCATGATGAATATGTTAATTGGAGAAAAAAATAGAACTGAGAGAGAGAAAGAGAATCTTTAAGGAGAGAAACTATTGAATGAAAATTCTTAACATCCCTGTGTTCTATTTATAAATCAGACACAACACTGTGGTGCCCAAACATGGCATGGAGGCATTGGCCTCTTGGGTTGTAGAACACGGTGCCAACATTGCGGTGTCACATGCAGTGTTGAGGTGCTAGTCTTCCTATCTCTCTAGTTACTATGTAATCAGAAAGATAAATGTAACTATAATAAATTTCATACCTGATTCATATGAAAAGCGTTGTAGTACAGCAGTGCTCTGACCTAGTATCGCAGTGCCCATTAAAATGAGGTTTTCATTTCTCTTTTAATCGATGTATAACTATCAAGAATCTTGACTAACATCATGGCACTACAAGGCGATGATGCAACACCAGTCAAACGATAAATTGAGCCAATAATTCCAACATCGCGATGCTACCCATGCAGTGAGGAGGCACTGGACCTCACAGCTCACATGTACACATGTCATATAAGATTGCCACCTAAGCAGCAGGGCCTAGGCGCCATATCCTAGCACTGATGTGTTGCCCCCATAATATATATATATATATATTTCTATCCATTCACCATATGAACACCGTCATAATTCGTTCCCCATGTGAACAAATTCATATATGTCCATGTGGACAACTATAATTTTGGCATTCCAAGGGGATGTAAGCCCAGCCTTCTATTCATTCACCATGTGAACAATTTATCCATTCTCCATGCAAACTCTCTATAATTCATTCACCATGCAAACAAATTCATATCCATCATGTGGACAACCCTAATTTTGGCAATCCAAAGGGATGTAAGCCTAGCCTCCTATTCATTCACCATGTGAACATCTACATGTTCACCATGCAAACACCTTATAATATGTTCACCATGTGAACACTCTTTTACTAGTTATAATAAAATTCTAAGTCCACTTGAGATACCTGAAATGAGGCAACCCATGGGTGTTAATCAGATTCTCTAGACATTATGGCTACGTCCCTCTAATATTAGTAGACTAGAATAACGTAGTCACAAGATGATGAAATTGTGGGATCTTGATCAGGACTACAATCCTATTTCCTACATGATAACTTTTTATGCCACACCCAACTCTAGGACACCAAATGCATATTAGATAGATATGTATATTTCCAACCTTAATCAAGAGTGCTCTCTTGCTGCGATAAGATGGGTAAATAACTATAGGAGGTTGCATTCATAAGAAGTAAAACCCAGATCTAAATAAATGTTAACATAATGTTAGAGGAAATATGGTTGAATATATGTCAATCTACCTCATAAAAAATGCCGCTACCCATCTCGCCAAAGATGATGATGCGCTTCCTTAAAGGTATTTTTCTGAGTGATCAAGCACGTTGTCAAAATCGAAGAATTTGGCATCCAATTAGTCATTCTTCACTAACTTGGCAATGATAAACTGAACTCCTTCCTTGAACTTTTACTACAACAAGCTCTTGTACTTATCAAAATTGAGGATCTTAAACAACTTCGACTTCCTTCTATTGAAACTTTTTAATGCAGCGAGAAAGTTCCACCTCTAACTATTTATTCATCTTAAAGAATAGAGTTAGTTTAATAACTATTCTATCCTTATGCTCCTCTTGTCACTTTGCCACCTCTTGAAGCATGGCTAGCTTAGACTTTATGCTCTTAAGCTCATCCCTCATTGAGTTGAGCTCAGACTTAGTGGTTGCAAGGTCTTTTATTTTAAACACAAATTCCCTATCCAGCTTCCAAGTTGATTGCCACACCATTACTTGAGTATTCATGGTTGCATAATGGAGTGGCCCCATAAGAAGCTTTTCATGTGCCATACTTGTCAAAAAAAATCAATTACTCCAACTTAAGCTCTAACTCGTTAGGTCAGTAATGTTAAGAGTATAATTATTTTCAGGATTAATGTAATGAGGATCGTTTGCTAGCTCTTTGCTCTTATTAGTCTTCTTCCTCGATGAAGCATATGGAATGACACTCACTAGCCTCTTTTTAAACTTTGAGGGAGTAGAATTCAGCCTCAGTGCACTCGCATTATCGGCCAACTTCGTAGGGAACAACTTTAGTAGATACATAATCACTTTCCTCTTCATCGCATTCATCAAACTCGCTGAGAAACTTAAGGGCATTAGTATCACTAGGAAAGGGAGTAGAAATATTATTCTTTGAATAAAGCAAACAAAATATCAATGCATGAAAAGGGGTGATAAATCTCTTCAATGGCAAGAACTTACTATAAATATGATCATGCATTGTGTCGCATTTGAGAAAAAGCTTTATGTTGAGTGACTTATCCAATAACTGCTCCAACATCTCACCCTCTTTGGCACTTGGCTCTGGAACCACCTCTTTATCAGTAATGAAGGGAATGGGTGCAGTTGACAAGCTCACTTGATTGAGCACTTAAGAAAATAAAGCTTGGAATGCTAATTCCTAGCTTTTTCACCAAGCCAATGACTCTTAGATGCATTGCTAAAAACTGCATGGTTCCATCCTTATGAACTTTGACAGAGAAGCCATGGCAGAAAATAGTCAAGCTCTAGGCCAATCCTTTTTACTTTAGAAGCAAGATAAATGTTATAATACTGAATTTAGTAGCACTTGGGTGAGTACTAATCAAAAGAAATTCAAGATCTCCATAAATGCAACATAAGGAGGAAAGTGGAGACTACACTGAAAATTATTGAAGGCAACACACAACTTGTCCACCTTCAAAGTATTTATTCACTCATCCTTGTAAGTGACTCACACTGAGAAGTTTGAGTTTTCATAGCAATAACCATGGAACATGTAGGGCCCTACCTCCAGCTTGAAGATAGAAACCTCATTCACTACAGTCACCATAAAATTAGTAGATACTTTCTTTTGAGCTGCCATGACCATTATCGAAAAAGCACTTGCTAAAATGCAAAAAGATTTGTGAGAATGAAGAAACTCATACAAGAGAAAAAACTACTCACTCAGAGACTAAAGAAGAAAGGAAATCAAATCATACCTAATAGTGATTAAAGAAATTTATAAGTAGGGTAAAAAGTTTTTAGAAATGCGAGTGTCACATCAAGTAGTTAATGAAGATATCATTATTAAATATCATGAAAATCTCAAGCGATGCATGTCACGATACAACACACAACAAGTTCACTTGCCATTGAAAAAAATTAAATGAACTTGACGTAAAAGCAAAAGGAAAGTAAAAATAAAAATATTTTGTCAAATGTTCTTTTATTATTATAAAAAATATATTTATATGCACTCACCTATATTTTTTCTTACATTATTTTTTGAATTGCCTAACTACTTGATCTGAATGCCATGCGATAGTGAGTTCTTCCATGTTAGACAAATATTCAAACATAAAATTAGCACCTGTAATAAAGAGAGAAGATCCCACTTGATAGGTCAGAACAATGCAGTAAGATCAACTCAGCTTCAACGAGCACCTATTTTTTATTTTACAACTCAGCTCCTACGACAACCAGCTTTCTCTGCAACTTAGCCACTACATGTTCTACTGAGTTTGAACCTTCCTTGATGAGTTACTCTCCCCTACAAAGAAAAAAACTCTATAGAAGGGGCGAATATCTAATGTTCCCCCATTGCATCACCTTCTCCTAGCAAGAAGGACTCGTTCTTCTCTGACTTATCACTTTTGTGATGAGTCGACAAGGGAAAGCCCTTCATCATCTTATAAATATTCATCAAAGTAAAGCTAGCTACTATAAGGGGTTAAAGAAGCTAGGGTTACCAAATCTTTTTGTAGTGGAAGATCCACTCCCAAGGAAAAACATAGAGCCACCAAGTAGCCACCCAGTAGAGCTGTTTGAAGATCAACAACAATATGGATCTCTTCTGTTGAAGTCCTCCTTGCATGATGAGATGCATTATCATTAACTATAGATAAAAGAAATTTTCTAATGAACTTAGTTAAGGGCATCATCCATAGGAAGCCACCATTGAAGCAAATGAACTTCCTCCTCAATGTCAAAATAACTCGCCTATTATGAGATAAATGATCATCTCAGATCTACCTAAAGGTTCCATAAAATGACCATGGGAATTGACAACTGGCCATCATCTCCTTCCATAGATTTATGAATGCTTAACACATTAAGCTACAACAATAAAAAAAGACAATGTAAATACCATGCAAAGTTGTATAGAAAATAAAAAAGTCATAAAAGGTAAAATTTATACTGCGGTGAGACAGCCTTCCGCTACCTTGGCTAAGAATGATTTATTATCAATTTTCTCACCAAGAACTTCCTCCACTAAATTAAACAAAAATATTCACCTTTCTCTAAACTTTCACCTTCAAGACCCTACTCATGAGTCCTTAGTTGGGGGAGTAGTTTAACTCACAACTAGTGCCACCAACACTAGAGAACTCAAATAATCAGGAGGCACTATAATAGTTTCCTCAACCACCATCCTGGTCCTTTTCTTCTTCCTCTACAAACCTGACCAAAGCTTGACATGATCTACATCACCTTAAGGTCTTTTAGAGTCCAAGATGAGTGTTCACTTTAATCAAGAAAAGGATGAGATGTATTCCACAAAAAATTATGTCAAAGAAAATTTGACTTTTAAAACTGGGATCCTTATTATAGCCCAAAATTCGAAGAAGAATTTAGAGAAAAGGCCAAATTAAAGGTGATGTGATAGAAAACCTTTATGGCCAAATTTTTAAAATTTTAATGTTTATAATTAATATATGATTTTATTCTTCTATCCTTTTTTGAGTTACCTCTTCATGGAGTAAAAGAATCAGGGAACTAAATGTATACTTATAAAAGTAAACAGGTATCTGCTAAGTACCCATCGATAGAAGATTTCTTAGTAGTGAATCAAAATTAAAATAAGTAACTCACTCATCCATAATAATTTACTTTAAGAGGGTGAATATAAAAAAAAAGACTATCCCAATTAAGTAACCATCATTAAAAAACTTATTTTATGAAAGGAGACCCACCCATACATGGGTGACTACGTAGTTAGACACTCGTATCTAACAACTTGCCCCACTAGCATTGACGACCACACTTGAGAGCTCATCACTTGGCACACATTACTCACCCACTCTCTAGATCATGGGCAAGTCCCTTCCTATATAACTGACATAGCTAATGTGAACTTTCTTTATATAGCCAGCTCTCATTCCTATGAAAAGGGATTCTTAAGAAGGTAGGGACCTTTTGAACTTTTTCACTTTTTTTATTTGACTGTTTACTTATTCTTAGAAGAAGAGATTCTTATACTATAACCCCCTAATTATATAGCACTTTCTTAATTTATTTTTCTACAAATTTCATCTCACTTGATCTTTCCTCACTTTTTGTCTTTCTAAAGAAAGGTCTTGCATCACTACATAAATAAATTTGGATTTAATAAAGCAAATATGATTATTTTCATCCATTAGGTCTATTTAAATTAACCTATGCTTAAAATGTGTTAGGGTAAAGCTCATGAATCCTAAAACTTCATAAGGACATTAAGGTTGATATGTGGTGAGTCTTAAAAGTTTATGTGACTTGGATTAGAATAATTGCTTAATGAGCATGTAAGTGGTTTAATTTGAATCAATCTTTAGCAAGTTATAAACCAAAGTGGCCCTTTATCTTAGTAAGAGTGTTTACAATAAATGGAGATTAATGTGGAGTTAGCTTAGATGTTGGGTAATTTTAATGATTAAGTCAACCTAAGTTAGTCTAAGAAGGAGAGTATGCATTGTATTTAGCTCAAATAAGTAAAATAGGCTTTAACTTGAGTCAACTATGTAATTGGCTAAGCATGTTGGTGGATATGGGTGACCTTAAGACTTTCTAAGTGTTTCTTGAAGCATCTAAGGAGTAATGGCATAAATTATGCTAGTTAAGGTCATGCCAAGTAACACAATGGCACAAAAAGGGTATATGGTGCAATTATGGTTTAACCTATGTTTATGCTAGATCTAACTCATAAATGGCTCAACATACCATAATATTAGGATCTATAAGATCTATATATTGAAAGGAGATGAAGTTTTTTTTAATTACTCTAAGTTAAGCTAATTATGCATAAGGCCCATTAATCATCCATTTTGTTAGACTGGGTATAAATTAAATCTAATTTAGGCTATGGCCCAATATATTTTAAATCAATAGTTTCAAAGCCTCTTTCATGACCTAACTATAATGGGTCAGGATCAACCTAATGTCTCCTAGGTATGGTCATGGCTAAATCTATGATAGAGGCCATATTAAGCCAAGCCAACTTTATGTATAACCTTCCTAATGTAATATTAACTAATAAGGTTCTAATTAAGATCATGGACTAACCATGATTTTCAGATTTATTTAGGCCCATCCATACCCACTTATTATCATTTAACTTAATTTGAATAATCAAAGTTAGGGGTAAATCAAAGTGTAATCAACGTTTAACCTATTTATAAGGTATGCATTTTAGTAAAACCTTAATAAATAAGACTATGACGTCCACCTTTACATCATATGAACTTCTTTATATAGATTTATTTGAGGTAATTATCACTAGCAATTTAAAAACAAAAAATTATGGATTTATAATTATTGATCACTACTGAACTATAATTATTTTTTGGTTAACAAGTCTCATGTTTGAGAAAATCAAATATTAAAAATATATTTAAATTATTTTAAATTTCTAGAAAACAAATAAAACATGGAGGACAAATTTAAAGTAACTCACTTTAGGTTTTTTTTTTTGATAAATATGATATTAAACATTATTTCTCAACACCTAAAGTAATATAACTAAGTGGAGTAGTTGAAAGAATCTCACTTTGATAGAATTTACAAGATAAATGATCAATGACTATAATTTACCTAAATATTTTGAACAAAAAGGAATAAATTTAAATTTATATGTGATTATCAAAATGAATTTTGCACCAATCTTTAGGAATATACAATAAAACCAATCATTAGAAAATAAGATTCGACATAAGTTAATTTAATGAGAATACGACTGATTCTCTTAAGCATCTTACTAAAGAGAATTATATAGATAGGGTTAAATAATTGATTCATTACTTAATGAATCTAAATTTTTTTAAGAGATAACCAAAATAAATTCATCATAACCCTTCCCAACACATTTAGCTTTTATATTTAAGAAAGAATTAACAAATGTTGATGAAGCTTTGAAAGACAACTTTTGGAATATAGTAATAGTAAATGAATTAAATAAATTAATTAAAAAGAATATCTTAATCCATAAGTTCCAAGATTAAAATATTATATTTACTTAATAGATCTTTAGGAATAAGTCAGATGTCCTAGTATTATAAATATAGCTAATTAGTTACATATAAATGTATGTAGGTTCATAGTATATTTATTAAAAAAATTCTTTATAATTACAATAATACTAAAGGTTATCAGCTAACTCATAACTCATACTTTATCATACTTTACAAGCTTTATGCACTTTTAAATTAATGAAAAATGTGCATTATAATAAGAGTTTATCATTCAAATTATCTTTATAGAGCAATCTTAATTTCATGAAGTTACGATTATCCAAATCATGTGTCTAATTTGAAAAATAATTTGTATTCTTAAAATTTATTTTATTGTGGTGTTGTATTATAGGTTGAGATACAATAACAATAACAATAACAAGCCTTTATCCCACTACATGGGGTCAGCTACATGAATTCTTCTTCCCCATTATCTCTTATTAAATGTTAAATTCTCATTTAATTGAAATAAGATCATTCTTATGCTACCTAACTAAGTCTTCTTAAGTCTACCTCTACTTTTCTTAACATAGGTCAAATCTAATATATATACTCTTCTAATTGGGTCATCAGTTGAACAACTTCTTATGTGACCAAACCATCTAAGATGACTCTCTCAAACTTATTTTTCACTAGAGCTACTCCAACCTTTTCATGTATATATAATTACATTTTGCATTTTGTCTCTAAGTGTAAAGCCACTCATCCACTTGAGTATTCTCATATTTGTAACACTTAACTTAATTTATTGCTTCTCTTGCATTGGCCAACATTTTATTCAATAAATCATTGTAAGTCTTACCACCATCTTATAAGATTTTTCCTTAAGTTTAAGCGCTACTTTTTATCACACAACAAACCATATGAATTCTTTCACTTCAAACATCCAACTTGGATTCTACTAATAACATCCTAAAATATTTCACAACCTAAGATTTCTAAAATGTTACCTTTTTTTAATCACGTGATCGTCCAATGTCACAACCCCACCACTAGATCTTTTACAACTAAAATTACACTCCAAATATTCGATTTTAGATCTACTTAAATGAAAGCCTTTAAATTCTAAGGTTGACCTCAATAGTTCAAGTTTCTTTTAAACTCCCTATTTAGTTTTTTCAACAAGAATATTATCATTAGCAAAAAAAAAGCATACAATTGATCAAAACCATAAACTTCGACTAGAAGAACTTGAGAGTCTTGAGGGAAGATGCCTAAGAGCTCAATAAGACCTTGAACTTTACTAACCGTGTATGGTTCAAGCTTATGATACATTAGTCTGTCCTAGAACTTTCTAAGTAGGAGACTTGGTCTTGGTTTTTAGAAAGTCAATTTTAGATCATCACAGAATAGGCAGCAAATTTGAACCGACATGGTAAGGACCATTCATTGTAAAGAAAGTCTATGAACGAAGTTCTTATGAGTTAATAACTTGTAATGGTGAATGTCTAATGCCGCCTATTAATGGATGTTACCTAAAAAATTATTATGTATAATTGTATTCTAATTCTAAAGATGGTCAATAAAGCTTTGTTTACTAAATTTTTATTTTTGTAATTTATTTGGATCAAGAGATTGATCTTTGTGAAACAAATAAAGTTACTTTGAAATGAAATTTTTTTTACACTATTATTTTGTATAACAACTAGTTAGGAATAGACTCCTTCAGTGATATCTTTCAAGTATTTTTGTAATAACTTATTGGAAATAAATTTAATCCATTAAAGGCCCCATTTCAATAGACTATTTAAGTTAGGATTAAGTCATTAAGATTCCTTCCCTACTAGTCAAAATTTGAGGATTAGGATTAAGTCATCAAGACCCCATTTCTCATTTTAGCTATTTTAAGTTGGAATTAAGCCAATAAAAGGCCCCTTCTAAAAAGCTAACAAAATAGGACTAAGTCACATCCTTCTTATGAAACAAGGATAGGATTAAATCATAAGGCCCCTTCTTGTTTGATGGACTATCAAAGTTAGAATTAAGTCATTAAGATCCCTTTCCTACTAAACAAAATTGAAGGATTAAGATTAATTCATCAAGACTCATTTCTTCACTTTAACTATTTAGGTTGGAACCAAGCTATTGAAGGCCCCTTCTTAATAGTTAACAAGATAGGAGTAAGTCCCTTAGTTGGCATCATTTTAAGAAAATAAGGATGGGATCAAGTAAATATGGCCCCTTTTTTTTTAAGATATTCAGGTTGGAACTAAGCCATTGAAGGCCCATTCTTGTTAGTTGAATCTTACTATATCAGGATTTAAGTCCTTATGATCCCTTTCTAGTTCAAAATAAGAGAAATTTAGGGATGGAAATAAGTACTCCAAGGCCTCATTCCTATAGACTATTAGGCTAGGAACTAAGTTCATAACCCTACCTATTAGTAAAAACCTTGAGGATTAGAAACTAAGCCATTGAAGGCCCCTTTCCTCAGTCCAATTATTTAGCTTAGAATTAAATCATTGAAAGCCCCTTTCTAATATCTAACTAGATAAGAGTAAGTCCTCTAGTGACATCCTTTTCCAAATGAAATCCATGCAATTTGGTTAGGAGTGAGTATCCATTTGCATTTTATCCAACTATCATCCTTAGACAAAAGTGAATATCCATAGTGGCATCATTTTTAGGAAAAGAAAAATTTTAGAGTCTACTTATATTTCTCTCTTTAAGTTAATTAGTCATTTATACTACCCCTTGGCTATTCTCACCTAGAAAGATATGTGTTCTTATGCCTTCTTTCTAGGTTAGCCATTGAAAATTGATAGAAACCAAACTTTATCGTAGTCAAGATAAGAATAAGTTCCTTGAAGGCATCTTCTCTGGCTAGCATGACTATGTTAGGACTAGATTCCTTAGTGAATCTTGTCTTAAAGACATCTATATTCTTCTTAGAGACTATTGAATCTAGAATTTTCTAAGAATGAATCACTCTAAATTATAATAACCTTATGCATGTTTATGCCTATCTTTCATAATCAAATTCAAAATCAAATCAAAAACTAAATCCAAATTCCAAATTTTATACCCAAACTCAAACCTTTGTAGGTATTGCTACTAAAGATCTATTGGCTAGTTCAGTTAACGCCAATATGTATGGTGTACTCTAGTTAGTCCACCACATATATTGGGGGTCCATTTATTGACCTCATTTTTCGATGAGGTTGACATTATCTATAATCCTAATGAATAAGACCCTTAATCTTTTATTAGAGACTTCCTAATTATGCATCTAGAACACTACACTTAGTGACCGGTGTATAACAAAATAAAAATTAAAATAACAAAGTTAAATCAAATATAAATCTAAAACCAAAATTAAAGTTGGAATTAAAACTAAATCTAATTCAATATCCTAAGACTTAAGCTATCCTAATGAACTCCTCTATGACCTAACCTAACCTAATTAGACTAGGTGAACCTAAAGCAAACCCAAATATAATAAAATTCAATAAAAATCTAAATCAAACATATTCTAATTGAAATCTAAATCCAATTGAGCTAGACTAAGGTAACAAGGGTGGTTGACACAATAACCCATTAAAGCTCAAAATCACCTAGTTCTAAAGAAATTCAAATAAAATAAAAAAAAGCATAAAATCAATATATAAACATAAATAAATCTAAAAATAAACTTAGGTGAAGTTTAGAGTAGGAAATCAGGTCATTTGACCAAGAATTTGCTTTTATGGACCCCACCAAGTAAATAGTCAACTCACCAAAATTTGACCAAATTGAATCATTCCAAGGACTAAAAATTATCATGGATATGTTTTGATAAAAAACTAAATAAATTTGAATTTAGTAAGGTCTCAAATGGGTTAACTAGATCATTTCACCCAAATAAATCCAAATGGACCTTATTGGACTTAAATTCAAATCAAATTGAAATTAATTCAAATAAAATTCCCAAAATCATTTCAAAATCATAAATAGATATAATCTAATCAATCATTGAGTTTAATTTAACCAATTTGGTCATGTGACCCAAATGAACCCATCTCAACCCATTAAACCCAATTTGGATCAATTGGTTAAAATAAAAATTAATCATACATAAAAAGAAATTAATTGCTCTAAATCATCTTAACCACTTAATCAAATATGATTGGAGTCTAAAGCCATTTTTGATAGAGCCAATTGACCATTTGACTCAAATGAACCCAAATTAACCCATTTGGATTCGAATGGGCTAATTTGTGTTGAAATTAAAATCTAACTTAAAATAAAATGAAATTAACTATCCAAAAGCATCATCATAAATGACCACTTAAACACAACCGAATTAAAATTATAAAATGGGCTAATAGGAAATCTAATTTGACCTATTTAGGTCAAATGGTTCAAATTAGCCTAAACCACATTAAACCTTCATATGATATGGATCAATTGATCCATAAATCATTTAATAAACAAATAATAATAATTGTAACCAAAGGTTAAAATCAATCAAGAAAACAAAATAACTCAAAATAATTTAATCAAAGATAAACCTAAATGGTATAAATTCAAACATTAAACTAAACCCAATCCAAATATGACTTAGACTAACTTCCATATTGGATAAATATATTAATTGCAAACATAAACTCAAATAAAATAATATAATTAAGCTAGCCAAAGTCAAATCAATTCACCAAACTCAAACATAAAAGCACTTATGCCTAAATCCAAAGCAATTGAACTTAGATTTCACTTGGACTCTTCTTTGGATGGATCTAAAGTATTGCTAAGAGTCCTAGAGCTGCCAATCGATCCAAGGAGAGGGGTGGAAATGCCATAAAAGAGAAGAATCCATGGGAACCCCAAAACGAAGCCACCACACTCCCACTCCATCCAAATCCTACCCATGCTTGCTGCCTCACTCCCTAAGAGATTTAAATTCTTGCTTTGACCTTTTCATCGCATTTAGTATCTTCATTATACTGCAAATCCCCATAGCTGGTGACCTTCCTTCATAGGGGAGAAGAATCCATGGGTACCCCAAAATTGAGCCACCTCACTCCCACTCCATCCAAATCCTACCCATGCTTACTGCCTCCTCCCTAAGAGATTTAAATGCCTACTTTGACATTTTCATCGCATTTAGTATCTTTATTATACTGCAAATCTCGATAGTCATCGACCTTCCTTTAAAACAAATGAAATGGCTTTGGCCATTTATATAAATTAGGAAGAAAGCCAGATTAAAGGTTTTTGCTCATTTGAAAAGCTTCCCCAAGTGAAGTCGACCAGAAATGAACTTTTCTCCTCCTCCCAAACCCCTTCGATCGATCCCCACACCGAGCTTCGATGAGCAGTGGTGGACATTCACCTCTACATCAATTCAAAGAGAGAAAGAAGTGTTTCTTTCTCCAAAAGCTTCGCCCAACCTAGTCAAGTCTTTTTGAAACCCAAAGCACAATTGAGACCTAACGGTAGTGAGGTATGAATGAAATAGATCCTTCTCTGATTTCATGTTGGTTATTTATGAAGTGAACTTGGTCTTAGGTAAGATCAAGCCCTATAGATCCATTCTAAATCACTCCTTAATCATTTTGCAAATGAAATCCTACATTTTCACCACGTAGATCACTAACAATTAGCCCCAAAAATTTGATGGTGCTCGGTCACCACGGTGATGAAGGAGAGGGTCATAGTCTTTCGTTCCTTCTATTTGGAATGGATGGCTATGATTTAGCCAAAATAATTGATTTAATCTCTTAATAAAACCACAAATTAATTTTGGGTCAACTTATTTTTGATCGAACACTCCCGATAAAATTGCATCCCCTCTTGTTTTAATGTGGGATCCACATGGATCCTGCATGGCATCACAATCACATACGCGCATCATTACGTATGCGCAGTGCACTCATTTAAGTGGGAAAATTCTTAATTAAAATTAATAAACCAAATGAATAAACTCTTAATTAAAAATTTAAATTATAATAAAAATTATAAATTGATTGAATTAAAAATACATTAATTAAATTAAATCAACATAAATGAAAAGATGGAATTATTGAATTTTGAACAACATCTAAAATTTTTTAATCATATAAACCATATTTGATAAAAACCTATCAAATAAAACTTGAATGAAGGAATTAAACACTAAATAAAATATTCAAATCAAATTAAACTAAATTAACACTTAATAAATTTAAAGTAAACAATCAAGATATAAAAAATGAAATAAATTCAATAAACTTAAATTTTGAAAAATCTTAATTAAATAAAGAAAACATCAATCAAATTAAATTCAACTGAACTAAACCATTCAAATAAATTTGAAAGGGTTAATTAAGATACTTAGGTTAGTTTAACCCATAGAATGGATTTTCATCTTAGGATGAAAATTTTATTCTACCATGATTAAGATGTTGAATAGAATGGGTTCTACCTAAAGTAGAATTTATTTTTTTCTTTATTCTTTAAAACTTAATTTTAACTTTAAAATAAAAATAAACCTCAAACTAAAATGAAATCCAAATTCAATTAAATCACCTTATGGTAAAATTTGAACAAACTTTGAACTCAAATCAAAACTTAAACTTTAAAAGGCCTAGTATAGACATTCCATACAAACCCTTTCTTTCACACACTAGATTGTTAGATCACCCCTAAACATAGGTTAGGATGATGATCTATGATATTTTATGCTGTGAAATATTTTTTTTTTTTTTGATATAATATTTTAGACTAGGTGGCTAGAAATTATTTTCTCATAGTCTGGATGTTTGGACATTCTTTTTAGGCTAATACTATTTTCTACAAGAGGCTGTGTTTAAAAGGGTAGTTATAATAAATATAAAATAGATGTCATTTGCTTGCAGGTGTTGCTTAAGTCCCTAAGCATAGCCTAATAGGACATGTGAGCTTGGTAATCATTGGTGCTAAGCTCATATGTTTGAAAAATAAACTGTTGGCGTGCTATATGTATTTCCTAACATATGTTTTATAGGATTTAGTATTTATTTTAGAATTTTAAAATATAGTTTGAGCTTAGAATTAAGTTAGGATCTGTGGGGTCTAGGAATAGCAGGAGTTGACTTTACCAGTTGGCTATCCCCTATGAAACCCATGGAGATCCCTGAAGAAGGAGACGATCTTAGATGAAGACTTCCATAGCTTAAGACATTTAGTTCTAGGCCAGGCTATATAAGGGTTGTGCTCGGTTGCCCTTTTTTTTCTTCTTCCAAGGAGTACAGTGGTACCCAGCCACACTAGATTATTTTATTTTATTAAAATTTAGCTTGATTTATTTTGGGGTGCGCAATAGAACTGCATGCTTCTCATTCATTTCTTTCTATGATTGCTATGCTCTATGATGAAAAGCTTGGGAACATTAGGCTCTTAGGAAAACTCAAATTTCCACCCCATTAAATTTAAATTGCTCAAACATGAAAATGAAAACTCATAACCTCATCATAAATAAAGCCCTAGACATAACTTAAAAAAAAATTAGAACCAATTAGACTTTGTGAACCATACTAGCATATTATTTATTATTCTTGAATTAGACAGTTCATCTATTACACATAAGGGGGCATCTGACTTGTGAGGATGACCACCCTTCCTGGAAAGTGTGTCTTCATATTTTGATTTGGCCCATGACCTTTTTACTAACTGCATCTCACTTTAAGAATGAAATTACATACCTAAAAGCTTCAAAATAAAATGCAAGTCAAAATGCATAAAATATAAAAATTATTGCATTAGTTAGGTGCACAATGTATCAATCATTATCTTAGGGTTTGGGACTGAGTTTAGACTCTTAACCTTCTTTCCTAAATACAACCCAACCATCTTGCATACATAAAATTGGGCTCATGAATTTAAAATTGATTAGGGGTATTAACTGGCAACCCTTCCAAGTGGGTAGTAAGTTCAGAAGAGTTAGGGATAGGTTCATTTTCTTATGTAAAAAAAAGAACCAATAATTCTCATAAATTAGACTAGGTTAAGCCTCTTACTTATGCTAAAAGCATTTTTACACTTAGTTTCTGAAGCATCCTATTAAAAAAAAGGCTTCAACCACTAGGCATTTCTATAGTCTTGTGTTGTTAGAGTCTAAGTCCTAAGTCTTAGATTTCTACTAAAATGTCAACATAAAATCACTTTAAATTCAAATTCAAAAATATAAAACCAAACAGTAGGATTTTTTGTGGGAAAAATTTGTGACACCACAAAGAATTTAGGAAATTCTTATTTAGATGATCAAATATATCATTAAGGAATAAAAATATTATCTCCAAAGATAAACATGTGTATAATAAATTTGATCACTTAATAAAAGACTCATAAAGCTAATGGGTCTTTAATATACCAGAGAATTTTCCTCTAAACTACATGGGAAGTAGAGTAGGGTTTATTTTAAATTGGGTTCAAGGTTCCCTATAAGGGCACACCCTTATAATTAATTACATCTTAAGAATGAAGGATCTCTTCCTTAGAATACTCTCAATTAAAGAAATAATTTATTATTTTATTAATTTTTAAGCTCATTGTAAAAGGAAATGATAATTTAAAATTTCAATTGGGAACATTGCAAAGTGGAAAGACTTATTTTTGCAAGTCAATTGGGATTAAGCAAGAAATGTTTGTTGATACTTGGATGCTCAGTAGACATTTTAACTATCATATCATTAGGATTTAAATTTTAAATTGACATTTTATTAAAAATCTAGACTTATATTCTAGCAGCACAAGAGTATAGAAATGCCTAAGGTTGAAAACTTACTCTACTAGAAAGCATTAGAACTTAAGTCTATAAGTGTTTCTGACACAAGTTAAATGCTCAACCTAATTTTACTTTTGAGAATTATTGGTTCTTTCTCTTACTTGAGAAAGGAAACCTTTTCCTAGCTCTTCTAGACTTATAGCCCACCTAGAAGAGCAGCTAGCTAACACCACCTAAGCATATTTTAAATCCATGATGCCAAGTTTTATGTATGCAAGATGGTTAGGCTACTTTATTTTAGGAAAGAAATTAAGAACCTAGACTCACTCCCTAATCCCTAAGATCATGTAGAGTATGATATACACTTAACAATGCATATTTTATAGCTTTTAAATGTTTTGACTCATGATTCATTCAAGATCTTGGGGTGACATACAATTAGAAGTGGTCATGGGCCAAATCAAGAAGAGAAGGCAAACTTCTCAAAGGTCAGATACCCCTTATGTGTAATTGGAGAAGTTCCCCATTCATGGAGTTTGAATAATATGCTTGCATGGTTTGTAAAAGCTAATTATTTCTAGTTGATTTTATGTTTTTCCTAGGGCTTTAATTAATGTGAAGTTTTGAGTTTTTTTTAAGTTGTTTAGATTTATGTTAGTAGAAAATTTAATTTTGTTAAGAGACTAATTGTCTAGGCATTCATCATAAAAAACACAACACACAAAGAAACCTAGAAAAGCAGGTTGATTTTATTATGTGCCCAAAATAAATCAAGCCAATTTAAATTAAAGAATAGGTCAATACGGTTGAGTACTATGGTGTTTTAATTTAGAGTCGTAGGGACACCACACAGATCTTTGGGGATACTTACTAAAGTGATCAGGTGCAACATTAAGTTATGATGTACTATCTTAAAAGATGAAACATCACCCTACAATGGACCTAATCACCTAAATAAGACTCCTAAGGTAGATGAATCTACATGATCTTCCACTTACTTTACATGGAGAAGTAAAGTAGGTTTTATTTTATGCTAGGTTATTTAGTTCCTTATGGAAGCAGGCTTCCATAGTTCATTACATCATAGGAAATAGAAATTTCCTAAGAACACTCTTGATTAAAGTAGTCAATAAGTATCTCCAAAGAATTTAAAGTTAGAATATCAATGGATTAGGAATTCATGGAAATCAAATAGGAGAATTCAAATATGAAGACTAATTTGCAGATTCTAAAGGACGATAAGTAGGGAGCACCCATGATACTAGGAAACCTAGTGAGTGCTCTAATCTACCCTATGGTGAGGCTTTCCATATTTGAAAGAGAGAATTTACTTTTTGTTTAAGTTGAAATCTTATTAGAATGCTATATCTTATAATCCATCAACACAAGATTATGAAAATGTCTAAGACGTGAGGACTTATACTTGTAGCTCGAAGGAAATAAGTAGCCTCAAAATCTAAATATAAGATCCTTTAGCACAAGCTAAAAGAAGTCTACTCAAGAAAATGGGACACAATGGTTTATCTCCACAAGAGAGGATAGACCCTCCCAACTCTTCTAGGCTTATGATCGCCTAGAGTGGATATCAACTAACACCTCCTATGCTTTAAAATCATGTAGGTCGATCTTATGTAGATGCAAGATAGCTAGGTTGTTATTTAATTAGGAAGGAAGCTAGAGTCCTAAACTCGCTCCCTAAAAGACTAGATCGTGATTGATATGAAAAAAATGACTTAGACTAATGCAAAAATTTACAATTTTTTACATAATTTTGACACATTCATTTTAGACTAAGGGTTGAGATAATTATGTCTATATGTATGATGAAATAGAGTTGTGGGCTAAATCAATAGGAGGAGGTGTTCTCCACTACAAGGGATCGCCCTCAAAGGTCAAGCATATCCCTTATTGTGCAAGAATGGAGACTCCCCTGTTCAAGAGTGAAACAATATGATATGCATGGTGTGATAACATACAACATTCAGCTAAGGGGTTACTAAATCTTTTATATACCTTGATTATGAACCTATGCTTTAAGATGACATTATGAGTTGTATTAAAATTTAGTTATGAGTTTCTTAGTGATGATAAAAAATTTAATTTTATTCTAAAGAGCCTATAGCATCCAGGCCACACATTAAAACATCACACTTTAAGAAACATGTGAAAAAGTATGCCATTTGTATTACAGAAACTAAACACAATAGTCAAATATATAAATTTCATAAAAGAATAAAAGGTCGGTGTGGTCGGCTACCATCGTAAACCCCAAAAAGAAAGAAATTGGATATCTGAGCTCTACCCTTATACAATTCAAATTATAATTGAATATTATAATAACAATGAATGTTATGGGGATCTTCAATATTTTTCTTTTCCTTCTCTTCTTTTGGATTGGTTTGCTCCATGCTTCATAGGGCCTCCCAAGTCTTTGCCTTCTAGTCACTGCTCATCTTACATCCCATAACACTAATCCTAATTCTTATTGCAAAAATTATATGTTTATGAGAAATAAAATCTAACTACACCTGCAAACAGATGTTAACAAAATAAGCATATAAGTCAAACAATTACATTTTATATATTTAGACTTAGCTCCCTACACTTGGGTAACTAAACCCACCTGTCCTAATGGGATTATGCTTAGGGGCATAAGCAACTGCAAGAAAGAACATTTATATTTACTTATTATTTTAGTGGTCTCTTTAGCATAACCCCTTACAAAAAATATCATTAGGCTATTAATGACCTTATATCTAGTCTACGCATGAACAATCCTAACATCCAATCTAAAATATCACATCATAAAATAAAATATAACACCTCAACATACACCAGCCTAACCTAAAGGCTAGAATTGGTGACTTAGTATTCTAATGTGTGTGCTAAGGTTTAGTGTGGTATGTCTTAGTTAGACTTTAGAAGCATAATTGTCTAAAGTGTAGGATGTTTAAGCTAAAAATTAAAGGAGGTTTCACTTCAAATCATAGATTGGATTAGTTGATTTTAATTTACATTTCTTTTATTTTATTTAATGCCTACTTAACATCTAGTTATTATAAAGAGAGCAAAGAGAGTTGACCCCCTTCGTCCTTATCTTAAGTTATTTTCTAAAAGTATGTTATTATGACTTTGGTTTCTTTACTAAACCATTTATTAAAGTTTCTTATTAAACCTAAGTTTGGGTTAAGCTTAAAGAATCTTGTCCAAACATGAAAGGAATCTTAGGATTAATAGAATTGAATCACCATTATATGGATAACATTCCCCACTTCTCTTCATCATCAACAACATACACATTTATTCATTTTAATTATCCATGATATATGGTTTAATATATATATCTATACGTGCAATATATGTATTTGCATTTTGGCACACTTGAATGATCGTTAATGCATGTATTTTTGGTAGAAAAGAAAGATTTCATCCCTTTATACACATGTATTAAAGATTAAAGCAAGTATGTGCCATTGTTAAGCCAAGGAAGTGAGAATATCTACAACCTCCTTGGGGCTACTTAAAGCCTCGTGTTCTCGGGATGTCTAAACTATATACTTGTTAACTTAAATACATGTAAACATACACACAATCATAGGAATGAAACTCATGCAAAGATTATATAATAGTAAATTCTTTATTCATGTAAGGAAAAGTTCTATTCCAAATTCTAGAACATACATACACATGAATGAAATTAAGCAAGTACATGCCATTGTTAAACTAGGGAAGTGAGATTTTCTAAGACCTCATAGGGGCTACTTAAAACCTTGTGTTCCTGGGATGGCCAGACTATATACTTGATAACTCCAAACATATGTAAACGTATACACAAATTATGAAATAGAACAATCCTTTATCATATTTAAATTACAAGAAATGTAAATTTTATTGAATATTTATAGCCAACATTAACTTAGATTTTCATCACTAGATTATAACTTTCAAAATAATTTGGGATTTATTAATGTTAATAGCCATACCATATAATAATATTTCTCCAACACATGCAACTTAGATGTAATATTCTTTTGATTCTTTTTTGAAAAATATGAATATATGACACAAATGGCATGCAAATTTATAATGATTGAGAAGGAATGACTAAACATTGCCACATTAAACTTTTAATTACATTAATTCCTAAGGACAATCAAGTCAAATAAATATTCCTTAAGACTAACCAAAATTTTTATGAAATTTGATTTTAGCATTTGAATTATTAAAATCTAAAGAGGAGAGATGGCAATTAGTGTTTTCCCTATCCCACATTGGTGACTTAAAATATTTAAGGAAAGTGATTAAGTAGGTTTTATGGAATGATTAGGTTCAAGTCATTAAGCAATCAATTTAATTACCCTTTCCTAAGCTTTTTTAATTTAATTAACTAATTAATCACGAGCCTCCAATGATATGCTTTTAAGAAATTAAAATTTGCAATGCACTTTATTGACATCACTTTTGGAGTGTGGATCCAATCTTTCTATCTTAGATCTAGGAGTGTTCTAGACACTAAGATATTCTTAGTCATAAGACACTTTTAGTGACTAAGTGAACACTTAACCCAAGCCTAGAGACTTAGAAGGATTAGCCATAGGATTAGGTTATACCTTAGGGCCTAAGAAAACTTACCTAAACTATAGCCTAACCAAATCCATGCCTACCTCCTTAGCCAAACCCAAATTCCAAATCAATATCAGCGAAAACCCAATCCCAATTATCAAAACTCCAAACCAATATCAAGACCAACATGATCTAAACCAAAGTCCATGATTCAATCCTATGGACTTAGCCAAAATCCCTTCAATCCAATCCAAACTTAATTGATTTTCTCATAAGTAAATCAATCCATCAATTATCATTCCAAACCATACTAAAAAAAATTTAATACAATCAAAACCAACCAAGCCAAAATCCATTTAATCAACCTAACATAACTCATTTAACCAAAAATATTCAAATGAGCCAAAATCTAATTTAACCCAAACCAACTACATCAAAGCTATCAATCAATTCCAAATCAATTGTCAAACTCAATTCAACTCAAAGCAAACCTAATCCAACTCAATTAGTCCGAGCGGTCCACTTGACCCAAAGTGACCAATTTGACCAAATTGAACCAAACTCTAATCTAACCTAAATTGGATTGGATCAACCCTTCAAATCTTCCCCACGATGATTGTTGATCATCTTGGATAGCCTAATTGCAATCAATTCAATTAAACCAAACTAATTAACCCATTTAGGTTCACTTAACCCAAAGTGACATAAAAGACCTATTTGAACCAAATCTCAATCCAACTCAAACTGGATTGAACCAACCCACTCAAAACCTCCTATAATGATTGTTGATCATCCTTGATTGGTCAATTGAAATCAATTTGGCCAAACTAAGTCAATTTAGTCATTTGACCAAATTAACCCAATTAACCTACGTGAGCCAAATGAACCAAATCTCATCATATTCCAAATTAATTGAAATAAATGATTCAAACCAACCTAAAATCAATCCTTGAACATGACTTGGCCATCAATTGAGCCAAACGAAACCCAATTGGCCCTTTGACCCAAGTTGACCCAACTTGACCTAAGGGTCAAATAAAAATCTAATCCAAATTGAATATATTGAAATTTATTTTATTGACAATTATTATTGAAATTTTTAAATTGATTGAAATCAAATCTACAATTGATTGAAATCAAATGATTAAGTGAACATGAACCAATGCCCAACCCAAGCCAATTTAACCAATTTGGTCAAATTGGTCAACTTGACCTATTTGACCCATATGAATCCAAATGGGTCAAATCCAATTTTAAGCCAAATTAAACCAAATCAATTGAACCAAAATATTCCAAATACTCATTTGAACATGACGCAACCCCTAGTTTGACCTAATTTGACCAATTGGTCAACTTGGCCCAACCTAGCCCAAAATGACCTACATGGGTAAAATTCAGCCAAACCCATTCAAACCAAGCCCAAACCCTTTGAAACTTGGCATGACCCATTTTTGGGTCACCTTGGGTTAGCACAAATCCAACCCAACCCATTTTAAACTTGAATTGACCCATTACCCAATGGGTAATGCCTCCCACATGAGACAAAACCCACATTTAGATGGTCAAACCCACTTTCCTCCTCTTGGCAGCCACCCTAAGCTCCAAATGGATACAAGGATCACTGGCTCACCTGACTCAAAGTGGTTTGGATCAACCATAGCCAAGTTGAGGTGAGATAACCTCTCCATACCCATTAGAACACTTGGGAACCCAAGGACAGTCACCTCAGCCCATGGCGCCACTCCTCTTCCCTTGGCCACTCAAACCAAGCCACCTCATTGATTCCTTGCCACCCACGATGGCCTACATCGACCGGATAGCCACAAGAGGCCAAAGAAATCTACACTGTCTGATCTAAGTGAGGAGGGGGTATACCCCTCTCATTTCAATCCAAACGGAGCAAGTGAGAATTCAGTGAGCGTTCTTAGGGCATTCCAAACTCCCTCAAGTTTTCCTTGATCTCCATAGGCCTTCTTATCACCGGCAATGATAAAACCAAGCCTACCCAAAATAAGACAAGGCTCAACTCCATCCAACTCCACCAAACCGCAATGATTTTCAAATTAACTTTACCCACACATTCACTAAGCTCTGATTAGGCAAAATGAATCTTCTCCTAATTGATTCGAGCACTGGCGACCACCCCAAGCCTAACTCTGATGAGTTTTCCAGTGATGATTGATCCACAGAGCTATCGATAAGGAGGCAAGGCACCATCTTCTCAATAGGGATTTATCTCTTCAAGACAATGCTACCTCGCTTGGTTAGTCTTCGATCCTGAGCTTCGACAAGGTAAATTTTGGTGAACCATAATATTTTTAATTTTTATTTGACCTTTTCATTGAAAATAGTAATGTCATGCAATTCCCACTGTTAGATTCTTCTAGATCCCTCTAGTGAATGTTTTGGATCGATCCTCAACCTCCATGAGCTCCGATGAGCTCGGATCGACTAGAGGAAAGCAGACGGTGTCCGTCTTCCATCGCTCAGGGGATGAAGGATAATCCACCATCCATTCTATGTGATTGGAATGGATGGTCATGATTATTCGTTAGATTAAATCTCAATTTAATCCTTAGGAACTACGAGATTAATCCCTATTGTCCAATCTTAGATTAGATAGCGGGGATGAAAGCGCATATACCGCCGCCATGTCAGTGCTGTGTCAAATGATTTAAATAACCAATCCCATGGAGCCACATGGACAGCACTGCCACGTCAGCGGTCCATGTGGTACCGATGGGATTAGGGCTTAATTAGGCTTGATAATCTATTTTAATCGTTGAAACTTCATAAATTCAAAACTAATTCTAGAAAATTACAAATAAATACTCATTGGAAAGGTAAAATAAAGGAGATTTTATTACAAATAATTTCATTTGGTTTTGAATAATAATTAAGGCTTAATTAAGATTTGAATGATCACTTAATTATCTTAATTAAGCTCTAATTACTTAGGCAATTGATTCCAAACTTTGTGTGGTGATTTAATGGGATGACCTCTACATCCCATGATTTTTTTTGGAATTGATTACCTAGGTAATTAGTGGAATTAATAATTCAAACATTAATTACTCTCTTAATCTAATTAATAACTAATAATGTCATAAATTATGAAAATTAATTAATTAAAGCTCATTAATCACTAATCAATAGTGAGGTGATGGGGAAGAGTAGTTAGGCCCCCATTTCATAATTACTTTTCCATATTTGCTTCATTAAAGAGATTTAATTAATGTGAGGTTTAATTAAATGTTTAACTATTCAATTAATGGCTAAATTAAATTGAATTAAAATGTTAATCACATCAGATAATTAATAATAAAATTAAGGGTTCCTCTTTATGTGTTTAATAACATAAAGACCCTTAAAAAATTATGATTAACTCATAAGTATGGCAAAATAATTAAAGTACTTAATTAGATTCTTTAACTTAATTAATCTTTAATCTTGAGCCAATTGCATTAGGTCCTTTAGGAGCATTGAAATTTTATTTTCTCACATGTTCATATCATTTATGGGTCATGATTAAATGATTAATCAAATTAAAGAAGCATAGGAAAGGGTAATTAAATGATTTGATTAATGATCCAACTTAATTAATGCATAAAATCCACCTAATTACCTTTTCTTTAATCAATTATGATTACCAACTTAGGAATGGTATTAAAATAGTAAATGATAATCTCTCTTCTTTAAGTTCAATCCAAATCCAAAAATTAAATTAATAAGAAGCTTTGGTTTCCTTTAAAGGGTCTTATTTAATGTGATTATCATAAGGAATTAGTGTAATTGAATGAATCATGTGTTTATTTTTAGCTATTCCTTTCCAATCACTTTAAATATTATATGTCATGTAACCTCATGCATTCATCTTTTCAAATCTAAATGAATCAAATGAAATTTATTTATGTAAGCTTGCATGTGTTAGCTTAATTTATTAGGTGTAAATCCGAATTTATTTTCCAATATTTATAAATTGACAATAACATTTGGAGTGATGATAGTTATAAATATATAGGATTTTCATGTGCTTATAGCTTAAGTTTGTGAATGAAAAGCTCTCTTTCTTATAATTCATATATAGATTTACATATATTGGAATGCTAATAGGTATATAGTCTGGACATTCTCATAATATGAGTCTTTAAGTAGCCCCAAGGAGGTCATTTGATTACCTCACTTCACTGGTTAACAAAGGCACGTACTCATTTAATTTCATGCTTATGTATTTTAGTATTAGAATTTGGATAGAGCTTTAATTCATATGCACTGTGGTGTTTATTTTTTGTGATTCATTTGTGTGTGTGTATGTGAGGGGACACCACGCAGATTCATAGATGTACTTATTAGGGTGATTAGGTGTGACATTAAGCAATAATGTACTGTCTCGAGAGATAGAAGTCACTATCCTATAATGGACCTAATCACCTAATAAGTACTCCTAAGAAATGATGGGTTTTTGAATGTACCAAAGATCTTTCCCCTACTTTACATGGAAAACTAAAGTAGGTTTATTTTAAGCCAGGTTCGTTAAGTTCCCTTTGTAGGTAAGCCCCCATAGTTAACTACATCCTAAAGAATGAGATTCCATAGAAATACTCTTGATTAAGGTAAATGATTGTTGTCTCTAAAGATTTTAAAGGTAGGATTATCAATCAATTGGTTATTTTTAAAAAATTAAGTAAGATTGATCAAAAGGAGAGAGTTATTATTGAAACCGAAGGGAGATGAGTAGAGGATGCTCATGATACTAGGAAACCTAGTGAGCATCCCAAACTATCCTATGGTTGGGCTTTATATTTTTGAAATTGAAGCAAATTATATATTTGAGTTGAATTTTTATTAAAAATCTAAGGCTTACAATTCCACCATACAAGATTGCAGAAATGTCTAAGAGGTAAGAATTTATGCTTGTTTTCCCAAAGGAAAATAACAACCTTAGATCCTAAATCTTGGGAGCTTTGGTGAGGGCCAAAACATGACCTAAATCTAAGGAAAAAATGGGTGTATGGTTTACCTCCATAAGAGAGAATAAACCACCTGAATGTTGGACTTACAACCGCCTAGGGTGGCAGCCAACTAACCTACTCCTATGATTTTAAATACATGTAGGCAAGTCATATGCTTTACAAGATGGTTAGGTTGTTATTTACTTAGAAGAGAAACTAAGTCTTTAAACTCACCCCCTAAGAGACTAGATCATGAAGGGCATGAATAATGACCTAAATCTAATGCAAATTTTGTCAAGTTTTATTTTGATTTTTGGACACTTTTATTTGACACAGGCTATGGGATTTTATATGCCTAATGCATGAGAAAATTAGTTATGGGCTAAAATCAAAAAGAAGGAGGTGGGTTTCCACCATGGCTCTTAAAGTTCAAGCCATTTTCTCTGGCAAAGTGGAAGCCCTCCATTACAAAGAGTGAGATAATATGATTTATGCATGATATGAGACATATAACATCCAGCTAAGGGGTTGCTAAATCTTTTATTATCTTAATTTATGTCCTAGGATTTAGGTGAGGTTATTAATTATTTAATTTAATTTTGAATTTATTAATTGGATAGAAAATTTATTTTTCCTAAGAGCCTAATTGCATCCAGGCCATTCAGCAATCATCAAATAATTAAGAAACTAGGAAAATCATGACATCCTAATTGCACAATCATAAACATAACATTAATCAATTTATAAAATTAATATAAAAGAATAAGATGTCGTGGTCTACCGCATAAAAAAAGAAAATTGACAGTTCTACTCTTATACAACCCGATAATGAAAGAATAAATTATAATTATGAAGTGACTCATTCTTCATCCTCCATTCTTCACTCTTGGCCCTTCATTCCTTCATCTTGGTTTGCTCCATTTCTTTCTTTCTTTTAGTTTAACTTGGGATGGAGTTTGCTCCAAGGCCTCACATGGTATATAAGACATGGTCTTATAACCAATATTCACCTTAATCCCCATAACACTTATCCACCCTAATGCAAAAATTATATTAAAAGAAAGAAAAGTAAATTTAGCTACACCTGCAAAACAAATGTTAGCTAAACACACCAAATGACCCAAACAGTTATGGGAATAACTTGGAATTAGTACCCCACACATGGGTAAACAAACCCACATGTCCTAATTTGGGCTATGCTTAGGGGTATAAGCAATCTACATAGCAAAAAATATTTATATTTTTATTATAATGCCCCTTAAGCACAACCCCTATAGAAAGCATGATTAGGCTAACATCAGCCTAACATCCAGACTACGCATATACACCCTAACATCCAGTCTAAAATAATACATCACAAAACTAAACATTCATCAAATCATGCACTACTCTAACCTAAATCTAGAAATGATGACTTAGTGTAATGTGTGTGCTATTTAAGGCTTGTGTGGCATATCTTAGCTAGGCTTTAAGGTTGAAATTTTCCAAGTGTGAAAGATTCAATTTAGATGGTGATTTCATTTTAAGTGATTTAGCTGACTTGTCAATTTTAGTTGATGATTTGATTTGGTTTGAATGAACCTACACTTAGTGACCAAATATTATGAAGAGAATAAAAGAGAAGAGAGCTCTCTTTCATCCCTACCTTAAAGCATATCTAAGCTAGATTCATTACTTAAATTTCCTTTAATGAATGTTTTATTATGTGTTTTAATTAACCCTAAGTTTAGATTCACTCTAATAGCCCTATTTAATAAGAAAGGCATCTTAGGATTAGCTAGGGTGGATTACTATCACATAACACACACCCATTCATTTCTTTCCACCATGTATACCATGCATATGAATAATCCTAATCATACATATACATGCAATGCAAATCTTGGCACACTTTGATGATGAATGCAAAGAGATGTGATTTGAAAATTTGGATATTCCATTTGTTAATTGGATCATTAATACATGCCTTTATTATGTAGAAAAGAAGAATTTTTCATCCATTAGTTAAATGCACATCCACATGTATAAAAGTTATAAGTGAGTACAGGACCATTGTCTTCTACACAAGGGCATAAGGTACAAGACCTACTTAGGGCTACTTAATGCCTTGTAGCCCCGGGAAGTCCAAACTGATATACCACTTTTTTTAGATACATGTAGATGTACAAAAAGAACTAAATGGATAAAGAATCATGCAAGAGATTATGTTTGATTTGGTTGCATGATTTACATGTGTAATATGAAGATCCTTCTTAAGTCTTAATATAGAGATGCATAGGAATAGATTTAGGCAAGTGTTGTGTTCTTTTCAAATGAACTATACACTTGCAAATCCTATATTAATCCATGTTTAAGAGAAGGAAAGAAAACTTTATAATACACATCTTATGCTATCATCACATGCAAGCTTATAGATATTTATAATTAGAATCACTTCATTTATAATCTTTGATTTATAGGTTTTTAAAAGATAATTTTTGGTTTAATGGTGATAATAGCCACTGATATTCTTAATTTTAGCCAACACATGCAATTTGACATAAAAGAAAATATTCTATTTAATTAATTTATAAAAGAAATGAATGCATGATATCATATGGCAAATAATATTTAGCATGATTGGAAAGAAATAAAGGAATGTAATCACATGGCTTCATTCACCCTAATTAATTCTTAAGGTCAATCATATAAAATAAGATCATTTAAAATGAATCAAAATTCCTTAAGGAGATTTTTATCTTTGAATTTGATTTGATAAGAAAATATGATAAGGGTTTGTTAGTCCTAACCCATTCCTTCCCCATGTGTGACTTGGTTTGGTTTAATTTAGAACAATTAGGTTGATTTTATGTTTTGATTAGGTTAAGGTATGAATTAAATCCTTTAATTATCCCATACCTATACCACTTTAACATAATTATCCAAATAATTATGAGCCAACATATGATATGCAACCACATGGAAATTAAATCAGTAATGCACCTAAGAAATGAAGGGGATCCTATTGCAATTGGCTCATAATTATTGGTTAATTAAGCTAAAAGATTTGATTAAGTCCTTTTATAACCCTCCTGCATATGTAATTGTGGTGTTTATTTTTGATGATATTGGACACCACGTAGATCTTAGGGTGTTCTTATTGAAGTGATCTGCTATGACATTAAGGAATGATGTACTATCTCTAAAGATAGAAATCATCACCTATAATGGACCTAATCACCAAATAAGGACTCCTAAGGCATGATGGGTCTTTGAATATACCAAAGATCTTTCCCCTACTTTACATAGAAAAGTAAAGTAAGGTTTATTTTAAGCTGGGTTCATTAAGTTCTCTATGGAGGAAAGCCCACATAGTTAATTACATCCTAAGGAATGAGAATTCCTTAAGAATACTCTCAATTAAAGTAGACAATTAGGGTCTCCAAAGATTTCAAGGTTAAGACTATCAAAGGATTGGCTATTATAGAAAATCAAATGGGATAGATCAAGGAGAAGACTTATTTTTGAAATCCAATGGGAGAGAGTAGGAAATGCTCATGATACTAGGAAGCATAGTGAGCATTCCAATCTACCCTATAATTAGGCTTCATATTTTTGAAATTGAAGAGAGTTAATTATTTGAGTTGACATTTTATTAGATTGCTAGAGCTTATAATTCCATAATATCAGATTGTAGAAATGCCTGAGAGGTGAGAATTTAAGCTTGTAGCCTGAAGAAAACAGCTACCTCAGATTCCTAAACTAAGGATCCTTGGTACAAAAGAAAGGCATGATCTAAATCTAAGGTAAAAATGGGTATATGGTTTACCTCCACAAGAGAGAATAAACTATCTAACTGTTGGACTTATTACCTTATGGAGTGGCAGCCAGCTAAATCCATGTAGGCAAGTCTTATGCTTTGTAAGATGGCTAGGCTATTGTTCATTTAGAAAGAAGACTAAGTCCTTAAACTCACTCCCTAAGAGACTATAGCATGAGTGGTATGAAACCATGACTTAATCTAATGCAAATTTTATTAAATTTATTTTATTCTTTTGGACTCTTTATTTTGACACAGGCTATGGGATTTTGTATGCCTAAATGCATGAGAATTTGATTACGGGCCAAATCAAGAGAGAAAGTGGTGTTCTTCCACCAAAGCTCTCACAGGTTAAGCCATCATTCTCTGGCAAAGATGGAAGTCCCCTCTTAACAAGAGTGAAATAATATAACATGCATGATATTATACATTCATTCATCTAGCTAAGGGGTTGCTAAAAATTTTATTATCTTGATTTAATTCCTAGACTTTTATGTGAGGTCATAAGTTATTTTAAAATTTTAGTCATGAGTTGTTAATTGGGATAGAAAAATTAATTTTTATCCTAAGAGCCTACCGCATCCAGGCCACACATTCAAGCATCAATCATAAATAAACTATGAAAAGCATGTAGTTCTAATGCATAATCTAAACACAACATCAAATAATTTTATAGACTACCGTAAAAGAATAAAAAAAGTCCGGTTATCGTACATCCCAAAAGATCAAAAAGATGGTGAAGCTCTACCCTTATACAACCAAGATTACAAAAAAAATATTACATGCTATGGGGATCTTCTTATCTTCATTTCTTCATTCTCTTTCTTTTGATTTGATTTTCTCCAAAGGCATCACAAGGCACCCCAAGGACTAAGCCTTCTAGCCACTGCTCATCCTAATCCCCCATAACACTAATCCTAATTCCTAATACAAAATTACATTAAAAATAGGAAAAGTAAATCTAGCTACACCTGCAAAACAAATGGTAGCAAAACACACCATACAACCCAATCAGTTAAATGAATAATTTGGACTTAGCACCTTACACATCGGTAACCAAGCCCACATGCCCTAACATGAGTTATGCTTAGGGCAAGCAGCCTGCACAGTAAACACATTTATATTTTTATTACAGTGGCCCCTTAAGCATAACCCCCTACAGAAAATATGGTTAGGCTAATAACGGCCTAACATCTAGTCTATGAAATATACACCCTAACATCTAGTCTAAAATATTACATCACAAAATAAAACACAACATACAACGCCCTAACTTAGCACTAGAAGTGGTGATTTAGTATTCTAATGTGTGTGCTTAAGGCTTGTGTGGCAAGACTTTACTAAGCTTCTTTAGTTTAAGTTTTAATTTGAAGTTTGAATTTGTTTAAATTTTAACTTTGGGTGATTTCAATTTAAATGATTTAATGATTTTTTTTATTTCATTTGTATTTGGTTAAAGTGATGTTTAAGTTTTCAAGAATGAAGAGTAGAATGAATTCCATTTGTATATGGAACTCACCCTATTCTACATCCTAACTCCTAAAGAGTCTAACTAAGGTCCTTAAGTATCTTAATTAGCCCATTTGAGTTTGTGTAATTGATTTTATTTGATTTTATTTGATTTGATCTATAATTTAGAATTTAAGTTTGTTTTAGTATCTGATTGATTGATTTTGGATTAGATATTTTAGTTTAATTGCATCTTGATAATTCAATATCCTTAATATCTAATGAAGTTTAAGTTTGTTTAAGTTCATGTGTTTTTGGTTGATTAATTTTATATTAGATGTTTTGGTTTAATTAAATCTTGATAATGCAATATCCTTTTAAATTAATATATAATTCTTTTCTTTGGTTATCGTTATGTGACTTAACTTTATGTTATTTAATTTGATTATGGCTCATTTATTTGTAGTTTGATCGGATTAGATTAATTGAGAATTTATTTTGAATTTAATTTAGGTTTGATTCTTTGTAATTAGAATTTTGTTTTTAATCACATCCATTTGTCATGTTCATCAAAGTTTGGTTTGTATTTTGATTTCATACGTTGGATAGTTGATTAGTTTATCTTATTTAAGTCGATTGAATGAGATTTGATTTGATTACATATTAAATTGATGAGAGTCTTTCTTAATTTAATTTAATTTGATTTAATTTAATTTGATTAGCTTTATTAGTCTATAGGTTTGCTTAGGTTCAATGTGATTATGTAATTAGTTTAATTAAGAAGTGTATTTATGTTAATCATAAAGGTTTGTTTAATTTTCAATTTGATTTCATTTTTGTTTAGACTAATGATGCAATTAATGACTTAATAATTTAGGTTTAATTTAGGTTTTGATTAGTATTTAATTGCATTTATGTTTGATTAAGCTTAGGTCTAATATGTTTAATTTAATTAACTTAATTAGTTTATTTAAGAGGTATGATTAATTATTAAATAAAGATTTGTTTAATTTTTAATTTGATTTTATATTTATTTAGGTTTATGATATAATTAGTGAGTTAATGATTTAAGTTTAAATTAGGATTTAATTAGCATTTAATTGCATTTTATGTTTGATTAAGCTTATGTTTAATATGATTAATTTCAATTACTTAATTATTTTATTTAATATGTATGATGAAATTAATTTGTAGATTAATTAAGTGTTTGATTTGAATTAATTTTAATCTGATTTATAAAATTAATTTGGCTTATTAAGATGATGGATTAATTTATTAAGTTTGCATTAATTAATTGTTTGATTAATTAAGTTGAAATAAAAATTTTAAATTAAAAAGGTTTAATTAAAGATTAATGACTTAATGATTTAGTTTTAATTTAGGTTTTGATTAGTTTTAATTCCATCAATGTATGTTTTTAATATGATAAATTTGATTAACTTAATTAGTTTACTTGAGGTGTGATTATTAAATTTAATTGGAGTTTGATTTTAATTTTAGCGTTAGCTTTAATGTAACTTATTTAAATTGATTTGATTAATTAATATGATGGATTAATTTATTAAGTTTGCATTAATTAGAAGTTTGATTAAGGGTAATTAAAATTTTAAATTATTAATTAAGGGTTTGTTTAATTAGATAAATGAATTAATTAAGTGAGTGATTTAATTTAGTTAATTTAATTTGATTTGAGGATTAAGTTATTGTTATTACCATCATTATTGTTAAGTGAATTAATTTCTTATTTCATTTTAATTAAGTTTGATTATTTATGATTAGAGTTTTATTTGATTTGACTCATTTATTATGTTTGTTTGATTTCATTAACATCTTTAATTTAGTTATTAGGTTAAAATATTTAATGGTTAATTAATTATCTTATTCCAAATGGATGTGATTTAATCATATGTTAATTAAGTTTACTTTAATTTTATTTGGTTTAATTCGATTAGTATCATATGATTATGTTGAATTGTTTATTAATCAATTTGATTTTTTAGCTTATTTAATGATTAATTAGTTTCAATTGATTTATGGTCATTAAGGGGTTTTATATGATTAAGATTCCATACTTAACATAGGTTTAGTTATACTAGTTTCACCCATGTTAAAGTTTCCTAGATTTATTTGACTTTTTAAGTTTGATTTAAGATTTAATCATTTAATTAAGTTTTATTAACTTAAATAGGTTTAATCATATTTAATTTAATTTCCTCTAAGGATGATATTATTATGATTTGAGGTTTGATTAATGATTGCTTAAGTGCTATTTCATTTATGGTTTTGATTTGATATTTAAATTATTTTTAGATTATGTTTTAATTAACTCATGAATTGATTAAACTCTACTCTTAAGTATTTGTTTGGGGTTCATTAGGATTCTGAAGATCACCTTATTTTCTTAAGATTCCTCGATGTCAATTGAAGTGATTTAAGCCATTTTGAAGATTTTTATAAATTTCTGAATTTTTATTTGATTTATTTTATTAAAATGGACAATCTGAACTTCAAAATTTAATTTATCCATATATAGAGGCCCTTTTCACTTGAAAGTTTTACAGTATGTGTGTTTTAACTTTAATTTCAATCCTAAAAATTTCAGCTTAATCTCATATATATTTTTGATTTAATTAATAAATTTTGATTTTTACTAAAAATCAAATTAAGCTCAAAATACTTGTAAAATTTAAAGATTTTGGATTTGTTGGTTTTCTTTCAGAAAGACGAATCCAACAAGCCCTTGTTTGTAATTTTTGGTTAAGTATTTTATTTTTTATGAATTTTTAAAGTTTTAGGTGATTTAAATTAATTTTTTTAACAAAAAAGAAAACATCGCGCGTCTTCGACATGTGGGAAGGAAAAGACCCGCGCTGCTCACGGACCATCCGATCGATCGGATGATCTATATCATATCGCACAATCCGGAGGCTAGGATCGTGTGATCTGAGCCATCCGATCGCTGAACGCGATTTGTTGGTCGGATCGATCGCGATTTGAAGGCTTGTGATGTGATCGCGTGGTCAAACCATCCGATCGCGATCATGATCGGACGGTCCATATTGCATCAAGCAATCTGAAGGCCCAGATTGCACTATCTGAGCCATCCGATCCAACAAACCACGGGATGGGATGATGGTTGTAGCCCGCCGGATGGTGAACAGTATTTTCAGGCTTTTAAAGAAAAAAAGGAGGGTTTTTAAGCCAATACTTGTCCAAATGGACCCGTTTTCACATCAATTCACACCAAAAAAAATCTATTTTCTAATTGGTATGATTTAAAATAAAAATGCAGGATTATCTAGGGAAATTTCTAAAATTGCAAGAAAATTAACACCAAATACCAAAATCTAAGGTCGGCTATAGTTTGGCAAAATTTATCTCACCGGGGATGATTTCTGATGGCATTGAAGATCTGAGTGAACTCCTAGGTATGTGAGGAAGCTTTGGAATAATCTTTGACCCTTGTGCCTTTTTGGAGTGTCACCTTCTCTGATATTTACCATCGTCTCATTGGAAAAGTAAATATTTGTGCTTTTGAGCTTAAAAATGGCTCAAAGAGGTGGGAGATGGGTTCCTTTTTGCTTTGGGGAGCTTTTGGGGACTGAATGGTGGCGGGAGGAAGAGATCTAAAGCTTCATTCCCCCGCCCCCCCTCCTTTTATAATGTCCAAAAATCCATTATTTTTTGTGAATTTTTTTACCTCCAAATTGATTGCCATCTTGCTTGGGTGATTGGGATAGATGATAGATTGATTGAAGACTTTGGATTTTTGCTCCAAAGTCCTCTTTTATTACCATATGATCAGATCTATTCAATGCAAATGTTGGGGAGGAGTTAATTGCATGTGATGGGGGGAATTAAATGAGGTTGGGTGGAATTCTATGTAGGGGAGGATCCATGACAGATTTAAATGGGTTGGGTTAGTTTTGGGTTGATCCTAAATGGGTTTGGGTCGAGTTTGATCAGCCCCTAATGGGTCTTGGCTTGGTTTCAAGGGATTTGGCCCAATTTGGGTCATATGGGTCATATTGGGTCAAATTGACCCATTTGACCAAAATTGGTCAAATTAGCTTAAGTTATGGGCTGATTCATATTCAATTGGCTAATTGAAGATGAATGTAGTCTTTGGTTTGAATTAATTTGGATTTAGGCCAACTTGATCCTTTATGCTAATTTGGGCTAGATTGGGTCAAGTTGACCAATTGGGCTCGATTGATCAAATTAGGTTTAATTATGGCTTTGGTCAAGTTCAATAATCAATTTGGAATGAACTTCAGCCATTGATTGCAATCAATTTGGGTTAGATCATGATTTGACCCGATTTGGTCCTTTAGGCCAATTTGGGTCAATTTAGATCAAATGGCAAATTGGACTTGGTTTGGCCCAATTGATTGCAATTGATCATTCTAGGGTGATCAATAATCATGGTGGAAGGTTTTGGTGAGCTTGGTTCAATACAATTTGGGTTGGATTGGAAGTTGGCTCAAATGGCTCCTTTAGGTCACTTTGGGTCAAGTGGACCTAAGTGGATCAGTTGGTTTGGTTTTTGTCTGATTCGAGTTTAGTTGAACTTATATATGAGCCCTAGATTGAAATACAAATTCAATGACAATCAATTTGGAGTCCAATAGGTTTTGGCTCAATTGAAATTTTTAAGTCAAAAGGGCTAAGTTAGGCTTGATTTGGGTTGACTTGAATTTGGTTTGATGATTATAGGTTTTATTTATTTTTGGATAAATGATCGAATAAATGATTGATTTGAGAGAAAATCCATTGGTTTTGACTTGAATTGGATATAATTTGGCTATGTCCAAAGAATTGGCTTAAAGGGCTTAGATTAAGTTTGGATTTAATTTTTGATATAGTTTTGGTCATTTGAATTTGGATGTCATTTATATTTGTGAATATAAATGAAGGAATAATCGATTTATAAAGAGCTCAATTGAGTTTGATTTGATCTAAGGGAGTTTCAGCTAAGCATGAATGTGGTTCATATGGCTTAGGAAGGGTTTTAGGATTTGAATTTGATTTTGGGTTTTAATTATTTGGAGTCAAATTTGAAATTATATTTGGAATTTGAATTTGAATTTGAGATTTGGTTTGAGAATTGAATCTAGGTTTGATTTGAGAAAGTGTATCTAGATTAGGTTTAGGCTATAGGATAGGTAACTTCCTTAAGACCTAAGGCAAAGTTTAATCTTATGATTAACACTTCTAATTCTCTAGGCTTAGGTTAAGTGTTCACCTAATCACTAGATGTGTCTTATGACTAAGAAAATATTAGTGTCTAGAAGATTCCTAAGTCTAAAAGGATGGGGTTGAGAGCTCACTCTAAAAGTGAGGTCAACAAAAGGACCCCCAATAGGTGTGGTGTAACTGACAAGGCACACTGCACGTATTGGCATTGATCGAAATGATCAACAACATCTAGAATATTGCAACAAACAATAGAAGTGATCTATACCTATACCCGAAAGGTAGATAGAATCACAATCTTAGTGTGATGCAGCTCTCTTTATGCCAAGGGCATAAGAGAAGAGAGCAAGAAGGAATCTGCCAGGGGTTGAGCACACGAACCTTCCACTTGGGAAGCAGGTTCAAGTTATCTCTGAGGGATATGGATCTGAGTTTGATTATGAGTCTGATTTGTTTGGGTGTGTATTTGCTAGGGTTAAGAATTTTATTGAATTTCTTTGATTTATCTGATTAGACTCCACTAGGGAGGTTGGTTTAATTTTATTGTGGCTGGAGAAGGGTTCTAGATTGAGGGCCTTTAGTGCAATATAGAACAAGGCATAGGGTTACATCTTCTAAGTAGAGAGACTGGGTGATATGTTGATGGCTCTAGACTAGAATTTGAGCATTTGATTACCTCAACTCAAGAGTAGTCCTGATGATTAATTTGATTTATATTGATTTGATTTGAATTGATTTAATTTAATTTGGTATATTATTTTATGGACCCTATTGGCGTGCGATTGACCCACTGAGAAGGAGCTATGTCGACCTTGACCTATCTCAGATTTACAAGTCCAAATGGGTAGTCTTCCAGGCACAAGGTAGGACTATCCAGCCTAAGGGCTGCCTTTCGGTGTGCAATGACTGTACTAGGAAGAAAGCATAGTAGACTTACATCTTCCAAAGTATGGATCATCCATTGGGGTGATTTATCGATGGTGCAACAAATCAGACCCTACCTAAGGCGACTATTGAGTGCGTGCATTGGGGGTCTTACCTCAACCCAAGAGTAGTCCTAATGATTAATTTGATTAATATTGATTTGATTTGAATTGATTTAATTTAATTTGGTGTGTTATGTGGACCCTGTTGGCGGGCAATGGACCCACTAAGAAGGAGCTATGTCGGCCTTGACATATCTTAGATTTACAAGTCCAAAGGAGTAGTCTTCCATTCATAAGGAAGAACTATCCAGCCTAAGGGTTGCCTTTCGGTGTATAGCGATAGTACTAGAAAGAAAGCATAGTAGACTTACATCATCCAAAGTAGGGATCAGCCGTTGGGGTGATCTATTGATGACACAATAAATCAATCCTGACCTAGGGTGACTATTTGCGTGAATTCCACTATTGACTCATATCGACTCAAGAATAGTCAAAATTAATTTAAATTTAGATGGACCCTATCAGTGTGTGATGGATCTACTAAGAAAGAGATAATATCAACCTAGACATGTCTTAGATTTACAAATCCAAAGGAATAGTCTAACAGCCGTTAGGTAGAACTAACCAACCTAAGGGGTACCTTTCAATTTGCAATAGTCAAGTTAGGAAGAAAGCTCAGGGACTCATCTTCTTAACATGGAACCACTGGGGTGATCATTATGTGCAATAAATCGACGGCCTAAGAGGCGTGTCAATTTGGTCATGTTGGAAAGAATGCGTAATAGACTTATATCTTTTAACATAAAGATGACCGTCGGGGTAACTCGTTGGTGGCACAACAAGTTGAACCCGACCTAAGGGAGACTACTAAGAGAGTGATGACCCTGGGAATCTCAACTCAAAGTAGTCAGGAAATTCCTATATGGAGTTTTGTTGACATTCCCTAAAGATAGAATGCCTGCTTGGGAAAGGGGCCAATGGAGGCTTGAATTCCTAATCCACAAGCGAAGATATATTTTGTTTATTTTATATTTGCATGGACCCTATTGGTTTGTGAGGGACCATACTGAGAAAGAGCTTATATCGCTTTAGTCTATCTGACTTGGACCAAGGGAGAATCTGTGCATCCGCTGAACAAATTCTCCAACCATAGGGGTGGCTACCAAGAAAGGGGGATTGTACAATCCAAAAGTAACCTGGGTAGCGTCTAAATGTGGTCGTAAAGGACATGATCCAAATAGAATGCCCGTAGAGGATGGGGCCACTAAAGGCTTAATCCAACACCCTGGAGAAGATGACATGGCTAGTCATATATCCAATAGGTATTCAGTGTCCAACTCAATGAGAAAGCTCCAGAACTCACATCTGCCAAGAGTGGTTTATCCATCGGGTGAGTCATTGTCAGCATAGCGAACATCAACCAACCTAAGGTGCCCATCAGTTAGCGTCAATCAGTCTAGAAAGAAGGTGTGTAGGCTTACATCTCTAAAGTAGAACTAATCTTGGATAGTCTATCTTTAGCTCGATAGGGGCCATCCGACCTAGGATGACTACTGAGTGAATGCCACTGGAGGACTTTCATCGACTCAAATGTAGTTAAGAGGAAAGGAGCCTCTGGGGGACTTACCTTAAACCTCAAATATACTCAACCTAGTTAGTGCATGATGGCTAGTTCAAGAAGATAGCACGGGCACTCACATCTCCTTAAGCAAAGTCAACATGAGGTAGCTCACTAGCTGGGCAAGGAAATCTACTGTACTAACAAGGCACTCATTGGTTTGTAATGGTCAAGTTAGGAAGAAAGTGCAGGGACTCACATCCTTCAATAAGTAAATATTAGGGTGACATACTACCAAGGTAGCATGTTGACCCGACCTAGAGCAGCTAATGAGTGAGTGCAACAAGGGGCTTTCTCCCACATCAAAGTAGCCTAAGATAAAATATATATGTTTATTTGTGTTGTGAAAGAAAGAATTGGATGCCACTTGGGTTCTCTTACACCTATCATAATTACATCGTGGCAGATTCGCAAGCAAAAGATATTTCTAACATAGAAGAAATGAATGAGATGAAAAGAAGTTTTATTGATAATTATTTTCAAATAAGATTTATGGATAATATTTTTTTAGTAGAGCCCATTGATTGGAAGCATCGGGCGCTCTCTTTTACAATTTATGAGTTGGTAAGACCCTCCTTAATAGGCCTTCTCTATGGCATAAGGGTCTTCCCAAGTAGGTTCAAACTTGCCTCCTATCTTTTGATGGGTAACAATTGGCCTCCTTAGAAATAAAATAAGCTCTCCTACTTGAAAAGCTCTAGGATGGACCAACTTATTATGAGCTTGAATCATCTTGGCTTTGTATAACTTGAGGTTCTGTCATGCCCATAGGTGTCTCTCCTCCAAACCTTTGAGCTCTTCCAACAACAACTTAGCGTTCAATTTATTGTGATTTTCTACCCACAGCTATCCTTGGTGATGGGAGTTAGATTTCTAATGATACAAAGTATCAGAACTATACACTAAGGAGAAAGGAGTAGATTGAGTTGGAGTTCTATATGTGGTACGGTAAGCCCATAAGGCTTCAACCAACTGTTCATGCCATCATCATTTATTGTCATCTAATGTCTTCTTTAGTATTTGAATGAGGGTTTTGTTAAAGGCTTCTAATAACCCATTTTCCCTTGGGTAGTAGGTGGTAGAATATCTCCAATCTATGATATATCTCTAAGCAAAGCTATTAATTTTAGTGCTCTTGAATGTAGTACCATTATCAGATATAATTCATCGAGGCACCCTGAACTTATATATGATATGGTACCTAAAAAATTGGAGCATATGTTGAGCTGTGACCTCTCTAAGTGGGATTGCCTCCACCCACTTAGAAAACTAGTCAGTAGCAGCTAGAATGAATCGATGACCTTTGGAAGAAGGAGGATCAATCGAACCCACAATGCCAGTATCCCAACACTCAAATGTCCATGAGGCCAATGTAGGATGTAGAATGTTTGGTTGTTGATGTAGGACCACACCATGTACCTGACATTGGTGGCATCTTCTAGCTACGTCCATGCAATTTGTGATCATCGAAGGCTGTAGTATCCTAGTCTCTTGATCTTGGCTTTCATCTTTGAACTGGATTGGTGTGCTACATAATCTTGAGTGTACCTCGGTCATGATCCTATGGGCTTTGTGTTTGTCCAGACAACGTAACCACATATGATCGAAGGGCGTCTGAGGTGCCTACGAGAGCATGAAAGGGCTCTCTCTTTACCTAGTGTGCTAGTGATTTCTCTTGAGGTAGTGCCATATTTAAATAATCTATGAATGGTTGCCTCCTCCTCATCCTTTTTTGGAAATGGCACCTCCCCTTGAGATCTCTCGAGTTTAACATTAATAAGGAATAAGACTTATCTATTTTGGACTCTTATTGGAATGGACTCATCTTCCGGACATACCAACTCTTTGGCAGCTTGGTTGGCTACTACTTCTACATCTCTCTCGAGGAATCTTGTAGATGGTAACCTCTGGGATTTGGGCCAATAATTCTATGGTATACTTGTGGTAATGATGGAGCTTAAGCTTTAGAATCTTGTAGGACCCAGTGATTTGGTTGATGACTAACTGAGAATCCCCAAAGATGTTGATACTCTAGATGCATAATGTAATGACTAACTCTAGATCAGCAATCAGAGCCTCATATTTAACTTCATTGTTGGTGTATGGATTGGACAGATGTTAAGAGAATCTCATCACATCGCGGTCTGGAGTTAGGAGAACTATTCCTACCTTTGCCTTCCCTGGGATAGTAAATTATGGTTCTTCTCCTCATTGAGAGGAAGCTACACCATCAAAGTACATCTCCATTGGTGAACATTAGTACCCCCTAAGTTCATGATTTGTTAATTGGGGAGAACATCGTTAAGCAGAGAGAAAGCAGGGAGTGGATGCGCTGCTAAGAAATCTATAAGTGCTTATCTTTTTACGGCATGGAGGGGCATGAATATTATGTCAAATTAAGACAAAATCATGGACCAACGTGCCAATCATCTAGATAATGTCAGCCGTGTCATGAGATATTGTAGTTCATGACTCTAGAGATCAAGTTCACCTTATGAGAAAGCATGTAGTGACATAGCTTTTAGGATGTAAAGATTAAAACTAGGCAGTGCTTTTCAATAGGTGGATAGTTTGCCTCAGCAGGGATTAGATAATGACTGAGATAATAGAGAGCATTCTCCTTCCCTTTGGCTTGAGCCAACAAAGCGCCAAGGGAGTCATCTAATGTAGCAATATATAATATGAGCAGCTTACCCGGGATAGGGGCTGCTAAAACTGGTGGCGTCATCAGATATTGCTTGATATCTTCAAAAGCATACTGGTACTTGCCATCCCATTTGAACTTGGCATCCTTTTGAAAAGTACTGAGAATGGTTGGCATCTTCCTGATAAGTTGGAAATGAAGCATCTTAGATATGCCAACTGCCCTTAGAATGACCTGAGTTGTGTTAGGATTTTAGGGGGTGGCATTTCTAATATCACTTTGATCTTTTCCATATTGATTTCAATTTCACGATGTCGGACAACAAACCTAAGAAATTTTCCTGAAGCTACTCTGAATGCACACTTCAGGGGGATCATTTTGAGGTTGTATTGTCTTAACCGTCTAAAAACTACTCAAATCAAAGAGATGGTCTTTCTTCTCTTTATTTTTTGATAATGAGATCATCGATGTAGCATTCAACTTGATGATGAATGAGGTCATCGAAGATTCAGTCATAACGGTATGTGGCATTTTAAAAAGAAAGACATGACCTTAACAATTTTTGATCGAGGTTTGAAAGGCAGTGTTTTTTTTATCCTCGGGGCCATCTTAATTTGGTTATAGCTACATGAACCATCCATAAAGGAGAATACTACATGAGATGAGGTGATGTCCACCATTAATTCTACTATAGGAAGTGGAAATTCATCCTTAGGACATGCCTTATTTAGATCCTTAAAATCAACGCATATGCTAATTTGGCCATTCTTTTCTTAACTTGGATGACATTGGCAAACGAGGTAGGATATTTTTCTTCCCTAATAAAGCCAACATCGATCAGTTTCTTGATTTCAAAAGTGACCTACTATTAATGACTAATCACATGCATCTAGGAGCCTGCTTGATAGGGTTAGCATTAAGTTCTATTACTAGTTTATAGACTGCTATGTCAGGAGATAGATCGATCATCTCTTCATAATTCCATGCAAAGCAATCCTTAAACAAAATAGCTTCATCATTGGTTTCTTTCAATGAGCGATATATGTTGGGCGTGGATCTTCTTCAATTCCTAGGTTGATTTATTTGAGCTCGTCGATAGTTGATCTGATCTCCTCTTTGAACTCTGGCGGTGCATTCTTGACTTCAAAGTCATTTGGATCATTTGAAGTTTCTAAGCACACCTCCTCATATGAGTTAGCATGATTTGAAAAGAACCTATCAGATTCCAAATGGTTGGTGATGACTAAGCAGTAATCATCATCATCAACTGGACCCACTGTACTGAATCCCAGTCTTGATTGTGAATATCTGCATTTGTTGTCCCATAACCTTTCAAAGTAATCCGACCTATGTTTAGAAAAAGCATGTGGAATTAATCCTTTTTTTTTTGCTAAATTAAGAACACAATGCGAGTACCAATCAAAAGGTAATTCTATTAAATCTTTATATGAATCATCCTCAAGTTCTACATTAGCTTCTTGACTTGAGGATGATGCTCCAAGAAAGAACTTATGCACCTTTACATTTGTGGAAGACTTAGGGACGTCCTTAACTACTAAACTCTTAACTTTTTATGAGGAAAGTGGGGTTAGAGCTAAAGTTTGCCTCTTATTTCACATATAGACTTACACTTATGCTTTGCTTAGGAGCTAGTCTTCATCCTATTGTCTAGCTGCTAGCATACTAATCATATGCTCATCCTATACTATTCTAAGTTTGTATATGTAGTCTAGTGGTGGACATAATTGTACAAAGTCTTCCATCCCACATATAGGGTATCTTCTGATTCACACTTTTGATGAGTGGTCTATCCCACTCATTTTCATGGTACCTACTTTTGATATCCCATTATGGATATTTCTAAGCATTTATTTTCCCAAAACTTTTCTTTTCTTTTTTTCTTTCTTCTTATCTTTTCTTTTTATTTCTTCTTTTCTTCTTTTTCTTTTCTTTCTTCTTCTTTTATCCAGTCCAAGACTTGATTTATGGAGGTCAACAGAGTCTATTTTGATTTAGTAGATCTAACCCAATATATGTAATAATTTTGGTTAGAAGTTTTAGTGATAGTGTTGTGACTTTATGATCAAGTTTAATAAGAGTGACTTGATATTTATCCATTGTCCAAATGATGGTGAAATAGATGAGATGTATTAGTAGAATTCAATGGATGTTGAAGTGGAAATGTCTATTATGTGATGAAAAGTTCCATAAACTTAGGGAAAATTTTATAAGATGGTGGTAAGACCCTGACTTATTCAGAATGTTCCAATAAAGAGCCCCAAGTTAAGTGTTTGAGATGAGGATATAGGTGGATTCTTTACTCTTTGAAGTAACTTGGTATGTTGAAAAAGTTATTCTTCAAATGGTAGATAAGAAGTCTGCTTGGTTTGGCCACATAAAGCCTCTCATCTTAAGAAGATGCATTAGATTTATATGTTAAGAAAATAGAGGTCCCTAAAGACTTGATTAAGATGCTTGTCTTGAGCATTGTGACAATAAAGAAGATTCATCATTAAAGGCTTATTGTTGTTATTGTTGTTGTTTTAGTCTTTTCCTTCCTATCTTTCCAGATCATGAGGCTTTTGTTGATTTTGAGGATGCATCCTCATATATCACCTCATGTTGTGGATAGCTTAAAATTCCTTTAACATAATCAATCCCTCATGAACTTCATGATAGAGAATGGAACCATTATTCTCATGTTCCACTCTCCCAAACAAAGCATTGAAAGATGTATCTCTATAATATGAAACTTGGCGGTGGTCTTTATCATCAGAATGGTACTATAAATAAGAAGGATTGAATTCTCACATCATCCTCTCTTGAAAGTTTGTAGATGTCAATTCTCAAGAGGGGTTTTGACTCATAATATTCGGTGCAACCTAGTCAAAAACTTTTGGATATCATGTATCTTTCAATATCCACTATAATGTGAGGTGGTTGTGTTCATAGAAGTAAGTCTTCATCTGAATGTTACTCACAGTGTCCTCTGAACTATGAGCCTCCTCTTAGAGTGGAGCTAAGCATATCTGGATCAAGAAAATCCTTGATTGATTTCATCTTTGGATAAGATTAGGGCATCATATGCTTAACAACTGTCTTTCTAAGATGTGCTTGGTTATCTTGGCTTGATCCTCAAAGATCCATGGGTGGAGCATCTTGTGGAGGCTATCTCTTTAGAACTAATGATTTGCTTACCTTTATCGAGATGCCACCCTAGGAGGTAAAACTTTTACTATGAAGGTTATCTTCAAATGATTTTGGAATGATGAATTTGTAGTTCCTTCTCATCTGTACCTATCTTGGGATCATAAGTTGATGACAAATCTCAAGGTTAGATGCTGATTTAGAATTGGGAAAATTTTAAATCAGAAAATGATCAATTAGAGGGATCATTATTATTTTGTAGACTTGGATTTGGGAGAATAAAATCTAGAAAAGGTGGACAAGATGTAAAAGCTTTCATTAATTTCTTCTATATGTACATGATAGAAATCTAATAAAGTAGTGGGAAAGGGGTATAGTGCCTTCTCCAGATCTGATACTCTACTAGTAGAATAGGAGTTAGTGGAGTAAGAAGTAGTAGCTGTAATGGTTGATGGAGTGATAGACTTAGATGGTGGTTGTATGTTATCTCGGTAAGTAAGGTAAGGCTCGCTTCTTTGTTGACACCTTCTTCAAGTTATCTTTAGCAACTAAAACCTTCTTGGTGTTGGAGGTTTGAGTTGCTTCTGAAATAAAACTTCTTGATTTTAGAGACCACTTTTTTTAGAGGTTGATAAGGAATATCCCAACCTTCTTTTACCTTAAGAGGATTGTAAGTATCCCCAAGAATTACTCTAATAGAACTAGAGGGTTATTCTAACAAGTATTCCTTGGGGATAATAATAGCTCGACTTATGCTCAAGTTGACTTAAAGGTGACACAATCCTCGACATGACTAACCATCTTTGTAGTGAGGGAAATATAGATCATTACTCTTGCTCTTGGCCTCCTGTAATTGAAAGTCTTTCTTTGAGAGATTCTTAAAGATCTTTCTAACTACCTCCCTCTTGAATGAATATGGTTTCTATGAGTAGGTGAGTAATATTCATGGTGGATATCTTGAGTATATTATGGAGGAGGTGATGGCATTTGTGATGGCATGTGGTGATATATCTTGGTAGTGGTGAGGAGATGGCTGGAGGCTCTTGCATGAGGTCTCTCATATTAAACTTTGGGTCTTCCCTTTGTCTGATACTACCGGCTTCTTCTGAATGCTTCTATGGCTTGGGCTTGAATGATTGGTCTTGAAAAGGTATTTGACCTTTGCCACCTTGTTGATTAATTCTCAAATGTGAATGGTAAACCCTCTAAGCATGAGTGATCCATGAATATTCTTGAGAAGAATTTTAATGGCATGTTATTCAGTATTCACATTTTATACTTAAATTACCATCTAAGAATGTAATCAACAGGCACTCATGTATTATTGACTACAGAGATCTACATTTACCCTTTGTTGAGATCAATAAATCTCTTAATAAAGCTATTCTAACTCGACAAATTTCTTCACTAAACCATTGTAGTTCATACCAATCAAATGTGTCTTCTAATGAAGAGATGAAATAGAAGTGCCCTTGCCAAACATTGCAACATTCGCTAATGTGATATGTGTTGAGTTCCAGCCATCATTTTGAAGGAAGGAGGCACAAAACTCTTAGGATATTGGACACCATCAAATTCTTTTGGGTAGGTTCTACCCTTTGGAATAGATGAGCCACCTCACTATGCCTGCATCCTTCACTTCACTCGGTTGATATCTTCTTGCATGGAGATGTTGTCCACCTTCTATGTGGTCGCCACTCATGGTCCAGAGATGTACTCTTGTGATCCAACATCTGTATTTGGCTCTAAGTAGGCTTGATGGGCATGGCCAAGTGCTAAATACTGCAACAAGTCTTTAACTCTTTTCTCCATCTTGCGATATGCTATCTCTCATTCTTGATGAAGGTGTTAGTTGAATGAGCTATGTCTTCTTCCTACTACAACACCTTTCTATGTTGATCCCAAGGAGGGAACCTGTGTACCATATGGACTTCTTCCTCGATCCCTGGATCAAATTGACCCGATCCTCTTTCGAGGAGCTGAGTTCCATCTTCTCGAAGTATGGCGATGATCTCTCTAAGAGTGTGGTCTGGGGACAAGCACTCGCTATTGACCCAGTGGTGGTTGTGCTCACGGCGGATGCACTTCTATCACAGGTGGCTATAAAAGACATGCTCCATGGGTAGTGGTGTCTCGGAGAGATAGGCATGAGAATCGCCCCTTCTCCTCATGTCACTAGATGTGGTGGTGGTGATGTGACCATGATCGTGTGGTCTCCTTCTTCACCAAGATGAGTAGGGGTCAGTGGGGAACTTCATCATGATGGTGGAGTAGATGATGTGGGACCCTGGCCATAGCGGATCACCAATAGGGCTTTCTTCACAAATGATCTTTGTGCCTTTATCAGGCATGGTGGATGACACAGTGATGGTGGGTGAGGAGTCGATGTAGTGGAGGCCACACTTTCTCCAAGCTCTCTATGATGGGTAGTATCACCTGCATATCAATGATGGGTCACCGATCGGGAAAGTCCACGAGGGCTGAGGATGCCAACTATCTAGCATATGTACATCTCTCTATTTTGAGCATACTGCCTCCGGCCCTCTCACTTGTCCTACTCTGTGAGGGATGACAAAACATAAATCAAATTGACCTAATCGATTGTCTAAGTTCCACCTGGGTAGGCGATAGTGACATAAGACCTTCTCCTCGATAGGAGCCAAAATGAAAGTGATGTGAGGTGGTCCCTCTGTGTCCCTCTCCAAAGGAGGGGTGAAACTTGTTCTCTCTAAAGGAGACACCATCCTAGATCTCCTCTGAGACTAGGAAGCTACCTTTAGCTCCTTGGCTATGTCATGATCTTTGGTTGATCTTGCATTGGCACATGCTTAGTCAGGCACGAGAATTAGCAACCTCGTGGGTGGGGAGACTAGAAGATAGGTAGCCTTCCCCTTGAAGGGAGTGAGTGGGTCTTGCATCGAGGCAGAAAGGACTAAGAACTAGACTACTACGAAGCCTTCCTCTTGGGTGAGAAACTCGGAGATGACATCTCAACCTAGATGACCCCGCCGGTCACCACACTTTTGTGAGGTTGTGAGGGGGTCAAGTGATCCTAGCCCCCAAAACCAAAATGAATGAGGTGGGAAAGTTATTCTATTGGAGGTTCAAAATCCATCACGAAGGAAAAGTAAACACACTTGAGCTATTTTGTGTGAAAACTAAGACTCACTAGCGATCTAAGTTGTATGTGCTGTGGAAATATAACTTATGCAGTTTGATATTTATTCCACAAGTCAGAGTTTGAGTTTTGAACCCATACTCAATGATTCAAATGTGTTGAGTGGGGTTGATTGGAGAGATTTGGATATTGAGGAGAGTCTTTACCATTTGATTTTGATTTAGAACCCATACTCAACCGATTTAGGTAAGTTGGATGGGGTTCTAAAATTTGAGAGAGATTTTCTTGGAGATATTTGCATTTTATGCATCTTGTTTGAAAATTTTGATAGTTTGAAAGACCTCTACTTAGCAAATTTGGGTGCTAACAAGAGGTTGTGATTGTGTCTTTGAAATATTTTTGCTTGTTAAGATTTGATTATGTGATATTTTGATTTGAGAATGGGGCTTCTTACTTAACAAATTTGGTATATTAAGTAAAAGCCACATGTGTTTAATTTGTGCTTGATGAAGAGACTTTCACTTAACAAATTTGGTATGTCAAGTGAAATTCAAATGTGATTGTGAGATAGATTTGCTTTTCTTTGAAGATGGGATTCCCACTTAACAAATTTGGTATGTTAGTGAAAGCCCCAAATTTGTTTGAGATATATTTATTTTTCTTTGAGAATGAGACTCTTACTTAACAAATTTGGTATGTTAAGTGAAAGCTCAAGTGTGGTTTAACATAAAAAATTGGTTCCATTGGTATGTTAAAATAAAGATCAAATGTGTGTTGAAAAGAGACCCTCACTTAACAAATTTGGTATGTTAAGTGAAAGTCAAATGTGTTTATGATTTTGAAAATGAAACTCTTACTTAACAAATTTGGTATGTTAAGTGAAAGTCAAATGTGTTTATGATTAAAAATGAAACTCTCACTTAACAAATTTGGTATGTTAAGTGAAAGCCACATGTGTTTATATTTTTTGAAAATGAAACTCTCACTTAACAAATTTGGTATGTTAAGTGAAAGTCAAATGTGTTTATGATTTTTTTTGAAAATGAAACTCTCACTTAACAAATTTGGTATGTTAAGTGAAAGTCAAATGTGTTTATGATTTTGAAAATGAAACTCTCACTTAACAAATTTGGTAAGTTAAGTGAAAGTCAAATGTGTTTATGATTTTTGAAAATGAAACTCTCACTTAACAAATTTGATATGTTAAGTGAAAGTCAAGTGTGTTTATGATTTTTGAAAGAAGATGAACTATTTACATGTTAAAAAGTTCAATTTGCTCTTATGATTTTCAAAAGGGGTTCTCATTTGATATACTTGGACATGTCAAATGAGCTCCCAATGTGTTTTGAAGTCAGACTTTAGAAGAGTTTTATCAGACAAATGCAAATATAATTCAAGTTGCTCTACCTTCTCCAAGGAAGGGGAACTCCCATTTGACAAATTTGGGTATGTCAGTGGGGGTTCAAATATGTCTTGACTTCTCTTTTGTGTGTATGATTTATTGCTTTTCGAAAAGGGGGAAAACTTTAAGCACATGTGAAGTATGCTAAGTGGAGTTTCAATTTGATATTATAATTTAATTTGAAAATAAAATCTCACCAATAAATTTGAGTGTGTGGGATGGGGATAACTATTTCCAAAGAAAATGTGTTTTTGAAAAAGACATTAAAAATGGTTGATTTTGATTTTGAAAAGAACCTCCATGTAACAATCATAGGATTTGTTAAAAAAGGTTTGGTTATATGTGTTTTGTGCCTTTTTTGAAAATTTTTAACAAATTTTTGGGTAAGATCTTTTATTATGTGGATTTTAAAAAAAGTGCTTTTGGAAAGACATGTTATTTTGCATAAGGGTTTTATTTTCTTATTGTTCATGGGATGAACCTTGCCTCACCATCAGGATGGTGAAGTGGTTCTTAATTTTGTCATCTCTTTTATTTGATTAATTTTAATTTTCACTAGTTGGGGGAACCTAATAGGGATTTTAAGACCTACACAGAGTGAGGTCCTAAAACCTAAAAGATGTTGGCGAGCTTTCCTTAAGGATGAAATAAGATAAGTGCCAACAAAAGGAATGATAGTCTCGGGCCTATATAAAATATAAGTCCACTATCGATGGTTAGAGATAATAATTATCTACTAAAGATGGAGAGAGGAACCATCCCCAGTGAAGTTGCCAAAAAAATCTGTGGTGTTTATTTTTGAGGATATTGGACACCACGCAGATCTTAGGGTGTACTTATTAAAGTGATCGGGTATGACATTAATGATGTACTATCTTAAAAGATAGAAATCGCCACCCTATAATGGACCTAATCATTTAGTAAAGACTCCTAAGGCATGATAGGTCTTCAAATATACCAGAGATCTTTCCCCTACTTTACATGAAAAAGTAAAGTAGGGTTTATTTTAAGCTGGGTTCATTAAGTTCCCTATGAAAAAAGCCCACATAGTTAATTACATCCTAAAGAATGAGAATTCCTTAAGAATACTCTCGATTAAAGTAGACAATTAGGGTCTCTAAAGATTTCAAAGTTAAGAAAATCAAAGGATTGGCTATTTTAGAAAATCAAATGGGATAGTTTAAGGAGAAGAATTATTTTTGGAATCCAAAGGGAGAAAGTAGGAAATGCTCATGATACTAGGAAGCCTAGTGAGCATTCCAATCTATCAAATAATTGGGCTTTATATTTTTGAAATTGAAGAGAGTTAATTATTTGAGTTGACATTTTATTAGATTGTTAGGGCTTATAATTCCACAACATAAGATTGTAGAAATGCCTAAGAGGTGAGGATTTATACTTATAGCCTGAAGGAAACTCCTACCTTAGATTCCTAAACTAAGGAGCTTTGGTACAAAATAAAGGCACAACTTAAATCTAAGGCAAAAATGGTTATAAGGTTTACCTCCACAAGAGAGAATAAACCACTCAACTGTTGGACTTATTATAGGGGTACTGACCCTCCTCTACTTTAAATCCATATAGGCAAGTCTTATGCTTTGTAAGATGGCTAGGTTATTGTTTATTTAAAAAGGAGACTAAGTCCTTAAACTCACTCCCTAAGAGACTAGAGCATGAGTGGTATGAATTCATGACTTAATCTAATACAAATTTTATCAAATTTATTTGAATCTTTTAGACTCTTTATTTTGACACAAGCTATGGGATTGTGTGTGCCTAAATGCATGAGAATTTGATTATGGGCCAAATCAAGAGAGAAAGGGGCGTTCTTCTACCAAAGGCTCTCACAGGTTAAGCCTTCATTCTCTGGCAAAGATGGAAGCCCCCTCTTAGTAAAAGTGAGTAATATGACATGCATGATATTATACATTCATTCATCTAGCTAAGGGGTTGCTAAAAATTTTATGATCTTGACTTAATTCTTAGGTTTTATGTGAGATTATAAGTTATTTTAAAATTTTAGTTATGAGTTATTAATTAGGGTAGAAAAATTAATTTTTTATCCTAAGAGCCTACCGCATCCAGGCCACACAGTGAAGCATCAATCATAAAGAAACTATTGAAAGCATGCTCTTCTCATGCGCAATCTAAACGCAACATAATAATTTTATGGACAGCCGTAAAAGAATAAAAGGCCTATTAAATAAAATAATTAAGTCAATTAAATTAATCATATTAAACTTAAGCTTAATCAAACATAAAATACAATTAAATGCTAATCAAATCATAATTTAAACTTAAATCATTAACTCATTAATTACATCATTAACCCAAATAAATATGAAATCAAATTAAAAATTAAATAAATCTTGATTGAATTTAATAATTAATTATACCACTTAAATAAATTAATTTAGTTAATTAAATTAATCATATTAAACCTAAGCTTAATCAAACATAAATGTAATTAAATACTAACCAAACCTAAATTAAACCTAAATTATTAAGTCATTATTTACATCATTAGTCTAAATAAATATGAAACCAAATTAAAAATAAAACAAACCTTTATAATTAACATAAATACACTTCTTAATTAAACTAATCAAATAATCACATTGAACCTAAGCAAACCCATAGACTAATAAAGCTAATCAAATTAAATCAAATTAAATTAAATTAAGAAAGACTCATCAATTTAATATGTAATCAAATCAAACCTCATCTAACCTACTTAAAGAAGATAAACTAATCAACTATCCAATGTATGAAATCAAAATGCAAACCAAACTTTGATGAACATGACAAATGGATGTGATTAAAAATAAAATCCTAATTATAAAGAATCAAACCCAATTAAAATCAAAATAAAATCTCAATTAATCTAATCAAATAAAACTATAAATAAATGAACCACAATCAAATTAAATAAACATAAAGTTAACTCACATACCATAATCAAAGAAAAGAATTAGATATCAATTTAAAAGGATATGAATTATCAAGATTTAATTAAACCAAAATGTCTAATCTAAAATTAATCAATCAAAAACACATGAACTTAAACAAACTTAAACTTCATTAGATATTAAAGATATTGAATTATCAAGATGCAATTAAACTAAAACATCTAATCCAAAATCAATCAATCAAATACTTAAACAAACTCAAATTCTAAATTTGAAATCAAATAAAATAAATTACACAAATTCAAATGGGATAATTAAGATACTTAAGGACTTTAGTTAGATTCTTTAGGAATTAGGATGTAGAATAGGGTGAGTTCCATCAATAAATGGAATTCATTCTACCCTTCATTCTTAATAACCTAAACATCATTTAACCAAATAAAAGTGAAATAAAATGAAAAATAAATCATTAAATCATTTAAATTGAAATCACCCAAAGGTAAAATTTAAACAAATTCAAACTCAAATTGAAACTTAAACTAAAGAAGCTAGTAAAGTCTTTACACAAGCCTTAAGCACACACATTAGAATACTAAGTCACCACTTCTAGTGCTAAGTTAGGTGTTGTATGTATGATGTGTATTTTGTTTGTGATGTAATATTTTAGACTAGATGTTAGGGTGTATGTTTTGGACTTGATGTTAGGTATTAGCCTAATCATATTTTTTTTCTGAGGGGTTGTGCTTAAGGGATAATAAAATATAAATGCATTCTTTGTCTGGGTTGCTTAGCCCCTAAGAATAACCCATTAGGAGGTGGGCTTGGTTACCCATGTGGGTGCTAAGTCCAAATTATTCATATATAATTGCTTGGTTGTATGGTGTGTTTAGCTAACATTTATTTTGTAGGTGTAGCTAGATTTACTTTTCTATTTTTGATGTAATTTTGTATTAGGAATTAGGATTAGTGTTATGGGGATTAGGATGAGCGTGGCGAGGCTTAGTCCAGGGTGCCTATGATGCCTTTGGAGCAAATCAAATCAAAAGAAGAGAAGGAAGAAATGAAGAAAAGAAGACCCCCCATAACATATATTATTTTTTGTAATCCGGGTTGTATAAGGGTAGAGCTCGGCTACCCATCTTTTTTTTCTCTTTTTGGGTGTATGCAGTGGAAACGCTTTATTTTTATTCTGTAGTCTATAAAATTGTTTGATGTTGTCTTTAGATTGTGCATTAGAACAGCAAGCTTTTCAAAGTTTCTTTATGATTAATGCTTGAATGTGTGGCCTGGATGCATTAGGCTCTTAAAAAAAAAATAATTTTTCTACCCCAATTAATAACTCATAACTAAAATTTTAAAATAACTCATAACCTTACATAAAAGCCTAGAAATTAAATCAAGATAATAAAATTTTTAGCAACCCCTTAGATGGATGAATCAATGTATAATATCATGCATGTCATATTATTTCACTCTTGTTAAGAGGGGGATTCCATCTTTGCTAGAGAATGAAGGCTTAACTTGTGAGAGCCTTTGGTGGAAGAACACCCCTTTCTCTCTTGGTTTGGCCCATAATCAAATTATGATGCATTTAGGCATACAAAATCTCATAGCCTATGTCAAAATAAGGAGTAAAGAATCAAATAAATTGATAAAATTTGCATTAGATTAAGCCATGAATTCATACCACTCATGCTCTAGTCTCTTAGGGAGTGAGTTCAAGAACTTAGTCTCCTTTCTAAATAAAGAACAACCTAGCCATCTTACAAAGCATAAGACTTTCCTACATGGATTTAAAGCATGGGAGGAGTTAGCTGCTGCCACCTTAGGAAATAATAAGTCTTGCAGTCGGGTAGTTTATTCTCTCTTGTGGAGGTAAACCATATAGCCATTTTTCTTAGATTTAGGTTGTGCCTTTCTTTTGCACCAAGGCTCCTAAGTTTAGGAATTTGAGATAGCTATTTTCTTCAAGCTATAAACATAAATCCTCACCTCTTAAGCATTTTCATAATCTTATGTTGTGGAATTATAAGCCCTAGCAATCTAATAAAATGTCAACTCAAATAATTAACTCTCTTCAATTTCAAAAATATAAAGCCCAATTATAGGGTAGATTGGAATGCTCACTAGGCTTCCAAATATCATGAGCATTTCCTACTTTCTCCCTTTGGATTCCAAAAATAAGTCTTCTCCTTGATCTATCCCATTTGATTTTCTAAAATAGCCAATCCTTTGATAGTTTTAAAAATCTTTGGAGACCCTAATTGTCTACTTTAATCGAGAGTATTCTTAAGGAATTCTCATTCCTTATGATGTAATTAACTATGGGGGCTTTCCTCCATAGGAAACTTAATGAACCCGGCATAAAATAAATCCTATTTTACTTTTCCATGTAAAGTAGGGAAAAGATCTCTGGTATATTCAAAGACCCATCATGCCTTAGGAGTCCTTATTAGGTGATTAGGTCCATTATAGTGGTGATTTCTATCTTTTGAGATAGTACATCATTCCTTAATGTCATACCCAATCATTTCAATAAGTATACCCTAAGATCTGTGTGGTGTCCCACATCTCAAAAATAAACACACAGATTTTTCTAGCGACTTGGGGATGGTTCCTCTCTCCATCTTTAGTAGATAATTATTGTCTCCAAGCATCGATTGTGGACTTATATTTTATATAGGCCTGAGACTATCATTCTTTCCATTAGAACTTAGCTTATTTCATCTTTAAGCAAAGCTCGCCAACATCCTTTTGGTTTTAAGACCTCACTCCGTGTAGGTCCTAAAATCCCTATTGGATTCCCCCAATAAGTGAAAATTAAAATTAATCAAATAAAGGAGATGACCAAAATTAAGAACCTCTTCATCATCCTGATGGTGAGGCATGGTTCATCCCATGAACAATAAAAAAATATAACCCTTCTACAAAATAACATGTCTTTCCAAAGGCACTTTTTCAAAATCTGCATAATAAGAGATCTTTACACAAAAATTTGTAAGAAATTTTCAAAAAGACACAAAACACATATAACCAAACCTCGTTTAAAAATCCTATGATTGTTATAAGGAGGTTCCTTTTTAAAATCAAAATCAACCATTTTTAATGTATTTTTTAAAAGCACATTTTCTTTAGAAATAGCTATTCCCATCCCACACAGTCAAATTTATTGGATGGAGATTCTATTTTTGAATAAAATCATGATATAAAATTGAAACTCCACTTAGCATACTTCACATGTGCTAGAGTTGAAGTTTTCTCTCTTTTTGAAAGGCAATAAACTATACCCACACAAAAGAGAAGTCAAGACATATTTGAACCCCCCACTTCACATAACCAAATTTGTTAAATGGGATTTCCACATCCCTTGGTGAAGGTAAAGCAAATTGAATTCTATTTGCATTTGTCTGATAAAACTCCTTCTTGCCAAATTCTTGGACTTCAAAACACATTAAGAGCTCATTAGACATGTCCAAGTATATCAAATGAGAACCCCCTTTCTGAAAATCATAAGAACAAATTGAACTCCATTTAACATACCTAAGTTCATTAAATAAGTTCTTTTCTTTCAAAAATCATAAACACATTTGACTTTCACTTAACATGCCAAATTTGTTAAGTGAGAGTTTCATTTTCAAAATTATAAACACATTTGACTCTCACTTAACATACCAAATTTGTTAAGTGAGAGTTTCATTTTCAAAATCATAATCACATTTAACTTTTACTTAACATTCCAAATTTATTAAGTGAGAGTTTCATTTTCAAAATTATAAACACATTTGACCTTCACTTAACATACCAAATTTGTTAAGTGAGAGTTTCATTTTCAAAAATCATAAACACATTTGACTTTCACTTAACTTACCAAATTTGTTAAGTGAGAGTTTCATTTTTCAAGTAATCATAAACACATTTGACTTTCACTTAACATACCAAATTTGTTAAGTGAAGTTTCATTTTGAAAATCATAAACACATTTGACTTTCACTTTACATACCAAATTTGTTAAGCGAGAGTTTCATTTTCAAAAATCGTAAGCATATTTGACTTTCTCTTAACATACCAAATTTGTTAAGTGAAAGTTTCATTTTCAAAATCATAAACACATTTGACTTTCACTTAACATACCAAATTTGTTAAGTGAGGGTCTCTTTTCAACACACATTTGATCCCAATTTTATCATACCAAATTTTTTAAATAAGGATCCAATTTTTCATGTCAAACCACACCTGAGCTTTCACTTAACATACCAAATTTGTTAAGTAAGAGTCTCATTCTCAAAGAAAAATAAATATATCTCTAACAAATTTGGGGCTTTCACTTAACATACCAAATTTATTATGTGGGACTCCCATCTTCAAAGAAAAGCAAATTTATCTCACAATCACATATAACTTTCACTTAACATACCAAATTTGTTAAGTGAAAGCCTCATCATCAAAGATAAATCAAACACATTTGGCATCTTCTTAACATACCAAATTTGTTAAGTAAGAAGCCCCATTTTCAAAATATCACACAATCAAATCTTCACAAGCAAAAAAAAAATTCAAACACACATCACAACCTCTTCTTAGCATACCCAATTTTGCTAAGTAAAGGTCTTTCAAACTATCAATATTTTCAAATAAGATGCACAAAACACAAATATCTCCAAGTAAATCTCTTCTCAAATTTTAGAACCCCACCCAACCTTCCTAAATCAGTTGAGTATGGGTTCTAAATCGAAATTAAATGGCAAAGACTCTCTTCAATATCCAAATCTCTCCAACGAACGCCACTAACACATTTGAATCATTGAGTGTGGGTTCAAAACTATAAACTTCTATTACTTGTGTGGATCAAATATCAAGGTAGAAATTGGATATAAGTTATATTTCCATAAATACAGACATACAGCTCAGATCAGCCAGTGCAGTCTTTTAAGTTTTCACACATGGAAGCTCAAAAGTACGTGTTTACTTTTCCTTTCAGAATGGATTTGGCCTTGAATCAGGCTAACCTCTCGCAAACCAACTTTGCCCACCTCATTTATTTTGTTCGAGATTTCGAGAGGGCAAGGATTACTTGTGAGGGGACCACCCTCATAACCATCAACAGAAGTGTGGTGACCGGGCAGAAGCCAATTATCCAAGTTGAGCTGATGTCTGACTTAGTTTCCCTCACTGAAGAGGAAGGTTGGGATTGTTCCCATAGTAGTTGTAGTTCTAATACCAGTGCACTCAGTGGTTCCCTTCTCGGCACTTGTCAAAAATGATGCCAAGTTTAAGTGGGATGACAAGTGTTAGCATGCTTTCGAAGACATCAAGTAATATCTAATGACACCACCTAGCCCTCACTATCCTGACCACTCATATTATATATTGCTGCATGAGATGACTCCCTTGGCACTTTGTTGGCTCAAACCAATGATGAAGAGAAGAAGAATGCTCTTTATTATCTCAGTCATCATCTAATCCCAACTAAGGCAAACTATCTACCTATTAAAAAGTACTGCCTAACTTTAATCTTTGCATCCCAAAAGCTATGACACTACATGCTTTCTCATAAGGTGAACTTGATCTCTAGAGTCAATCCACTGCAATATCTCATGACATGGCTAACCTTATCTGGATGGTTGGCACATTAGTCTATAATTTTGTCTCAGTTTGACATAACATTCATACCCCTTCGTGCCGTAAAAGAACAAGCACTTGCCAATTTCTTAGCAGAGCATCCACTCCCTGTTGATTCTCCGCTTAATGATGATCTCCCCGATGAACAAATCATGAAGGGGAAGAAGTTTCTCTCTGGAAGATGTACTTTGATGGTGCATCTTCCTCTCAAAGAGGAGAAGAACTACAATTTACTATCCCAAGGAAGGCAGGGGTAAGAATAGTTCTCCTAACTCTGGACCGTGATGTGATGAGATTCTCATATCATCTGTCCAATTCATGCACCAACAATGAGGCTTTGATTGCGTAGTTAGTCATTACACTATGTGTCCAGAGGATCAACATCTTTGGGGATTCTTAATTAGTCATCAACCAAATCGCTAGGTCTTACAAGGTTCTAAAGCCTAAGCTCCATCATTACCACAAGTATATTATGAAATTATTGGCCCAAATCTTAGAGGTTACCATCTAAAAGATTTCTCAAGGAGAGAATGCAGAAGCAAATGCATTAGCCAAGCTTGCCAAAGAGTTGGCATGTCCAGAAGATGAGTCCATTCCAATAAGGATCCAAAATAGATAAGTATTGTCCCTTATTGATGCTAAACTCATCGAGAGATTCTCTCTTGAAGGGGAGGTTGTCATTGCCAAAAAGGATGAGGAGTCAGATTGGAGGCAACCATTCATAGATTATTTAAATGTAGGAAAACTACCTCAAGAAAAATCATTGGCACACCAGGTGAAGCAGAGAGCCCTTTCCTATACTCTTGTAGGAGGCACCTTGTACTGACAATCATTCAATCATATGTGGTTACGTTGTCTAGAAAAACATGATGCTCGTAGGATTGTGATTGAGGTACACTCAAAGTTATGTGGAGCACATCAATCCGGTCCAAAGATGAAAGCCAAGATCAAGAGCCTAGGATACTACTAGCCTTCGATGATCACAGACTACATGGACGTAGCTAGGAGATGCCACCAATATTAGGTACACGATGTGGTCCTACATCAACCTCCCAACATTCTACATCTTACATTAGCCTCATGGCCATTTGAGTGTTGTGGTACTGACATTACGAGTCTGATCGATCCTCCTTCTTCTAAAGGTTATCAATTCATTCTAGCTGCTACTGACTACTTTTCCAAGTGGGCAAAGGCAATCCCACTTAAAGAGGTCACATCTTAACATGTGCTCCAGTTTTTCAGGAACCATATTGTATATAGGTTTGGGGTGCCTCGATGAATTATATCTGATAATGGTACTATATTCAAGAGCACTAAAATCAACAGCTTTGCTCAGAGACACAACATAGATTGGAGATATTCTACCATCTACTACCCAAGGGCAAATGGGTTAGCAGAAGCCTTCAAAAAAACCCTCATTCAAATACTGAAGAAGACATTAGATGACAATAAATAATGATGGCATGAATAGTTGGTTGAAGCCTTATAGGCTTACCGTACAACATACAGAACTCAAACTCAATCTACTCCTTTCTTCTTAGTGTATGGGTCTGAAGCCGTTCTACCATTAGAATTCCAACTCCCATCACTAAGGATGGTCGTGGGTAGCAAAATCATAACGAAATAGAATGATAAGTTGCGATTGGAAGAGCTCAAAGGTTTGGAGGAGAGATGCATACGTGAATGCTAGAACCTCGAGTTATTCAAAGCAAAGATGATTCAAGTTCATAACAAGTTGGCCTAGAGATTTTCAAGTAGGAGAGCTTGTTTTAGTTCTAAGGAGGCTAATTGTTGCCCATTAAAAGATAGGAGGCAAGTTTGAACCCACTTGGGAAGGCCCTTATGCCATAGAGAAGGCCTACCAAGGAGGGTCTTACCAACTCATAAATTGTAAAGGAGAGTGCCTGATGCTTCCAATCAATGGGCTCTACCTAAAGAAATATTATCCAGAAATTTTATTTGAAAATAATTATCAATAAAACTTCTTTTCATCTTAAATTTCATTTCTTCTGTGTTAGAAATATCTTTTTTTGAATCGCCATGAATGGATAGATAAGAGAACCCAAGCGACATCCTATTCCTTATTTCACAACACAAATAAACATATATATTTTATCACAAGCTACTTTGATGTGGGAGAAAGCCCCTTGTGGCACTCACTCATTAGCTGCTCTAGGTCGGGTCTACATGCTATCTTGCTAGTATATCACCCCAATGGTCACTTGTTGGAGGATGTGAGTCCCCACACTTTCTTCCTAACTTGACCATTACAAACCAATGAGTGCCTTGTTAGTACGGTAGATTTCACTTCTCAGCCAGTGAGTTACCTCATGTTGACTTTTCTTAAGGAGATGTGAGTCCCCATGCTTTCTTCTTGAACTAGCCATCATGCACTAACTTGGTTGAGTATATTTGAGGTTTAGGGTAAGTCCCCTAGAGGATCCTTTTCTCTGGACTACATTTGAGTTAATGTAAGTCCTCCAATGGCATTCACTCAGTAGTTACCCTAGGTCAGATGGCCCCTATCAAGTTAAAGATAGACTATCCTAGTGATTCGTTCTGCTTTAGAGAGATGTAAGCCCACACGCCTTCTTTCTAGACTGATTGTCATAAATTGATAGACACCTTAGGTTGGTTGATGTTCGCTATGCTGACAATGACTCACCCGATGGATATACCACTCTTAGCAGATGTGAGTCCTTAAGCTTTCACCTTGAGTTAGACACTGAATACCTATTAGATATATGATTATCTTCTCTAGGGAGTTGGATTAAGCCTTTAGTGGCCCCATTCATTGTGGGCATTTTATTTGGATCATGTCCTTTGCAACCCCATTTAGACACTACCCAAGTTACTTTTGGATTTGACAGTCCCCCTTTCCTAGTAGCCACCCCTGTGGTTGGAGAATTTATTCAGTGGATGCTTAGATTCTCCCTTGGTCCAGTAAGTCTGAGATAGGACTAGGCTGATATAAGCTTCTTCTCAGTGTGGTCCCTCGCAAACCAATAGGGTCCATGCAAATATAAAATAAATAAAATATATCTTTACTTGTGGATTAGGAATTAAAGCCCCCAATGGCCCCTTTCCCAAGTAGGCATCCTATCTTTAGGGAAGTGTCAGCAAAACTCCCTATAAGAATTGCCTACTTTGAGTTGAGATAAGTCCCAGTGACACTCTCATTGTAGCCTAGGTTTCAACTTATTGTGCCACCAATGAGTTACCCCGACAGTCATCTTTGCATTGAAAGATATAAGTATATTAAGCATTCTTTCCAACACAACCATTGCAAATTGACGGGCAGCCTTAGGTCCAGTCTGATTTATTGCATAAGTGAATGATCACCCTAGTGGTTCCTTGTTAGGAAGATGTGAGTCCCCATGCTTTCCTCCTAAAGTAACCATTGCAAATCTAAAGGCACCCCTTAGGTTGGTTAGTTCTACCTAACAGCTGGTAGACTATCCCTTTGGATTTATAAATCTAAGACAAATCTAAGCTGATATTAGCTCCTTCTTAGTAAATCCATCACACACCGATAGGGTCCATCTAAAATTAAATTAATTCTGACTATTCTTATGTCGATATGAGTCCATAGTGGCATTCATTCAAATAGTCTTCCTAGGTCAGGATTGATCTGTTGCGCCATCAACAGATCACCCCAACGGCTGATCCCTACTTTAGAAGATGTAAGTCTACTACACTTTCTTCCTAGTACCATCATTACACACCGAAAGGCAACCCTTAGGCTGGATAGTTCTACCTTGTGGCTAGTAGACTACCCTTTGGACTTATAAATCGATACGTAGGCAAGGCCCATAGCTCCTTCTCAATGCCACTACAGGGTCCAACACATCAAATTAAATTAAATCAATTCAAATCAAATAAATATAAATCAAATTAATCATCAAGACTACTCTTGAGTTGAGGTAAGACCCAACGATGCTTTTCATGTAGCCTTAGTGATTTGTTGCACCATCATCAGCGATTGATCCCTACTTTAAAAGATGTAAGTCTACTATGCCTTCTTCCTAGTATAGTTATAGCACACTGAAAGGCAACCCCTTAGGCCGGATAGTCCTACCATATGGCAGGTAGACTATTCCTTTGGACTTATAAATCTAAGACAGGCCAAGGCCCCCATGGCTCCAACTTTGTGTAGTCCATCGCTTACTGACAGGATCTATAACAAAATAAATTCAAAACCAACCTCCCTAGTGGAGTCAAATTAAACATATCAAATAAACTAAATTTCCATCCAGTGAGGAATAAATCAAATTAGCCTCCCTAGTAGAGCTTAGATATAAATCAAATAAATTTGACCGAGTAAACATCCTCGACGGATATGCCCTCAATCTAGAACCCTTCTCCTTAGTGGAGCCATAATAAATTAAACCAACCTCCCTAGTGGAATCTAATAAAAAAAATCAAAGAAATCCAATCAAATTCTTACCCTTAGTAGATACACACCCAAACAAATCATACTCATAATCAAACTCAGATCCATATCCCAGTGGATAACTTGAACCTATTTCTTTAGAGGAAGGTTCATGTACTCAAACTCTAGCGAATTTTTTCTTGCTCTTAAGCCCTTGGCATAAAGAGAGCTGCATCATACTAAGAACGTGATTTTACCTACCTTTCGGGTAAAGGTATAGATCACTTTCATTGTTTGTTGTAATGTTTTAGATGTTGTTGGTCGTTTCAGTCAACGCCAATACGTGCGGTGTGCCTTGTCAGTTACACCACACCTATTGGGTGTCCTTTTGTTGACCTCACTTTTGGAGTGAGCTCTCAACCCCACCCTCTTAAACTTAGGAATCTTCTAGACACTAAGATTTCCCTAGTCATAAGACTCTTCTAGTGATTAGGTGAACACTTAACTTAAACCTAGAGACTTAGAAGTGTTAATCATAAGATTAGGCTATGCCTTAGGGCTTAAGAAAATTACTGATCATATAGCCTAGACCCAATCTAGATACACTTTTTCAAATCAAACCAAAATTCAATGCCCAAACCAAATCTCAAATTTAAATTCAAATTCCAAATATAATTTCAAATTTGACTTCAAATGATTGGAACCCAAAGTCAAATTCAAATCCTAAAACCCTTCCTAAGCCATATGAACCACATTCATAAGCTTAGCCAAAACTCCCTTAGATCAAATCAAACTCAATTGATCTCTTTATAAATCAATTATTCCTTCATTTATATTCATAAATATAAATAAAATCTCAATTCAAATGACTAAAACAATATAAAAAATCAAATACAAACTCAATTTAAATCCTTTAAGCCAATTCTTTGGACTTAGCAAAATTCTATCTAGATCAAGTCAAAATTAATGAATTTTCTCTTGAATCAATCATTCATTCAATTATACACCTAAATATAAATGAAACCTACAATCATCAAAATAAATCAAACCAAAAATCCCAACCTTTTGACTTAAAAATTTAAAATGAGCCAAAATCCCTTAGACTCCAAATTGATTATCATTGAATTTATATTCCAATCTAGGGCTCATATATAAGTTCAACTAAACTCAAATTAAACCAAAACCAGACCAATTGACCCACATAGGTCCACTTGACCCAAAGTGACCTAAAGAACCCATTTGAGCCAACTTTCAATCCAACCCAAATTGGATTGAACCAAGCTCACCAAAACCTTCCACCATGATTTTTGATCATCCTAGTATAATCAATTACAATCAATTGGGCCAAACCATCCCAATTGGCCATTTGATCCAAATTGACCCAAATTGTCCTAAAGGATCAAATCGGGTCAAATCATGATCTAACCCAAATTGATTGCAACCAATGGCTCAAGTTCATTCCAAATTGATTATTGAACTTGACCAAAGCCATAATTAAGCCTAATTTGTTCAACCGAGCCCAATTAGTCAACTTGACCCAACCTAGCCCAAATTAGCCTAAAGGGTCAATTTGGACTAAATTCAAATTAAATCCAAATTAAATCTAAATTAATTCAAGCCAAAGCTCACATTCATCTTCAATCAGCCAATTGCACATGAATTAACCCATAACCCAAGCTGATTTGGCCAATTTTGGTCAAATGGGTCAATTTGACCCAATATGACCCATATGACCCAAATTGGGCCAAATCCCTTGAAACCAAGCCAAGACCTATTGGGGGCTGACCAAACCCAACCCAATCTCATTTGGGATTAGCACAAAACTAACCCAACCCATTTAAATCTCTCATGGATCCTCTCCCACATAGGATTCCACCCAACCTCATTTAATTCCCCCCATCACATGCACTTAACTCCTCTCCAACATTTGCATTGAATAGGGCTGATCATATGGAAATAGAGAGGACTTTGGAGCAAAAATTTAAAGTCCTCAATCAATTCATCATCCACCCCAACCACTCAAGTAAGATGACAATCAATTTGGAGCCAAAAAAATTCAAAAAATATTAGATTTTCAGCCATTATAAAGGAGGGGGAGATGAGGCTTTAGATCTCTTACTCCCACCACCATTCAGCCCCCAAAAGCCCCCTAAAGAAAAAAAGAAACCCATCCCCCGCCTCTTTGATCCATTTTTGAGCTCAAAAATAGAAATAATTATTCTTCTAGTGAGGTGACGGTAAACATCAGAGAAGATGACATCCTAAAGGGAGGCAAGGGTTAAAGATTATTCCAAAGCTTTCTCACATACCTAGGAGTTAGCTCGGATCTTCACCACCACTGGAAGCCATCCATGGCGAGGTAAATTTTTCCAAACCTGACCTTAGGATTTCGCATATTTTGTGCTAATTTTCTTGCAATTTTAGGAATTTCCCCTAGATAATCTCACATTTTTACTTTAAATCATCCCAAATATAAAATAGAATTCTTTTCAGTACGAATCGATGCAAAAATGGGTCCATTTGGATAAGTTTTGGCTTAAAAACTCTCATTTTTGCCTTTAAAATCTTGAAAATACTATTCACCATCCAACGGGCTACAACCGCCGTCCGATCCCGTGGTTCGCGAGATAAGATGGCTCTGATCGCATGTAGATCATGCGATCCAGGCCTTCGGATCATTTGATGTGATCTGGACCATCCGATCAGCGTGCGCATTTGGGCGCTGGATGCGATTGCTTTGGTGATATGATGCGGGCCGGTCATGCGGTTTTAATCGGATGGCCAGATCGTAGCCGTCGATGCGATCACGGCCTCTAGATTATATGATCGATCTATCGACGTCAGGCGGGTCATTTTCCTTCAACAAGCGACATCAACGCCGTTGTATTTTTTTTTTAAAAAAAAATTAATTAAAATCACTTGAAACTTCAAAAATACATTAAAAATAAAATACTTAACCAAAAATTGTAAACAATAGATTGTTGGATTTGTCCTTCCAAGAGGAATCCAACAAATTCAAAATCCCCAAATGTTACTGAGTATTTTGAGCTTAATTTAAGTTTTAGTAAAAATTAAATTTCATTAATTAAACTAAATATATATATATATATATTAGATTAATTTGAAATTTTTAGGGATTGATACTAAATTTAAAACACATCTAGCATAAAACTTTTAGGTGAAAATGAATTCTGGATTCAAAGAAATCAAAATTTAAAGTTCATATTGTCCATTTTAATAAAATAAATCAAATAAAAATTCAAAAAATTACAAAAATCTTCAAAATGGCTTAAATCACTTTAATTGACATCTAGACTCTTAAAAAAATAATGTGATTTTTTTGAAACCTAATGAACCCCTAACAAGCACTTATGATTAGAGTTTAATCAATTAAGGAGTTAATTAAAACATAATCTAAAAATAATTTAAATATAAATAAAAAATCAAAATAAAATAGCACTTAAGCAATCATTAATCAAACCTCAAATCATAAAAAATATCATCCTTAGAGAAAATTAAATTAAATATGATTAAACTTATTTAAGTTAATAAAACTCAATTAAATGATTAAATCTTAAATTAAACTCAAAATTCAACAAATTTAGGAAACTTTAATCATTTTATATTAATCGAATTAAGCCAAATAAAATTAAAGTAAACTTAATTAACATATGATTAAATCACATCTATTTAGGATAAGATAATTAATTAACTATTAAATATTTTAACCGAATAACTAAATCAAACATGCTAATGAAACCAAATAAATATAATAAGTGAATCAAATTGATAAAATTCTAATCATAAATAATCAAACTTAATTGAAATGAAATAAATAATTAATTCACTTAATAATAATGATGTTAATGATAATAATCCTTTAATCAAATCAAACTTAAACACTTAACTCAAATCACATGTGAGAAATTAAGTCATTAATCTCTAATTAAATAAACCCTTAATAAATCTAATAATTTAAAAAATTTAATTACCATTAATCAAACTTAATTAATCAAACATCTAATTAATGCAAACTTAATAAATTAATCCATCATCTTAATTAATCAAATCAATTTAAATAAGTTACATTAAAGCTAACTCTAAAATTAAACTTAAATCAAACCCCTAATTAAATTTAATAATCACACCCCTCAAGTAAACTAATTAAGTTGATCAAATTAATCATATTAAACTTAAGCTTAATTAAACATAATTAAGATGCAATTAAATACTAATCAAAACCTAAATTAAACCTAATAATTAATCAATTCTACCATAATTTAATAATTTAAAATTTTAATTATCATTAATCAAACTTATTTAATTAAACATCTAATAAATGCAAACTTAATAAATTGATCCATCATCTTAATAAACCAAATTAACTTTATAAATCAGATTAAAATTTATTCAAATCAAACACTTAATTAATCTACTAATTAATTTAATCGCACATATTAAATCAACTAATTAAGTCAATTAAATTAATCATATTAGACTTAAGCTTAATCAAACCTAAAATGCAATTAAATGCTAATCAAATTCTAATTTAAATTTAAATCATTAACTAATTAATTACATCATTAACCGAAATAAATATGAAATCAAATTAAAAATTAAATAAATCTTTATTTAATTTAATAATTAATTATACCTCTTAAATAAACTAATTAAGTTAATTAAATTAATCATATTAAACCTAAGCTTAATCAAACATAAACACAATTAAATACTAACCAAACCTAAATTAAATCAAAATTATTAAGTCATTAATTACATCATTAGCCTAAATAAATATGAAACCAAATTAAAAATTAAACAAACCTTTATAATTAACATAAATACACTTCTTAATTAAACTAATTGCATAATCACATTGAACCTAAGCAAACTCATAGACTAATAAAGCTAATCAAATCAAATTAAATTAAATTAAATTAAATTAAGAAAGACTCTCATTAATTTAATATGTAATCAAATCAAACCTCATTCAACCTACTTAAATAAGATAAACTAATCAACTATCCAATGTATGAAATCAAAATGCAAACCAAACTTTGATGAACATGACAAATGGATGTGATTAAAAATAAAATCCTAATTGCAAAGAATCAAACCCAATTAAAATCAAAATAAAATCTCAATTAATCTAATCTTATAAAGCTATAAATAAATGAACTATAATCAAATTAAATAAACATAAAGTTAAGTCACATAACCATAATCAAAGAAAAGAATTAGATATTAATTTAAAAGGATACTGAATTATCAAGATTTAATTAAACTAAAACATCTAATCTAAAATTAATCAATCAAAAATACATGAACTTAAACAAACTTAAACTTCATTAGATATTAAGGATATTGAATTATCAAGATGCAATTAAACTAAAACATCTAATCCAAAATCAATCAATTAATTACTTAAACAAACTCAAATTCTAAATTCAAAATCAAATCAAATAAATCAAATCAAATAAATTACACAAATTCAAATGGGCTAATTAAGATACTTAAGGACCTTAGTGAGATTCTTTAGGAATTAGGATGTAGAATAGGGTGAGTTCCATTTACAAATGGAATTCATTCTACCCTTCATTCTTAAAAATCTAAACATCATTTTAACCAAATAAAAGTGAAATAAAAATGAAAAATAAATCATTAAATCATTTAAATTGAAATCACCCAAAGGTAAAATTTAAACAAATTTAAACTCCAAATTGAAACTTAAACTAAAGAAGCCTAGTAAAGTCTTGCCACTCAAGCCTTAAGCACACACATTAAGATACTAAGTCACCACTTTTAGTGCTAAGTTAGGGCGTTGAATGCATGATGTTGTGTTTTGTTTTGTGATGTAATATTTTATACTGGATGTTATGGTGTATGTTTCATAGACTGGATGATAGGCTGTGATTAGTCTAATCATATTTTTTGTAGGAGGTTATGCTTAAGGGGTTGCTGTAATAAAAATATAAATGTGTTTGTTGTATAGGTTGCTTAGCCTCTGAGCATAACTCATGTTAGGACAAGTGGGCTTGGTTATCCATGTGTGGGGTGCTAAGTCCAAATTATTTATATAACTGCTTGGGTTGTATGGTATGTTTAGCTAGCATTTATTTTATAGGTGTAGCTAGATTTATTTTTTCTATTTTTAATGTAATTTTACATTAGGAATTAGGATTAGTGTTTTGGGGAATTAGGATGGTGGCTTAGGCTTAGCCCTTAGGGTGCCTGATGCCTTTGGAATAAAATAAAATCAAAAGGAAGAGAAGGAAGAAATGAAGAAAAGAAGACCCCATATATTATTTTTTGTAATTGAGTTGTTGTATAAGGGTGAAACTTTTTTTTTTTTCTTTTGGGGTGTGAGCCCGTGGCCTTTTTATTTTATGGTAGTCTATAAAATTATTTGATGTTGTGTTTAGATTAGCATTAGAACAACTTCTTTTCATAGTTTCTTTATGATTGATGCTTGAATGTGTGGCCTGGATGCGATAGGCTCTTAGGATAAAAAATTAACTTTTCTACCCCAATTAATAACTCATAACTAAAATTTTAAAATAACTCATAACCCCACATAAAAGCTTAGGAATTAAATCAAGATAATAAAATTTTTAGCAACCCCTTCGCTGGATGAATGAATGTATAATATAATACAAGTCATATTATTTTTCTCTTGTTAAGATGGGGACTTCCATCTTTGCTAGAGAATGAAGGCTTAATCTGTGAGAGCTTTTGGTGGAAGAACACCCCTTTCTCTCTTAATTTAGCCCTTAATCAAATTCTCATGCATTTAGGCATACAAAATCTCATAGCTTATGTGTCAAAATAAAGAGTCTAAAAGAATAAAATAAATTTGATAAAATTTGCATTAGATTAAGTCATAAATTCATACCACTCATGCTCTAGTCTCTTAGGGAGTGAGTTTAAGGACTTAATCTTCTTTCTAAATAAACAACAGCCTAGCCATCTTGCAAAGCATAAGACTTGCCTACATGAATTTAAAGCATAGGAGGAGTTAGCTAGCTGCCACCCCAAGCTGCAATAAGTCCAGCAGTCGGGTGGTTTATTCTCTCTTGTGGAGGTAAACCATATACCCATTTTTGCCTTAGATTTAAGTTATGCATTTTTTTATACCAAGGCTCCTTGGTTTAGGAATCTAAGGTAACTATTTCCTTCAGGTTATAAGCATAAATCCTCACCTCTTAGGCATTTTCATAATCTTATGTTGTGGAATTATAAGCTTTAGCAATCTAATAAAATGTCAACTCAAACAATTAACTCTCTTCAATTTCAAAAATATAAAGCCTAATTATAGGGTAGATTAGAATGCTCACTAAGCTTCCTAGTATCATGAGCATTTCCTACTTTCTCACTTTGGATTCCAAAAATAAGTCTTCTCCTTGATCTATACCATTTGATTTTCTAAAATAGTCAATCCTTTGATAGTCTTAACCATGAAATCTTTAGAGACCCTAATTGTCTATTTTAATTGAGAATATTCTTAAGGAATTCTCATTTCTTATGATATGATGCCTTAGGGCTTTTCCAACTAACAGGCTTAAAATAAACCCTACTTTACTTTTCAATGTAAAGTAGGAGAACGATCTCTGGTATATTTATTTGGGTTAATGATGTAATTAACGAGTTAATGATTTAAGTTTAAATTAGGATTTGAATAACATTTAATTGTATTTTATATTTGATTAAGCTTAAGTTTAATATGATTAATTTAATTGACTTAATTAGTTTATTTAATAGGTGTGATTATATTAATTGGTAGATTAATTAAGTGTTTGATTTGAATTAATTTTAATTTGATTTATAAAGTTAATTTGATTTATTAAGATGATGGATTAATTTATTAAGTTTACATTAATTAGATGTTTAATTAATTAAGTTTGATTAAGGGTAATAAATTTTTTTAATTATCAAATTAATTAAGAGTTTGTTTAATTAGAGATTAATCACTTAATGATTTAGGTTTAATTTAGGTTTTGATTAGTATTTAATTGCATCTTAATTATGTTTGATTAAGCTTAGGTTTTATATGATTAATTTGATCAACTTAATTAGTTTACCTGACGGGTGTGATTATTAAATTTAATTAGGGGTTTGATTTAAGCTTAATTTTAGAGTTAGCTTTAATTTAACTTATTTAAATTAATTTGATTAATTAAGATGAAGGATTAATTTATTATGTTTGCATTAATTAGATGTTTGATTAATTAAGTTTGATTAAGGGTAATTCAATTTTTTTTAATTATTAGATTAATTAAGGGTTTTTTAATTAGAGATTAATGACTTAATTTTCCACATATGAATGATTTGATTTAGTTAAGTGTTTTACTTAAGTTTGATTTGATTAAAGGATTATTGTCATTACCATCATTGTTATTAAGTAAATTAATTATTTATTTCATTTCAATTAAGTTTGATTATTTATGATTAGAGTTTTATTGATTTGATACACTTTGATGTTTGTTTGAGATCATTAACATGTTTGATTTAGTTAGTAGATTAAAATATTTAATGGTTAATTAATTAGCTTATCTAAAATGGATGTGATTTAATCATATGTTAATTAAGTTTACTTTAATTTTATTTGGCTTAATTCGATTAATATCAAATGATTAAAGTTTCCTAAATTTGTTGAATTTTGAGTTTGATTTAAGATTTAATCATTTAATCGAGTTTTATTAACTTAAATAGGTTTAATCATACTTAATTTAATTTCTTCTAAAGATGATTTTTTTTTATTTGAGGTTTGTTTAATGATTGCTTAAGTGCTATTTTATTTCTCATTTTTGATTTGGTATTTAAATTTTTTTTAGATTATATTTTAATTAATTCCTTAATTGATTAAACTCTAATCTTAAGTGTTTGTTTGGGGTTCATTAGAATTTAAAAAATCACATTATTTTATTAAGAATCTTAGATATCAGTTGAAGTTATTTAAACCATTTAGAAGATTTTTGCAAATTTTTGAATTTTTATTTGATTTATTTTATTAAAATGTACAATCTAAACTTCAAATTTTGATTTCTCCCAATCCAAAAGTCCTTTTCACTTGAAATTTTTATGGTAAATGAGTTTTAACCTTAGTTTAAATCTTTAAAAATTTTAACTTAATCTAATATATATTTTTAGTTTAATTAATAAAATGTTATTTTCACTAAAAATCAAATTAAGCTCAAAATACTCAGTAACATTTGGGGATTTTAGGTATGTTGGATTCCTCTCGGAAGGAAGAATCCAATGAGTCTCTGTCTACAATTTTTGGTTAAGTATTTTATTTCTTATGAATTTTTGAAGTTTCAGGTTATATAAATTAATTTTTTAAAAAAAAGGAAATACAGCATTGAGCTGACGTCAGGTTATCATAGATCGGATGGTTTAGATCAGATTGTGCGATCCAGAGGACAGGATCGCAAGATCGATGCATAATCTGAACAGTTTGATCACGCGAACCACGCGATTGGACGGTCTAGATCGCATCAGGTGATCCGAAGGCCTGGATCACACAATCCACGTGCGATCCGAGCCATCTGATCACACGAACCACTCCATCAAACAGTCCAGATCACATTAAGTGATCCAAAGGCTCGGATCATGTGATCCACGTGTGATCCAAGCCATCTGATCTAACGAACCACGAGATCGGACAACGGCTATAGCCCGTCGGACGGTGAACAGTATTTTTAGGCTTTTAAATAGGAAAAATGAGAGTTTCTAAGCCAAAACTTATCCAAATGGACCTATTTTCATGTCGATTCACACCGAAAAAATTATATTTTCTAATTGGGATGATTTAATGTAAAATATGGATTATCTAGGGGAAATTTCTAAAATCGCAAGAAAATTAACACAAAATGCGTGAAATCCTAAGGCCAGCTAGAGTTTGGCAAAATTTACCTCGTGGGGATGGTTTTCGGTGGTGGTGAAGATCCAAGTGATCTTCTATATATGTGAGGAAGCTTTGAAATGATCTTTAACCCTTGCTTCCCTTGGGAATATCATCTTCTCCAATGTTTACCATCGCCTCACTAGAAGAGCAATTATTTATATTTTTGAGCTCAAAAATGGCTCAAAAAGGTAGGGGATGGGTACTTTTTTTTTCTTTGCGGAGCTTTTGGAGGTTGAATGGTGGTGGGAGAAAGAGATCTAAAGTCTCATCTCCCCCTCCTTTTATAATGGTAAAAAATCCAATAGTTTTTGAATTTTTTGGCTCCAAATTAATTATCATCTTGCTTGGGGTGGTTGGGGTGGATGATAGATTGATTGAGGAATTTTAATTTTTACTCCAAAGTCCTCTCTTGCTGCCATATGATTAGCCCTATTCAATGTAAATGTTGGGGAGGAGTTAAGTGCATGTGATGGGGGAAATTAAATGAGGTTGGGTGAATCATATGTGGGGTAGGATCCATGAGATTTAAATCAGTTGGGTTAGTTTTGGGTTAATCCCAAATGGGTTTGTGTCAGTTTTGATCAGCACCCAATGGGTCTTGGCTTAGTTTCAAGGGATTTGGGCCAATTTGGGTTATATGGGTCAAATTGGGTCAAATTAGCCCATTTGACCAAAATTGGCTAAATTAGCTTGCATTATGGGTTGATTCATATTCAATTAGCTGATTGAAGATGAATCTTTACTTTGAATTAATTTGAATTTAATTTGGATTTAGGCCAAATTGACCCTTTAGGCCAATTTTGGCTAGGTTGGATCAAGTTGACCAATTGGGCTTGGTTGATCAAATTGGGTTTAATTATGGCTTTGGTCAAGTCCAATAATCAATTTGGAATTAACTTGAGCCATTGGTTGCAATCAATTTGGGTTAGATCATGATTTGACCCAATTTGATCCTTTAGGCCAATTTGGATCAATTTGAATCAAATGGACAATTGGGCTTAGTTTGGCCCAATTGATTGTAATTGATCATCCTAGGGTGGCCAACAATCATGGTGGAAGGTTTTGGTGAGCTTGTTTCAATCCAATTTGGGTTGGATTGAAAGTTGGCTCAAAGGGTTCTTTAGGTCACTTTGGGTCAAGTGGACCTAAGTGGGTCAATTAGTTTGTTTTTGGTTTGATTTGAGTTTAGTTGAACTTATATATGAGCTCTAGATTGGAATATAAATTCAACGACAATTCATTTAGAGACCAAGGGATTTTGGCTCATTTGAAATTTTCAAGTCAAAAGGGTTGGGTTGAGTTTGGTTTTGATTTGATTTGATAATTGTAGGTTTCATTTATATTTGGGTAAATAATTGAATGAATGATTGATTCAATATAAAATTCATTGGTTTTGACTTGATCTGGATGGAATTTGGCTAAGTCCAAAGAATTGGCTTAAAGGATTTAGATTGAGTTTGGATTTTATTTTTGATATTATTTTGGTCATTTGAACTTGGAATTCATTTATATTTGTGAATATAAATGAAGGAATAATTAATTTATAAAGAGATCAATCGAGTTTGATTTGATCTAAGAGATTTTTGGCTAAGCTTATGAATGTGCTTCATATGGCTTAGGAAGGGTTTTAGGATTTGAATTTGATTTTGGGTTTCAATCATTTGAAGTCAAATTTAAAATTATATTTAAAATTTGAATTTGAATTTGAGATTTGGTTTGGGAATTGAATCTGGGTTTAATTTGAGAAAGTGTATCTATATTGGGTCTAGGCTATAGGATAGGTAATTTTCTTAAGCCCTAAGACCTAACCTAATCTTATGATTAACACTTCTAAGTCTCTAGGCTTAAGTTAAGTGTTCACCTAATCACTAGAAGTGTCTTATGACTAAGAAATTATTAGTGTTTAGAAGATTGCTAAGTCTAAGAGGGTGGGGTTGAGAGCTCACTCCAAAAGTGAGGTCAACAAAAGGACCCCAATAGGTGTGGTGCAAGGCACAGACATTGATCAAAATGACCAACAACATCCAGAAGATTGCAACAAACCACTAAAGTGATCTATACCTATACCTAAAAGGTAGATAGAATCACGATCTTAGTGTGATGCAACTCTCTTTATGCCAAGGGCATAAGAGAGCAAGAAGGAATCCGCTAGAGGTTGAGTTCATGAACCTTCCTCTAGGGAAATAGGTTCAAGCTATCTGCTGGGGATAGGGATCTGAGTTTGATTATGAGTATGAATTGTTTGGGTGTGTATCCACTGTGGATAAGAATTTGATTGGATTTCTTTGATTTATTTGATTTGATTCCATTAGGGAGGTTGGCTTAATTTACTATGGATCCACTTGGGAGAAGGGTTCTAGATTGAAGACATATCCATCGAGGGATGTACAATCGGTCAAATTTATTTGATTTAGATGTAAGCTCTACTAGGGAGGCCAATTTGATTTATGCCTCGATGGATAGAAATTTGGTTTGTTTGGTATGTTTAATTTGACTCCACTAGGGAGGTTGGTTTTGAATTTATTTTGTTATAGACCCTGTTGGTGAGTGATGGACTACACTAAAAAGGTGCCACGGGGGCCTTGGCCTGTCTTAGATTTAAAAGTCCAAAGGGATAGTCTACTTGCCATAAGGTAGGACTATCCAACCTAAGGGGTTGCCTTCTAGTGTGCAACAATTCTACTAAGAAGAAGGAATAACATACTTACATCTTCTCAAGTAGGGATCAACTGTTGGGGTGATCTGTTGACGGTGCAATAAATCAGACCCTACCTAAGGTGACTACTGAGTGAGCATCGTTGGGTGTCTCACCTCAACTCAAGAGACTGATGATTAATTTGATTTATATTGATTTTATTTGAATTGATTTAATTTAATTTGGTATGTTATGTTATGGACCCTATTGGCGTGTGATGGACCCACTAAGAAGGAGCTATGTCGGCCTTGACCTATCTTAGATTTACAAGTCCAAAGGGATAGTCTACTAGCTACAAGGTAGGACTATCCAACCTAAGGGTTGCCTTTTGGTGTGCAACGACTGTACTTGGAAGAAAGCATAACAGACTTACATCTTCCAAAATAAGGATCAACTATTGATCTAGGGCAACAAATCGACCTACAAGGCAACTAGTGAGTGTCATTGGTCTTACCTCAAGTAGTCACGATGATTAATTTGATTTATATTGATTTGATTTGAATGGATTTAATTTAATTTGGTGTGTTATATTTTGGACCCTATTAGCGTGCGATGGACCCACTGAGAAGGAGCTATGTCGGCCTTGACCTATCTCAGATTTATAAGTCCAAAGGGGTAGTCTACCAGCCATAAGGTTGAACTATCCAGCCTAAGGTTGCCTTTCGGTGTGCAATGATGGTACTAGGAAGAAAGCGTAGCAGACTTACATCTTCCAAAGTAGGGATTACTCATTGGGGTGATCTATTGATGGCACAGTGGTCAATCCTAGGCATTTTGGCGAATCACTATGGACTCATATCGACTCAAGAATAGTCAGAATTAATTTAATTTTAGATAGCCCGAATCAGTGTGCGATGGATCTACTAAGAAGGAGCTAATATCAGTCTAGACCTGTCTTAGATTTACAAATCCAAAGGAATAGTCTACCAGCCGTTAGGTAGAACTAACCAACCTAAAAGGTGCCTTTCAGTTTGCAATGGTCAAGTTAGGAAGAAAGCGTGGGGACTCACATCTTCCTAATAAGGAACCACTAGGGTGATTGATCACTTGTGCAATAAATCAGACTCGACCTAATGCTGCCCATCGATTTGCAATGGTCGTGCTTGAAAGAATGCATAATAGACTTATATCTTTCAAAGAAAAGATGACTGCTGGGGTAACTCGTTGGTGGCACAATAAGTTGAACCCGACCTAAGAGCGACTATTGAGAGAGTGCTGACCTGGGGACTTATCTCAACTCAAAGTAGTCAAGTAATTCCTATGGGGAGTTTTGCTGACACTTTCCTAAAGATAGGATGCTGCTTGGGAAAGGGGCCACTGGGGGCTTGAATTCCTAATCCACAAGTGAAGATATATTTTATTTATTTTCTATTTGCATGGACCCTATTGGTTTGCGAGGGACCACACTGAGAAAGAGCTTATAACAACCTAGTCCTATCTGAGACTTACTAGACCAAGGGAGAATCTATGCATCCGTTGAACAAATTCTCCAACCACAGGGGTGGCTACTAGGAAAGGGGGGACTGTCCAATCCAAAAGTAACTCGGGTAGTGTCTAAATGGGGTCACAAAGACATGATCCAAATAGAATGCCAGTAGGGGATGGGGCCACTAAAGGCTTAATCCAACACAGTGGAGAAGATGACATGGCTAATCATATATCCAATAGTTATTTAGTGTCCAACTCAAAGAGAGAGCTCAGGGACTCACATCTGCCAAGAGTGGTGTATCCACCGAGTGAGTCACTATCTTTTGCATGATGTTCATTCCTCCAATCATGTATACATTCATGTGTATTTAAGATAGTAAGTATATAGTTTGGACATCCTAAGAATACGATGCTTTAAGTAGCCCCAAGGAGGTCATTTGATTATCTCACTTCCCTAATTAATAATGACACGTACTTTCTTACATCTTTCATACATGTGTATGTATATGTGATTAAAGAGTGATAATCCTTCTTTCTATTAAAAAATGCATGCATCCATAATTACTTAAGTCACCAAAATGCATAGCATGTGAATGTAAAGTTTTCCTCCTTAGATTCTTATATAAGTTTACATGTGTTTAAATGCTAATAAATATATAGTTTGGACATCCCGAGAATACGAGACTTTAAGTAGCCCCAAGGAGGTCATTTGTTTATCTCACTTCTCTAGTTAACAAAGGCACGTACTTTTTTAATTTCATTCTTAGGTATTTTTGTATTGGAATTTTGAAAGAGCTTTAATTTACATGTATAAATAATTCAATCAAACAAAATATAATTTCCAAATGTATGTATCCATACCCATTTCAGTGTGCTAAAATTGATTATATGTATATGTATGCTAAGTGTTAAATCATATACATGTTATGGGTGATGGAAAGGAATGATTTAACATATTCCATGTGATAGTAATTCAATTACATTAATCTTAAGATGCCTTTCATATTGAATAGGTTCTTTAAGGTTAAGCTAAACTTAAGATTAATAAAAAAATATATTTAATAAGCCATTAATTAATGAGAACTAAACCAAATTAATGTGCTTTAGAAAGTGGCTTAAGATAGGGATAAAAGAGGGTAAGCCTCTTTCTTCTCTTTATAACACATAGATGTTATGCGTAAGTCAAATGAAATAAAGCAAAACATAAATTAAAATTCACAAAATAACAAAACAACATGAAATGAAACCAACCTTCATGATTAAATTAAACTTTTTCAAATTTATAAAATCATCGCTCTAATGCTTAGTTAAGACATACCACACAAAGCCTTAGCACACACATTAAAATTAAGCCACCACTCCTAGTCCTAAGTTAAGATGGTGTATGTGTGATGTATGTTTTGTTTTGTGATGTAATGGTTTAGACTGGTTGTTAGGATGTATGTTTCGTAGACTGGATGTTAGGTCGCTCTTAGCCTAATGTTGTCTTCTACAAGGGATTGTGGTTAAGTTGGCTTGCTTAAAATAAATATAAATGATTTGTTTGCATATTGCTTAAGCCTCTAAGCATAATACACATTAGGATGGGTGGGCTTAGTTACCCATGTGTAAAGTCCTAAGTCTAAATTATGAAATATAACTACTTGAGATTATATGTTTAGCTAACCTCTATTTTGTAGGTATAGTTAGATTTACTTTTCCTATAAAAAAGTAATTTTGTAATCGGAATTAGGAATTAGTGCTATAGGGATTAGGATGAGGAGTGGCCAGAAGGCTTTGTCTTGGGGTGTCCTGTGATGCATTTGGAGCACAATAAAATCAAAAGAAAGAGAAGGATGATATGAAGAAGTAAAGAAATGAAGACCCCATAATATGTATTCATTTCTAATTATAATCATTCTTTTATATTCCGGGTTGTATAAGGGTAGAGCTCACCTACTTATTTTTATTTTATTTTTTGAGGTGTACGGTAGTACCTAGCGACACCAGCCTTTTATTCTTTTATGGAATATTTCCATGTTTGATTGATGTTATGTTCAGATTGCGTAATATGTTTTCATTTTTTTCATAGTTTCTTTATGTTTGATGATTGTATGCATGGCCTAAATGCGGTAGGCTCTTACGATAAAATTAATTTTTCTATCATATTAATAACTCATAACCAAATTTTAAAATAATTCACAACCTCATCATAAATCTTAAGCTCTAATCAAGATAATTAAAAGATTTAGTAACTCCTTAGTTATATGTTATATGTCTAACATCATGCATACCATCTTGAATCACTCTTGCTAAATGAGGGCCTCCATTCTTGCACTTTTGGGACCACTTGACCTATGAGAGCAATCCCTCATGATAGAGCATCACCCTCTTTCTCTCTTGATTTGGCCAATAATCAATTTTCTTCATGCATTTAAGCATAAATATCTTAAAGCCTTTTTCCAAAATAATGTGTCAAAATATTGTAAAATTTGAAAATATGTTGCATTTTTAGACTAAGTCATATGCTCATACCACTCATGCTCTAGTCTCTTAGGGAGTGAGTTTAAGACTTTAGTTTCTTTCCAATTTAATAATAAGCCTAACCATCTTGCTATTTTATAAGACCAAACTACATGGTTTTGAATCGTAGGAGGTGTTAGCTAGCGGCCACCCAAGGCGGTTGTGAGTCTAGAAGAGTCAGATGAGTTTATCTTCTCTTATGGAATAGACACTTATGTCCACCCTTTGCTTAGATTTAGGTTGTGCTTTAGCTTGTGCTAAAGCTCCCTAGATTTAAGATCCAAGGTTGCTATTTACCTTTGGGCTACAACCATAAATCCTCACCTCTTAGGCATTTTCTTAATCTTGTGTTGATGGATTATAAGCCCTAGCAATCTAATAAAATTTTAATTCAAACAAAATAAATCCTCTCATTTTCAAATATATAAAGCCTCATCATAGGATAGATTGGAATGCTTACTATGCTTTCTAGTATCACAAGCATTTCCTACATATTTTCCTTTGGATTCTAAAATAAGACTTTATACGTGAACAATCCCACTTGATTTTCCAAATAGCCAATTTATCGATAGTCTTAGCCTTGAAATCTTTGGCGATCATAATTATCTACTTTAATCAAGAGTTTTCTTAAAAAATTCTATTTCTTAGGATGTAATTAACGATGGAGGCTTGCCTCTACAGAGAACTAAAGAACCCAACATAAAATAGACCATGCTTTACCTTTCCATGTAAAATAGAGGAATAATCTCTAGTATATACGAAGACCCATCATGCCTTAGAGTCCTTATTAAGTGATTAGGTTCCATTGTAGGCGGTGTTTTTATCTTTCGAGAGATATCATACCTTAATGTTACCGATCACTTCAATAAAATTCCCCAGATCTATGTAGTGTCCACCCAACAAAATAAAACACCACATTTTCCCGACTCCATTGAGAAGGTCTATCCATCTATTAGAGTGTCTCTACATATTGATAGTGGATTTATATTTTATATAAACCCAAGACTATCTTTCTTTCTGTTGGCACTTTGCTTATTTCATCCTTAAGCAAAGTGGCTAACATTAAATTTTAGGACCTCATTCCATGTAGGTTTAAAAACCCCTATTAGGTCCCTCAATAGGTATAAATAAATTAACTAAAGAAAGGAAAGTAACCAAACATAAATAAAATAAAATTTAAAATCTCTAACCACTAGCTTGGTGAAGCAAGGTTCATCCCATACTTAACAAAATTTGAATAAAACCAAAAGTAAAGCAAATAAAATCTTTTATAAAATTTTCAAAAGTATTTCCAAAATAAAATTAATGAACCCCTTTTAACATAATCAAATTTGTTAAATGAGGGTTCTCTCTCTTTTAGGACCAAAATCAAATAAACAAAACACAAAGAACAAAATCTTTTCTTCAAAAATTTTTTCAAACTCTTTTTCAAACAAAAATTAATAAACCCCACTCATCAGACCCAAATTTGCTAAGTGAGGGTTCCTCTTTAAAACAAAAATGAAATCAAACAAACCACTTCTTCAAAATAAATATGAAAACATGTTTTCAAATAAATAAATTAACTCCATTTAGCATACCAAAATTTGGTAAATGGGAGTCCCTCTTTCAAAATCAAAATTAAACATATAACAACAAAATTCTTCCTTCAAAATTTTCAAAAATATTTTCAAATAAAATTTAACTAATTCATTTAACATACCCAAATTTTTTAAATGATAATCCTATTTTCAAAATCAAAACAAAATCAAACATCAACAAGCAACAACCAATCATAAATAAAACAAAATTCTTCAAAAATTTCAACATATAATTGAACTCCATTTAACATACCCAAATTGGTTAAATGAGAGTTTCATTTTCAAAATCAAACTAAAATCACATATCAACATACAACAAACAACATCAAACAAAACAAAGATCTTCAAAATTTTAAAACATACAATTGAACCCAATTTAGCATACTCAAATTTGCTAAATAAGGGTCCCAACATAAAATTAAAATCAAAATCAAACTCCAATGAAAGAAAACAACAAGCATATTTCCAAAAATATCTCCAAAATAATTGAACCCCACTCAACATATCTAAATTTGTTGAATGTGAATTTAAATTCAATAAAGTCTCTCCTCCAAATTTCAAAAATCTCTCCAACATATAAATGAACACCATTTATCATACCTAAATTTGTTAAAAGAGGGTTCTAATTCAAAAGTCAAATTAAAATCAATTATTCAAGTCAACAATTCAAGCAAGGGTCTAATCCGGTTCTCTTTTCCAACAATACGATAGAGATATAAGCCCGCCCAGTTCTTCTTACTTCTTTCCTTCAGTCAGTTCATCGCCATGTCTTCTAGCAAGCTAATCTTTTTCTTCACATTCGGTGTGGATTTGGCCCTGGATCAGGCCATACTCATTAGTGCCTTGTCATCAAGTTTGGCCTTAGATTCTAACAATTCAAGGTCACATACAAGGGGCCCATGCTCATCAATATTAGTAAAAAGGAGTTGGCAGAAAATCAGTTCTCTAAGAAAGGTTGTTGAGGTTCCCCTGGGTTCAGGCATTAGTGTGAATAGTTGAGTTATTTGTGTGAGTGAGGAACACCTCTATTTTCCCCCTAAAGGGGAAGGCTATCTTAGTTTTTAAGATAGTCTCCCCCACCATTGAGGTAGGTTCTAGATCTCGTTCTACCCCGCTCACCAAAACCCAACGCCGTAATAAGAACCGCAAGGTCAAGCGGCAATATGAGTGTGAGGCGAGGGAGATAAATGAAGGTTCTCATATTATTGAGGAGGGTTCCCCTCATGAGACCTCTCCACTCTTGGGTGATAGTAGGTTCCACCCCCTTTTAGCTTCAGAGGGAGAGGATGACTACTGCAGGATTGTTGTATTAACCCCACCACCTATAGAGTTTAAGACACCAGCTAGGGAGAGGAGGAAGCCTTATGCCGGTCTATGATCCATTCTTCATAGAGTTGGCAGGGCCCATGGACACTCCAAGTTCAACACTTTACATAACCTAAGGAGCTTGATCCCTAGAAGTGTTAGGGATCGGATACATAGAGAGAGGTGATGCGAGAATCTTGCTCAGGAGGTTTACCAAATAGTTTATTTGATGGATTTTTGATCGATGATAGGATTATTCTAATCGCGCTTCTTGTCTGATAGGAGATCTCCATGGAGAGGGAGGTGTCCCCACCATCACTGCTCCACCTCCACCCACCTTCACTAGTTCAGGTTTTCCAGTCCCACCAAGTTCCACAAGCCCCCATCTGGAGAGAGAGCCTCTCCTTTGGTGATCCGTGTATAGCCTAAGGATCTCACTCCATCTACTCCACCTGTTGAGGTGAGGCCAAGCTCTCCTACTCCACCTTCCATCCCAACTATGGTGAAGAAGGAGTGGTGACCCAAGAGTGTCATGGTCACTCCACCATAGTAGTTATATGAGGAGAGAGGAGGGGAAACCGAGATGATCCTCATGATAGTTGAGCTAATCAAGGAGTGCACCCTGCCAATTGAGACTATTTAGTGCATAGATTCTACACAACTCTGTCAAGTGGTCAGTCTTCAGCCAGCATATGTTCCAGTAGGGCAGGGTTGAGTAGATGATTGTTTGTTAAATGATATTTTGGAGGACTATCATGCCATGGTGAGGTTGATAGTTGGGAGTGATCGGTTGACCAAGAGGAGGGTAGACTAGAGTTTGATGCTGATGAGGATGACATGTTGGATGACTTAGTAAAAGTCCACAATGTTGATACCTGGGGATCCCTGTATAGAGTTCAGCATAGCCAAGAAGGTGCTATAGTTGAGGAAGGTGACACATCTCACTCAACTCAATATCTCCTCCAACAAATCAAACAGAAGGATGATCAGATTGGTAGTATGGAGAAGAAGGTAGAAGAGTTGATGGCTGTAGTTCTAGCCTTACAGAACTAAGCCCCAGTTTCATAGCCTTCCCCCATGGAGGCTGATCAGCCTGAGCTAGTCCATACTTTAGATCATTCCAAGTGCACTACCATGGAAGATGATGCTGCTAGCTTGCATAGGAAGGTCACCGATAGTACCTCCATGCATGAAAAGGACATAAAATAAATGCTAGAGTAGCAAGTGAAGAAAGCATTAGCATGAACCCAGGGGAGCTCATCTATTCTAAATTATAGATCTTACCCAAAGGAATTTAATGTAGTTCAATACCCCAAGGGTTTTGTGTCACAATCTTTCTAGATCTTTAATGGTAGTGGGAACCCAAGGCAGCATATAGCACACAGGACAGTTGTTGCAACACTGGTGATAGTGATGCACTTCTTTTTTGCCTCTTTATCAGTAGCCTAGTAGGTATTGTATTTGATTGGTATGTCGAACTGCCCAATGGTTCAATAAAGACCTTTGCAGAGTTAGAGCATCTCTTCATTAAAAGATTTGTAGGAGCTTAGCAAAGGGTAATTATAGGTGACCTCGTTGTAGAAAAATAAAAATACAATGAGTCCCTTATTGATTATATTTTTAGATGACATAACTTGAGTATGAAATGTGAACCACAATTGTAAGAGTAGCATACCATTGAGATTCTATGCAAGAATATCCATGGCATGGTCACCATCATTCTTATAGGCTTTACCATTAAGACATTTGAGAAGTTAATCAGCAAGGCAACTAACCTATAAGAGAAAGCCAAATTGTTACCCTTTTTAGACCAGCCATCCAAGCCAAAGCCTTAGAAGGCCTTTGAAAAGAAGCCAGGGATAGTAATGCTAGTGGATAAAGGGAAGCAGTTAGCTAGTGTTCAATTTGAGAGGTCGAGATTTCAATAGTCTCTATTACCACCTCTTCCACTACCTCGATCGCCATACTGGCCACCACCACTGCCACAATGGCCACCACAACTACCACAATAGCCTACTCAATAGATATCTACTACTAGGTAGCTACTTTCTATCTACTCTTGCTGAAAAACTAAATAAGTCATACTCATTCAAGAGAGAGGTAGTCTGGAAGATCTTCAAGAATCTCTTAAAGAAGCCCTGATTTCCAGCTACCTGAGCTTAAAAAGCTGGAAGAAGTGGGCAAGAGTAATGATCCTAGCTATTGCCCCTACCACCGCATGTTAGGCCATGTCTTAGAGGATTACATTACTTTTAAGGATTAGCTTGAACGTAGCTACAAGTGAGGAGCTATAGTTATCCCAAAGGAATACTTAGTAAAATAACTATCTAGTTTAATTAGAGTAATTCTTGAGGATACTTCCGATCCTCTTAAGATAAAAGAAGGTTGGGATATTTTCTTATCTCGTGCCTTTAAAAAGATCATTTTTAAAATCAAGAAACTTTCTCTATAAGTACTTGAAGCAGCTCAAACCTTTAACATTAAGGAAGGTTTGCTAGTTGTGAAGGATAACTCGGGGAGGGTGGAATCCCATCACCAGTAGTAGCAGCCTACCTCACTTTCTTGGGATAGATCTATAGCACAACCACAATCTGAGTCCAGTACTCATTCCACCATTGTAGCTACTACCACCTCCACTAGTTCCTCCACCTCTAGCAGGAACATTGTGTCAGCAGATGAGGGAATCAAACCCTTTGTCACGCTTATATTATTTGATATATATTATGTACCTGGGCTAAAATTAAAGAAATTAATGAAGAAATTTGATTCCACTTAATGCTCCCAATTTTATTCTAATCGAAAGCTCTCTTAATCAAAATAATATTAGCTAAAATAATTTTGATCAATTCCTATCCGATTTATAATTGGACTTCCCTTTTTTGAATCAATCGGGTTCACCTCTTGAGAATGACTTGGAGTCATCTAACTCTAAAGATCCTTTAGGAGAACTTGTAAGTACATCCGATGAGAAAATAGAACTTTTCACAAACTCATCCTTCCAAGAAGTCGCAGAAGTCAACCTCTACAGCGGCAAAGTTCTACTTCCTAGGGTAGCACCTCAGGATAGGGGTAAACTAGTCATTGGTTCTAATGAGCAGATAGCCCCTCCACAAGATGCTCCACCTATAGATATGCTTGTGGAGGACTAGCCCAAAGTTGATTACAACATCCTCACTCATCTTAGAAAGTTGTCAGCTAAGCTAAGCATATATGATGCCCTTGTCTTATCCAAAGAGATAAGGGAATCTCTAATCAAAGCCTTGCTTGATCCGGAGATATGCTTAACTCAGCTTACCACTACTGAAGAGGAAGCATGCTACTCAAAGGATATCCTAGAAGTTACATTCATGGATGAAGACCTAATTCTAGAAGCACAATCATCCCCTCTACATTATAGTGGATGTTGGCAAATTCTGACTATCCAGAGTTCTGGTTGACCCAAGTGTATCAGTCAATATTATGAGTCTAAAAACTCTTACCTACTTGAGGATTAACATCTCTAAACTCCAAAAGGAGAGGATGATGTTGAAAGGATTCAATGAATAAGGTGAGAGGGCCATAGGCTCCATAGTGTTGCCATTAGAGATAGATAATTGGAAGATTGAAGCTAAGTTTCACATAATAGACTCAGATACATCTTTCAATGCTTTGCTTAGAAGACTATGGATACATCAGAACAATATGGTTTCATCCTCTTTACATCAGTGCATCAAGTTCTTAAGAGGTGGAATCGAATCTTATGTCAAAGGAGATCTCAAGCCCTTTATTATAGATGAGGTCGGGATAAATGAGGATGTCGCCTACTACCTCCCCCAAAACCAAAAGATCTATTCTCACAAACTTAGTCAAAATCTTCATGTGAGAGAAAAAGAAAAAGATAGAAAAAAAGAAAAAGAAAAAGAAAATAAGAAAGAAAATGAAATAGAAAAGAAAAGGGAGCAAGAAGAAGACATTGAGGAGGAAGTACAGCCTGAGAACAGATTTCACCCATAGTTTGTTACTCTATTCGAACAAGTAGAGGATGACCCAACCTCTACCAGGATGAGGAAGAAGCAAATTCAGAGGGAGTCCCAGGGGTGGAAGGCCTCCATGCTTACCACTCACCATGAGATTCATCCTAGCTACTAGGAGTACATTTGCTATCCATATAGACTTAGAATCTAGTTCAAATGATGAGTCTTATATGGCTAACACACTGGCCAGCTCTTCTTGACAATAGATCCCGTTGGAGGTGACACGCAAGCCAAACCATGATGAAGACTGTATTTCCATGCAAAGCATAAGCGTATCCAAGTCCTCTTTATGTGAAATTGCTAGGCATCAGTTGGAAATCTTAGCTCCAACCTCATTTTTCTCACAAAAAAATTGAGGGTTTGGTAGTTAGGGAGACCCCTAAATTATCCATAGCTATGAAGATTCAGAGGTTCTATCCTAGAGCATCATTCTTAAGTCAAGAAGTTGATGTAGAACTTGAGGATGATTCATATAAATAATTGAATTATCTTTTGATTATACTCGCCATGTGTTCTAAATCTATTAAAGAAGGGTTTAATTCTGCATACATAGTCTTAGCACAGGTTAGATTACTTCAAAAGGATATGGAACAATAAATGCAAAAGCTCAATCAAGACCAGGACTAGGCATTGGTACACTAGGCTCAGTCGATGATGATGATTACTGCTTGGTCATCACTAATCACTTGGAAACTGAAAGGTTCTTTTCAAATCATAATAACTCAAATGAGGAGGTGTGCTTAGAAACTTCAAATGACTTAGATGATTTCCAAGTCAAAGATGCACCACCGGAGTTCAGAGAAGAAATTAAGTCAACCATTGATGAGTTCAAAGAGATCAACTTAAGAACTGAAGACAACCCATGCCCGATATACATCAGTTTATTATTGAATGAAACTGATACCAATCACTTTGTTAGGCTATTCACTGAGTTTAAGAACTGCTTTACATGGAGTTATGAAGAAATGCCTAGATTTGCTCCTAACATAAAAGTCCATAAGCTAGCAATACATCTTAATGTTAACTCTATCAAACAAGCTCCTAGACGGATGCAATTAGACATTGAACAACAGGCCATTTCTGAAATTAAAAAATTGATTGATGCTAGTTTCATCTAGGAGGAAAAATACCCCCACCTAGTTGGCTAGTGTTATCCCAATTAAGAAGAAGAATTGCCAAATTTGCATATGCATCAATTTTAGGGATCTTAATAAGGTATATACAAAAGATGAATTTCCACTACTAATACCAGAACTGATGGTAGACATTGCCTCATCTCATGCAGCCTTGTCTTTCATGGATGTTTCATCTAGATATAACCAAATAAAGATGTCACCTAAGGATGATAAAATACTACCTTTAGAACCTCGATCAGAATCTATTATTATAAGGTCATGTCTTTTAGTCTTAAAAATGCTAGTGCCACATACCAGTGAGCCATGACTCAAATCTTTGATGAACTCACTCATCACCAAGTAGAATGTTAGGTCGATGATCTCATGGTCAAAAGCAAAGAAAAGGAAGACCATCTCTTTGACTTGAAATAGTTTTCGAGCAGTTAAGATAATTTAACCTCAAGATGACTCCCCTAAAGTGTGCATTCAGAGTAGCTTCAGGTAATTCCTTGGGTTCATTGACACCGTGGAATCGAAATCAATCTAGAGAAAATTAAAGTGACATTAGAAATGTCACCCCCTAAAATTCTAATTCAACTCAGATCATTTCAAGGGAGATTGGCATATCCAAGATGCTTTATATCCAACCTATCAAGTATGTGTCAACCATTCTCAGCATTGGTAAAAAAGGTTGCCAAATTCAAATGGGACGATCAGTGCCAGCATGCCTTCGAGAGCATCAAATAGTACCTAATTTTCTTGGAATTTATTGCCAAGGTAATAAGGGGAATTGATAATTCAAACCTTAACTACCCCTTTAATTATTTTAATAATTAATTAATAAAATTCAAATAGTAAAATTAATTAATTTAAGCTCATTAACCATTGATTAATAGTGAAGTGATGAGGGAGAGTGATTAGGACCACTTTCCTAATTACTTTTCCAAATTCATTTTATTAAAAAAGAGAGTTAATTAATGTGAGATTTAATTAAGGAGTTAATTAATCAATAAAATGACTAAATTAAATGAAATTAAAATGTTAATTGCTCTAAATAATTAATAATGAAACCGAGGGTTCCTCTTTATGTATTTAATAACATAAAAACCCTTAAGAAAATTATGATTAACCCATAAGTATGAGAAAATCATAAAAGTACTTAACTAGATTCTTTAACTTAGTTAATCTTTAATTATGAGCCAATTGTATTAGATTCTATAAGAGCATTGTAATTTTATTTTCTCACATGTTCATATTATTTGTGACTAATGATTAAATAATTAATTAAATTGAAGAGAATAAAAAGGGTAATTAAGTTATTTTGATCAATGATCCAACTTAATTAATTCTTAAAATTCATCTAGTTACCCTTCCTTAAACCAACTATGATTACAAACTTAGGAATGGGATTAAAATAGCAAATGATAATCTCTCTTCTTCAGGTTCAATCCAAATCCAAAAATCAAATTAATAAAAAGCTTTAGTTTTTTTTTAAATGGTTTTATTTAATGTGATTGTCCTTGGGAACTTGTGTAGTTGAATGAATCATATGGTTGTGTTTAGCTATTCCTTTTTAATCACTTTAAATCTTGTATGCCATGTGATCCCATGCATTTATGTTTTTCAAATTCAAATGAATCAAATGAAATCTATTCATGTAAGCTTACATGTGTTGGCTTAATTTATTATATGTGTGCCAATTATCTCTATTAAACTCAAATATTTTTTCTTAAGTGTATAAATTGATAACAATGTTTGGAATGATAATAGTTATGAATACATATAGGGCTTGCATGTGTTTATAGCCTAAGCATGTGAATGTGAAGCTCTCTTTCTTATGTTTCATATATAGACTTACATAGGTTTCAATGTTAATAAGTATATAGTCTAGACATCCCAAGAATACAAGGCTTTAAGTAGCCCCAAGGAGGTCATTTGATTACCTCACTTCTGTGGTTAACAAAGGCACGTACTTATTTAATTTTATTCTTATGTATATTTGTATTAGAATTTGGATAAAGCATTAATTCACATGCATAAATAATTCAATCAAATAAAAATATAATATTTTGCATGATTTTGATTCCTCCAATCATGTATACATTCATGTGTATTTAAGATAGCAAGTATATAGTTTGGACATCCCAGGAATACGAGGCTTTAAGTAGCCCCAAGGAGGTCATTTGATTATCTCACTTTCCTGGTTAACAACAACACATACTTGCTTACATCTTTCATACATGTGTATGTATATGTGATTAAATAGTGAATGTAAAGCCTTCCTCCTTATATTCATATATAAATCTACAAGTGTTTGAACGCTAATAAGTATATAGTTTGGACATCTTGGGAATATGATTCTTTAAGTAGTCTCAAGGAGGTCATTTGATTATCTCACTTCCTTGGTTAACAAAGGCACACACTTATTTAATTTCATTCTTATGTATTTTTGTATTGGAATTTTGATAGAGCTTTAATTTACATGTTTATAAAAAAATTCAATCAAACAAAATATATTTTCCAATTGTATGTATCCATAACCATTTTAGTGTGCCAAAATAGATTATATGTATAGGTATGCTAAGTGTTAAATCATATGCATGTTATGGGTGATGGAAAGGAAAGATTTAACATATTCTATATGATAGTAATTCAATTACATTAATATTAAGATGTATTTCATATTGAATAGGTTCTTTAAGTTAACCTAAACTTAGGATTAATAAAAAAATATTTAATAAACCATTCACTAAAGAGAACTAAACCAAATTAATGTGTTTTAGTAAGTGGCTTAAGATAGGGATAAAAGAGGGCAAGCCTCTTTCTTCTCTTTATAATACTTAGATGTTACATGTAAGTCAAATGAAATAAAGCAAAATATAAATTAAAATTCACAAATCAACTAAACAACTTGAAATGAAACCAACCTTCATGATTAAATTAACATTTCAAATTTATAAAATCATAACTCTAATGCTTAATTAAGAAAACCACACAAAGCTTTAGCACACACATTATAATTAAGCAACCACTTCTAGTCCTAAGTTAGGACGGTGTATGTGTGATGTAATATTTTAGACTGGATGTTATGCTATATATTTTATAGATTGGATGTTAGGCCGCTCTTAGCCTAATGTTTCCTTCTATAGGATTGTGCTTAAAGGGTTTACTTAAAATAAATAAAAATGTTTTATTTGTAGATTGCTTAAGACCCTAAGTATAATATATATTAGGACAGGTGGGCTTGGTTACCCATGTGCAGGGTCCTAAGTCTAAATTTTAAAATATAACTACTTACGATTATATGTTTAGCTAACCTCTATTTTGCAGGGTAATTAGATTTACTTTTCCTATAAAATTATAATTTTTCAATAAGAATTATGATGTGTAATGGCTAAAAGGCTTTGTCTTGGGGTGCCCTATGATGCCCTTGGAGCATAATCAAATCAAAAGTAAGAGATGGAGGACATGAAGAAGTGAAGAAATGAAGACCCCATAGCATGTATTCATTTCTAATTGTAATCATTCTTTTATATTCCAGGTTGTATTAGGGTAGAGCTGGTCTACCCATTTTTCCTCTTTTTCAGGGTGTACGGTGGTAAGCAGCCACACCGGCCTTTTATTCTTTTAAAAACATTTTCATGTTTGATTGATGTTATGTTTAGATTGCGCAATAGGTTTGCATCCTTTTCATAGTTTCTTCATATTTGATGATCGTATGTGTGGCCTATATGTGGTAAGCTCTTAGGATAAAATTATTTTTTCTATTCAATTAATAACTCATAACCAAATTTTAAAATAATTCATCATCATAAAGCTTAGGCTATAATCAAGATAATTAAAAGATTTAGTAACCCCTTAGTTGTATGTTGTATGTCTAACATCATGCATACCATCTTGAATCATTCTTGCTAAATGAGGGCCTCTAATTTTGCACTTTTGGGATCATTTAACTTATGAGAGAAACCCCTCATGATGGAGCTTCACCCTCTTTCTCTCTTGATTTGGAAAATAATCAATTTTCTTCATGCATTTAAGCATAAATATCCTAAAGCCTTTGTCCAAAATAATGTGTCAAAATATTATAAAATTTGAAAATATGTTGCATTTTTAGACTAAGCCATATGCTCATACCACACATGCTCTAGTCTCTTAGGGAGTGGGTTTAGGACTTTAATTTCTTTCTAATTAAATAATAAGCCTATCCATCTTGCAATTTCATAATACTGGACTATATGATTTTGAATCTTAGGAGGTGTTAGCTGGTGGCCACCCTAGGCGGTTGTAAGTCTAGAAGAGTCAGTCGGGTCTATCTTCTCTTGTGAATAGACCCTTATGTCCACCATTTGCTTAGATTTAGGTCGTGCTTTAGCTTGTGCTAATGCTCTTTAGATTTAAGATCTGAGATAGCTAGATTTCTTTTCTCTACAAGCATAAATCCTCATCCCTTAGGCATTTTCTCAATCTTGTGTTGATGGATTATAAGCCCTAGCAATCTAATAATATTTCAATTCAAATAAAATAAATCCTCTCACTTTCAAACATATAAAGCCTCATCATAGGATATATTGAAATACTTACTAAGCTTCCTAGTATCATAAGTATTCCTTACTTATTTTTCTTTAGATTCTAAAATAAGTCTTTATACTTGAATGATTCTACTTGATTTTTCAAAATATCAAATTTATTGATAATCTTAATCTTGAAATCTTTGGAGATCATAATTGTCTACTTTCATTGAGAGTGTTCTTAGAAAGTTCTATTTCCTAGAATGTTATTAACTATCGAGGCTTGTCTCCATAGGGAACTAAAAAAACCTAGCATAAAATAAACCCTCCTTTACTTTTCCATGTAAAGTAGAGGAAGAATCTTTGGCATATACAAAGACCCATCATGCCTTAGGAGTCCTTATTAAGTGATTAGGTCTATTGTGGGGTGATGTTTCTATCTTTCAAGAGAGTATATCATACCTTAATGTTGCACCCGATCACTTTAATAAGTACCCCCAAACATCTATGTGGTTTCCACCCGACGCATCCAAAAATAAATCACCACACTATGCAACTGAATCCAAAAGGAGATTGGTTTTCAAAATTCAAGTAGAATTAAATCACACTTTTGGCATTTGCTGATGACTTATTAAATTTTTGTAATAAGAGAAAGAGATCCATCAATACAATGATGACAATCATTAAAGATTTCACATGATCATTAGGTATGAAACTTAATACTAACAAGTGCTTTTTTTATGACAGGGAAGGGTATTTCCCACAATAAAATTAATTGGATTAAAGAGAAGGCTGGTTTCTCTCACACATCTTTTCCATTTCAATACCTTGGCATTCAACTATACAAAAGAAAACTTACCTCCTCACTCTATCATGGACTCCATAATAAACTATAAAGTAGAATACAATCATGGGAGAACTCTTTTGGTGGACGGATCATGCTGGTGAAAAGCATTATCAACTCTATTCTTTTATACACTACCCAAGTGTAGTATATCCCTAAAATAATTTAAAAGATAATTGAAAGGATGCTTAATAGATTCATTTGGAGTCACGAGCATAAATCAATTCATTGTACTAGCTAGAAGAAGCTATGCAAACCAACGTCTAGTGGTGGATTAGGATTCAGAATGATTAAGGATAATATCAAATGCAACACCATCAAATTGTGGATTAGATTCAGAGAAAGAAATATATTATGAGTTGAATAATTGTATTTGAAATACTATCAAAATAGTCACCCAACGATAATACAAACAAAGAAATTAGATTCTCCAATTTGGAAACATATGTTACAGCATCATGAAGAGGCTAGAGATTTGATCTTTCAGAATCTGGGAGATGACAAAATTGATTTTTGGAATGATCACTAGTTTGGGGATGGGGCTCTTTTCAATTGAAGGTCTGAAGGAAGGATTGAATACTTACGATAAGTCCTAATTTTTGGACTGACTTACATTTGAATGAATCAAAACTGAAGGAGAAGATCCTAGAACACTTATGTAAAATAATTTGTAAGATACCAATGAAAAATAATAGAAAGGACAGACTCTTTATCAAAGGTCACACTAATGCTACATCCATTTCCAAAGTTATTTGTAGAAGATGGTGGGATACAATTGAAAAACTACCATGGGGTAAAATCATTTGGAATTCAGTATATAAGCCATCAATATCATTCTTCTATTAGAGACTATTCCACAACCTTATACCAATGGATGACATCCTCAATATTAAAGGTTTAAAAATTACTTCAATATTCTTATTATGCAAGGAGGAAGAGGAAAGCATTCTACATTACTTTATAAGATGTAAATTCAACAAAAATATATGGGGAAGTACTTAGTAACATCTACCAGATTGATATGAACTATAAAGTCAATTATATATGTTAATTAATAGATAGTTGGCAGCCTAAGGCTCAATGGAATATCAATATCATGCTGATCACTCCTCTGGTTTCTTTATGGTTCATCTAGATGGTTAGAAATGACATTAAACATAATGATAGCATAGTAACAACAAATATTGTAACAAGGAATATCAGAGATTATCTTTACAAAGCCTTTCTACATAGGACTATTTGAAAGACACAATTTGCTGGAAGGATGGATTATGTCAACAACTTGGATGTTTGTGTCAACAATACTAACCATAGATGGAAGTTAATTTACTGGAAGAAATCATCCCATGACACAATTAAGATTAACATTGATGGAAGCTTCAACCCTAATATTGGTTATGCTGGCATTGGAGGAATCTTTAGAGGAAGAGAAGGTATACATTTATGCCATTTTTAATACCTTATGCTACACTATCACCCTTACATGCTGAGATTACAACATGGCTATTTGCGCTTAAGATTGCATTTGTTCATCCAAGGAGGATGTATTGGATTGAATCTGACACATATCCACATTTTAAAGGAGAACAAAGAAAGCAACACCCCTTGGTTCATCATCAATGGAATCAAAGCCTTGAAGAACCTTATAAGAAAACTAAATGTCTTCTTAGGTCATTTGCATAGGGAGGGTAATAGACCTACTGATCTTCTTTCCAATTGTGGTGTTCTTTCCCTATCTTTTTTGCATATCCTCTTTTATGGGCCCACAACTAGCGATTTTGTTGCATGGTGATAACTTAGAACTTCCTTATATAAGAGCTAAACACTTGTAGAATGTTCCTCTTTATTTCTTTTTTGGATTACTTGTATTTAAATGATCAATAAATTTTTTTACTTTCCCAAAAAAAAATCCTAAACTTATCTAAGAATGAGTTTAGACATGTTCCAAGGTGATTAATCCATGTTGGAGTTCAAATGGCTTGAATTATATCACTTAAGAATCACTTTCATTTGGCTTTATCTAGCATGTTCCATTTGATGTATTGGATTTAGATTTAAGTTTCAATTATGTTTGTTTAGCCATTTATGATGTCCCCAATTAATGGTTTCATGAAATTTGGAATTGGTTGCTTGCTTATTTCAACACTAAACCCATTATAGCTTAAATGGATTTGGTTGATTCCAATTGAGTCAAATGACCTTCTTGACTCAATCATAATATATTAGCTTTTAATTATGTTAATTCAAGTATTTGGAATGATTTAATTCAATTGAATTTCATTTATTTTGGGTTTAAAATTCACTTTGGCCCAATTTGGGCTTAATGGGTTAAGATTAGTCTAATTAGGTCAAATGACCATATTAGTCAAATTAATCATAATAATTGATTAATTTATGTTTAATAATGTTTTTTAAATGATTTTAGATGATTAAATTGGGTTGATTTCAATTTAATTTTGATTTGAATTCAATAAGGTCCATTTAGTCTCATTTAGATCAAGTGGTATAATTAACCTAATTAAGGCCTTATTGGGCTTAGATTCATTTGATTCATGTTTAAACATATTTATTATTTATTTTATTATTTAAAATCTTTGGAATGATTTAATTTGGTCAAATTATAGTGGATTGACCTATGACTTGGTGGGACCCACATAAGTCAACCCTATGTTTAATGGTTGACTTTCATTTAGATTTGACTCCATTCATATTCATGAAATGGACTTTATGCTTTTGGTTTGATATAATTTGAATTTATTTTAACTTTAAGTGAATTTCTTTGGGTTCAAGTGATTTTGAGCTTACGTAGGGTAGTTGGGTTAGCCATCCCAGTTACCTTAGCCTAAGTTCATTTATATTTAATTTTCGGTTGGAGCATATTCAAATTAATTATTTTATTTAGATTTGGGTTGGGTTTGGATCCACTTAATCCCATTAGGTTGAGTTAAATCCTAAGAGAATTCACTAAGTCACTAACCATAGTGATTTAAGTGCTTAAATCAGGAAGCTCCTAATCTAGCATTAGGTGTCCTAATTCTGGTTTTAGAAATGTTGTTAATCTCATTCAAAAATGAGGTCAACAAGTACCCCTGAGATCTATGTGGTGTCATAAATTTTCTCCACAATGATGAACATGACACTATAAATTCAACTCTTACTGATTAATTATTATAAAATATGTAACATATACGTTAAAGATATCATATTTTTTTTATTTAATACTTATATGCATGTTGTCTTTTTAATATATGCATTAAAAGTAGGAGTTGAAGTTACATATTATATTTTTTTACATTCTTTAGTTGCACATTATTTGGTAGCATATACTGTACTTGCACACTATTTTTCTTTACTTTTTTTGCATGATATTCATTTACATACTTTAGTTGCACACTATATTTAGATACTATACTTGTCCCCTACTTTTTTAGATATTGTACTTGTGCTCTATTTTTAAGATATATACTTTAGTTATATACTATTGCATACTATCTTTTGCATACCATAATTTATTACTTAGCTTTATTTCTGACAAATCTAGCCACTGTACTTTTTTTAACAGATTGCATTATGTGTAGAGATGACCTTTCATGATGATCAATTATGAGCATCTTCAAGAGGAAGAAGAAGACTATGTCTCGACCCAATCTTCATGCAATCAGGCTACCACCATGGTCATCACCATGACATACACTTCAATTTTGTCACCTCGAACTCCTAGGCCTGCCAGTACATGCGCCTACCACTCACTTGAGCCTATTGATACTACACCATTTTACTCGTATCAGGCACACATGTCATAGGGGGTATAGATTTTATCATACATCACCAAATCAGATTGATCAATTTACACCCACTGAGCCACCAACAACATGTATTTTTATTAAAATAGAGGGAGACACATAAGTTTATCTTTCAATTTTAAATTTTTATGGTACTAATCATTTTAATTATATTTTCAAGTTCAATCCTTCTAGATAATCCATACTCAAAATTATGGACATAATAAATTTCAAATTTGATGCTCCTTATATTTCATGGAAGAAGATGCTATTTGAATTGCGTGACATGTGGTTCAAAAAATTAGAGGTATTACTGTAACTCTTTATGCATATATAATACGTTATATTATGTTAAAATACTAATGATTATCATTCATATGTTTTTTATTACATAAGCATTTTAGATGGCCACCGAAGCACAACCAGAACATCATAAGAAATTTTGAGTCTGGAGGTATAACACATTTACATGATATGTTCACATACATATGCAACTCTGGCGAAGATTACTTTGGATTGGAGTAGATGTATGGGCTGAGCTCTATAGAGCCTACGTCTCCCTAGAGTTCATTTGAAATACATAATAGGTTAAACAAAACTAAGCATCTGATTTTAGGGACATGGGCAACTCTCTACACACTGAGTGCAAGTGGCCTTTTCCATAGGTTTTACAGAGGGTTTGCAAAATTATTTCTAACGGTTCTTCAAAAATTTATTTCTGATAGATTTACCATTGAAAATCCATCATAAATGCTTTTTTTAGTCAGATTTTTTAGCCATCGAGATGTATTTCTAATTAAGGTTTTACCAGTGGGGTGAAATTCATCAAAAGTCCATTAAAAAACTATACTTTTGATGGAATTTTGGACAAAAATTAACAATTTTTTTGTAGTGATACTTCTTGTGGTCTCAAATATATTATATAAATTTAGAGATTTGACCTTTGATGATTTGTTTAATGAACTACCACCTTTAAGGGATATACAATAAGCCATAGACTTGATTTTAGGTTCATAGATACCTAGCTTACCACATTATAGAATGAACCCAACCTTTTATTGGTCATTTTTTGTGGTCAATTTTGATGATATTCTTATCTATAATTTTGATGACGAGTCTCATTTACATTACCTAAGAATAGTTTTGGTAAAATTAAGAGAGGTAAAATTATATGTGAACCTTAAGAAATATTTCTTTTGTCAACTTGAAATTATCTTTTAGGATTTATCATGTTTGTTGATGGTTGAAGCCGGATCCAACAAAGATCAAATCTATCATAAATTGGCCTACCCTAAAATCTTTCATAGATATTAAAAGCTTTCATGAGTTAGCCACTTTTTATAGGAGATTAATTAATAACTTAATACAGTTGTAGCTCCTATTATCGACATCTAAAAAAAGATAAAGTAGCTTGGACTATAATTGTTAAAAGGACCATGGAATAAATTAAAATTCTTATGACCACATCACTAGTATTAAAACTTCATGATTATAATAAAATATTTGAAGTAGCTTGTGATGCTTTAGGTGTTGAAATTAGTGGAGTATTCAGTAAAAAAACCATCCTGTTGCTTTCTTTAATAAGAAAATGAATGATTCTAGAGAAAAATATTCTACATATGATCAATAATTTTATGCAATTATTCATACCCTTAAGCATTTGAGACATTATCTATTACATAAGAAGTTTATTCTGAATACGGATCATCATGCTCTAAAATTCATCAACTCCTAAAAGAAATTGAACTGTAGATATGCTAAGTGGGTCGAATACCTTCAATAATTTTTTTCTTTTATACTTAAACATAAACTATGGTTAGAAAAGAAACTAGCAAATGCCTTATCTAAGATATCTCTAGTAGTTTCATCCTTAAAATTTCAAATCCCTATATTTGAATCGTTAAGGAAAGCTCATATGATTTTTCTTAATTTTCATATGATTTATTTAGAGTATGAATCTAAATCCTTGACTTTTGATAGCTCCTTTATTATTATTGATGGTTATCTTTACAAAGATAAGAGGTTATGTATTCCTAGAACATCCATGAGAGAGTTCCTTATCTCTAAATTTTATTTCAAGGGCATAATAGGATATTTTAGTAAATTAAAGATCCAATATCTAGTTGAGCAAGATTTTATTGGCCATCTTTAAGAAAATATGTTGAACCTGTTGGAACCTAATGCTATACTTCTCATTAAGCTATGACTACAAGACAAAAAGTAGAATGCTACATCTTTACCTATTCCTTTTGGCCTTGGGAAGATATATCCATGGACACCTAGAGGACATGACAATATTTTGTGGTTGTGGATATATTTTATAAGATGACAAATTTTCTACCTTGTTGAAAATAAATAATGTATCCCACATAGAAAGATTATTCTTTCAAGAGGTTGTGAGGCTACGTGGGGTCTCGTATATCATAATTTTTAATATAGATGGTAAGTTTATATCTTATTTTTGAAAGACCCCATGGAAATTAATGAGAACACATTTAAGTTCTCCTTTGTTTTCACCCACAAATTGATGGAGAAATAGATGTAGTCATAAAGAACTTAGGAAACTTATTAATATGTCTAGTTGTGAAAACCTAGAAATTTGGGATTTAATTTTACATACATTTAAATTTGCCTATAATAGTATCATTTCCATGTCAACCCATAAAAGTCATCTTTTAAAATAATTTATGGCAACAATCCTAAGATGCATATTAGACTAACTAGCACACTACTCGTGCATTTTTTTTATTCAGCATATATATTTGCATGTGATTTTGATAGCCTTCATGAAGACATAAGAATAATTGGAAGTACAAAATGCTACATATGCTGAACATAAAACAAATAAAGATAAAAATTTAAGGAATATAAAGTAGGTGAAAATGTCTTGTTACACATTCACCCTAAGAGATTTCTTTCCACCAAATATAAACAAGTTATAAGCAAGTGCATGTGGGATATTTAAAATTATCAAAAAAAACTTGATACTAATATTTATATTCTTGAATTGCCCCATCGCATGTTTATTACTTATGTTTTAAATATGGAGGATTTAATTTCTTTTAGAAGAGTTGCATAACCTCCAAATTTACAATATGACACTTTTATAGGTAAAAATTATTTGTAGGTGCCTATCTAGTCAATATTTTTTGAAGTGGAGGAAGTTATCACTGAAGCAACCATCAAATAGTGACATTATATGGAGATTCCTAGTATTGTGGAAAGACAAGCCACAAAGTGAGGACATTTGGTTAACTTTGGATGAGCTACAAAGTTTTTCCCCTGAGTTTCTTGAAGACCTCCATGCTCCTAACTCTTCAATGAAGACTTCTTTAGGGTCTAGGGAATTGATGCATTAAAGGAAGAAAAAAAAATGATCTATTACAAGGTCCCAATCTAGATAGTGTTAATGTCACGAGCCTCATCAAATAATTATTTAATTTTGATGATAATAAACATATGATTAGATAACACTAATGATTTAAATACAAGCGATGTAGGAAATTTATCAAACTCAGCTGTTCAGTCAAATAGAGAAAGTTAAAGTAGTTCGACTAGGGTATTTTGAGAATTTTCATAGAAATTTCAAAATATGATAAATTAAAGCTCACAAAAATGAAAATTTTTGCTGAATCATTTTCATATGATTTATTTTGATTTTTAAAATATTTTTTTCATATTTAATTTGCATTATTTTCTAATTTTCTTGAAATGATCCTTTTTTTGATAATTTGACTACTTACATTTATTTAAGTCTTATCCATTGCATCTTAAATTAATTTTAGTTCATTTATTTCTTAATTAATTTCTATGTTTACAATAATTTTTATTCATTTATTTTAGCATGTGATATGATTTTGTTTATTGAATTATCAAAATTATCTTTTTTTTCTCTCTATTATCATGTATTTTCTCTTCCATATAAATAATTTTACTTGATTTTCATATTACTTCATGCATGGCCAAATTTTTTTTGTTTTAGGCATGATAAATTTTGTATGTATTATTTTATTTAATACCTTATCATCATTCCTTATTTAATAATTTTTATATATCAAATTTATTTATATGTAAATTGAATATTTCCTTCAAATATTTCCAAAGTTGGATTAATCATTTTAGGATGCTTTGGCTAGCCCATAAAGCATTTTATCTAATTTTATCTGATTTGGTTTGATTTAATTTAATGTAAATTAATTTAAATTAGTTAAAATTTAAATTCAAAAGAATTTTGATTTAAACCACTTTCCTAATTTAATTTCTTATTTTTAGAAATTTCTTGGTCAACCCATGTTATTGGATTTATTAATATATAAATTTTATTTTAAATTTAAATTGCTTCTTATTTAATCTCCTTAATTTATAATTAGTTGATTGCATTAAGTGCAGTTTGATTTATTTATGGAAATACCCCTTAGTTGAAATTCACATGATTTAATATAATTAATCTATTTGAATTTTAGATTTTAATATTGTATTTATTTATTTCCAAATTTCATTTCTTATTTATGGAATGATTTTGGTCAGATCCTATATGTTTTATTTAGGTTATTTTAAGTCTATTTGAATTAATTATGCTTAGTTTAAATTTAAATCTAAAGAGCCATTAATTATTACACTTTCCAAAATTAATTCATTTAAATCCCCCCTCTATTTTATTTATTTGATTAATTTATCTTTGTTTTAAAAATCAAATCAAATCAATTTCTTATTAATCCCTCATGATTTTTAATTAATAGATTATCATATATTATAGATTGACTCATGCTTAGAAAGCATGTGGTCGACCCATGCTTAATGAGTTATGTAATTTATTTGAGTTTGAATTAATTTTAATCTTTTTTTTGATATCTTCATTAATTAGAGTTTATTATTTTATGTAAATTGCATTTAAACATCTTCCCTCCCATGCTTTCACACTCCACATGATTTAAAATTTGAATTGATTTTACTTTATCACATGTGCTTTAATTTTCAATTTTTGATTTATTTCTTCAAGCAAATCCCCTCTCATTTGTTTCTCTCTTTCTCTTCCCTTGGACAAATTATACATGGATTAAACTCTATTTAAAAAGTGGATTTCTTGACTTAATCTTTTTTGCAAAAATTTCTTGAGTGCTCTCTTTGTTTTCAATTGCTTAAGCTTCATCTTTTCTTTGTTCTTACAACTTCAGCAACAATTCAAAGGGAGATCTTCTTCATCTTCTTCAAGTAATCATCAAGCATTGGAGAATACACCTTCAAGCCTTTATGCTCTCATCTTCATTCTTCTAAAAGGACTTAAGTAAGATTGTTGCAATTTGATTTCAAACTTTGTGATTTTTGAATTAGTGATTGAAAAGATTTTGTTCTACATTATTCAAATATTTTTTTTCTTGAGTTATTTTCAATTCATCTTTCAAGGATTTACATATCTCACATTGTCATTATTGTGTTTTATAAGTTCAAAGATTCTTTTCCAAAGGCTTTCACATTTTTGTTGATTTGTTTTTCATATTTTTGATTTTTGATTTATGCAAGTAATCATCATTTTACTTTGTGCATATATCTTTTTCAAAGTTAAATTTATTTCAATCATTTTGCATTAACATAATAACATTGCATGTTTTAAACTAAAAAGACTAATTATTCAATAAGCTTTCTTTAATTTATCTTGTTATTTCTTAGTAGATTTAAGTGAAAATTTTATTATAAATCGAAGAGATCAATCTTCTGTAATATATATTTTTTTTCTTTTTTGTTCCTTAAACTTATTAGGGTTGTACTTGCCCAATGAAAAAAAGTACATTGCTAGAATTATACTTGTCGGTGCAAGAAAGTAAGGGAGGTTCATTGTAATCTTGATTTGATTAGTGAATTCCTGATCAGGGTGACTAGAAGTGAACGTAGATTAATTTTTGGTTTTGAGTCGAACAACGTTAACAATTTTTGTGCTTCATGTTTTACTTTAAAGCATTTACTTTTCTGCCTTATATTTAGTTGATTACTTTGTTCTCTACTTATAATCAATCCTATATTCTTTGTAACTAAATTTTTTACAAAGTTTGAAAATTAAGTTTTATTTTGAAAATCTTTTAAACACCCAATTCACTCATCTTTTGGTTGTCATAGTCTCTTAACATATGACAACGCTTATGAGACTTTATATATATATATATATATATATATATATATATATATATATATATTAGATGAATTGTATTTTAAGTTTAGAGACAGAAAGGACAGCACTTAGGTGCTAGTTTTTTGGCATTTAGGCACCGCGGTTCACCTCGTTTAATCCAAAGGGGTACACCCTTTGGGAGTCTAGTAACTTGTATAAAATATTTTATTTAGTGGAATGAAGGATACTTGATGTTATTTTGCGCAATTTGAGTGAAAAATTTTTGGTTAGGGAGATTCTATTATCTCGCTTTGACGATCTACTTTAGTGAGTAGAGTTGTTGTGCATTTACTCTCTTTTGACCACACCATTCCTTCTAAAAATTTATCTTTGTGGTTAGTTGTCTCACATGACTGATATCTCACAATTCACTATTTGTCATGTCTCTCACAAAGTTTAATCATAATTGATGAGACCAAATCATTCAAGAATTACGGCATAGGCCTAAAGCTAAAATTTGAATTGCAAGGTTGATTAAATATTGAAGAAATATTTTAGTACAAATTATGATTGGATTAAGCTAAATGAATTGAATTATGAAATGATTTGCTTGATTTGATCTCTAAGCTGATTTCAAATTGAGTCTACATCAAGTCGAACAACTCCAAATCAACTTAAAACACAAATAATATAATATATATGATGTTTTAAAAAAAATAGATCTCTAAGCTAATTTCAAATTGTGTCTACATCAAGTCAAACAACTCCAAATCAACTTAAAACACAAATAATATAATATATATGATGTTTTAAAAAAAATAAATAATTTAAAAATGAATTAATTCAAAACCAAATTATATAAGTTAAGTTCAAACACACACACACACACACATATATATATATATATATAGATGTATTAAATTTATTTTAAAAATATTTAATTAAAATATTATGCTTAATTATTAGTTAAAAAATTAGAAGAAATTAAGTGAGATTTATTTGAACTAATAAATACTACTCAAAATCAAATTTATATATTTCACAACCAAATTATTAGGATTTTCATCAATTCAAATAAATCATATATATTTAACTAAATTAATTTATAATATAAATATCAAGTTACCATATCATGATACTACTTGGGTGAGTCTAAATGTTTTTACAAGAAAAGCTCTTTTCTTCTATATAAAGAGTGTAACACTAACTTCTTTTATGATGTGGGACAAAAGATTTTAGAAATATATTGAAACTTAACTTGAATGGTAGGAATAAAGAATTAAACAAAAGAATTACATTTTAAAATATTAAATGGGCTTTTAAATTTAAAAATAAAAAATAACATTTTAATTTTTAATTTTATACTCTTATTATAAATTTTTTTATAATATAAATAAATTATTTAGGAATATTAATTTTATAATAATATAGTTTAAATATTTCACATATTATATATTATATTATTAATTATATTTTATAAATTTAAAATAATTTTTTTGACATTAAAAACTTTATATATTTTTATTATAAATTATATTAATATTTATAAATCTATGTAAAATTTAATCTTAATTTTTACATATATAATAGATATATAATTATATCTTAATAGATTTTAATTTGATTTTTAAATTTATAATTATTAAAAATATTACGTATATAATATTTTTTATTTTATGTTTATCATATATTTATATTATTTTATCATTTAGATTATTTTTAATAATTTAAATATTTATTACGTCATCCGGTTCAACTCCCGGTTCAACCTCAATCATCGAACCTTGATTCTCTCTTTCTTCCGGTTCTATGTCCAGTCCGATTTTCACAACCTTGATCCTATATAAATTTATTATCAAAAAAGAATTTAAATTTAACAAAATATAATTAAACTTAATTTACATTAAACTTTTTATTAAAAATAGATAAAAATTAAATACTAATAACTAAATAAATCTAAGCTTAAAATTAAGTGAAGAATCAACTATTTAAAAAATTAATTAAAAATTAGATGGCTTTTATGTTCACGTGGAAAATTAATACAAAGAAATAAAATCCATTACTTTTTTATATAAATAATATCTTATATGCATTTGGTCCTACATCATTTAGAGCTTTAAAAGGAACTATTTAAATAGAAATAAAGAACATAATTTTTGAGCTCTTTAATTTATGTTGTTGCATCGATTTGGCTCATGTAGGTGAAAATTTTAAGGTTCTACTAAAATTTAAAATCTATTAAATTAAAGAATTATTTTTTAAGTTTAATGTTTTAGGTCAAATGTATTTATACTAATAAAAGATGGTTAAATATATTAATTGAAGGGTCAAAAAAATTAGAAAGAAATATGTCTATCAAAAAATATTATTATTTATGAATAATTCATGTTTCTTATATTCAAATAGTTGGTTGTGAATCGGAGACGAACAAATATTTTAAGCTTGAATTATAAATGAGCCAAACAAAAATAATCATTTGTTTGATCGTATTCAACTTATTTTAGTTCGAAATAAGAAATTATATATATTATTTATATAATAATGTGTTATGTAGATTTATATGTGAAATAAAGGTACTGTAGCTCATGTGATGGAGTGATTATGTATTTTCTACTGTATTTGTAATGTGTAGATTCGAATTTAGTATTTTGTATATAGTTTTTTAATTAAATTTATTATTTATTATTTCAATAATGTCATATTTTAGTCTTAAGATGGTTAAATATCAATTTGACTTAAATGTGTGATTTCAGGGCTTCAAATTCTAATCAATTTGAGCTAAACGAGCCAACATCAATAAAAAATCAGCTCGTTTAAGCTTAGTTCATTTTACTCTAAAAAGAAATGCCATAATCAAAGAAAAGAGCACAGTTCCACCAATAGAATTTGGTAAAAAAAAAAAATAATAATAATCTGAATGCCGGTTTTGTTGTGAATTTAATATTTAGACGGGAATTTAAAAAATAAATTAAAAATTTTAATTTTACAAATGATCAAATTTAATGCTATGTTTATAATTACTAGAAAAAAATAGATGCTTTGAATCGTTGTCACCCATGGGGCGAGGGGTAAATCGTAATAGAATCCTCCTTCCCGTCCCGTATATGGACTGAATGCCGAGAAGAGGGCAAAATAGAGAAAAGGCTCAAAACTTTTGGGCGTGGAGGGAAAGATCCAGTCCACTCCTCTTGGTCTTTAGCAGCGAGCGGGCGAAAGCAAGCACGAATTCCCCGCGGGGACTTGTCACTTTGGTGCGCGAACCTCAGTGTTCATTGTGAGTAGCTTTTCCTTTTCCAGATATTTTATATGGTGGAATTTTTTAGGGTTTTTGGTTCAAATTTTTGTTTTTTTCTGTGAGGTTTTTGAGTTCGTGGGAGTTGGGAGCTAGGGTTTGGGGAGTGCTAGGTTACTGTATTTCTTCCTGCTTGAAATGCTTAGACTCGTGCAATCTCCGCGTCCGCGCTTTCTGCTTTGTGTTTGTTGTCAGGATTGTCCTAGGGCTCTGCTTCTATGCCTTGGATTGATTCCGAGGTTCTTTTTCGAGCTGCAAATGTTAAATTTTGTGTTTATTTGCTTATTTTACTGGTTGTAGTGGTAGAATTGTTGCTTTAAATGTTTCAAAAATTGTATCTTTTTGTTTGTAGTAATTCGAGTTACTTTCTACTCAACTTAGGGTTTCCGATTTAATATTTTGATTATTCACCGTGTAGCCTGTTACAAGTTCGATCTTGTGGAGTGACTACGCTGATCCCTAATGGTTGCAATGCTTCTTAATTTCCGTATTTTGTATTTGCTTTTCCTAGTTTTCCTTTGTTTAGGATGATTGGTTTGTCGTTTAAAAACATTGCAATGATATAAAGTTCTGTTTGCTTTTGTCCTTTGTCATTCCAGACGCAGAACTTAGAAGAAGCTTTTTTAAACTGTTGGCTTTGTTTTTATTTTCTTCTTCAATGTTTGTTTTAGGAGCTGCATTTACTGGAATGGCTGAATCCAAGACAGTGGAAAATGGGTTTGATCCGCCTGATATTCCTTCTTCAATGTTTTCAACTGAAAACAAAGATGTTGTGGGAGATGTGAGCGGGACAAGCAAGAAGGATGTAGAAGAGAAGAAGAGCATTGAAGAAGTGAAGGGAGAGGTACTGGAAGAGAAGGGAGTTAAGGATTTGAAGGATCAAGCAGATAAGAAGGATGTGGAGGAAGTGAAGGATGTTGAAAATGTGAAGAGATCAGAAATAAACAACAATATTGATGAAAAGGACCTTGGGAACACCAAGGAGGGCGAAGAGAAGAAGGATGTGGAGGACGTGAAGGACTTTAAGGACAATGATCATGATGTGGAAAAGGAGGATGCTATGGTAACTAAGGAAGGAAATAAAAAGAAGGGTGTTGGAGAAACCGTTTATATGGAGGGACATGATGATGCAAATGACACTGAGGATGGGGAGGAAAAGAAGGGTGCTTGGGTAGCTGATGAAGTGGAGGGAAAAAGTGATGTTCGGGAAATGATATGTTTGGAGGGACAAAAGGATGCAAAGGATGCTAAGGAAGGTGATGAAAATAAGGATGTTGTGAAGGTTTTGGATGGGGAAAAAGGTAAGGGTTTTGGGGAAACTAAAGATTTAAAAGGGAAGAAAGTTGTTGAAGAAACTAAGCATGAGGAAGACAAAGTTGTGGAAGAACGAACCAGTGCTGAAGTGAATGATGTTGCTGAAGTGACGGAAGATATTGGAGGTGAAAATAACGTGCAAGCTTTTGATAATGTGAAAGATAATGGTGAGAAAAATTATATTAGTGATGTTAAAGGTTCAGAGAAGGAGGAGGTTGTAGAAGGTAAGGTTCACAAAGATGACAACATTGTGGAACAATTGCAATATGGAGAAAATAAGCAAGTTGGACAAGATGTTAATGATGATGAACAAAAGATAGAGTTAAGCAGCGAAAATGATGTGAAAAATAATTTAAAGCCGGTAATAGGTGATGAACTAGTGAAAGTGAAAAAGAAGCCTAAGGATGTTGAGACGGTGGAGGCTGAAGCTGGGAAAAAGAAGGTTGTAGTTAATGATAGAAGTGAGGAAACAGTTGCTATTAAAGGATTGAAAGATGAGGAGGATATTGCTGAGGACATTTACATATCCGAGGAAGAGGATGTTGCTGCTGAAGAGGATGATGATGATATAGAAAAGAAAAGTAGTAACAAGAAGGTGGCAAAGTCTTTCAAAAGGAAAAGGGGCAGGAGACAAAGGCCTGTCAAAAAAAGTGAAGTGAAGGACAAAAGCAAAGCAAAGGGAAATAATGAAAGTGCTAAAGAGACCAAGGAGTTGATGAGTACTACTATTGATGCAGTGCCATCACCTGTTGGCTCTTCTAGGGAGCGTCCTGTGCGTGAGAGGAAAACTGTGGAGAGATTGGTAGAAGTTATCGAGAAAGAGCCCAATAAGGCTGTCATCATAGAGAAGGTGCATGTTTGCTCTGTTTTTATATGATATTAGAAACATGCAATTGATTGTTGTACTGTGAATATTCAACAACCACTAATGTTGTCATTTGTAGGGCCGAGGAACTCCTTTGAAAGATATACCCAATGGTATGACACTGAATTATCTTACCTGCATCAGTATCCGCTTGACTGTTTCATGATGCTATAATATAGTTCATTCGATTCACATGGAATGCAAATATCTGAGTGATAGCATTTTTTTTTTCTCACTGTATCACGCCCATTTACATATAGGCTTCTGTCTATTTATATTTGGAAACATTCTCTCTATTTTGTTATGTATTATTATATCAAATATGCCATTTAGATTTATTTTTATCACCACAAAAGTGTTTTCTGTGTGCATAAATTGTTACAAATTTAATATGATATTTCTAACAACTCTTATGATTGCATGCAATGCTATCTTTGATCATGTTGGACACTACCATTACCATTTGTTTTTGTTTTTTGGTTTGTTGTTTTCACAAGACATGTATTCGTGAGCTCCTTGTTTGTGATGATTATTTTGTTTAAACAGTTAATTTAGAACATAGATATATTTTGGTATGATTTTTATGAACATGTTTTGAAGTACATCTATCCTATTGGACGCAGTTGTCCTTAATTGGAACCTGTGGTCAAGTCTTTTAGGGCTAAATACACTGTTATGATACATTGATGCCTTCTGTGGGAACCAAAATCAGATCATATTCAGCACGTGCTGAAATCAATAGTAACTGAATGTTATCTTCATTCGGTTCTAGCATGCCATTATCCTTCATATTTCTATTTTAATATCTTGGTTTTTATTAAGTACAACTTCTACCTCTATTTATAATCTCGTGGCTCCAACACCTCTGTCATTGTTGGAGTTGTTTTTTTTTCTTTTCTGATTTTTGCTATACTCTTTTGGCTTGTTTTTGTTTTTAATATTCTATGTTCAATTGATGCAAGTATCAATTTACTTTCGTTGGACTATTTTTCATTAAATTATGCAGAACTTGTTTGTATCTTCTCAAGAAACCTCATTTATTTTTTTAATTTGATTATCTTGAAAGTATTCCAACTGATAGATGGATATTGTGTTTGAGGATATTGTTTTCTTCATGAAGGTGCATTTGGGATAGCTACCGCTTTGTTTTAAATCAACAAATCACAACTACGCGACTACCAATTTTTTTATTGTTTTTTTAGAAAATTTTGTGAAAAATTATTTCAACTAGAAATTGTTAGATTTTATGAAAGTTATTTTTTTAATCTTTCAAATATATATATATATATATATATATTTGTAACTCCCACAACAACTTTTCAAAAAGTTGCTTTTCTCAACAGTTTTACAATCATCATTTCAAAAAATTACAACTACCCCAAAAAAATCCTAAATTTGCAGAAGCAATTACAACTACATTTGGCTACCAATTTTTTGGCTGCTTTTTAAAAAATTTTGTGGTGAAAAGTTGCTTTTGAGAATCAGAACAGTTACAATGTGGTGTTTGTTAGAAAGTTGTTATTTGAATCTTTTATTAAAAAATGTGTAACACTTATAGCAATTTTTCAAAAAACTGTTTTCCTATAATAATTTTACAACTAGCGTTTTAAAAAGCTACAGTTGTCCCAAACAGATCCTAAATTTACAGGAGGAATGTAATCTGGCATACATTGCATGGAGTTGAGTCTAGTCCATTGTCATTGTAATTTTTTTCTGATTTCCATTATGTGAACAGTAAGTACTGGATTTATTGGCAACTTACATCTGGTAGTGTTTGTTTTGTTCTACTTTTACCTTGGTGGTTAAGGATCATAGACCTACCAGTTAAACATGTATGTTTGAATTAAAGTAATGCATTAATAATTAATTGCTATTGAATCACACCCCTCAGCTCGCTATTTTAATTTACCAAATGTGGGTTTGTTTTGTCTACCTACGGGACAGGGCATGTTTGTTTTTTGGGATAACAGGACAAACTGTAGGAATGGTCTGGAAACATTATCATATGCCTTGATGTTCTAATCACGATTTCACAGTCTTCTTTCATGTACCTTTAATTTTAATTAAACACTTAAAATATATTATCTGCCTTCTTTTAGTTTTGATTATATTTTGTGAAAATATATTGTTGCATTTAGACATTTACTTTCCATTGATCTCTAAACGTTAACTCTTACCTTGGTCCACCTTTATTTGCACTAATACTTGTCTAATTTATGTTTGTTTGATGAGATTGTTTTCTGGGTCTTCAAGCATTCGAAGCAAGTGATTCCAATCATTAAAATTCATCTAGTTTGAAAGTAAGAACTACTTTTGAAGTTAGAAAGAGTAAGAGGTCATATTAATAATCATCATTAGCTTTATTAAACATTTTAGGATAGGCTTAATATATACTTATTCTCAATTCTTTCTTGTTAAGTATTATATGAGATCTTTAACTTGTTCTAGAAAATTTTTGTTACAAATCTTCTATTATATTATCTTTAGTTGACATCTTTTCCTTCCTCTTTTTTTGACATATATTTCATCTACTTACCCTCATCATTGTATTTTCTACCATTTGTTGCACAAAGCCAAATTTCAAGGACGACAAACCATATTTTTTTAGTTTTTGCTACATTTATCTTCCAAATATGTTACTTCTAGTTGAGTATAAAATAAATACATGAGATCACTTTTTGTTTTTATTTTGAATTAAAATGAATTTAGTATAAAACTTAGTGGTGGTGGGTGGCGAGAGGTGTCGATGGCTTGGGTGGCCCGCACTATGGTGGGCGTCAAGCAATGCGGCGTCAAGCAATGCTTAATGTGCCTGGTGCATTTGGAAATCAATTAAATTGGACAATCCTAAATACATTAAAAATTGAAGTAAAAGGTTGATTGCTAAATACATCAACAAATTAATTTGTACTCCTTTTTCATCTAATCAAATAGCTAAAATAAAAAACTGTTGCATTCCATTTTCTTTACATTTCTTTTTGATGAACCAAATGGTCTCTTAGTCTTTCTTCTTGGATTTACATTATTGATTTATAAAATATCCATAGTAAGGATTCAGAGCAATAAGTCTATTATGCAATTTTTTTTTAAATTTTTTATTATACCATTTACATGATTTTAACTGTTGTGTATGGTATTTATCAGCATTTATCCATTGGATTTTATTTTCTTTCTGCGCTGATCAGTCTAGCAAGCCAGCTCCAAGTTATTATTTTATTGTTGGTCATGATGTTAAGTATCCACTAATCAGCTGTTCTCAGGCAAGGTGAAAAATTTTGTTAAATGAAGGAGATGAGTTATTTTTTTTTTTTTGTTATGAGAAATTATAGATTTATTAAATTTTAAAGAAAGTGTATAGCAAAACATAATCCGATTGTAATCTTTCATATGATAGAAGTAATTCTATACTTCTCTGGAAATTTTTACTTCTTAGATATACGGGCTATTATTGGATAAATAATGAGGTAATTTGGCACCATCATTTTTTCTCCACTAGCAAGTATATAGGATTAATCTGTTAGGACTTTTGGAGAGGTTTTAAACTTGATGCATTTTGGAGGTAGTTCATCATATTCCCTGTAGATTTGTGGTTTACACTCTACTCTATACTTGTGTGTGATTAATATCTTTACTATTCTTTTTTAGCTACTAAACTTGTGTTTTACATTGCTATGCCAGTGGCATATAAGTTAGCAAGGAAGAAGCCCGCTGATCTGAAATTCCTACATCAGACTCTTTTTGGAAGAAGAGGAAAGGTTGTTTGAGATTTTGACTTATTATTATTATTATTTTTTTTGGTTCTGTCTAGCAATTAGAAAAACCCATGCTAACCAATTGTTCTTACATTTTATTTTGGTTTATGCTATTATTCCATCTTTTCTTCTATTGTTTGTTCCTCATTTTTTATTAAAGGTGGATAGTGTTTTTTTTTGTTCTGTTAAAATTCTTAAGCTTGCTTACCTGCCAGTGATAGATTTTCTTTGTAATCGTATTTAAATTCTAATATGAACTTAGTATTTATGATGAGTTCAAATCTCTCTTTTGGCACGTAAGTCTTAGAAGCACGTACTTTTGTAATTTGCTTGACTCTCGAATATGCATTCTGTTCTGTTAGCAGAAGATGGATGTAGAATTGCAAGATATGTGCTATGTACCCTATATGAACGTATAGTTGAGCTTTTTAGGGAGAACCATACGTTGCTTGAGATGTACTTAAGCTATTTGAATTTTTACTGCTGTGAATTTAAAACTCCTTGAATACTTCTTTGGCTTTGGTATATTCTTCTGTTTTTTGTTCGTTTGTGCTTTGTGCTTTTGTTCTTGTATTAATTCCTCTCTCTCTCTCTCTCTCTCTCTGTGTGTGTCTCTCTCTCTCTCTTTCTTGATTAATCTCTTCTTGAACTGGATGTTAAGTTGGCTCATAAGGTTATACTTGTTATTGGATCACTGCCTATTGATATTTTACCAAATTATTAATCATTTTCAGGTTGTCGATTTTAAAAGCAACATTTTACAGTTTTCTGGGTTTGCTTGGCATGAGGCTGAGGTAAGGGTTCTCTCATGTTTAGAAGTCATATTTCGCCTCTTGAGGCTATGCTTGACTTTTGCCATTGAATTTTCTGTTCACCTGCTTTGGTATTTTATGCAATCAATGGTTTAATTTGTTTACATTTGTTTAGTTTTTTCTTTTAATTTTTGACAGGAAAAACAAAGGGCTAAGATAAAGGAGAAGCTTGACAAGTGCATTAAAGACAATTTATTAGATCTATGTGACTTACTTGATTTGATTGTATCTAAAGCCAATACCAAAAAGGTTTGTGGTTCTTGTTAAATAATATTATGATCTATAACTTGAGGTTACTCACAGTTATTCTTCATATTTTGTCAGTGGCCATGATAGTTTTTTATTCTCACCGATATTTGATTTCAGGAAGAAATTATAGTGAAGCTTGTGGATTTTTTGGAGGCTCCTCATGCAACTACTGATGTTATACTTGCGGAGAAGGAGCAGGTTTGCCTCCATTGTTAACATTGGATTTTATTCTAATGCTTTTTACTGTAGTTGACCTAGGATGCCTTTTTGTGAACTCTAAGGGGAGGTCATGTGCACCCATTTGATCTTGAATCATCATGGAAGATTGTCAGACTGTTGACATTTTGGCAACGAGAAACTAACATTTTGTTCTATAACTGTAGAGTGTAATGCTTTCCTCTTGTGCTCTGTTGTAGTCAGAAAAATTTAGGAAGCGCAAGCGATTTTCTGAAGGTAGTGGATCAAGGAGCTCAGGAGGCACATCTGCAAAGAGGTCTAGGAAGGTATGCAACATCTGGGATGCTTTCCACACACTCATGTTACTTCCCTCTTTTCAGTGTTACTTTTGAAATCATTGTTTACCTTTGTCTTTATAATTTGGTTGTAACAGGTCATCTCATGTTATGCTCGTCAATATTTTAATTTAGTTGCATTCACTATTTTTTTTTGTTTTTTCTTGATATTTACTTGAATTCGGTGCAAAATACTGTAGAAAAGTGCCAAGTCTGAGGGCACATCCACGTCAAGCGGTAAGAATCAACAGGATACAGAAGATGAGGATGAGGAAGAAAACACAGAAAATGGTGCTCCTGATGAGGATGTTACACCTCGGCATTCTGAGAGTGATGCAAAAGAAAATGAGTTATCAGAAGCAAGCGATGATGAAGGTGAAAATGAGGATAATGATGAATATGGAAAAGGAAAGAAAGATACGGAGCAATCTCCCAGAAAACAAGGCTCTGCTATTGTAGAGAGGAGGAGAACGGGGAGCAACTCTAAGAAGGTTTCTTCAGAGATCCAGGTAAAAAGCCCTGTGAAGGCACCATCATCCTTCAAACAATTGAAGGCTAAAAATAGTGATACTGGTGAAAAGGTTTTCACCAGGAAGAAAAAAAAAGACAGTGAATCGCCAGAAGCAAGTGACGTTGAGGGTGAAAATAAGGATGTTGATGAATTTGGAAAAAGAGATCACGACATTAAGCAATCCCCAAAACGTCAAGGCTCTTCTATTTCAAAGAAGAGGAAAAGAATGGGGAGCAACTCGAAGAAGGCTTCTTCACAAACAGTGGTTAAAAGCCCTGTGAAGATACCATCATCCCACAAACAAACAAAGGTTGAGAAGGATGATACTGGTGAAAAGGTGTTCACACGGAAGAAAAAAGATAGTGATTCAACTAAAAAGTCAAACGCACAGTCAAGTGTGAAGGATAATTCTTCTGGTACGCTGCTTATTTCATTTTAAATAGAAAAAATGTAATTGTTATTGTTTTCACTTTCAAGTGAGATTCATATGTTTCTTTTAGGTGACTGCTTTCTTGTAAGTTTTGTTTCGAACCTCTGGATACCATTGATGGTTGAATGCAAAAAAATTCTTTGTTTCGCTAGAAATGCTGCATAATCTTACCATTTATATGACTGTCATTAAGTAGTTGCGGTTCTATGCACAAATTTATACTCGAAGCTCTTTTAGTGCTTACTATGCTATGTTTCATTGCTTTTTATTTCTTGATTGAACTTCGTTTCTTTGCAAGTAATTTTGCATCTAGCCTTTATACTATTATTTATTAGCTGGTCTTCACCTTCTTTCTTCTATTAGAAAATATCTATTTTAAAGAAAAACTGTGAATGAAGGAAAGTGTGCTGTTTGTCATTGAGACTTTGCTTAAATGTTGCTTGCAAGTGTCATAATTTGAACTGCATCTGCCCACTCCATTACTGCGTGCACAGACGCCTTTGTTTCATTAGAGAGATTGATTACGCAAGCTCAAAAAAAAAAAAAAAAAGGGTGGGGCGGGGAATTTTTAACTGCATCTTTACTGGTGTTTTTTTGGATGCTTTATGCTTCCAATTTTAAATTTCTTGTTTTGTTGAGATGTTAAGTTCATGTTTAATTTTGAATTTGGTTATTTTTTTTCAAGGTAAAAAATCAGGCAAGGGAAGAGTCACTGGAGAGGAACGAAAATGTACTCCCAGCAAGACTGACCTGAGGAAGACCATATGTGAAGTTCTGAAGGAAGTTGATTTCAATACGGTATGTTTTGTATGCTTAACTAGGTGAATCAAATAAAGAAAGTCTGGGCTCTCTAGCATAAGATGCATACTTACTGTTAAATTTCAGCAAGTAGTTAGCTATCTGTTGTAGGTATTTAAGTATTGTTGCGTCAGATAAGGTAGCTCCAGGCTGCTCTAACTTGTCAAGTTATAAAACATAACTTATTTGGTTTGCAGAATTAAAATAACTTAATCATCCGGTAGTCATTTATTTATAAATTGCAGTGTCCGTTGTCTATTTTGATATGTTATATTCACTTTAATCATTCGTTGGCATGGAATCTTGCTTACTAGTTTACACATACATTTTCATTACTTCCAGGCCACTTTTACGGATATTCTCAAGAAGCTTGGTATGCCTTCTCCAAAGTGGTTTTTTTTTTTTCTTTTTTTTGGCATATAATGTGTCTGTTTTCTCTAATGAAAGTCATCACTTCCAGCGGCCCACTATAACATGGATTTGACACCAAAAAAAGCTGCAATTAAACAAATGATCCAAGAAGAGTTGACCAAGATGGCAGATGAGCCTGAGGACAGCGAAGATGAAGGAGAGAAGGAAGAGACTGGAAAGGAAGAGAATCCAAAACCTGCGGGCAAGAAAGTAAAAGCATAATTCTATATACTTGACAATGGATTTTAAGCTCAAGGCACCATTGAATATGCCTTGTGATCAATTGCTGCTCATAAATCTCTTGTTGATTTTAAGGCAATTACATGCGATGGCTTGGTTATTAGGCAACTTCCGGATTTCTGTAATTTACTCACTCGCTTATGTCAGGGTAATCTCTCGTTGTGTTTTATACGACTTGGATAATTTAAATAGTCATGGCTAGTTATCTCATCAGGATATTGGGTTCATGTCCTTGTGTACTGAAGGGTGTAGACAACCTCAAGATGCAGATTATATAATAACACTGTAATTATGCTTTCTTATTTGGTTTTTATTGACAATGTGAACTGGTGATTACATGGGCTTTGAATCTTCTTATCGTTCTTATACCTAAAAGTGGATATTAATTTGCCGGCTAGTTTGACTTGTTTATCTGTGGAATGGTGGAATGGTGGAATGGTCCAATGGTGCGTACCAGTAATTGGTATAATTATTTTTGCATCAAATCGGGATGAATTAGCTCAAATTGTCAGTTCAATTGGTGAATCAGTGACCAATTAAGAAAATAAGAATGCATTAGCCATCGATCAAAGATCTAACGTTTAATATAATACACCAATGATCTTTTCATACATTTTGGTCTCTTCTAGTTGCGTTAGCCCTTCAACATATTTCTAAACGACCAATGATTATTGCCTCTCTTCTTCGCGTTTGATGGCCACGAGTTCCATTTGGACCATTTCATTTATTTTGTATTCGCCATCGGCATTCTTGAATCTTGAGGATCGACGAACCTGCAGATTGTAGTGACTTCCGGTCCATGGCTTTTTGCCCCCTATCTGCTCTTCTGCAATTTGTATTCGAAGAGACGTGTTGGTTGGGAAGAAATCTAAAGGAACGAGGTTGGGAGCTTGACTGGTTGGAAGTTTGGTCAGTAACTTCTTTCTTTTTTTCTCCTTGCAAGTTATAAATCTTAACATAATCATCTCATCCTTTCTATTCATGCATATTTCCATGCATTTAAAATTTTTACTGCATGTGTGATCAATTGAGAAGGGATAAACATTTGATATTTACGTTTGTTACTAATCCTAAACTTAGGTGACTGAATTGTTCACATTCCAACCTCGATCTATTGATCACCACAACAAAAGTGTTAACCCTATTACCCTCATTGTTGCCAGGCCATCATTCTCACCCTAGAGTAATGTACTATATTTCCAACCATGCAAAGAAAAGGAAAAAAAATAAAACCATTAATTAAATATTAAAATATTTAATCTTTTATTATATTTAAAACATACAATTAAAAATCTCCAAAGTTTTGTTATAAATGATTTAATTAGCTCAATGTATTTAGATAATAAAAATAATTTGTATTAAACAATAAAACATGTAAAATGATTTTTTCAATTGAGCTTAAGATTGTGTGCTTATTTGCCAAATATTGTAAGTCATGTGAATCATAGGGTTAACAATCTCTTTTTATTTTTTATTTTTTTGATGATGACAAACCATTGTTGATATTAAATATTGATGAAGATGTAAAATGATCTTACATCATACTTTTGAATTATATTTATCATGAAAAATATTTTCATGCTCTCCTCTTCTGATGTAACTACCAAAATATACATTTTATTTAGAGAGTTAAAATACATCATAAAAATTGTATAGGTTTCCTTAAATATGTGCCTGTAAATTAAAATGAATTTAAAGACCAAGTCACATACTTCTCATCATTTCAGTAACATAAAAAAGTTATAAAAATGTAATAAAAATATTAAGATGTAATGAAATGTATGATTATAATTTTTAGGATCTAACATGCTAAGCATACGCCTTAAAATACAATACAACAACAACAATAACAAGCTTTTATCTCACAATGTGGGGTCGGCTACATGAATCCTTCTTCTCATTGTGTCATATTATGTGCCAAATTCTCATTTAATTCAAGTTAATTAATTTCAATTTTTATATATCTTAATCAAGTCTTTTTTATGTCTACCTCTACCTTTCTTAATATAAGATAAATCTAATACATCTACTCTCCTAACCAAGTCATCGGACAGCCAACACTTTATGTGGCTAAACCATCTAAGCGACTCTCTCTAATCTATCTCTGTAGAGCTACTCCAACTTTTTTTCCGAACATACTCATTTCACATTTTATCTTTAAGAGTAAAGACACTCATCCACTCAGATCCTCATCTACAACACTTAACTTAGTCTTATGCTTCTCTTTTATTGGCCAACATTCTGCACCATAAATCATTATAGGTCTTACCACCATCTTATAAAAATATTTCTTAAGTCTAAGCGGTATTTTTTTATCACACAATAGGCCAGATGCATTCCTCCAGTTCAACCATCCAACTTGAATTCTAATAAAAACATCTCCATCTATTTCACAATCATTTTGAACAATAGAGTCTAGATATCTGAATCACTCACTCTTTTTAATGACTTGGTTACCTAATGTCACAACACCACTACTAAAACTTCTACAACTAAAATTACACTCCATATATTCAATTTTAGATCTACTCAAATGAAATCTTTTAGACTCTAAGGTTGACCTCCATAATTCAAGTTTCTATTGGACTCCCTCTCTAGCTTTATCAACAAGAAGAATGTCATTGGAAAAAAGCATACACCAAGGTACATCTTCTTGTAAATGCCTAGTAAGAACGTCCATAACTAAAGTAAAAAAAGATAAGGGCTTAAAGCTAATCCTTAATGTAATCTAATTGAAACAGAAAAATATTTTGTCAATTCTCCTTGTGTTTGGACACAAGTAACAGATAGCTCTAGTATACATATCTTTAATGACTTAAATATAACCAATATTAACTCCTTTGTTTTCTTGAACTCTCTAAAGAATATTTCTTGAAACTTTATCAGAAGCTTTCTATAAATCAACAAATATCATATGTAGATCCTCCTTACTTTCTCTATACTTCTCCATCAAACCTCTTAACAAATGTATAACATCCATAGTAGATCTACCTGGCATGAAACCAAACTAATTTTAAGAAACTTTTGTATCCCATCATAACTATGCTCAATTACTCTCTCCCATAATTTTAATGTATGACACATTAACTTAAGTCCACTTTGCACACTCTTGTGCATCACCTTTATTCTTAAATATGGGAACCAACAAATTCTTTCTCCACTCATCTGACATCTTTTTAGTCTTTAAAATAACATCAAAAGATTTATAAGCCAAGAAATTCCTTGATCTCTTACCCATTTGCACACTTCTATTAGAATATCACTAGTTCCTACTATTTTTTCACACTTCATTTTCTTTAAAGCATCTCTAACTTCAAATTTTTTAATCGATGATAAAAACAAAATTTTTTATTCTTGCTTAGGGTATTAAGGTTGCTAAAATCAATTATATTTTCACATCCTTCATTAAAAGATTTATCAAAATATCTCATCCACCTATTTTCAATATCCTTTTCTAAGAAATGCACTGTATACTTTTCATCTTTAATACACCTCACTTGAATTAAATCTATACTTCTCCTACCTCTTTGGTTGGCTAACTTATATATACATCTTTCACCTTCTTTGGTAATCAATTATATAAATCACTAAAAGCTAATTTTTTTGCATCATATATTACTTTCTTAGAATCTCTATGGGTAACTTTATATCTTTTCCAATTTTCTATTTTTTAACATATAATAAAGTTTTATAACAATGCTTCTTATTTCTTATCTTTTCTTGCACATTTTGACTTCACCACCAATTATTTTTTTTAAAAGACGCTTTCCCTTTTGATTCTCCAAATACATTTTTTACAACTTGCTTAATTTCACTTGCTATATTTTTCCACATAACATTCCAAACTCTAAATTCTTATAGCTTGCTCTTAAAAATATTTTTATTAGTGTTCTTTAAGTGCCTCCATCTAATCCTAGGATAATAATTTGATTTATTTTTCATCTTCCAATCCTTCATCCTGAAATATAAAACTAACAGTCGATGCTGGGTAGTTAAACTTTCACTTGGAATGATCTTATAATCTTTACAATCTAAGCGATCTATTTTTCTTATCAAAAAATAATCAATATGTGTTTAACTAGATCCAATTTTATAAGTAATAATATGCCCATCTCTTTTCTTAAATAAAGTATTAGCAACTACAAAATCATAGCTTAAAGTAAAATTTAATATAGTTCCACTTTCTTCATTAGTCACTCTAAATTCATAGCCACTATGAATACTTTTAAGATCTTCTACCACTATGCCAACATGTTCATTTAAATCTCCTCCAATAAATATTTTTTCTTTAAGAGGTATCTTTTCTATTAATTCCTCTAATTCATTCCAAAATTTATCTTTTGAGCTTACATCCAAACCTACTTGAGGAGAATAAACACTTATAAATTCAAGTTCCTAACCTATAAGAGTACCTATTTTCCAAGTTCCTAACCTAATTCTAGTTTCATGGACTAACTTGTTTGTCCACATCCATCCATAATGTGAGAACCCTTGCTTATTTAACACTTCACCCGAGCGCCGATGCAGCAGCCCTTACACACTTTTCACTACATTTAGGCCATACAACACGTCGCTTTGAGAGGATGCCCTAATAATAACACACTGTTTTAAAGATTTATGTCATGATTATTTCGATAAGTTTTACGCTCTCTATCGACTACCTATCGCAACTCTCCACTTTTCACATTCGAGACTTGGGACCTAGCAAAAGCAGTGTTAACGCCTTAAAATACAATAATATTTTTTAAGTAAATGTTTTGTAAAAATATCAATATTTTTGCAAATTAGCACTGATAAATTCAATATTTACATCACCATCACAAATATGATCAATAATAAAATGATGCCTAATCTTAATATGATTGGTTCTGAGTGTTGAATCAATATGCTTAGTTCTGAGTGATGAATTAAATTTTTGGTTAAGATAATGACACCAGTGTTGTCACACTTAACTAAAATATGTTCTAACCTAATTTTAAATTTCCTAATTATTGCTTCAATAAAAGTACTTGAGCTACACTACTATCCATAAGTATCAAGGAAATCTACATTTTAAGTATATGCCTTAAAGTATAAAAATGTTCTTTAGGTAAAGGTTTTATAAAAATAATAATAATTTACAAATTAGTACTAATAAATTCAATATTAACATCACATTTACAAATATGATTAGTAAAAAAAATAATGTCTAATCTAAATATGCTTGTTTCGAAGTGCTGAATTAGATTTCTAGTTAAGCTAATGACACTAGTATTATCACACTTAACTATAATATGTTTAACCTAACTTTAAAATAGTCTGATTATTGCTTCAACTAAAGTACTTGAGAGCTACACAACTATCCAAGAAATCTAACATGCTTATCATACATCTTAAAATACAAAAATATTCTTCAGGTAAATGGTTTATTAAAAAATTGTGATATTTTATAAATTAGTACTAATAAATTCAATATTTACATCACCTTTACAAATATGATCAGTAATAAAATAATGTTTAATCTCAATATACTTAGTTCATGAGAGCTGAATTAGATTTCTACTAATGGTAGTGGTGTTGTCATACTTAAGTAGAATGTGTTCTAACCTAATTTTAAAATCCTCTAATTGTTGCTTCAACCAATGTACTTGTGCTACACAACTACCCACAACTATTTAGCAAATTAGTAGAAATAAATTTAATATCTATATCACCTTTACAAATATGGTCAATAATAAAATGATGTGTAATCTTTATATGCTTGGTTCATGAGTGCTGAATTAGCTTTGTAGTTAAGCTAATGCAATTAGTGTTATTTAAAGAATGAATCTAACCTAATTTTAAAATCTTCTACTTCTTGCTTCAACCAAAGTACTTGAGCTACACAACTATCCACAACTATGTACTCAATTTTTAGTAGTGGATAAAGATACATAATTCAATTTTTTAGAGGATTAAGACATAAGTAACGATCATAAAAACTAACATATACCAGATGTGCTATTTCTATCAAATTTATAGCTTATAAAATTTGCATCATAATATGCAACCAAATCACATGACATATATTTTTGAAGATATCACAAATCTAAATGTGTTTATCAAATAACAAAAGATACAATTGATTTATATTAAAATTGATTCCTTTGGATTAGTATGAAAATGAGAACTAGAACACACAATAAACATAAGTACCAGACTTATTTATAGTAATGCATAAAAGTGAACCTACTCTTATAAAGTTTTTGATTAATTAATTAATCTAATTCATAAAAATCTAAATTTTCTAAACCAGCTCATTAGAGCCTTTATTTGAATCTCTTCATATCAACATTTTTAATCAATTCATTTGTATACTTAGTTTGATAGATGATTGTATCATTTTTCTTGTTGTTTTACTTGGAGATCATATAAAAAATTTTGAGCTCTCTTATTATATTCATTTCAAACATCATTGAACATCAAAGATGATAACTCATTACATAACATTCATTTGTATTTCTAAATAGTATTCATCTATATAAACTTACAAAATTAGCAGATCTTAAGTTTTTGAGTGATTCTTATAATATTTTCATTCTTTAGGTAATGAATCAATCTCTTTATCTTATAAATCTTTTTTTGTAAACTATTAATAGCATTATTGATCACCTTATTTCTATCAAGATCAACTAAATTCTCATCAAATGTGACATGAATTGATTCTTCCATAGTTAATTTTATTTTATAAAAAAATTTATAAGCTCCACTTGAAATAGAATAACTTAAAAATGATTTCATCTTCTAATTTTTAATTAAATCTATCCAGAGATTCTTTTTCATATTGAAGATAAAACATTCAAATTCAAAAACATAAAGATGATAATCTTAGTTTTTTTTTCCAAATATAGTTCAGAAGGTTTCTTATTCAATTTTAATTCCAAATAAACTCTATTTATCACATAAAATATCGTGTTAATAGTTCATGCCTAAAAATACTTTAGTGATTTATATTCATCAAGCATTGATATAGTTAATTTAATCAAAATATGATTTTTTTTCTTCTTACAACACCATTTTGGAGGGGTTTTATAAACAAAATTATATCTAATTCTATTTTTAGTATTATAATATTCAAATTATTTATTTTTAGATTCTTTACTATGATTTATTTGAATTCTATTAATTAAATAACCTAGTTATTTTTTAATATATTTTCAAATTCCTTAAAATCCTCAAAGAATAATCTTTATTTGATAAAACTAAACCCTAAGTATATATATATATATATATAACATTTTACAATCATAAATCCATAATTCGTACCACCAAAACTAATAGTATTACTAAGGCCAAATAAATTTATGTGCAATAATTATTAAGATCTATAAGTATAAATAATATTCTTTCACTTTAAAGATTATTTAAAATGCTTATTGTGAATATACATATAAAAAAAATTAGAATGAAATAATAATTTAGTTAAACTAACAACTAAATTAAGTTTTAGAATTTTATTAAGTATGTACATATTGATATAAAAAAAAGTCTTTTATGCTATAATCAAACAACATTATTTGTATTTCTAAGATAAACTAAATTTAAATTTAGGTTACCTAAACTATCTAAATAAATTAAATAGGTGTTTTTATGTTTATGCCCAACTAATTAAATTATTTAGTTATTTTTAATAGAATAATAAAATGCATAAAATATTATATCTAATCATCTATTACATAATTGGCTAATAGATATTAGATTATATTTTGAACCTTTTACTAGAAAGACTTTATCTAAAGTGATAGGATTCTTATAGATGGATCTAATGTTAATTATTTTCTCTTTATATCCTCCATTTTATTCTAGTATAATAAATTTTTTATGAAGGGGCTATGGCTCTCAAGAGGAGGTGAATTGGGTATTTTTAAAATTTCTAGCTAAAACTTAAATTTTAAATTTTATAGAAGCGTTAATGAGAAATAATTTGATTCTTAAATGGAGCACAAAAAATAAACCACCGACAAAGGCAACAAAATAAAGAGTAAGTATAGAAAAGAAGAAAGACAAGAGGCATATAAATTTTTATGTAGTTCAGGTGCACCAAAAAATTGGCCTATGTCCATGCCTAGTAACCCATGTTAGGAATTCACTAAATCAAACATATCATAAATAGTATTCTATACTCTCTTACACAGGGCAAGTACCCAAACAATGTACTCTCGAACACCAAATAAGTATAACTCCAAACAAAGCATGTACTCTCCTTCATTGACCAAGTATAACCTCAATAATCTCAAAATATAAGGAAAAAAAATATAAAAGCTGAATCTAACTACTAGATTTTAAAATAATTTTGCTCACAGTCTCAACCAAATAATAATAAGATGAATGAAAGAGAGCTCACAAAATTTTTTTTTATTCTTTTTGAATTTTAAAATATGCAATGATATGAATTTAAAATAGCTTGATGCAAAGTTCTTGAAATAATTCCTACCCTTGAAACACTTGCACATGATGAAACATAAAACCTTGAAGATTAAATCACCTAATCAAATCAATTTGAAAACATTTAAGATGTAGAATTGGAAATTAAAATAATAAAAGCATGATGATAAGTGACATTACAAAACACTTGAGGCATATGATTTGCCATTGAAAACAAATTTAAGAAATCAAGATCAAATTAAAGCCAAAACTAAAACAAATTCAACTAACTTGATTTTAAATTAAAATGATCTTACTTAAGCCCTTGAAGATTTTAACATGCATAAACAAGAATTGAATTTATTTCTTCTCAAATAAAGAATGTTGCTTGAAGATGAAGAAGAAGTCTCCCCTCGAGTGTCCTTGAAGATGAGAACAAGAGGGGGAGAGAACTTGAACAGTTAATTAAAAAGGGCTCTTAGAATTTTTGCATGTAGGGGCTTAGCCAAGTAATGATTTTCAAGAAGAAATGCAAGCACCAAAGCCAACTTATTAAATAGAAAATAAGCATGAGTGGTTTTTCTAAGTAAGAGAATAATGAGAGGGAAAATGCATAAGATAAGAAATTGATTTTCAAATTCAAAGAGCAAATAATTTGAATTTAATTAAATCAAATTCAAATAAATTGTGGGTTGACCATGCAATTGAAGGGAAAAGGTTTGAATGCCTTTACATAATTAAATAGTCCTACATTAATTAAGAAATTAATTAAAGCAAGAGTTTGAAATAATTAATTTAGGAAAGCTTTTGAAAACTAAATAAAATAAAATAAATAAAATAATCCATATGGTGGGGGATGGCCAAGGCTTTCCAAATAAGAATAAATCTCTAATAAATGCAAATCAATCAAATACAAATCAAAGGAGTTTAATTAAGAAAGGTTTTGAAATTTAAACTCAACTAAAATTTAAATAAAATAGGGATTATGGGGGATTGACCAAAAATTACTAAAAATAAGTATTTAAAAAAGGAAAGTTCATTAAATCCAAATTCATATAATTTTAAACTTAAAGTAATTCAGGTTAGTTCAAATAAAACTGAATTAAATAAATTAGAATAGATGAGGGCCTAGCCATAATAAATAAAATAAATTTAGAAGAAATTTAAGGCATAATTCAAAATTTAAAATTTAATAAATTATTAAATAAGGAAAGTAATATAGCAATATTTTTAAATAAATTAAATAAAATCTATCATTCTAAAATATTAAAAAATTTAGAAAACTATGAAGGAATATAAAAATTAGATGAAATTATTGATATGAGAGAGAAATAGAAAAATAGGAGAGAGAAAATAATAATTTAAATAAATAAATATGTCACATACTAAAATAAATAGATAAAATGCTAATTAAAAAAATGTAAATTAATAAATAAAGTAATGAATAGACTAAACTTAATTTTATATGAAAATGCAAGTGATCAAATTATCTAAAATGGATAATTTCATGAAAATTGAAAAATTATGTAAATTAAATTTGATAAAAATATTTTAAAATTTTAAATAAATGAGATGAAATTTTTTTAGCAATTATCTTTTATTTTTGTGAACTTTATTTATCTTGTTATGTAATTCATAGAAATATTCTTAAATTGCCTAAGTCCATATTGATTTGGCTTTCCCAAGATGACTTAACAAATTGGTCTAGTAAATTTCCTAAAATATTTGAAATAAGCAATTAACATCATTTAATCATATGTTTGTTATCATGAAAATCAAATAATTATATCATGGGGCTCATAAAGTCAATATTTTTATTTATCTCTTGTTGTATGTCTTGAATAACCACTATTTAACTACCACATACCTTTTTTGATTTTACTTTAAAGGCATTCTTGCATAAGCAAGTATTAACTTTTGAAACCCAAACACATTTTAAATATGAAATAAATGATCTCGACTATGTAGTGTGTATAATTTTATCACCTTTTGGTACCCATATAAATGTATATTTTATATATAATTATGATCTATGTGTATAGTAATCAAATAAGTTGTGACCATTATTTTTATATATACTACACCATATATTTGTATTTGTATATTTTTTGAATTTTTAATTTTGATGCATACGAACATGAGATTCACTTGCAAACAGTCATGCCTTTTTCATTACATTTACAAAATGAAGTATGATCTTATGATTTCAAATATAGATCCAACTTGTTTTCCAATAAATTATTATCATTTCCTATTTTTTAGATAGTACAAATTGATCTAATGAAGATTTATTTTTATTTTTAGCTCAACACATTCACTTTTTAGTGTGAAAAAAGTATCTATTAAAATTTTTATGTTCTCCTTCTAATAAAATATATTTTGTTTCCTTTCTATATTATCAAACTAATTCATTAAATGCATGATCTATTTCCTTATAATTTATTTCATTACATACCTCAAGAGTAAAAGAAAATCCTCTTTAGTAGTCATTAAGGTTAAGTTTGTTTCGTCCTTCGAAGAGATACACTTATTTCTTTTGATTTTGTATTTTCTCATGATGATATCTTTTTCTTTTTGTGATGCTTCTTTTTATTCTTCCCCTTCTTTATTTCATTCTCCTTTCCTTTATTTAACATGATTTATTAGTTCAAGGCACTCTTTTCTTACATGTTATAGTTTCTTATAGTAGATGCATTGAATTCCTTCTCTTATAAAACATTTATTAAATTAAAATATATGAGTTTAGAGTTTTCCATACCTTGAATTTTTTTCATAGTAGTATTTCAAGTTTTCTTGATACAATAGCTAATTCATCACTATCAACATCAAAGCTTAAGGTAGTCTCATCCATAACATCATCCATCTCCAAAGTAAGAGTTCTTCCTCCCTATGTCTCTAGTTAATCCTCCCTAGTGTGATGATAGACTTATCCAATCACCCCGCCAATGGCCTTCTTAACTTAGTACTCGATTACCCGTTATAAACACATTGATGATGATTCTAAGATAATGGTTTATGACTTTCTTAGTCTCACAGTTAAAGCATTCTTATTACTTTGACTCTAGTCATCTTAGGCCAAACATACTTTTATTACCCTAGCAGATGACTCATATCATTGTTGCATGACTCCTTATTATCTTGTAAGTTTATGATTTAATTATGTTTGACAAGTTATCCCAATCAAGTAACTTTCAAGTCACTCCAAATTTAAGGCTGGATGAGTTATCTTCCCATATATGCTAGCATATGGCTAATATTTACCACCTTATACTTTCGGATATACTTCTCCCATAATCTACATCATGGTTTATTAATTGGGCTTATTGATTTTTCCACATCATCTATTTTTTGTGTGAAAAGATGGCATGGAATTATAGGAAAAATGAGCAAATTTGAAAGAATTTTTAGTGGCCACATGACCATCGAACTTTCTAATTGGTTTTATAGTGGCCTAGTAGATGATAAAATTTTGGTGGTCTACATGCTGGAAAATGAGTGGTAAGGTTTTTTGCATCTTGAATGCCAAAAATTTCATCGAATATGACCAAAAAATTTTTAGCAACCATGTTGCTAGAAATTTATGTTGATTGTAAGTGCCTTGTGTTACTATTTCTTAATCTACTGATAAATTCCATCATATATAAATAAAATTAAGTACTAATGGCTAGGCCACTAAAAATTGTGACTGATTTCTATAAATATAATGCCATCCTGATCTCCTTCTTCCCTATTTGACTCCCTATTCTTATCAAGAGTTGCTCAGTTGCCCACCATTATAACCCCATTTTTTTTATCTATTTTAGTGAAATTTTAAGTAATTTATATTGTAAAACTTCTTCCTTTTATTTACCATATATTTAAATTTTTTCCAATGCCCTAACCACTTATTATTAATTACTATTATAATTTTTAGTTGAAATAATCTTAATTTTTTATAGAATCTAAGGTATATTTTATTTCCATTCTCTAATTCATTTCATTTAAAAAATTTATCATAATTTAGTTTGTATTGACATTGTCCTAGGTGCAAAACAACTTGTTGAATTAGGTTAATTATCTGTGAGTGTTTATATTATTGATTTAATTGACTATTTATTGTGTTAAAAATAAAGGAAAATTATTTGGTTGTGTAAGTGAGTCTCATGAGCAAAGTTGAATGTGATAACAAGGCAAGCTCAAGCTAAATTCATCTTGAGTCATTATCTAGTGAGTTAACTCATTTAAAAAGATTAATATAAGATAAGTTTAAAAAGTATTAGAATTTAATAGTAAAAAATATTTAAAGTATTTAAAATATTATATCTCATAAATTTTTTTATATTTATCATACTAAATGAGTTAGCTTAAACTCATGTCATGAATCTTGAGCATGTGTTCTAACTTAATTAATTATTCAAGGTTAAGCTCAATCCAAGGGTGTCTAGAGCTAGGCTTGCCTCATTTATATTGCTTAGTGGAACATAAATTTTTTAATAAAAATAATTTAATTGTACAAAGAATTAATGTTAAAAAATAGCAAGAATGTCAATTTTTTATTCATGTTTTTCCATCATTTTGTTTGAATCTTAAATTTGTTAACTCTTATTTTTTATCATTTAATTTTGGGTCAGATCAGAGCAATAGGAAAAGAAAGATGAGGATAAAGGCTAAATATTTTATGATTCTATCAATGTTTAATTACTTAAACTTGACTTAGTAACTCCCATTACCATCTTTTATTAAGTGGTTATGACATAGGCATTACTATATTGATATGGCATACCTATTTTGATTAATGTGTATGTAATTAATACATGCACTTCAATATGCATGCATTCATTCATGATAATTTAATAAACTATTTAATGAACTCTACGTGCATAATACTAATTGTGAAGTATTAATTATGTCAAAAAAATATAAATAGATACCAAGACACATATATCAAAGATGTATAAAAGACTTCTTCATAGATAAAAGGGATTAACTGAAGAATTTACTAAAGAGGTTGACTATTTTATGAATGAGAGAAAGTTTAGATGTCTATGTGTAAACTATAAAAATTAGACAATTCTAATGCTAGATAAAGTTAGATTTGATTTGTATTGAATGAGATTTTAGCCTAACTACTGAATTTGAGCATCATAAGGCTATTATGCATCACATGTTGACACTTATTATGCTGCATCAAGTAGCTATTAACAACTAGTGTGGGTGAATAATGTATATATGAAAAGATAGTGTTCGATGTAGCTGGCCCATAATTTTACAAAAGTAATGAAGAGACTCTGAATGACAAGCTAAAAAGCTTTATGATCTATTGAGCACGTCACAATGGCCTTTATTGCAAAGATGTACCACCTATTCTAAGTTATTTGTGGAAGGGAGATTATTGAGTATTAAGATAAATTTCAACATACCATTAAAAATATTTCAATCAGGTTGTGAGCTACTTAAAGAGACAAGTCTATTAGACTAAAAAATAATAGAGTAGAAAATATATGTAAATTAGGACTAGCTGTATAGAAAATATATTGTTGCATTAATGGTTATGCTTTATTATATGAAAGATGCATCATATGTAGAGTGTTAATATTATGGCACCTAAGATACAAATAATAAAGTAGGAAATAATGTAAGAAGAAGGAAGTTCCATAAAAGAGCCATTTTATTTACCTCTCATTCCTTGTTTACATATTCTTTTATATCAATGAGTTATACTGAGTATATGAGGTGGAATAATAATAGTGTAATGGAACTACAAATTTTGAGACATCCATAAAATGCAAAGGCTTAGAAGCAATTTGATTGTAGATATCTAGATTTTGTTATTGAACCTAGCAATGTATGCTTGGGTCTATGTGCTAATAGATTCAAGCCTTATAATCAAGCCACCACACATTACTCAAGCTGGCCAGTTATTATTATACCATATCACTCTTACTCATTTGTTTTTTGTGCTTATTATTTATGTGCCATATAATCCAAAGGCTAGAATAGATGTGCACTTGCAACCCCTAATAGATGATCACAAAATTTTATGAGAAGTAGGTGTATTTACATATGATATCTCAACAAAGAAGAATTTTCAAATAAGGAAAGAATTGATGTTAACATTTGGTGATTTTTTAGTATATGTCATGTTATTAAAGTGGAGCACATCAAGAAAGTTAGCTTACCCATGCTGTATAGACTATTTAAAAGCATTTGCATTAAGGCACAATGAAAAAAATTGTGTTTTGATTGTAATAAAATGTTTTTACTTGTTAATAATTTATTTATAAATAAATAAAGAGACATTCTTGTTGGAGAACTCCACCATCATAATTAATTGGAGATGAATTATAGGAGATGGTGTAATAAATACCAAAAATTATAATTTTTTATGTTATCAATGATTGGATTATCACAACGTGACATTACTTATAATTAGAGAAAACACAATATTATCTATGATTTAACATTATAGTAGATAAATTTAATATGCCATAATTTTGATGAGGTGCAAATTAAGAAAAATTTCTTTAATAATAACTTCAACATTGTAATGAATAAAAAAAAAGATAGTTTGAAAGTTAGAATGGACTTGCAAGAGTATTATAGCTAAAGCTAGTTGAAATAAATAGTGGGAGAATCTTGAACCCAAAATTAAATATGTGCTAAAATTGAAACAAAAAAGGGTTGTGTGTAATTGAGTCTAGTCTCTAAAGAGGTTGGATAAGTATGCATCCAATTTATCTTAGTGTGCTAATTTCAGGTCAAGAAAATTATTTAGGTTAAAGAGTCATGACTACCACATATTTATGGAGTGTCTACTTCCAATTACATTCATGATACTTCTAAAAGAAATTTAAAATTGATTAATCAAATTAAGAATTAATTTTAAAATTTATGTTCCACACAACTGAATATGAATTTATTAGTGTAATATGAGAATAACATTGCTATAAAATTAAGTAAATTAGAGCAAATCTTCCCACTTAGATTTTTTTAACTCCATTGAGCACTTACTAATTCATATGCCCTAAGAGGAAAGAGTTTAAGGCATTCTCCAATATCTTTAGCCATACTCATTCAAAAGGTAAAATAGTTTTTTTAGTAATTCTTCCTAATTTAGTTTGTGCATGTGTAATCTTTCTAATTCACACAACTTTATAGATTTGTGAATAAAACCAACAGGACTATAAAGAATAAATCCCATAATATTTTATTTGTGAAGCATTTTTACACATGAAACTATTCATTTTTTCTCATACTAATTTGATCGTGATGTATAATGTGGTCGAACTAGAGCACCTCACAATAAAGATATTGATACTGGGAATAATGCTTAGTATTTTTAAGAAATTGGAAAAGCTTCAAGTATGTTTGTATAAAGATATTTATTTGATAAAAATCTTACTTTAATAATATTGTACATTCTACTTAATTTTAATGAAGTAAAACCTTTCATAGAGTAACTTTTTGCACTATAAATAGTATTTACATAATATACATGATATTAAAAGGAAAATAAAGCTCTAAATCTTATTTAAAAAAACCATGCTAAAATAATATGGTTGCATCCAACCCTTAGAAGGGGGGAGTTTAATTCATAAATAAAGAGAAGAAAAATATTGAATGTTTGCACATTAACATTACTACAATAAAGAAAAAGAGAGAAACAAGGAAAAATTTTAGTTGAAATGTCAAGAAGATTCTTTTTGTTGCTTTAACTCCTTGCCTTTGAGGTCTTCCTAATTACTTCTCTAAACACTTTAAAGTAGCCACTACCAATATGCCTTCCAAAAACATAAGACAAAGGGTTGAATAATTACTAGAGAATTCTTCAATTTTGTTTAGATAGTTTTTTCAAATAAGGCTACATTAAATCCCACCCCTTTCAAAAAAAAAAGGGCAAGAAATTGATAAAGATTTAGAACAATTCATAGTAGTTGCTAGGGTTATTAGGGTTAGGAACCTAGGAGCTATGGTCTTTGTTTGCATGGGCTTATGAATTTTAGGCTTGGTACCTATGCACTAGAATTAGGTGTTTAGGTCTTGAACTTTTTATTTTGGATTATTACTCGGATTGGGTCTAGCATTTTGGCGCTAGGGGCCTAAGTGCTAGTATCTTTATCTAGCTTTTATAGTTAGGTCTTGTGAACCTAATAATGGTGCTTAAGAGCTAATCAAGGTGTCTAAGCACTAGGCTAGGTTCTTAGCACAAATTGAGCCCATATCTAATCATTGTCTCCTAAATCTACTCTAGATGATTCTCCACATAATTTTATGTATTAATAATTGAAAATTTTCCCTTTATTGTATATTTAAAATAATTCAAAATTCAAACCAAAAGTGCCATGAAATCCTTAAAATAATGAAACAACACATGATAAGTACATTGTTAAAGGTAGAAAAATGTGTAACTTTCATGCGTATCAAATGTATCTTTCTATAGAACACCTTCTTCTTTCTTTTTGTGTTTATGACATCCCATTTTATTATATCCAATAACCTCCACATGGTGATTTAAAGCAGTGCCAATAATCTTGTAGTCAATGAAAAATATTCTTATAAGTAACCTCTCCACACCCTTAAGAAAAATCTCTTCATCTAACTTATATGGTTATAAATATCTTCATTAAGAAGGTCCTAGTAATCTCCCATGCTTTCTAAGTTAGTAGGTCAAGTTCATAGGTTCTCTCATCTTCCACATTTAGGATAACTAAGTTAACAACTATAATTTGATGGTCCATTAACTTGCACGTCATCTACCATGCTTATGAACTTATCAATCATGTCGATTTCCCCCTCCCCTAAGAAGTCATCATTCTCAATAAGATGAGTACAATTACTTAATACATTAACATCAACATATCTCACATTTGAGTGATAGGTTATCTTTTATAAGATGAGGTAATTAATTCTAATATAAGGATAAGACATCCTTATAGGCTCATTAATGTTGTCAGCTATCATACCATCGATTCCTTTACCTATTAATTCATCATGATACCATTCACTAGTGGCACACTTGTTAATTACATTTTGTGTTTGCAAATGCCTATAAAAGTTAACTTTATAGAATTTGACATCTATGCATGGACCTAATAATTTTAGAGTCATCAACCATCCTTCTACCTTCTTTATCTACCACCATGTAGCTCCATATTGACAACCCTTTAGACTTGCCCAAAGAGTAATGTCTTGCTAACTAATAATGACTTGTCATGTTGTCCACTATTATATAAACCCAATGAACTTTAGCTAAATAAAGTTCTTGGTCCAATCAACAACACCATATAAGGTTTGGACAAGGTTGGCAACCCCACACTTATTTACATGTTACCTTCCCTATGTATCCCTCTCGATGAAGTAAAATATGCTTTTTTTATCCAAAAATAATGTCTAAGGAATTTTATTTTTTGTAAATAAAAATTTATAATATTTACAAATAAAAATTATAGCCATGTATTAAATTTAAAATTTATTTCTTGAATGTATATGTTTAAGACAAAGTGTGTGAAGTTTATTAAATGAGATGAAATAGTTTTCTTTTCTCAATTGTATATTCACTTTATGATTACTTTCATAATTTCTATATATGTTTATAATTTATTTTTATCTTCTTGTGTATAAATCTGTACTTTCTTTTTAATCATGTGCATGTTAGGATTATAGAGATGATTTTCAAAGCTAAAACTAACCCTTTTATTAAACAAATGTAATCGCTAGCTATTTTATGTAAAACATTAAAAATAAATAACTTTAGTATATTTTCAACTTTGAGGTATGGACGTGATAGCATTTGGATACACATCTCAAAGTTATAAAAAAGATATATTTAGCAAATCCTAATTAATTCTTATAATAAAACATAACGTTGATTTATGTTAGCTTATAGATTCAAAGTAACTTGATTATTCTCTTATTGCATTGCATACTTATATGTGTGATATCCTTTATTTCACTATGCCTATTCTTTTTTGAGACCTAATTTCATATATTTAAATCTTTTTAGAAAGCTAAAAGACATATTTTATTCAAAAGGAGTATGTCTTATTATCATTTATATCAGTTAGATATCATATGAGAGTAATATCTAGCATTGGGGAAATATAAGTCTGATCTTATTGTATAATCTCTTCTACTAGAATATTTTTATTTGGGCTCCTTTTGAAGCTGATTTTGAGCAATCCTTTCATGATTAAGTGATCCTCTTTTATGGATCCATCCTAAGCCTTATATATTAGTTTATCAGTTGATATCATCTAACCTTCTTGTTGATGTCTCCCTTTTTAAAATCTTATATAATGAAATTAAACAACATTAAAGAATGCCCTTATAAAGAGTATTCCTTGAGTAACACTCATGATGTAGTTAGCCATGGTGGCTTGTTTCATGAGAAACTAGATCCCTTATAATGAAGATAAACAAATTATGATGTTATGAGTTTATTGGTTCTATCTTTCATTATTGTTATGCATATGATTATTTTTTAAATCTATAAAGGAATCACTCTCTACATTTTAAGGTAGTACGATCAATGCTATATGGCTACTCTAAAGCAAAGTATATATGCAAATTAATATTCCTTCTATTGATTTTTATGCAAGAGAATAAGCCCTATAATTATTATATTCCTCTAATATAGTGTGATCCAACACCTTTAACCTCCCTTATTGCATAAGGCTCTTTTAAAGAACTTATGTTTATGTAAATTGAAAATTGTTATAATTTAATGTATATGTTTTAAATATATATTTTGAGATGTCTTAAAATGATATTTTGACATGCCTATGAATTTTTTTATATAGTTATAATATATATATTATTTTAGATAGTTTTATTATTGGGTCTAAATTATTAAAACCTAAGGTCTATTATTGTCTGTATTGATAAACATACAATCATATTACATTTAAGTCATATTTTAAGTTATTTAATATATGAATTTGAGATATATTTTTATTTGGGGTGAGTTTTAAGAAGTTAATTTTATATGATTTAAAAATACTAAAGTTTAGTATAGATGTCTCATTTGATACATCATTAAGAAAAGTTTATCATCTCTTTGCACTTTTTTATTGTTTTAAAATTTACAAAATTTTACATCTAAACATAATGAAGAAAAAAATTTGTTCAAGAAAGAGGTAAATATTTATTAAAGGAAAACTATTCCAAAAAGTTAACTTAATAATGCAAACGCTTCAAAATATAATATAAATAATTTCTAAAATTTTTCCTATGGTAGAAATCCCAATTGGATCTTCATATTCAATTGACATGACAAGAAATGCCATCCACATCTATATTTGAAGATGATGATAAAACCTATTATCTCAAAAATGAAGAAGGCTCTACATATCTAGAAGGAAAAAAGAAAAAAAAATCGTATGAAGAAGATAATAGTTCAAGATCACTTTTTCTAAAGAAATATATGAAGCTAAGCTTCCAAAAAATTTCAAAATTCTAAACTTTGACTCCTATAAGGAGAAGACTGACCTCACAGATTACATTGCTTACTTTGAATTAATAGTTTCTTTGGTAAACATTAACGATGCCTTAAAATGTAGGTTATTCTTTATAATATTTAATGAATTAGCTCTTAGGTGGTTTACTCACTACCTTAGGGAGTAATCAGCTCTTTTTCCTAATTCAAGTAAATGTTCTTGATTTAATTCCGTAGTGCTCAAATGCTGATGAAAAACTCATAAGCACTTCTATAAATGAAGCATCTACCAAGTAAATTACTCAGAAGATTCATCACTCATTCTCAAATGGAGATACTTGAGGTAGGAGATTTAGAGCCAACAGTCACTCAAACTACCTTAACTCATGGCTTAAAGGAAGGTTCATTTTGTTATGAACTTGGACTTCAAAAATTAATAACCATTATAGAACTATTGAATAAATAAAATAAGCATGCTAAAATAAAAATCTTTATATTAAATAAATAAATACCCAATACATGCAAAAATTTATAATTAGTCATTCACCACTCATCATATGAAAGTTACCTTCATATTTGTTATTTAGACTTTACCAAATCAATTCATTGCAACCAATGTTCATAAAATATGATAAATGTAGGTTCAAATTCACATTCACATTCATAATTAAACATCTTATCATCTGTTGAATATGTCATTTGTTATATTGTTCATCAATATGAAAATAGTCAGTCATCATCTTTACTTATTGATCATCTTCCAAAAGAGATGGAATTATAAATATTAGGCAATAGAGAATTTATAAGGCAAAGAAACATGTTTCATTTATATAAAAAAGAGATTTAGATCAAGGAAGTACAAGAAACTAACTTGCACTTTGATCACCACCACCCTCCTCATCACCACTCTCTTCCTCTCCTTCTTCACTGCTGGTAACCCCCACCCCCTTAATCAAACTCACAAATTTATTGATAATAATGTAGAAGGGTTGAATCACTTATTTGTTTTACTAACTTAGAGAGATAGTATTGAATTGAATACTATTAAAAAAATATAAGGCAAATTTTGGTACTCTTTAGTCTTCATTTGCCAAAAAATTTCTAGAATATTTCAAGCTCTTCATCTTTTCTTACAAATGCTTCAGTTCTTATAGCAATCGAGTATTCGGTCTGTACACTATCATCAGCTCCTTATTTCAGTTCATTTCCATAATCATAAGCATTGAAACACTTGTGTCTTTTTTTTTCATAATTTTATCATATAAACTTTCTAAATTCCTTTGTTGGATTTCTAACTTCATTTTTCTTATCAATTTTTGACTTCTTGATGCTAGAGATTTCTTCTTCTAGCTCCTTTATTTTATTTATATGCATAATTATTTGTCTTACCATTCTTCGTCACCTATTTTCCATAAGGTAATTATATTGCCAGTTAATTGTATTTATCCTTATGGTAAAAAAAAAAAAAGAATAGGTTAGGGGATATTCTATCCATATCCCTAATTCTTTAATGAATGGATGCATGGTCCATGGTTTAGAATCAGCTAGGATCCCTATCATAATGGTAGCCTTCATTTATTTCAGAGAAGGTGATGCATCCACCATTACCTTTTTCTTAGCCTCCCTCGGTGCTGAGGATCATCACATCTCTTCTTCAAACCTTTTTGTGGCACCCTTCATATGGATATGAATAACTGTGTGTGTGTGTGTGTGTGTGTGAGAGAGAGAGAGAGAGAGAGAGAGAGAGAGAGAGAGAGAGAGAGAGAGAGAATAATTTAGCTTGAACTTATTTCAGTAGAACCTTCTATAACCTCAATAGAGGGATGATTTGAACAACTGGCTCCTTGGCTTGCTCTGGCTAAGGCCCCAACTTTGTAGACTTATCACAACATAATATTTGACTAATGGATATGAAGATGAGGATGGCTGCTCAAATAAAGAATAGTATGAATTTCCACATCTTCGTCATTCTTGGCATCCTTTCCTTTCTCTTCTTCTTAGTCTTCCTCTTTTCTTCTTCCTCTCTTATCGATCACAAATCTCTATTAAATATTCCTCTTCTTTCTTTCTCTTCCTCTCCCTTAATGCTAAGTACCTTTTATTTCTCTACCTCCTCTTCATTAGCTTCCAGATATGAGATCACCTTTTAGTTAAAGGAGTACTTTCATATGTAAATGTTATGAATATAAAATAAGAAAAATCTCAAGAAACTAATAAAAATAACAAAGGAAAAATGAACACCTAAGGATAATAAGATTTTAAAGAAATTTGTAGTCGATAAAGGCATCCACCTATAGTGAAAGGTTCTTTAATGTATTGGAAACCCCTCCACATCAGTGAGAGAAAGAAAGGGAGCCTTGTTATCTAAAAATAGATGAGGCTTGGTGAGAATAAGCAAACCTTTAAAAAAGACTTGATAAAATAATGTCAAACCTTCCAACTATTTTATCTTATTTACTAAACTAAACATAAAAGTAAATTTTACATAGCCACGTTTGTGAACCCTAACTAAAAGTAAATGAAAAAAAGTAGTCAATGACCACTTAGTCTTATTATTTTCTCATAAAACCTATGGGAGACAATATACTTGAAAAAAAATTCAGCATAAGCTATGTAAGATCCCATATGAGTTAAAAATTTCTACTAACTCCAACCACATATGAAAGTGAATCCGCATCCATAACTGATCTTATTGATATAAGAGTTGATCTTCATACAAAGCATTTTGTCCTTATCTTGATTGTGCTTCTCAAAGACTATATGATGAATCAAAAATACAAAATGTTAAATTGCATTCTTATTCGCCATCATTACATTTGAAAATTGAATAACTAGAATGCAAGTAATGGATTTATGAATACATTTGAAGATTGAATAGCTAGAATGCACTGTACTAGTCAAGAGTGACAATTAGCTAACAAATTTGTGATTGATTTAATGGAGAATGAGGTAGAACAACATGATCTCTAGACCTTAGAAGATGCCATTCACTATGCTTTCCACCTAGAAAAGCATAATAAAGCTATTTAAATTGATATTGGCTATGAATATTATATGTGATTTACATTTGTTTATAGCTTAAACATGTTAAAGTATTGCTTTATCCCCATGATTCATGTGTATGTTTACATTTATTTGAATGCTAGTAAGTATATAGTCTGGGCATCTTGGGAATATAAGGCTTTAAGTAGCCCCAATAAGGTCTTTGATTACCTCACTTTTCTAGTTTAAACAATGGCACGTACTTAATTTCATTCACATGTTTACATACATTAAAATTTGGATAAAGCTTTACTTTACATGAATAAATAAATTTGTTAACATACAATCTTTTGCATGATTCTTATTCTCATGGTTGTGTATACATTCATATGTATTTAAGATAGCAAGTATATAATCAATACATCTTGGGAATACGAGGCCTTAAGTAGCCCCAAGGATGTCTTAGATTATCTCACTTTCTTGGTTTAAAAAATGACACATAGTTGCTAAAATATTTAATACATGTGTATGTGTACTTAGCTAAAGAATGGAATCCATTCTTTCTACCAAAAATATATGCATTTACAATCATTTAAGTGTGCCAAAATACATTGCATGTATATGTATGTTAAGTTCAAAATCATATGCATGCTATTGATGATGAAAAGGAATCATATAACATTATCCATGTGATAATAATTCAATTTCATTAATCTTAAGATGCCTCTCATGTTTGAATAAGATTCTTTAAGATCAGCCTAAATCTAGGATTAATAAATTATTTAATAAATCATTCACTAAAAGAAACAAATCATAATAACATTCCTTTAGAAAATAACTTAGGATAGGGATGAAAGAGGGTCAAAACTCTTTCTTCTCTTTATAACAATTATATACTAAGTAAATATCAAATGAAAAAAACAAAAATACAAATTAAAATTTGCTAATCATTTTAATAACTTGAAATGAAATAACCATCTATGTTTAACTTAAACAATTTTTAAACTTAGATGATCATACTCTTAAGGCTTCGTAAGACATATCACACTAAGCTTAAGCACACACATTTGAATGCTAAGTCATCACTTCTAACTCTAAGTTAGGACGGTGTATGTTGTGATGTTGTATTTTTATTTTGTGATGTCATATTTTAGACTGGATGTTAGGATTGCTTATGCATAGATAGGATGTTAGGTCATTATTAGCCTAATAATATTTTTTGCAGGGGGATTATTCTAAAGGGGTTATTGAAATAAAAATAAATATAAATTCTTTGGCTTGCAAATTACTTGTACCCCCTTTTTGCATAATCCATATTAAGACAAGTGGGCTTGGTTATCCATGTGTAGGGTGTTAATTCCAGATTATGGAATATAACTACTTGGGTTTGTATGGATGTTTAGCTAACATCTATTTTACAGGTGTTGTTAGAATTTATTTTCTATGAAAATGTAATTTTTTCAATAGAAATTAGGATTAGTGTTATGGGGTTTAGGATGAGAAGTGGCTAGAAGGCAAAGTTTTGGGAGGCCTTATGAAGCCTTGGAGCAAATCAAATCAAGTCAAGGAAGAAAAAGAAGATGAGGAATGAAGACCCCATAACATCTAATTTCAATTATAATTATAAAATTTTATTATAATCTGGGTTATATAACGGTAGAGCTCGGCTACCAAACTTCTTTTTTGTTTTTTAGGTGTACACGTACTGGCCGCTCGGCCTTTATTATTTCATGATAATTTATAAATATTTGATTATTATGTTTAACTTGCATAATAAAAATTGCATGTTCATCATAGGTTTCTTAATCTTGATATTTGAATGTGTGGTCTGGATGTAGTAGGCTCTTTAGGGCAAAATTAATTTTTCTACCCCTACTAATAATTCATAACTAAATTTTAAAGAAACTCATATCCTCACTTTAAAGCTTAGAGTATGATCAAGATAATTAATAGATTTAAAAACCCCTTAGCTGAATGTTGAATGTTCTATCGTCATGCATGGCATCTTGCTTGACTTTTGAATAGAGAGGGTCTCCACTCTTTCATGATTGGGGAATGCTTGACCTGTGAGGGGATCCCTTCTAGTGGAGAACACCTCCTCCCAGTGATTTAGCCAATAACTATATTTAATCATGCATTTAGGCATAATTATCCCAAGCCTTTGTCCAAATGAATGTGTCAAAATGATATAAAAATTTATAAAAGTTTGCATTAGTCTAAGTCATGTCTTCATACCAGTCATGATCTAGTCTCTTAGGGAGTGAGTTTAAAACTCTAGTCTCCTTCCTAATTAAATAACAGTCTAACTATCTTACATATATATAAGAATGACCTACATAATTTTGAATCATAGAAGGTGTTTGCTGGCGGCCACTCCAGACAGTTGTAAGTCCAGAAGAGTTCGAATAGGTTTATCCTCTCTTGTGGAGGTAAACCATTATATCCCATTCTTCGCTTAGACTTAGGTCATGCTCTTAGCTTGTATTAAAGCATCCTAGATTTAGGATTCGAGGCTATTTGTTTCCTTCGGGCTACGAGTATAAGTTCTCACCTCTTAGTCAATTCAATAATCTTGTGTTGATGGATTATAAGCCCTAGTATTGTAATAAAATTTCAACTCAAATAAAAATAAACTTCCTCTTTCAAATACATAAAGCCTCACTATAGGGTAAATTGGAGTGCTCACTAGGCTTCATAGTATCATGAGTGCTCCCTACTTATCCTCTTTTAGAATATGAAAATAAGTCTTCTAAATTGAACTTTCCCACTTGATTTTCCAAAAATACCCAATCATTTGATAGTTTAACCTTAAAATCTTTAGAGATAATTATTGACTACTTTAATCGAGAGTTTTCTTAAAAAATTCCCCATTTCCTAGGATGTAATTAACTATGGAAGCTTGCCTCCATAGGGAACTAAAGAACCTGGCATAAAATAAACCCTGTGTTACTTTTTCATGTAAAGTAGAGGAAATATCTCTAGTATATACGAAGACCCATCTGCCTTAGGAGTCCTCATTATGTGATTAAGTCCATTATAGGATGATATTTCCATCTTTTGAGATGGTATATCATACCTTAATGTCATAATCGATCACTTCAATAAGTATCTCCTAAGATCTGCATGGTCTCCACATGATTCAAAATTAAAACACCACAGGAACCATGAACCTAGTTTAAAATAAACACTGTTCTATTTTCCATATAGTTCAAAGAAAAAACCTCTAGTACATGGAAGACCCATTAGCATTAGGAGTCTTTTATTAAATGATCAGATCCATTATAGGAAAACATATTTATCTTTCAAGATAATATGTTTACTCTTTAATGGCACATCTGATCATCCAAATAAGAAATTCCTAAACTCTACATGGTGTCATAAATTTTTTCCATAAGTCACGTTAGCTGCTGTGCGGCGCCAACTGTGTAAATGGATTAATTTGGACAAAAATGTGATTTAATTAACCAAAACTTCAAAAAAATTATAACTAATTATAAAAAATCATAAAAATATAAATAAACCCATTTTGGAATGCTTAAATAGAGTAGAATCTAGGACAAATAAAATCTCTTGATCTTGTCTAAAGAATAATGTTTAATGAAGCTCTAGAGTTTTAATTATTTACTTTAATTGAGCTTTGAAGTTTTAAACTTTTTAATGCACAAAGAAGGGTAAAGATAATCTAAATGACTTAATTTTTTCCTTAGATTTAAATAACTCAAAAGCTCAAACTTAAATCTTGTCAATTTGAGGATGTGTAGGATATTCATATGGGTGTACTATGTCTTTACGAATTAATGAATCGAAAGGTGATGTTTAGTGAAGTTTCAATTGCTTTACTTAGAGCATTCATATTGTATGTGTTCATGCATTCATGTCTTTGAAATCATATAAAGAAATTGTATTAATTTGTATGCATTTGAATTAAGTAGAGTTGCTACTATCACTAATAAATCTCAAAGCTATTTTCCTTAAGAAATAAAAGAAGTATTTGAAGAATTTGTAAATCCTAAGAATACGAGCCTTTAAGTAGTCCCAAGAAGGTCTTTGATTACCTCACGTCCCTGGTTCAACAACGAAACATACCTTATGTATACAAATCAATGTCATTATTTAAATGTAAAGTAATTTTTTGAAGATTTATCTTTATGTTCTTACATGTGCATGTACACTTTTGAATTAACAAGTATATAGTCTAGATATCCCAAGAACACGAGACTTTAAGTAGTCCTAAGGGGGTCTTTGATTATCTCACTTTCCTGGTTTATCAATGACATGTACTTATAAATATTCATTGTATACATACATACATGTGTTAACATAAAGTTGAAAATGCATAAATAAAAAAGGGTAAAAATGGCATGTTTTTCAAAATGTAATCCTTGCATCATGTAACCCTAATCCATGCTATTCAATTGATGATCTAATTAATATATGCTCATGCATGCAATGATTGTGATATGCTTAGTTAAGATTATGATCATGTTAAAAGAAATAGTATTCTTTTATTAGAATCACCTTGGATTCATTAATCTTAGGTTGACTTGTATCCTTCAAGATGAATTTCTTAAGCTATGTCCAAACATGAAAGAAATCATAAAGTCTAAAAGCTATTCATCCTACTTTTTTAGATCAAACTTAAGGGTAGCATTGAGAGAAAGTTTCTCCTTCCACTTTTCTCTTTATACTTTTGTAATTTCTATTCAACGCAATGAAATAAAATTTGCATCTAAAATTTATCCTAAGATAATAATCATGTAAAGAATAATCATCTTTAACGAGTAATTTGAAGATCCAACACTATAAAAATTTATAATCTATTGCCAATAAAGACATGACTCACTAAGCCTTACACACACTTTAAAATGATAGTCCATGGACCTTAGTCTTAAGTTAGGATGATGTTTATTGTGGTGGTGTGAAGTTTTTATTTTGTGATGCAATATTTTAGACTATATGTTAGGATTGTTCGTGCATAGTTTGGATGTTAAGATGATATTAGACTAATGATATTTTTCATAGGGGATTGTGCTTACGGGACCATTGTAATAATAAAAAAATAAATGCTTCTTCCTTGCAAGTGCCTCTTAAGTCCCTAAGCATAATCCATTAGGACAGGTGGGCTTGGTTACCCAAGGTAGAGTGCTAAGTCCAAATATGTGAATTACAACTACTTGGTTTGAATATGTGTTATACTAACCTCTATTTTATAGGTGTAGTTAGATTTAATTTTCCAAAAAAATATAATTTTTCATGCAATAAGATCAGGATTAGAGCTGTAGAGTTTAGGATGAGCAGTGGCTAGAAAGTATAGACCTAGAGGCCCTGTGAAGCCTAGAGTATTCAAATCTAAGAAGTGAAGATGAAGAAGAATTGAAGACCCCTTATAGCTTTTCCTTTTATTGTAATTTTAATTGTGATCTAGGTTGTATAATGGTAGAGCTCAGTTACCCAATTTCTTTTTCTTTTTCATGGTGTACAGTGGTACCCAGTCACACTGGCTTTTTATTCTTGTACAAAATGAATGTTTGATTATTATGTTTACTTGGATTGTGTAACAGAAATGGCATGCTTTTTCATAAGTTTCTTAAAGTATGATTGTTTGATGTGTTGCTTGGATGCATTGGGCTCTTTAGGAAAAATTAAATTTTCTATCCATACTTAATAATTTTAACTAAAATTTTAGCAATTCATAATCTCATTTTAAAGCCTAGAGTATTAATTAAGAAATAAAAGATTTAATAACTCTTGAATTGAAATTTTGTATGCTTTAACATCATGGATGTATAAGAGATCTCAATTCTTGAAAATAAGAGATCTCAATTCTTGCATGATAGGGGACATGCTTAACCTATGAGAGTAGTCCCTTGTAGTGGAGAACACCCTTTTTTTTCTAATTTATCCCATGACCAATTTTCATCATGCATTTAATCATAAATTCTTCCAAGGTTGAGTCCAAAATGATGAGTCAAAAATAAAATAAAAATATATAATTTTTATTGCATTAGTTTGGATCATAACTTACATGCCAATCATGATCTAGTCTCTTAAGGAGTGAGTTTAGGACTTTAGATTCCTTTCTAATTAATAATAGCCTACTTATCTTGCATTTACATATGAATAGCCCACATGATTTTGAGATCATTAGAGGTATTAGCTGACAGCCACTCCATTCGAATGTAAGTCCACAAGAGTCAGGATCGGTCCCTTTCCTAATGGAAGTGAATAAATATATCTTATTCCCCCTATTAGAATTAGGTCAAGCTCTGATCATGTGCTAGAGCACCTTAGATATAGGTTCTGAGGCTTCACATTTCTCTTTGCTACTAGTATAAGTTCTCACCTCTTAGGCATTTCCATAATCTTTTGCTTTTGGAATCTAGCCCTAACATTTTAATAAAGTTTAAGCTCAAATAAATAATTTTATCTCTTTCAAAAACATGAAACCTTACTACGGGGTAGATTGGAAAACTCACTATACTTCTTAGTATTATGTGTGCTTCCTACTTATTCTCCTTTAGAATCTGCTAAGAATTCTTTCTATTTAAGCTCTTCTCGATTACTTTCTAAAATGACCAATTCTTTGATTATCTACCTTTGAAATCTTTGGAGATATTAGTTGACTACTTTAATTGAGAGTGTTCTTAAGAAATTCCCATTTTCTAGGACATAATTAATTATGGAAGCTTGCTTACATAGGAAACTAAAAAATGTGACATAAAATAAACCATACTTTACCTATCCATGTAAAGTAGGAAAAAGATCTCTGGTATATATGTGGACTCATCTTCCTTAGGAGTCCTTATTAGGTGATTGAGTCTATTGTAAGATGATATTTCTCTCTTTTGAGATAGTACATCATTCCTTAATGTTATACTCAATCATTTCAATAAGTACCCCCTAAGATCTGCTTGGTGTCCCTACAAATGACTCCAAATAAAAACACCACACTATAACTCATTCTTTACTCTTCTTAGAAACACATGATTGAACAATATTTCTTTTGATTGTCATGAATGTTATGTTATATTAATGAAAATGATTCACCATGAAGGTTGGCTACCTTTATTAATAATTTTTTTTATAAGCATGAATAAAGGCCACTGATTGGAATAAAAGATGCAAGAAGAAATAACATTTCCTCATTTTATTCTTCTAAATAAAAGAATCATGAATAGAAATGATAAGTATAGAAGATACAAAATTGATAGAAATCAAAGTTAAAGGTGTAACAATGGAAGGGATACTGATGATAGAAGACAACTTTCTAGTGAGGCTTTGAGTACTTTTAAGCCATTTGCTAAAATACTTTCTAGGCAAAAGATAATATGAAAAGTCTTAAAGAATCTGACAATTGGTAGAAGTAATTTGTGTGACTAGCTATAGTTCAGTAATATACCCTTTGTTAGCCTTAACATTGATCACTCCCTATATTTTCTTTTGTCAGAATGCAAGAAGTATCTTAAGTAATACAAACAATAATGCAAAAAGGATATGAGATACCTAGAGACATGTTGACATTAATAATATCTTCAGGAAGAATTCAGACCTACTTAAGAAGGTGGTAATAATAATAATTGAAGAAATAAATTTTAATTATTATTGTTGTTATTAATACTCTATTCTTAATACCCCAAGCTCTTCTACTTAATCATGGGGTATTAAAATTACCAATTGTTTGAATAGGATTTTATAAGAATCTCCAAATGTATAACCTAAAAGATGAGAGAACATAAAAAGAGTATCATATAACCTTAGGAAGAAAGAGGGTCTAATGCCCTAAAAATCATCATGTTTTGGCCTTTCTTTTGAAAGAAAGGAATGAATGGTATATAATGCATTATTGTGTGCTTTACTATCCTTTGTATAAGGCACAAATCAACATCTATTATAGTAAGATCTCTAATGGTGGCCCTTGTTTATTACATGTAATCTCTAAAACTATAGGTGCTAGTTATAACTTATAAGGTCACTTGAGGCAATATGATCTTTACCTAGTAGATGATTTATTTGTGGCTATTAACCTCAATTTTAGTGAGGTTTATACTTTTCAATCCTTAGACCTAAGATTCAATCTAGGTACTAAAGTTTTTCTTCACGTATACACTAAGGCACATATAGTGGTTAGGTGGAAACCTAAACAAACCCAAAGACTCATATAGTCAACCATAGGGCTAAACCCATTGGAGTATTAGACCCCGCATAGCCAAATTGACCTAAGCCCTTATATACCATACTCAATTGGCCTTGACTCACTTTTAATACCAATCACAATCACACAAGTACAAAATGAAATCCAATTATCCTTAAATAGGTCAGTTGACCTACTTGACCCAAGTAAGTCCAAATAGAACATATAGGGTCAAATTTTGATCTAAAATGAGTCATACCAAGTTTGTTTGACCCAGCACCTCAAAATTATTCCAAACACATGACTAAACATATCTCATACTACTTTGTAACCCAATTTGGCCAATTGGTCAACCTATCCCAAGTTGACTTAATTGAACCACTTATGACCAAGACTCAATTGCAACTCTTTGGCCAAAATTGAACCAAACCAATTGTGCTGAACCATCTCAAATGAATTAGTAAACATAATTCAACCTCTAATTGAACTCAATTTGGTCAATTGAACCCAATTAAATCAACACCCAACCTAAATCAAATTCAACCAAATCAACACCTAAAATTAATTTTAAATTAATTATTAAACACAACTTAATGATCGATTTAACCTAATTTGGTCAACCTAACTAAATTAAGCCCATTTAGCTCAATTTGATCTAAAGGTCAAATTGAACTAAAATCCAATTCAAACCAAAATCAATCAATCCAATACTTACAATCATTTCCTGCTTGATGATAAAAAATACCACAACCCTCAATTGAACTCAAATTAACCAAATTGGCCAAGTTGGTTCACATAACCAAATTTGACCTAAAGGGTCAAATTTAATCAAATCTCAATCCAATTCATATTGAATTAAACAAATCATTGCAATCAAATGGTCAAATTGAACCAAATCTCTATCCAATTCAAATTGAATCAAACTAATCATTGCAATCAATTCCAAAATAATTATTGATCATGATTCAACATTTAATTGAACTTAATTAACCAAATTGACCTACTTAACCACATTTCACCTATTTTGACCTAAAAGGTCAAATTGGGCCAAATTCAAATCTACCCCAAATTGAATCCAATCAAAGAATGGAATCTACTCTAAATTCAATATTGAACATGACTCAACCTTCAATTTGACCTAATTTGGCTAAATTGACCAAATTAGTTCACTTGACTCATTTAGCCTATATTAACCACGTGAGCCAAATTGCAATCTACTTCAAATTGGATCAAATCATTTGCACCAATACCTATCTAATAATCATAGAGACATAATACAATAGTCATTGAGCCTAATTTGTTTAATTAGCTAGCCTTACCCAATTGAATCCAAATTGAATAAAATAGGTCATAATGAGATAAAGTTAACTAAACTTGTAATGACTCATTCTCACACACCCCTTGACCTGGTCAAGTGGACCCAACCCTTGGTGAACTTATTTCAACTCAAAACAAATGAACCAAGCCATCTACATTAGATAAAAACAAAAAATAGGAAAGTCCAACCCCTCTTTTCGGCCCAGTTAACACCCTTAGCATGCATTAAGCTCACCCATATTGACCAAGCCTGTCTCAAGGATGTTTGGTCCAGACATTGACCAAGGTGAAACCCCTTCACAATGGCCAACCTTTGGTTCACTAACCATGGGCTGTCCACCTCATGCCAGGTCACCAAACTTCCTCATCTAGTCAAGGATGTCCAAGTCATCAATCCTAAGCCAAATTTTTCTCTAATCACTACCTGGCCAGTTTCCCAAGGCTGAGCTACCCTCTTTGGGTGGTTCACATGGGGTGGAGAGTTTACTCCACCCTAGCCTCCAAACTTTACACACATCTCTCTTGGAATCCTAAAGAGAATCCCAAACCTTCCTTAGAGCTCTCTATCGAGGACACCAAACACTCTCAAATCTAAGTGCCTCCCATACCTAAGTACACCAATCCCTCACCAAACTCTAATTAAACATTCTCACACCTTTCTCACATTCACATGAGCAAATATAAATTAAGGCTCTCTTGATTCGATCATCGGAGTATAGAGTTTGAACAAAATCTAGTGAGTGGCAGTGGTTTGATGGTCTTAGAAGCAAATGATGAGTAGGAAACTAGGCACTTCAACAAAAGGCTTCACTTCTTTAAGGAGAAGCTACTTCACACATTTGGCTGCTGGTCTTAACTTTGATGAAGTACTTTTCTTCTAGCCCATAAATATCCCATTAGGTGTTGGTATTTTATGAAGAAAATGTGCATGTCATGTAAATCAAGTGATAGAACCCTTGAATTTCATTCTTAGTTCTTAATGGAGCTGATTTTAGTATGAAATAAGTTGTGATTGGCTTGAATCAAGGGGCGAGAGGTGGATGGGCTTTATCTCCCACTAGAGCTTGAAGATGAATCATGTGCCATCCATTCCATGTGATTAGAATGAATAGCTATAATTACTTTTCATAAATAGCTTTAATTTAATCCCTTTATACTATAGGATTAATCAAAATGATTTGATCTTCAATTGAATGATTCTAGTGAAAGCGCATCCATCGCTAGTTGAGTCAATTGTCATGATGGATGGTTTAAATAACCAATCTTGTAGCATCATATTTTAAGCAGGTCCACATGAGTGTTGAATGTGTAATTCAATTATATATGGATTTTAAATTAGTTTAATTAGTCAAAATATTGAAAAATCATAACTAATTATTAAAAATTTAAAAATTACAAGTACACTCTAGAAAACTTAAATAGAGGAGAACCCAAGAAAAATAAAAATCCTAATTTTATTAAATAGATAGAGACTAAGTGGAGTTTAAAAGTTTTATTTAATGTTGAAATTAAACCTTAATTATTTGGTCAAATGACTTGAAATTTTAGGTGAAAATTCTATGGGATCACCTCTGCCTCCCATAATTATTTCGAGTCAGTTGGGTTAGTGTATTAGGAGTGTATATTTTCAAACCTAAATTAGCCATTTTAGCTATTTAATAATTCTAATTAATCATAAAAATTATAAAATTGGATGTCTAAATGTGTTTAATAGACTTAATGGTGATCAAAGAAAATTATTAGGATCTTTGATCTTAATTAATTTCCAAAATCACCATTAATGGGCTTTTATTATTTAATAAATTATTTAATTATTCTAGAACTTAGGAAATTCATAACTCATAGCAAAAATCTTTAAAAATTAAAACCAACCCCTCTTTGTGCAAAGAGAGAGGTCTTCAATGAAATCAAAATCCCTAATTGATTTGGGATATTTTGGGTGTAATTATTGATTTTAGGTTTCCTATATTCATTTAATTAAGCATAATATAAAAGCCATTTCCATTAAAACATTTAAGGTATGTTAGGTTTATTTTTATCTATGTTCTATAAAGTTTTCATAATTTTGGGCCTATATTTGATGTTTAATTAAATTTTTTTGGCTTTTCAAGCTTAACTAGCATAAACATTTATTAAATCTAAATTAAATCATAAAAAATTATTTATTTTATTTTTTAAAATTATTTAATGAACATAGAGGCACATGGGATAATTTTGTAATAGTTCTCCTCCAATAATCCAGTTAACTTTAACATGAATGTGTTAATTAAGAGAGGAGGGAGCCTAATTAAATTTAAATGGAGTTATACTCATGTGATTATTTTTAAGAATTAATGGCTTGAATAGACTATCTTGTGAGACATATTTATTTTCTCAATCAATTTGTATATGTGAGCTTGAATCCTATTCATTGACATTCATTTTTAAATGATAACTATTAAATTCAAGTTATATTAATGATCACTCAGAAAAAAAAACACCTTTAAGGATACGCAACACTACCTTTATGGGATGGGCTGGGAGTATATTTTTTTGTAAGGAAAATTGATATATATTCAACTAAATTTCCCTTAAAATTTATATTAAGGTTTATTTTGATTTGGGTTCTACTTCCTGTGGACACAAGCCTCCATAATTAATTACCCCTCTTATCGTAGCAAGAGATCACTCTCGATTAAGGTTGGAAATAAACACATCTATCTCATATGCATTTGGTGTCTCAGAGGTATTATGCGGTTCAGATGACCTTCTAAATAAAATTAAAGTGTAATCTTGATCAAGATCCCATGGTTCTGTCATCCTTGGATTATGTTATTTCAGCCTATTGACATCAGAAAGAGATAATCATAATGTCCAGAGAATGTAATTAGTAGCCATGGGTTGTCTCATTCTATGTATCTCGAGTAGACTTAGAATTTTAGGTGTAAGTTGTGTAAGAGTGTTCATGTGGAGAATGGATTATGAGGTGTTTACATGGTGAACAGGCAAATGTTCACATGGTTAATGAATAGGAGGCTGGATTTACATATCTTTGGAATGCTAAATTGTGTTATCCATATGATGGACAAATGTAGATTTGTTCACCTGATTGTGGGGAAAATTTATGACACCACATAAAGTTTAGGAATTTCTTATTTGGATGATCAAACGAGTCATTAAGGAATAAACATATTATCTTGAAAGATAAACATGTTATCCTATAATGGATTTGATCATTTAATAAAAGACTCCTAAGGCTAATGAGTCTTTTGTGTATTAGAGATTTTTCCCCTGAACTACATAGAGAGGTAGAATAGGGTTTAATTTAAATTAGGTTCATGATTCCCTATAGAGGCAAGCCCCTATAATTAAAGAAACAAGTTATTATTTTTGAAGATTTGAAAGGTGTTTTAAAAGGATTGATTTTTGGAATTTTCAATTGGGAATGGTTCAAATTGGATAGAGTTCTTTTGGAGACTAAACAAGATGAAGTAGGAAGTGCCCATTGATACTAGGATGCCTAGTAGACTTTTTAACTATCATATAATTGGGTTTTAAAATTTTGATTTTAATTTAGATTTTGAGTTGACATTTTTTTAGAAGTCTTGGACTTAGATTCTAGCAGCACAAGACTGCAAAAACACTAAGGCTAAAGACTTATTCTTGAAAAGAATGATTCAAAACCTAGTATATAAGTGCTTTTGACACATTTAAGTTGCTAGACCTAGTTCTATTTTGGGAATTATCGACCATTCCTCTCATTTGAAGAAACTAACCTATCTCTGACTCTTCTGGACTTACAACTCACCTAGAGAGGGCTACCGATTAACACCATCTAAGTGCATTTTAAATTCATGACACCAAGTCTCATGAATGCAAGATGGTTGGGTTGTTACATTTTTAAGAAAGAAGTCTATGAACCTAGACTCACTCTTTAATCCCTAGAATCATGTAGGGTATGAGTGCATATAATTAATGCACATTTTTTAGTTTTTTAAAAATCTTGATTCAAGATTTATTTGAGGTCTTGGGTATGCATTTTTTATGCCTAATGCCATGCAATTAGAAATGGTTATGGGCCAAATCAATAATAGAAGGAAAGCTTCCCCAAAAAAGTGGTCATCCTCACGCAATGGGAGAAGTTGCCTAATTCAAGGATTAGAGCAATATGATTTTATGTTTTCAAATCCTAATTGTTTTTAATTAATTTTATATTTTTCCTAAGGCTTTAGTTTATGCGTGGTTTCAAATTTTCTTTAGTTTTGTTTCAGTTGTTTAGATTTAGATTGGGTATAAAATTTAGTTTTTCTTATGAGCCTAATTGTCCAGGAATTCAATCAGAAGAAAGAACAACACAGAAAGAAACCTAGAAAAGCATTTTGATTCAATTGCACACCCAAAATAAATCAAGCTAATTTAATTTAATAAAAAGTCTAATGTGGCCGGGTACCACTATACATCTCAGAAGAAAAGGAAAACGGGCATCCGAGCTCTACCCTTATACAACCCAGCCTAGAACTGCAAGTCTAGATCTACTGGTATTCTTTCCAGGATAGTCTCCTTCTTTAGGGACCTCCATTGGGCTTCACAGGGGACCACTGCACCTATCTTCTAGTAGGGTCAACTCCTACTAATCCTAGACCCCATAGATCCTAACTTAATTCTAAGCTTAACTTTACATTTTGATTTCAAAGTTAATCTTAAGCCCTACAAAACAAATGTCAACAAAATGTAAACAACACGTAGCAATTATATTTTACAAACATATGGGCTTAGCATTAGCTGCTTGTCAAGCCCTCTTGCCCTATAGCCTATGGTTAAGGATTTAAGTATACCTACAAGAAACAACATTTTTAATTTTATTTATGATAGAAATCCTCTTTATCATTGCCCCCTACAAAAGACAATATTAGATCTAGAAAGAACGTCTTACCATCAAATCTAACTGGCAAATAATCCTAGACATGCAGTCTAAAATAGTACACTAAAAAGACATGTGAAGCACATCATATCACAACACATCACAAAGAATCATAAAGAATCATAGAATGAGCTAACCTAGGTCTAGGGTCCATGATCTAATGATCTAGTGTGTGAAGTAAATAGGTTTGTGTAGCAAGACTTTGTTAGGCCTCTTTAGTTCAAGTTTCAATTTGGAATTTGAGTTTTTTTGAATTTTACCTTTGGATGGTTTCAATTCATGATTTATTTTATTTTTATTTCACTTTTATTTGGTTAAAGTGAAGTTTAGATTTTCAAGAATGAAAAGTAGAATGGATACCACTTTTGGGGGGAACCTATTCCATTCAACATCCTAACTACTAATGGAATGAAACCTTCATCCTAAGATGAAGATCCATCCCAAAGGTCTAACTAAGATCATTAAGTATCTTAATTAATCCTTTTGATTTCATTTAGTTTAGATTTTGAATTGATTCTTTTCTTTGGAAATTTAATTTGAATTTTCATTCTTAGTTTAGTTTCAATTTAGTTTGGTTTGAATTATTTTATTTGATTTTTTATGAATTGGTTCATTTGATTTAATTTGTTTCATTTGGTTTTGTTTGAATTAGTTCATTTAGTTTACATTAATGTTTTAGATTAAATTATGTAGATTTCATTTGATTTAGTTTAGGTTAACTTAAGGAACTTAGGTTAATGTTTTATTCATTCTTAGATTAGTGTTTAATTGTTTGTTCAAGTTTTATTAAGTGTTTGTGATTATGATTTTATTAGCTTAAGGTTTAATTAAGCTTAACATGCATTATTGATTTCATTAACCATTAAAAATGATATTTATTAAGTTCTTTGACTTAAGATGTTGGAAAACCTTCCTAAGTATTTTTTATGTTTGACTGAGATTAGTTCATGTTGTTTCATGATTTAATGGATTAATGAATTTTCTTTACTCATTATTTGATTCATATTGACTTAGTAAATTGGAAATTCAACAATTCCTAATCCAAAGATCAAATGGCTTTGAAATTTGTATGGCAAGTGGAGTTCCATGCTAGTTTCATGTTTTCAAAGTTTCATCTTGATTAGATTCATAATTAGAGTGTAATTAAGATTTTAATTATTTCATTAAAACCCTAATTAAGCCTAATTTGAGGCAAATTATTTGAAGGTTTCATTTTTCATTGATTGCTCTCTAAAAGATGTTTCCAAAGAGGGTTTATGCATAATTTCTAGAGATTTTGTTGATTTATTATGATTTAGTTAAGCTCTAGTTAATTATTTAAATTATTTAATTTATTTAATTGCTTAATTAAGCCAACTTATGATTTATTAAGTTCCAATGAGTTTCATTAATGTTTTAATGTTCATTGAGGTTCATTAAGTTGATTTAAGGTGATCTGATTCATTTTTATTAATTAATTCATTTTATATTAATTTATTTAATTAAAATTAAAGTTTAGGATTTGAAATTTCATTTCTCATGAATTACATTGCAATAATTCAGGAAATGTTTTCCTAAGGTGTGTTTTAACATCAATTCTAGTTTCGCAAAGTTTCATCTCAATTAGATTAATGGTTTGAGATTAATTAAGGTTTAATTTAATTAAACCTAAATTAAGGCTAAATTATCCAAAATTAATTGAGGATTTTAATTTTTATGGATTCCTCTCATCAAGATGAATCCATAGAGCCCAAGTTTGCATTTTTTTTGTATTCATATTTATTTTTCTATGAATTTTTGATTTTTTTTGTGATATTTAAAATTTTCTAGGATAATGTTTTAACCTCATTCACATGTGGAATCCATCTGTGTCACGGATGGAATGACATCAAATTCTGTGGTTCCTTAATTGATCCGTCAAAATCAAGATCCCATTCCTAATAAAGATCAATCTCAATTTCAATTTTTCGATTAGAGACGTCATCCATGTCTAATCTCTTGCAATTTTCATCACAATTTTGATTTATATTTTGACTAGGTGATCCATTTGATCAAATTCTTAAAAAATTAATGGCGTTGGCGCTTGATTCCAGTGATCACTGGCATTGGGATCGACTCCATTAGCTTCGACTCAATGAAGGCGTGGGTAAAGTTTGATGGCTTGCCCACCCATGGATTGATCCATAGATCAACATCGAGTTGGTTTTCTAGTGACGTTGGTCGATTTCCAGCTCACTGGTGGTGAGGGGTCGGGGGTGGCGATTCGTTTGAGGCTGCCTTGACCTTTAGAACATATTGGAACTTTCAATTGGATGAGAAAACCATTACCTTGGATTTCACCATGATTGAGGCTTAGTTTTCATCCATTCATCGGCAGTAAGAGGCTAGGGGAAGGGTTCCCTCTATCATCTCTTGCCTTGGTGGACATTTTGGAATGAAAAAAGGGGAGAGAATAGGCTCTCCCTCACCTCTTTCCATGGATGGCTGAGTGCTTCTTTTATGAGCTTTTTGGTGGCCAGAATTTAACCACCTGTAGTGGTAAGACCAGCCAAGGGGTGGATTCAATCCCCCTTGGCCTTGTGAGGAAGCTTGGATATGAATTGGGTAGGGAGGATAGCTTATTACTTATTTTTCTCCCTTGGATGATGCCTTTTCTCTTCTTCTTTCTTCTTCTTTCTTCTATCTTCTCCTTAGCTTCTTCCCATGGAGAAAGAAAAGTCTCTTTTTGCTTTTTTTTTGGTGGCCTCCAAATGTTGGCAGCCATCTCTTACCATTAAGAGATGGAATGAGATAAGAAGAGGGGAATTGGAATTTCCCTTCCTTATATTTTTTTATGAATTTTCAAACCATCTTCTTAATTCCATTCTTCTTTTATTTTTCTTTATTATTTTATGGTTTATTACATCACCATCAAAGTATTTGGACTAATAGGTGGCTACCCATATCAAATTCAAATGGATTTGAGTTCAATTATAAACCCAATTTGACTTAGTTTGGAAAGTTGAATCCAAATAGACTATTTGGATTCAAAGTGTTTGATTTTAATTTAATCCTTTTTAATTTTGGATTTAGTCATCTTTAATTGATGATTTATTGAGTTTTGATTTGATTAATTCATTTAATTTTGAATTAATTTTGAATTTTATTTTATTTTGACCCATTTAAACATAAATGGTTAATTTTGGTTCCAATTGGGTTCAAATGACCAATTTGACTCAATTGGATTGGGTTTGGACTCCAATCATGCTTGATCACATGTGTTAGATGATTTCGAGTGATTTATTTCAATTAATTTTAATTGGATTTCAATTTGAACCCATTTGATCCAAAGTGGGCTTAATGGGTTAAACTTGGGTTGAATTATGTTTAATTATAACTTCGAAATGATTTTGAGCAATCAAATTGAGTTGATTTCAATTTAATTTGGGTATGAACCCAATATGACCCATTTAGGGTTATTTAGACTAAGTGGTCTAATGAACCCAATTGCTTATGTGGCATGACACGGGGACAAGTGAGCTAGAGGCTCAGTGCCTTAGTACTTTGTATGTGGCACCGCGATGCCGACATTATTGGTCCTTTGACCATTTGAACGGGGAGGCTGAGGAATTTCTTCTCTGACTTTCCTAGGTTCAATCAAATTGAGGAATGATGGATTTGAATTCAATTAGAGGGAGCATATCTCCCCCTTGAAGGATCAGAGGGCCGCAAGCTATCTTGTCATTTTGATCCAATTGCTCATAATGGGAAGGTTATTTGATTAGTTAGATGTTTGCACATGGTCAGTTTGAGGCCTTGAGTGGATTTCCAACCTCCCATGTGCACCAAATTGAGTGGAAGAGAGAGTTTGAATTTTCCATTTTGACCCATGGGGTCGGGTTTGGCCTTGGGGCCAATTAGGCTGACCCAAACCCATTGGGTTGGGTGCACCACTCTTGATTAGGTCCCCTTGAGCTATTATGAAGGAATTAATAGAAAAGAGAAATCTCATCTCATATCTAAGTATATTCAATTATGTATTAGAAATTTGAGCAAGTACGTGTCATTGTTAAACCAGGAAAGTGAGATTATCTAGGATCTCCTTGGGGCTACGTAAGGCCTCGTGTTCCTGGGATGTACAAACTATATACTTTCAAATTCAAATGCATATAAACATATACATAAGCATAGACACAAAACCATGCAAAGGTTATATAAATTCTTTTATTTATATAAAGTTTAATAACATGAAGAGAAAAGTATTACGTAATATTCTAGCACATGTTTAGACATAAATGAAATCAAGCAAGTACATGCCATTATTAAATCAGGGAAGTGAGATTATCTAAGACCTCTTTGTGCTACTTAAAGCCTCATATTCTCGGGATGTCTGGACTATATACTTGCTAATTCAAATTCATATAAACATATACATAAAATATAAAGATAAATTAATCCATTACCATCATTAAATTAAAACTAAATGGAAACTTCATTAAGTATTTACAACAAACATTAATTTAAATTTCACACTATTTGAATCATTATTAATTTATAATTTTAAAAATAATTTAAGATTTATTAGTGATAATAGCCACACCATATAATAATATTTATCCAACTCATGCAATTTGAATGCAATCATATTCTTTTAATTTCTCTTTTTTAAATATGAACACATGAAATAAATGGCATGCACATTTATAATAATTGAAAGGAAGTAATTAAATGTTACCACATAACATACTCAATTTCATTGAATCCTAAGGACAATCAAGCTAAATAAACATTCCTTAACACTAACCAAAGCTATTATAAGATTTAATTTTGATGCTTAAGTTGTTAAAACCTAAAGAGGGGATATGAAACTTAGGATTCACCCAATCCCATGTTGGTTATTTTACATGTTTAAGGAAAGAAATTAAATATGTTTTATGAGTTGATTAATTTCAAGTCATTAATCACATCAATTTGATTACCCTTCCCCAAGCTTCTTTAATTTAATTAACCACTTGATCATGAGCCTTGAATGATATGCTTTGGAAAAATAAAATCAGCAATGCACCTAAAGGAGTCTAATGTAATTAGGCTCATGCTTAAGAGTTAATAAAATTAAAGGAGATAAATATTTAAGTTAAATACTCTAATGATTTCCCCACAATAATGGGATAATTATAATTTCTTTAATGACTTTATTCTATTAAACACATAAGGGGATTAATGGGTTGCACTCGAGTAATTTAAATAAATTTCAATTTTTATTTTTATTGTATCAATAATTTTTTCTTAATTATTAAATACATTAATTAAACCATCTTTAGAGAATACTCTTAGAGAAATAATTAGGAAATGGGTCCTAATTAATTCCCTCATCATCCCCAGTGTTTACATTGATTAATTAACACTAATTACTCAATTTTTACTATTCATTAATTATAATAATTATTTAATTAATTAAAGAGAGTAATTAGGGTTAAAAATCTAAAATCTTTAAACTAAATGGCAAATAATTCCAAGAAAAATATTGGTGGCAGAGGACATCCCATAAAATCATCCCACCAAATTTGGAACTAATCAGCAAAGTAATTTGGCCTTAATTAAAGTAAATAATCTAAGCTTTAAATCATAATTAAGCACTATTCATTAGGTATTAATTAGGGATTTTATTTTTGTTAAATTGTTCTCTATCTAAGCTTTCCAAAATGGGTTTATTTATATTTTATGAATTTTTTAACAATTAGTTATGATTTTTAAAAGGTATTACTATTTAATTACATTTTTAAGAAAGGTGTTGATAGCACGGTATTCACTACTTAAATCATCTGATGTGGCAACTAACTCAGTGGCGGTGGATGCGATTTCATCTCGGCCATCCGATCTCGGATCAAATGATTGAGATTAATCTCGTGATTTTGAAAAGATTAAATCGAGATTTCTAATGCTATTAATCATGGTCGTCTGTTCTAATCACGCAGAACAAACAATCAGTGATCCATCATTATGCAAGCACTTGAAGACAGACACCATCCACCTTCTACTGCTCGATCTGAGCTCACATGAGCTCATTTGATAGTGAAAATAACTCCAAAATGATCAAGGGGAAAATCTAGGGAAATCATATAGTGGAAATCATATGAAAATAAAAATTGTATCACAAAACACCAACACCTAGAGGAAAAAACTACAGTTGCCAGATTTTTACCTTGTTAGAGCTAAAGACCAGTGGTCCACCAACAGAGATCGCTTCATGTTGAAGAGATAAAGCCCTATTGAGAATATCTCGAGCTGCCTCCACGCTGATCGATCTATGGGCCAAATGCCATCGCAAAGCTCACCATAGTTTGTTTAGGGATGTCTTTCGATGGTCAAATCACTCGAGAAATGATTCATTTTATTCTCTAGAGTGAAGTGAAGGTGTGGGAAGAGTTAATTTGAATTTAGTGTAGGTTTGGGGAGTTTGGATGAATGGAGCTCTTGGTCCATGGAACTGGTCTTGTAAATTGAAAAGCTTCAGAGAGTGGACTGCTCGAGCTTTATGATGAGTTTGAATAAATGGGGAGGAGTATTCTCCTAACTAACGAAGGCTAATTATCTTTGAGCCACCGGTAGGTGTGGAGGAGGTACAGACACTGAGGTGGATGAGTATGAGAGGTTGAGGGAGTGTAGTGGGCTGCCATCAAGTGGTGGACCAATGGTTTCCCATGAGTGAACTCACCCTCTCTTGGCCAAAGGCTGAACCTAACAACCTTGGGTTAGGTTGGGTCAGTGATCCTTTATCCAAGAAGAGCCAAATGTGGCTACCAAGGGATGGGGAGTTGGAGAACCCATATAAGTGGACATTTTGTCCCATTTGGAGGGCTTGGTTCAATGGGTTTGACCAAACCAGGTTCACCATGGGTTGGGACCACTTGGGCAGACCCATGGTGACCTAAGGATGAGTCATGCCAAGTTTGGGTGGGTTTGGGCTTGGTTTGGCTAAATTTGATTCATATAGGTCAAATGATCTAACTTGAGCTAAATTGACCATTTTGACCAAATTGGGTCAAAGTGAGGATTTGGGTAAGTTTAATTGGTCATTTGGAATGAGTCAGTGCGATTGGTTTGATTCAATTTGAGTTAGATTTTAATTTGGTTCATATGGTTCAATTTGGGTCAAATGGGCCATGTTGACCAATTTGACCAAATTGGCCAAATTGGCTTGAGAATGAGTTAGGTTTATGTTCAAATGATCATTAGTTTGATTGAAAGAGTTGATTTGAATTGATTTGGATTAAGGAATGGTTTGGTTCAATTGGATCTTTTAGGTTAAATTGGGCTAAATAGGTCAATTGGGTTGGGTTGACCCAATTGGGTTCAATTAAAGGTTGGATCATGTTCAATATTCAATTGGTGACTAATTGGAAGCATTAGTTTCAATCAATTTGGTCTAAGATTTGATTTGGTTCAATTTGATCGTTTAGGTTAAATTGGGCTAATTAGGTCAATTGGGTTAGGTTGACTTAATTGGGTTCAATTGAAGGTTGGATCATGTTCAATATTCAATTGATGACTAATTGGAGGCATTGGTTTCAATTAATTTGGTCTAGGATTTGATTTGGTTCAATTTGACCCTTCGGGTTAAATTGGATCAACTTTGGTCAAAGGGCCAAATTGGCTTGATTAAGTTTAATTGATTGTAGTGTAGTGTTCAATAGTTACCTACAATCATCAATAAAGAGATTGGATATCTTGGTTTGATCTAATGGGAGTTTGATTGGGGTTTAGCTTAATAAGGCCTTTTTAGGTCACTTTAGGTCAAGTGGCTTGGTCAAGTCAACTTGGACCAATTGGGATTTTGGATGGTTGGTATGTGTTCAATGATAAATTTGAAGTTGATTGGTGTCTTTGATTGCAATAGATTTGATCTTGATTGGGTTTTGGCTCATTTGAACCTTTTAAGTCAAATGAGCTAACTTGAGTTAATCAAATTAACTTGATTTAATTATCTTGATTGTAAGTGTTGGAGTAGTTTGAAATGATCTATTGAATAGTTAGAGTGATTGAGAAAATCAAATTGGATTTAGTTTGCTTGAATGGGTTTGAATGGAGTTATAGGATTGTGGTAAGTTAATTTGGCTTGGTGCTTAGATTGGAAAACCAAATTCAATTAAGATTGATTGAATAGATTTAAGTTGGTTTAGCTCCAATCACATAAGCTTAAGTTTGGATTAGTTGATGGGCATGAGTCTTGGTTTATGCCTTAGGGTAGGTGAAACCTATTTATCCTATGGTAAACTTTAGGCTTATGGTTATGCCTTATAAGTCTCTAAGCCTAGGATTAGTGTTCCTTTAATCACTAGAAGTGTCCTAGCACTAAAGAAGTCTAAGTGTCTAGAGTCTCCTAGGTCTAAGATTGGGGGAATCAATCCTCACTCCAAAAGTGAGGTCAATAGTACTATACCACACTCATGAATACATGGTCTACCAAAGAGTGGCTTACGTTAGCATTGATTACACAAAATTTAGCATATGTATATAAATTTTTGATGCATATGGGCAAGGCAATAGACCCTAAGGTTTGTTTCCCTTGATAATTGAAACCTTGTAAAAATATTATGCTCTTGTCGAGGTATCGAGCATCCAAAGCTAATTCCCTAAGTGTCTTGGTTGTCAGGAGATTGATTGAAGCACTTGGGTCAATTAACACTCTCTTTACAAGTGTAGAATTATATTTATCCATAACATGAGAGGTCGATTGTGTTTAGTCTTTTAGAGTATCAAATCTTTTTCATTGAAGGTGATAGTTGTTGTCTTTTGCAAAGTGAGATCTTCTTTCATCTTCTCTTCAGTGAAAAATACTTCAAATTTCTCCAAGCTTTGCAAGCCTTTTATTAAAGTCTCTCTTATATCCTAGGATAGCATGAGAGCATTATATATACTTGATAAAGTAGGGATCTTGCATAAGTCTGCCAGAAAGTTATAGTCTACTCCTGTTTTAGCAGGCTTTTGAGGTTTAGCTGGTGGTGGAGGTAAGGCATCTTCATTAATTTGAAATTTTTTACCTTTTTCATTGACTTTTTGTTGTTGAGATAGAGTAATTTTTTTCCACTCTTTAATTATACCAGTATTACTTCTTCTTTCTAGCTTTCCACATCAAAAGAAGTTTTCGAGCTTAGTAACTCTTTGGAGTTCTTGAACTCTTCATGACTCTTAGAACTATTCTTTGATTTAAGTTGTAACTTCTTAGAGACTAGCTTATTTTTTTCGTTTGATAGGTTTTTCTTTTGGAAAACATAGCTCTTCTACAAAATCAATTGAAGTTGTAACCATACTTATCATTTGGCATATTTCTCTTACAACTTCTTCTGTAGGATCTTCTGTGTCGAGCTATAAATAGTGCATATATTCCTTCAACCTAACCTATCATCAAAGAGGTTGTTCATACTCCTCTAGAGAATCTATCATTTTTTTATTTCTTAGATTTTTGTTTCCAAGCTTTCTTATTTTTTCTTGATTTAAGAGGCTTTGACGTAGAATGCTCATTATTTTTAATCTACTCCTTTATTTTTTTATAAATTTATCCTATGATTAGGGAAGTATCTTGCGATTAATTTTAGGTTCTAGGGCATTCCTCCACCGAATGTCATATATAGCTAAAAGAATATTGATCATTCTTTTAGTCTTTTTTGAGATGAAATTTCTCAGCCACCTTTCTCTTTTGCTTGTGCTTGTGGAGTTTTTCTTTGTCTTTATTTATGTCCTGAGTCTTGCACGACTTGGCTTTCTCATTCAGCTGTGCTATAAGAACAGTTACCTTTTCCTTTTCAGGATTTACTAAGACACTGTCTAACAAGGTAAGTTTCCTATTACAATCGCTTTTCTCAACCTAGTCATTGAAAACAAAATAATCTTCAATCAAGTAACTTACATCGACCTTGTCTACTTAATATGGTCGACGCAGCTCTAGCAGTTGTAACCCCAACTTTAGAGCATGTTTGAAAATCTTAGTAAAACATTCTCTCTTAAATGAGTACTACTTAGCCATCTTCTCTTAGAGGGTTAGTACTATTTTCTTTTCTTCTGTCGGCTTTGTAGCCAGTCGCAAAGTTGATGCTCCTCCGTTTCCCTTTTTGTCTACTATAAATGTGAATGTTGTATTTACATCAATCTTTTTGGACTCCAGCAGCTTGGGTTGCTTTCCTCTTTCTACAGAACTATTATTATAGCCCAAATTAAGCCAATTTTGTTTGGAAAACCTTTCAAACTTGGCTACATGATCTAATAATACTTGAAATATATTGATTGTAGTCATGACAAGGTATGAGGCCATTTGATTATCAATATTTACCATGAGGAGTTCCACTACATGTTTTTTTGTGAGCTGTTGATCACACCTCATGCTTAGGTTCCTCCATCTAGTGATATATTTAATGACACTTTTAAGGCTAGATCTATAATTATTACTTTCTTTATTGCACGTACAAATCTCTTGATGAAGAGTGCTTCTAGCTCATTGAATATTTTTACTGAGTCATTAGGTAACACAACATACCACTCGAAGGCCATATGTGTAAGACTGCTAACGAATTGAAGTATCAATAATGCATTATTTCTACCAATATTTTTGCATGATGCTTTAAACTAGGCCAAATGTTATCATAGATTTTTTGTGCCTGAGAAGGTATTGAACTTCGCCACTACGTATCCTTTAGGATACTGTACTTGATCATACTTAAATGGATGTGGTCATTCTTTTCCTACCAGTTGCTCAACAATTTCCGAGACTATCACTGCTTTAACCTTTTAGCTAATGAGATCTTTCACTTAGGATTTGGTGATAACATCAGCTTCCTTATAAAGGTTTGGTATGGCTTCCTTTGGAAATTCTTATCTATGTGCTGGAGTTGCCAGTAAATTGGGTGGAACATTTTGTACACCCTCATTCTCCACTATTGTATTATTTATCTCTGATAGATTTCTTGGAGGTATCCACTGTGTTGCTATTGCTATAAGGTTAAGTTGACTAAATAAGTACTTCATCAACCCTCTCATTTTGTTAAGGTGGTTATTTAGCTAACTAATTTCTTGTTCTATCCGTCAGAGATCGGAAACCATATGTTGTTGTATCCTTGCTATGATATGCATGAGTTCTTCAGTCACTTCCATTTCTACTTGAGCCTCACTTCTAAGCTCTCGGTGACTTGGGTTTCCTTATTAATTTTCCTCGCCCTACTATTTGGACACTACAACTTTGTTTCGTAGGAGAATTTCAACCATGCGAATGATCTCAATCTCCATGTGATCAGCCTCTTCATTATCTTGGAGATCTAAACTTTATAGTTCCTCATTGGTAGGGAGATCTTCATCTTGTCAAAATAGTTGATCATCCATGTTATCATCCATTGGCCTATTCTTTTTTTGGTCATGCGATGATAGGAGTACTTCTTGATTATTTGGAGGAGCTAATTTATACTGAGCTCCTTCCTCTTTAACATATTTCAATACTTTGGCTCTCTATATGAGTCATGATCTCCCAATTTTTGGTAAAAATTTGTGACACCACATAGAGTTAAGAAATTTTTTATTGGGAAGATCAAATGTGTCATTAAGTAGAAAATATATTATATCAGAAGATAAACATGTTATCTTATAATGGATTTGATCATTTAATAAAAGACTCTTAAGACTAATGAGTCTTTTGTGTGCTAGAGAATTTTTTCGTGAACTTCATGGAAAGTAGAATGAAATTTATTTTAAACTGAGTTCATGGTTCCCTATAGAGGCAAGTTCCTATAGTTAATTATATCTTACAAAGGGTCTCATCCTAAAATACTCTCAATTAAAGAAATAAGTCATTATTTCTAAAGATTTCTAAGTTAATTTTCAAAGGAAAGATCTTTGAAATTTTTAATTGGGATTGGTCCAAAGTGGAAAGAATTATTTTTGGAATCTAAATGGGATTAAGTAGAAAATGCTTATTGATACTGGGATGCCCACAAGACACTTCAACTATCCTATAATTGGGCTTTAAATTTTGAAAATTAGTTTATATTTTGAATTGATATTTTTTTAGAAGTCTAGGGCTTAGATTCTAGTAGCACAAAATTGCAAAAATGCCTAGGATTGAAGCTTACTCTGAGAAGGATGCTTCAAAGCCTATGCCTATAAATGCTTCTGACTTAAGTTAGATGCTCAACCTAATTTTATTTTGGGAATTATCGACCATTCCTCTCACTTGAGAGAACTAACCTATCCCTGGTTTTTATGGACTTACAACCCGCCATGAGGGGATGCCAACTAACACCACTTAAGCACATTTTAAATTCATGATGCCAAGTCATTTGTAAGCAAGATGGCTAGGCTGTTGTCTTTTTAGAAAAGAATCTTTGAATCCTAGACTCACTCCCTAATCCCTAAGATAATGTAGGGTATGAAATGAACTAACTAATGCACTTTTTTCAGATTTTAAATATTTTGACTCGATGATCATTTTAGACCATTGACATGTAATTTATGCTTACATGGTATGCAATTAGAAGAAAGTCATAGACCAAATCAATAATGGAAGGCATACTTCACCAAGAAGGTAGTCATCCTCACAGGTCACATGCCCCTTATCTTAAATGGGAGAAGCTGTCCAATTCAAGGATTTCAATAATATGATTGTTTGATTTTCAAGAGCTAATTTATTTCTAATTGATTTTAGGTTGTTCTTTAGGGCTTTAATTCATGTGAGGTTTTGAATTTTGTTATTTTTTTGTTTGAGTTGATTATATTTAATTGAGTAAAAAATGTAATTTTTTTTCTATGAGACTATGTCCATGCATTCATCACAAAAAAGTATAACATAGAAAGAAACTTAGAAAAGCAAGTTGATTCTATTACGTACCCAAAATAAATCAAGCCAATTTAATTAAAAGAAAGGCCAATGTGGAAGGGTACTGTTGTATACCCAGAGAGAAAGAAAAAAGGACAACTGAGCTTTACCCTTATACAATAAGGCCTAGAACTACAAGTTTAGATCTATTGGTCTTTTTTTCAAGATCATCTCTTTCTTCAGGGATCTCCATTGGGCTTCACAGGGGACCTCTACACCATCTCATGGTAAGGTCAACTCTTGCTATTCCTAGACCCCATAGATCCTAACCTAATTCTAAGCTCAAATTTACATTTTAAATTCAAAAATAAATCATAAGCCCTACAAAACAAATGTTAGAAAAATATAAACAGCACACAATAGTTATATTTTATAAACACATAGGCTTAACATTAGTTGCTTGCCATGCCCTCCTATCCTATGGGCTATTCTAAGGGGCTATTCAACACTTACAAGAAAATAATAATTTTACTACTTATTTATGACAGCTATCCTTTTAACACACCCCCTACATAAGATAATGTTAATTCTAAAATAATGTCTTACCATCAAGACTAACAATAATCAATTCTAGCCATCTAGTCTAAAATAGTACACCATAAAATAATAAAAATAATTCTCATCTTAGCAACACAAAAAAATTACAAAAAATCACAGAATGACCTAACCTAAGTCTAGGGTCCATGACCTATAATTCTAGTGTGTGAAGAAAAAGGGTTTGTGTGGCAAGACATTACTAGGCTTTTAGGTTTCAATTTCAAATTTGGATTTAAGTATTAGTTTATTTACCTTTGGATAGTTTCAATTCAAATGATTTAATAATTTATTGATTTTTCTTCATTTTAGATGCATTTTATTATGTTAAAGTTAAATTAGATTTTCAAGAATATGAAATACAATAGGTTCCATTTTGGGTGGAACCCATTCCATTCAACATCCTAAGTGGTAATAGGATGGTATCTTTATTCTAAGGTAAAGATTCATCCTAGAATTTAACTAAAATCTAAGTATTTTAATTGATCATTTCTTTAGAAGGTTTGAATTAGTTTAGTTTATTTCATTTTGTTTTAAATTTTTTAGCATTTGTGTTTTGATTTCTTTAAGGTATGTTTCTTTATCAATAATGTTGTGATTTAGTTTGAATTAATTTTCACTCAAAGCTTAATTCTTTTGGTATAGTGATTTTAATTTGGTTTTTTCTTTAAGTTTAATTTATAATTATTATAATTTTAATTTCATTTAATTCTTTTGGCTTAACCTTGTATTATTGATACTTTAGATTTTATCATTTATTTTCTTAATTTTATTCATTATTCTCTTACTTTACATTTTTGATTTATTGATTATGATGATTTAAATCTTTCCAAGTTTAAATTATTAAATTTACTTTACTTGTATGTTAAATTTGTCTTACTTTTGTAACTTAGATTGATTAGGTTTTAATGTTTATGTTGTTCAAATTTATCTTTGATTTAATATTCATTTTTGTTTATTGGTTTTGCTATATTTAATTTAGGGTGAAGCTTTATGTTTAAATTTTATTTAATTTAATGTTTCAATAAGTTATATTTCTTTATGTTTCATTTAAATTATTTTCATTTCCTTTATTTATTTATTTTTGCAATGCATATATTTACTTATTACATTTAATTGTATGTATTTTATTTAATAATTTCAAATTAATTTCATTTATTCATTTTCATTAATGTTTACTAAATTAAGTAAATTTTCATTCAATTTATTATGTTTAGTATTATTCAATTTATTATACTTCAATTGTATAACCCATTTGAAATAATGATTCATTTCTATTTTTATTTATTCATTTCATGAAATTCTCTTAGGTTTTATTAATGAATTTAGTCTAAGATGATTAATTCGAAGTTATATATTTTATACATTATGGAATAGTTCAATTCATTTCAATTAATTTAATGGGAGTGATAATTATGTTATTTGAAAGGTTCTTTTAGCATTTAACATAATATAATTTCCCTTTTTCGTGACTTAAGGAGTTCAAAGAAAGGTTATTCCTTTGTGTATTAATCTTGGCCTATGTTACTTTAGAGTTATGTCATTTTAAGTTTAATTTAACCTACCTTAAAGTTTAATTACACGTAACCTTTCATATTTGTATTTGTACCACTTCATTTCTTAATCTAAATGGCTCTAATGTATAGATAAGTTGATAGCTTATAAATTCCAGAGATTCATGAACATTATATTTTAGTTTATAAATAGTTTTATTATGGTTTAAGAGATTATTATTGTTGGAATATGATTGAATTTCATGTTTTCACTTCTTTATAATCCATAACTTAGGATTAATTAGGTTCCTTTACTTTAAGTTTGCTTGGATATTTTTTTAAGTGTTCTGGTGTCAATTATGATGTCTTAAGTTTGTATTATGAGTTTTGTAATTTTTGTGATTTATTTTTTCCTTTAAATTGACCTAGAGAATTGGAAATTTAAATATTCCCAATCTAGAAATCAGTTGGGTTTAAAATTGTTATGGCAAGTGGGGTTCCTTTCCATTTTGATTTCCCTAAAGTTTGACTTCAATCAGATGTATAATTTAGGTGTATTAGAGGTTTTAATTTTTTTATTAAAACATAAATTAAACTTAATTTAATAAAGATCATTTACGAGTTTTATTTTTCCTTGATTCTTCTTTGGAATATGCATCCAAAGAGGGTTCAATCATAATTTTTGGGGTTCTAGTTGATTTATTATGTTTTATTTAAGATTAAGTTGATTAATTGAATTAATTAATTCAATTAATGGCCTAATTAAGCCATTTTGTAATTTATTAAGTTCCAATAACTTTCAATGGATTATTTACATTCATAAGGATGTATTATGACATTTTAAGTTGATTTGATTATTGTTCATCATTTATTTTTTTTGTTGTTAATTTATTTTATGAAAAATGAGGGTTTAGGGTTTGAAATTTCCAATATTAAGATTTATTGGTCAATAAATTATGAAAACTTTACCTAATGTGTATCTTAACATTAATTTTAATTCTTCAAAGTTTCATTTCAATTTGATCATTGGTTTGGGATTAATTAGGGTTTGAAAATTTTCATTTAAACCTAAATTAAGGCCAAGATACCTTATATAATTTGGGAATTTTTAATTTTAATGGATTTCTCTCATCAAGAAGAATCCATAGATTCCAATTTTGCATTTTTTGGATTTATATTTAATTTTCTATGAATTTTTGAATTTTTGGTATTTTTCTTTAAATTTTTAATTTGGAAAACCCAAATTCCCATTTAGGCATGTCAGATCCATGTGGATCTGCCATGGTTCCACTTTCCATGTGGCACCACATCATTGCACCACACAGGATCCATGTGAATCAGCATTAAATTGGCAGCACACATGAGTTAATTGCGAGCCGTTCGATCGAAAATCAGTTGGTCGTGATTCAATCGATAATTACTCTTATCAGTTTTAATCAGAGATCCTGCTAGATCTCGACTGTTCATTCCTTATAAAAGGAATGGATGGTGGAGATTATGTCTCTTATGGTGATGATAGAGGTCGAGTGTCATCCATCATTTTCGCATAATTTTTTGCCATCCGACCATTGAAATCATGCAATTTCGATGCCAAATCCATTGGTGAATGAAATCATGAAGATATAAATAGTTTGATCTAACTTGAGATCAAACTTTCTTCAAAAAATACTAAAATTGAAAGCATAAGGGAGATATTTAATGGCATACCTCGGTCCTAGTGATCTACGGTGGTAGAATTGACTCTAATAGTTGCGGAACGATGTGGGAGCTCGTGTGCCAAAGGAATTGACTTGCCTCTTCATGGATCACTATTTAGACCAAGATCAGCTTGGATTCCATCTTCCTTGGTTGTTCACCAGCCTCCCAACAATGAAGGGATCAGAGGAAGATGGGTTTCGACTTTGTGCAAAGTGTGGAAGGTGTTAGGATAGTTTATTTCACTTGGGATTTGCTCCTGGTCAAGTTGCCATTGAAGCCATGAGTTTTTTTTAGCTTGGTTTCCCCTCCTATTAGTAGGTTGAGGGTGATTGATGTCCTTGGAGGCTAGCTACATGGCTCACTAGCCATCTAACACTTGCCTAAGGTTGAAGAGGTAGGAAGATCTAAGGGAAAGAGAGTATCGGTGTAGGGATTTTTTCCTCCATGCATCATCCTTTTCCATGGCATATTTGATTGCCTTGGATTTATTTGGAGTTGATTAAATGCTTTATATTGATTGAGAATCAACATTAATTTAATTTGGGAAGGACTAGATTGCATCTCAAGGAGTTTGGTTAGAAATTTGGTTCAAAAATCCTTTTGAATTATGCCATTCAATTGGCTTGATTTGGATTGCTTTATCTGATGGATTAGTTTTAGATTAATGTTTGGATTATGTTCATTTAACCCCTAATAAATTTTTTAATCAAAGATTTTAAAGATTTTAAAGTTTATTGAGTGCTTATTTTAGGTTTAGCCCATTTTGATTTAAGTGGGTTGGGCTGATCTTAATTGAGTCAAATGGTTTATTTGAGTCAATTATAATGTATTTAATTTTCAATTGGGTTAATCGAAGCAATTTGGGATGCATTGGATCAAACAATTTTAATTTTATTTTGATTTTGAACCCATTTGACCCAATTTGGGCTTAATGGGTTAAGTTTGGGTTCATTTGGGTCAAATGAACAAATTGGCCAAATTGGACCTAATGATCTATTGTTTTATGTTCAATAATCATTTTCAAATGATTTTGGGCAATTGATTTCAATTGATTTGAGTTTGAACCCAATAAGACCCAATTAGGCCCATTTAGGTCAAATGACCTAATTAGCTTAATTAAGGCCACATTAGACTTATATTCTTTTAAATTCTTATTTACATATGTTCATATCATCAGTGCAACCATTTGGAATGATTTTATTTGGTCAAATTTTGGTAGGTTGACCTTTGACATGGTGGGACCCAGATAAGTCAAACCCATGTAAAAAGGGTTGATTAATCTTTGACTTTTAATTTAGGTATGAATTTATTCAATTTCATCTCATGGTTTCATGCTTTTAATTTCATTTCTTTTGGGTTTGTATGGATTTAATTTTAATTTCTTTAGATTTATATGGTTCTTAGCTTAATTAAGGTAATTAGGTTTAGTTTTATAATTAAACCTTAATCTAAGCTTAATTAATTTCAAATTTGGAGTGATGTATATTTATGTTGAAGATTTGGGTTCAATCTAACTAAACTCATTAAGTTAGATCAATCTAAAGAGGGTATAGTAGATCACTAAGTGTGATGTCTTAGGTGCTTAGTTAGAAGACTTTTAATTTAGGATTATGAGTCATAATGATTATCTTTGGGAGTGTTATTAACCTCATCAAAAAATGAGGTCAACACTAGTGATGGATCTCTGAGAATGAATCTCATATGTCATATTCTGGTGTTGACTGACCAGGTTAGAATAGTCGGGGTGATATGGATTTCTTTGATATTGTTGTTGGGACCTTTTCCATAACCGGCCATCTATTTATTTTTGATTGGATGGCTTGTTATCAGTGCTCATCGATCATCAAATTTTTTGTCCTTGATTTTTGCTCAAGATTGGCAAGATAATACTTTTTAATATTCTCATTTTTTTGAAGTAGGAATTTGTTGGTTTGGCGACTTGGATCACCAACTTCTTGATCTTTCTTTGAAGACCTCTATTCTTGATAGTCTTCAGGACCTTGTAGATTCAAAAAGAAATTGTTTCCCTTTACCATGATTGATTTTAAGATAAGAGACTTGTAGGTTAGTCTCAAAAATACATTTTTATAACTCCCTAAGAATTATTTCTTTTGACCCCTTTTCAACAGGATGAAGCTATTATCTATAGGTATGCTGGCCTCTACTTATGGGTTAGATCGCTACTCAATATGAATGGGTAGTCCAATAGCTTTATGAGTTTTCTTCGAGCTCTTATAGACATTTTAGTGCCCGAAGAAGATGCCTCGTGGTCATTTTTGCTACTCGGAGCTAGGATAGTAGTTTGAACCAAGCTTTGTTCCTTAAACACAATGCTAAATGGATTGAATATAATAGAATTCAATTTGGGCTTGGCAGTCATTTTATGTTTGCATTTGAGGCTGTCTTTGATAACCTATGAAAGATATATATTCTTTTTGAGGTTGTGTCAAGCCTAGGTTCATTCAGGGTTGACCTATTTCTTTTGCTGTACACCTTAGGCATGAATTCATTCACCGGTCCAGCTGGTAGAAATTGGACAATCTCAGAGATTATTCTGAACTAGATAGTAGCTCTTGCAAAATTGGTGTTAATTATAGCTTGGAAGTAATCTGATAGTGGATTTCTCTCCTAATTGGACAATCATCATATTGTTTGAGTTCGCCATGGATGATTTTGATCCTGAAGTGAGATCTAAAGTCAGGTTCTTCTAGAATCAAGGAATCAAAGAAATTCAGTTGGAGATATTCCTAGGACACCATTTATTTCTTATTTTTTCAACCAAAGATGGAGAGAGAAGTAATCCCCAACGAACATACTAAAAATCTGATTGCTTAAAAAAAACCCTTTAAGGGTGTGCTCCTCCATATTTGTGGGCTGGATTGGGAGTATGTTTTTTCATAAAATAGATTGATATATATTCAACCAGATTTCCTCTTACATTTATATTAGGGTTTATTTTGATCTAGGTTATACTTCCTATAGACACAATCCTTCATAGTTAATTACCCCTCTTACCACAATAAAAGAGCACTCTTGATAAAGGTTGGAAATAAACATATTTATCCAATATGAATTTGGCATCTTGAAGCTATAGTGTGGTTTAGATGACCGTCTAAAAAGAAATAAAAGTGTAATCCTGATCAAGATCACATGGTTCTATCATCACAGGTTTAGATTATTCTAGTCTACCAACATCAGAGGGACGTAGCCATAATGTCCAAAGATTCTGATTAGTAGCCATGGGTTGCCTTGCTTCAAGTATCTCGAGTAGACTTAGAATTATAAGTGTAAGTTGTGCAAGAGTGTTTACATGGTGAATAGATTATAAGGTGTTTGTATGGTGAATGGGAAAATATTCACATAGTGAATGAATACGAGGTTGGATTTTCATCTCTTTGGAATGCCAAATTGAGGTTATCCACATGGTGAACAAATGTAGATTTGTTCGCATGATGAACAAATTAGGTGTGTTCGTGTGATGAATGAATAAATGTTCAAATGGTAAATGTACAAGAAGTTGGACCTTACATTCCAAAATTAGGTTTGTCCCAATGGTGGACAAATATGGATTTGTTCACTTGGAGAACAAAATATATGGTGTCCGCTTGATGAACGAACATATGTTTACATGGTGAATATACAAGAGGATAGACCTTACATTTCAAAATTAGTTTTGTCCACATAGTGAATATATATGAATTTATTCACATGGAGAACAAATTATGTTGTGTCTGCGTGATGAACGAACATATGTTCACATGGTTATTGTACAAGTGGTTGGGCTTACATTCCTTTGGAATGCCAAATTTAGGGTGTTTGCATGGCAAACGAATAGTAAAACTAGACTTACATCCTTCTGGATTGTCATATAGATGAGTTATCCATATATTGGGTAGACATAGTGTGTTTGCGTAGCAAATGAATACAAATTTAATTTTATTAAAAGTACATAAAAATTTCATTTTAGGGCCCAATGCCTCGGCGCTAGGATTCAAGCTCCACGGTGTTGTGATAGCAGAGTCCATTGCTTATGTAGCATAATACATGGGCGGATGAGCTGGAGGCTTAGTGCCTCAGTGATGTGTATGTAGCGCCACGATGTTTAGACTATTGGCCCTTTGATCTTTCGAACAGTGCTGCGGTGCCTCCTTGTAGTGCCATGGCTCTGGTCAAGATTCCTAATAGTGATGCAATGGGTTTTAAGGGAAAATGACAACCTCATTTTAATGAGCACTACAACAACAGGTCAGAGCCTTACGACACTGCATTCTTTTTGTGTGAGTCTGTAATAAAATTTATTATAATTAAATCTATCTTTTTGATCACACAGTAACCAACGGGAAGGGTTGACCAGCGCCTCGGTGTTACATGTGGGCACTGCAGCACTAGGGCCATGTTCTGCAACTCGAGAGGGTAGTGCCTCGGCCCCGGGTCAAGGTGCCACAGTGTTGGGACCTGATTAATAAACAGAGGCCAAGATTATTAAAGATTTTCATTCAGCCTTACCTTCTCCTAAGGTTTTCCTTTCTCTTATAGCTTTTTTTGCTTTATAAATTTCAATATCAATCATGCCTCTTAGAAGAGTAGTGGGAAAGATGAGGAAATCTAGTGATGCTAATCGCTTCATCAGTGCCAACACCGAGAAGTGATATCAGCATGCACTGCTTCATAAGCATATGATTCCAGAAAGGGGTTTTCAGAATCCTGATGATAGTGTAGTGAAGATAATTATGGAGTGAAGGTGGCTCAAGCAAGCTTATGACAACAACTCATGCATCACCCGATGGTGCATGAATTCTTTGCAAATGGATGGGATGACCAGGATAATAAAGCATATATTTGGGGGATGCTGGTAAGTTATGACTGTAGTTCTATAAATGCATAATATGATCTTTCTAATATTGAGTATGATTAATATCTCTCCTACTACAATTACCATCTTGATTTTGTGAGATCAATATTTTTCTTCCTGATGGGAATGAAAGCGTGCAATGGAAATGATGGGAAGAAATTATTATCAACTTTTTTGCCACTGGTATGATAGCCGCTTCTAAATCTTGGCATTTTTTTCATTTCTGCCAGGCTTATGTCCTCTAGTAACATCAATGAGGTTACCAAGGATAGGGTTATTTTAATTTTTGTTATTCATAAGGGGTTCTCGATTAATGTCAGGAAGGTTATTTTTAATTCTATTTGTAATATGCTGAAGAGGAGTACTACTATCGAGTACGACCACCCTTCTCGTATTTATGGTTTGTGAGTCATGGCGGGTGTAATAGTAGGGGGGGGGCTTGATGAGGGAGGTACTCCTTGAAGAGGGTGATAGGGGGATTCAATAATAGATTTGAAGTGGAAGAGAGTTTACATCCTCCTCAATTTAGATGTCGAACTCCTAAGTCCTTGGCCAAGCAATTTCAAGAAATTACAAGCCAGGTCATAGATTTGCAAAATAGGGTGGATAAGAGTAGTCATAGGCAAGAGATGCTAGAATATAAATTTGACCATCATATGGGTCAACAGCAGATGTAATTCTCTTGCATGGACTAATTTAACACTGCACTAGTCAACATGTTTCAAAATTATAATCTTGTAGATCATAGCCCGATCTACTTCCCTATGGCACCTTAATATCAGCCTTATGTGATTACCCCATCGATATCAAGCACCAAGGATGAGGAAGAAGAGGAAAAGGAGGGTAGCAATGAGTACAACTTTTATTTCCTCTCGTTTGTATTGTTCCCTTCTTTTCACTTTTTTTAATTGTAATATTCAAATTTAACAATAAAATTTCCCCATTTTTATAATTATGTATTGTGCTTGTGTATTATTTGTTCTATTGATGCTCCAGGATAAAAAAAAAATAAAAAATAAAAATTTTAACACTTACAAAATATCATATCAGGGTACAACATCATGGCACTGATATGCTAGTGCCTTGATGCTAGAGATAGAATGAAGAACTCAATAGGAGAGTACCACAACACTGTCCTGTGGCATAACATCACTGTGAGATATTATATCCTCCCAATAAGAAATTTTCTAGGTCTTTTTTCACATATAGAATGGCGACATAGTGCTGCAATGTTGTACGAATAGTGCCATGACACTGTGGGATTTTATTTCTTTTTATCAAAATGTTCTAAGTCATATTCCAAGTGATACATGGGTATGACACTTTGGCACTAATTCTATGGCGTCGTGGCACTATGATATTATTTTTCTTATATTAGGACATGGCACCGTGATGCTGATGTTATGGTGTTGTCGCACTATGGGATTTTGTTAAAGTACTGTAGCACTAATTCTTAGGTGTTGCAGTGCTAGTCTTGTAATATGAATACACGAGAGCATGTCACCGTGGCGTTGTAGGCCAAAATTAAAATTTAAAGTGTGAATCTTTCAAATTTTTTTTATAGAAATTTTTGAAGCATTTTGCTTTAGCAGTGCAAGATTTCAAAATTGCAAAGTGTAAAGCACTCATCTCCTTTATTCCAGATCTAAGATCAACAAAGGAGAGGGGGTTTTCATCGTAAGCTGAAATAAAATTTATTGGTGGAGGTCTTCAAATCTCTAAGTTTTCCATACCGGATTAAAGATCAACGGTGGGATTTTTATTAAACTAGCAAGAAAGAATATAAATTCTTTACCTGAAGTGAGAAATCTTGGAGTGAAGTATGAGCATGAGTTTAGAGGGAGTGGAGTCAAGTGGGAAAATATCTTTGGAATGAACTATTCACACTTACTTATAGCAATGGGATGATAACTATTCCATCTCAATAGCCGATATAGCGCCTCACGCTGTCGTTAATATAAATAATTCAGCGGTTGAATATTTCTTTTGGAAGGACAGGGAAGCGCCTTGGCACTAAGATTGTGGCGCCGCGATGCTATAACCAAAAAATAAAAAATTTATCTTTTGTTTAATTTAATTTCTTTTGATTGAAATAGTTAATTATGTCCATTAATGTTATTATCAATAATTAATTTTAAAATACTTTCCTTTATATAAATTAAAATGTAATTTTGAATTTCTTTGAAGTTAAGAGAGTTAATCAAGATGTGTTAGACATATACATTACTAATATATCCTTAAGGCATATAGTTTGAACACCCGGGGGCACAGGATTATGGTCCGAAGGAGGCCTTTGATACCAAAACTCCATGGTCTAACAATGGCACGTACCTAAAGATTATAGGGAAATATTTGTGAATTAAGTTGTGAATTAAGTACCCCATTATTATATATATATATATATATATATATATATATATATATATATATATATATATATATATATATATATATATATATATATATATATATAGACACTACATACATATGCATTAATTATATATTCATATGCTTTCATGTAAGCATATATACACTCATATTAGTTTTGTAAATCCTTAATTAAGATCAATGTAACATATACATATGAACATGCATCATGCATGAGTTAGTCAAATATATCAATCAAATTCAAATTGATTTTGGCATGATCAATATTATGAGATTTATTCAAATTATTGTCATATCAATTTTCTATATTTATTAAATTTAAATAAAAAATGTTTGAATTTTGAATTTGAGTAATTTTGAGATTTAAATTGTATTTTGCTATGATATATTTTTCAAATGTGTTTAAAATATTTTTTTGTTTGTGTTGGACGAGCACAATGCATTTTAATTTGCTATAATTGAATTTTTTTAATTAATTTAAAATTATTTTAAATTTAAATTTAATTGGATTATAAATTAATAAGATTTTCCATTTATTGAAATGGGTAGACATGCTCCTTATTTTCAAAAATAGATTAATTTGAATTATGGAAATATTTCAAAAAGTTTTCTAATAGATTTCCCTTGATTTATATTGAATAATTGCATTGATTGGAGATGGATCCTATTTTAGAAATTCCTTTGGCTAAAATTTTAATGGATTTATTTTAAAAGATTTTATTTATATGTCTTGCCTTATTAAGTTCAATCATTTTAGCTAATTATTCCATCATATTACTTGTATGGATCATGATTGAATCATTTTTGGAATTTATTTAGCCATTTCATGTGTTTGAAAGTTTAATTTCAAATTATTTTGAATTATTTCAAAACTTTCCTTAAATGATTATTCCCCTTAATGGATTTATTTTATTTATGTTGTTTACTATATACTCCTTCCTTTACTTAGCATTAGCCACCAAATATCTTTTTAATTTAATTTGAATTCAAGATATTGTCATGTGTTTGATTGTTTGAAATCAAATTCTTGTCAAAGTTACTTTTCCTTCCTAATTATTTTGGCGTGGACAAAATCCACATAAGCTTATTTTTTCATGAAAATTGCTTAATTAATTTAAGAAATCACTCCCTCTATTCTCTCTCTCGCTTGGCTGATTACTCTCATTTTAGTTTGAATTTAATTTTCTTGTGATCATTTATTTAAACTTAAACTCTTTTTATATTTATCTCTCCTATTTATTTTCTCTTCTTTCTTTCTTATCTTGGCCAAGCCCTCATGGATCTTCGTCTATTTCAAGAGGTTGTGTCATACCTACTTCACTTCTTGATCCTCTTTGCCTTAACCGATCCTTTGCTAGTTGTAATCTTGGAGTGACTCTTTGATCGAATGTGCTAAAATAAGTCTCTCTTGATTGCGTCCACTTTGGTAGAGAACTACATTAGAGAAAGTTTCAAGAACAAGTGCTTAAGTTCATCTTTTCTCTTCCCAACTCCATCTACGTCCAAGTGGATTTCACATTCAAAATTTTCAAGCATGGAAAGCTCACATTAAGTCATTGATTTCATTGGTTTAGAATGAGTAGAGTAGACATCACCATATTGTTCAAAAACATAAGTGATGACTTGATTATTATGCAAATATATCTGTAAGACATTTTATTTTGAAAGTACAAATGAATCTTTATGAGTTGAGTTCTCATCTTTGATGTTTAAATAATTTAAAATGAGTATAATGAGGGAACTTGATTTTATTTTTGGGTCTTCGAATGAGATAATAAGAAAATGACACCTTTTTTTTTATCAAATTAAGTATACAATGATTTGATCGAAAGGAATGACATGAAGAGAATCAAATCTAGTAAATTACCCTGAGCCCTTCCACTAAATTGGATTTAAAATCAGGTAAACTCATTGACGAGAAGGTTTATAGGTGTATGATAGGTTCGCTTTTATACTTTGCTGCTAGTAGGCCTAATATTATATTTGTTGATTGTGTGCTCATTTTTAACCTGCTCCTAATGAATCTCATATACCTAAAATCAATTATATATTTTATTATTTGCTGGGCACTTCTAGAGTAGGTTTGTGGTATCCTAACAATTCCTTTTCGTGTGTTTTACTTATTCTGATGCTAACTTTGCAAGTATCAAAATAGATAGGAAAAGCAGATCAGGAACATCTCAATTTTTAGGATCATCTCTTGTGTTTTGATCCTCAAGGAAACATATTTTTATTACTCTTTCCACTGTTGAAGTTGAGTACATAGAAGTTGTATTGCTCAAATCCTTTGGTTAAAGAAACAATTAGAAGACTTTGGTAAAAATCATAGAACACATTCCTGTTTAATGTGATAACACTAGTGTTATTTGTTTAGCTAAAAATTCTATGTAGCACTCACAGACAAAATATATTGAGATTAGATATCACTTTGTTAGAGATCATCTTTATAAAGGCATTGTTAATGTTGAATTTATTATTACTGATTTATAAATTGTTGATGTTTTTACAAAATCTTTATCTAAAGAATGTTTTTATACTTTGAGATGTATGCTAGGCATGTTAGATCCATCTATTTAAATAAAATTTATTTTTAACATATTTCATATGTTTATATCTTTTTGATGCTGCCAAACGGGGGAGAAATATGTATATTAGTTTTTAACTTTTTTTTTAGATATTATTTTTAAAATATTGTTTTTCGAAAAAAAAATTATAGATTTACAGGGAGCTTTTTATTTTATTACTACTACATGTTTTACTTACCTACATGAATTTACTTTGCTATATGTTCCATTTCATTTTATTTACAACTTATTTTAGCTTACTTGCAAAATTTGCTATATTACATAAATGCATATTTACTCAGAAGAAAATGAAAGGTCACTTTGCACTATCATCTCTAAACAGTACCAACATAGGGTTGTCTTCATCAAAAAGAGAGAAATTGTTGACTCCATTTGCCCCTTGCTTATGCAATTGATTTTGATCATAACAAGCATATGATTGGATGGAATTAATGTTTTATTTCAAGTGTTTCATGAAGCTAACCAGACTTAGTGTGGTTAGTCATATTTGGGTTGTCAAGATGCTAAACAGAAGCTTTCCCTTTTGATTCTCTAAATACATTTTTTTTGCTTAATTTCACTTGCTACATTTTTCCATAACATTCCAAACTCTAAATTCTTATAGCTTGCTCTTAAAAATATTTTTATTAGTGTTCTTTAAGTGCCTCCATCTAATCTTAGGATAATAATTTGATTTATTTTTCATCTTCCAATCCTTCATTCTGAAATCTAAAACTAACAGTCGATGCTGAGTAGTTAAACTTTCACTTGGAATGACCTTATAATCTTTATAATCTTAACAATCTTAACAATTTATTTTAACATGGGAACTAAATCATTCCATCATTATCAAAATTATCCCTTTTTTTATCTCTCCTATCCATTATTATCTCTCTCATGGCAATAATATTCTTATATTTTTATTTTGGAAAAATTTCTCATTGATTTTGGCATGATAAATATTATGGGATTTATTCAAATTATTGCTATATTATTTTTCCATATTTATTGTATTTTTAAATTCAAAATTGTTTGAATTTTGAATTTAAGTAGTTTTTGATATTTAAATTGTATGTTTCTATGATATTTTTTAAAATGTATTTTAATTATTTTTTGCATGTGTTGGCCGATCCAAGCCATTTTAATTTGTTAAAATTAAATTTATTTGAATTAAATTAAAATTGATTTAAATTTAAATTTAATTGCATCTTTAATTAATTGGATTTTCCATTATTTATTTATTTTTTATTTATGGAAGTGAGTAGGCTGGCCCCTTATTTAAAAAGAATGATTAATTTAAATTATGAAATATTTTAAAAAGTTTCTTAATTAATTTCCATTAATTTATATTGAAAATTTTCATTGACCCAAGATTGATCCTATTTTAGAAATTCCCTTGGTCAAAGTTTTAATGGATTTTATTTATATGTCTTACCTTATTGAGTTCAATCATTTTAGCTAATTAATCCTTCATATTATTTGCATGGATCATGATTGAGTTTTTGGAATTTATTTGTCCCATGTGTTTGAGAATTTAAATTCAAATTATTTTGAATTATTTCAAAATATTTCCTTTAATGATTACCCCTTTAATAAATTTATTTTATTTAATAAATCTATATACTCCTTCGTTTTCTTAGTCTTAACTGACCACATATCTTTTTAATTTAATTTAAAATCAAGATATTGACATATGTTTGATTGTTTGAAATCAAATTCTTGCAAAATTTGATTTTCCCTCTTAGTTATTTTGGCTTGGCCGAAATCTACCTAAGCTTATTTTCTCTTGAGAATTAATTTATTAATTTAAGAAATCTCTCCCTCTATTCTCTCTCTTTTTGGCCAATTTAGTTCATTCCAGTTTGAATTTAATTTTCATGTGATTATTTGTTTAAAATGAAACCCTTTTATATTTATTTCTCTCTTATTTTTTCTCCTCTTTCATCTTATCTTGGTCAAACACTCTTTGGTCTATTTAAAGAGGTTGTGTCTTAGCTACTTCTTTGCTTGATCCTCTTTACCGTAGCTGACCCCTTGTTAGATGCATTCTTGGAGTGACTCTTAGATTCAATGTGCTAAAACATATCTCTCTTGATTGCTTCCTCTTTGGTTGAGAACTACATTGGAGAAAGTTTAAAAAATAAGTTCTTAAGTTCATCTTCTCTCTTCATAATTTATCTACATATAATTGGAGATTATAATAAAAAATTTCAAGTCTTAAAAAGCTCACATCAATTAATTGATTTCATTGTTTACATTCATAAGGACTTGAGCAAGAATTTTTATTACATTTCAATCCTTTGAATTATTGGTTTTATTGGATTGATTCGGATGAAAAGATCCATGTGCTTTTTTTATTAAAGTCTCTCTTCAGTCTCTTCTAATTCTTCTTTAAGTGGTTTAGAAAGTTTTGCTTTATGGTTTGATTGAATTGATAACATAAAGGCTTTTTTTAAATATTGGTTTTCATATTTAAAGATCTTAGCCATTCACTTTTGTGCAAGTATTGTTAAAGATTATCTTTCATTCTTACATCTTTTTTTAGATTATTTTCAAGTGTGCTTCATTATCATTAAACAATCAGAAAGCATATAATATAAGCATGAAATCTCTTTTTTGTTATTTATCATAATATTATTTAGTGGGTGCAAAATTATTTTTAAATTTAAGATTTAGATATTCAAATTACAATTTTTTTTGTTCTTTTGAACTTTGTTGGGGTTGTACTTACCCATTGTAGAAAAATAGAGTGCTGGGATTTTACTTATTTTTTTATTGTAAATTATGATGTTGGGGTTGTACTTGACTATTGTATGAAAGTATGGATTGGAGTTCATAAGCATTAGTACCTAGTTTCTTAATAATTTTGAATGGCCCACATGCTCTCACTTTTAACTTTTTATATTTAGTGGAAGAAAATCTCTCAAGATGAATGTGAATCACTACATAATCATCTACCTCATATTCTTTAAAATTTTATACTTTTATTCAGCATACTTATCATTTTATATTTTCAATTATTTCTCTATGTCTTCATGAAAGTTATAAAAATAACTAAGAAAATATATATACTAAATCAAAAAATGCATGAGTAGGTGTGTTAGCTAAGCCAATAGGTATTTTGGGTTATATCCATAAACTATCTTGAAAGATAATTTTTGGTTATTTTAGAAATGGAACTATTGTATATAAATTAAGATATAGGTATTAAATGGGTTTCTAATTTTTTTCTTAACTAAGAACTTTAGTAGATTTCCCAATCCATGGAAACTTCTAAGATCCATAAAAGATTTCAGGATTTTCCAATCTATAATAGAATTAATTTTTGATGGGTCATCTTTTAATCCATGGGTACTGTTAAATCTCAAGTTTCTTTCTTCTCTCTTATTATCATTTTCATCTTAGCATTGTTTTGGCCAAATTTTTTTAATGAATTTTGTGTAATAAATTGGGTAAAATTCATTCAAAACATTTTCATATCATTTTCCTATTTTTCATATTTTAAAATTACTTTATTTGAATTTTAAATTTGAATTATTTTTCAATTATTTTTTTAATTCAAACTCCTTTATGCATGTATTTGCTAAATCAAATAAATTTTTTTGGAATATGTTGAATGTCCCAAGCATGATTAACTATGAATATTTAAAGCTTAATTAATTTATTCAAGTTATTTTAAATTTAAATCCAAACCAGCTCACTTTTTCAAAACAATTCCTTTCCTTTTTCCAATTTGACCTATTTTAGGAAAGTTTAAGGGAGGTCGGCCACTATGCTTTAAATTGATTAAATTTATATGTTATTTAAGCATTCAATAAGTATATAATACAATAATCTTTGATTTAAATTAATTCATGCATTATTTGAGAATTTCTTATTTTAGGAAACCTCTTTGGCCGAATTTTTTGAAGTGATATTCCATGGATTTATTATATTAAAAACTCCCTCCTTTATGTATAAACTTACTTAGCCGATTTTCCTATGGGAATTACTCCATCCTTATCCATGAACCACATAGCATACATTCCATATTGGGTTTAAACAAATTTGTAAAGGAGCCTATTGAAGATCTCTTTGGCCAATTCCCTCACTTTTGAATTTGAAATTCAAATTGATGCCAAATCAATTTACCTCTCATTGGATCAGTTTTTTACTAACCCTAGACTTCCCCTCTTCTATTTAAGAGTCTTATCTCAACTCAAAAAAGGGTCCAAAAGTTAAAAAAAATTTCTTGCTCTCTTGCTCATCCTTTCCACCTTGGTCGATTCTTGCAAAAGCAATTCTTGGAGATTTTTGGTGTTTCAAGTGCAGGAATTCCTCATTATTCTTCTATTTTCCTTGGACATTTATTTTTCTTGAATATTGATTAAGAAAAGTAAATATTTGGTGTGTTTTCACCCTTGTCCAAAAACATCAATTCTTTGTTGTTGAATTTCTAAGGTGCTAAGTTCTTAAACTTCTTTTATTTCTTCTTGACTTTGAAGTTTACAAGGTCATGTGAATTTTCTTGTGTTCATTCATGACATAATCTTTAAATTTTGTTTGGTAAGAACAAATATAAGAAGATCAATTTGTGTGGACTTAACTACTTGATAATCTTTTTATTTCTTATTTGGCTTAAAGCTAACATAGGGAAATCAATTTATTTTGTGCTTAATCATTGAATATTCCTTTTGATTTCTCGTTTAGTTGATGTCTCTTTTAAACATTATTAATTCCTAATTGCTTAATCATCTGAGTATCCATTGTTTATACCTTTGCCTTAAAGTTTCATATAAGTTGGTTAAATTTGATTGTGCTTAACATCTTATTTCATAACTTTTTTTCCATTTGGCCGACCACACCACATCTTGCATAAATTATTTTATGCTTGTTGATTACTTGTATTCACTTAGTTTATGTATATGCGATGTGATACGTTTCATGTGATATAATTCAAATCCTTATTCAAGTGATTATGTTGAGTTATTCCAATTGTAACTACATTAATCATTTGAATAAAAGTTAACTTGTGTGAAAAAGAATTCAAAGTAAAGTTTTTGTGAGTGAATTTTAGTTTTCATTTCAAATTTATTGAAGAAAATCATTTCAAACTTTTTAAAGATCATTCAAGCAACATTAAGTTACTTAATTGCACTAAACATTTGATTAAAGATTTTGTTTTAATTTTATTCAAGGTTAAAGTGATCTCTCTTTTTCATTAATATTCTATTACCTTAATATCAGTATAGATTGGGTTTTGAGAGCAAAAATATTTTAAAATAGAGAGTTAGATTTGTATCTTTCTCTTTGCCTTATCTTGATTTTTTGTTGGGCTGTACTTGCTCATTAATGAAAGTATGTGTTAGGTTATACTTGCCCATTAAGGAGAGTACATGTTGGCTTGTACTTGTCCATTAAGAAGAGTAGATGATGGGTTGTACTTGCCTGTGAAAGAGAGTATGGGAGATTTGTTGTAATCTCAACTTTAGTTTAGTGAATACATAGCCTGGGTGGCTAGGCGTGGACGTAAGTCAATTTTGAGTTTGGCAGAACCACATAAAAATCTCCTTATTCTCCTTCTTTACTTTTTTGCACTTTACTTTTCTACTATTATTTTTTTGTTGTTTCATTTATCTAAAAGGTTATTATTAAATATTTCAATTTTTTTACAAAAGTTAAAAATAAATTTTCTGAAACTCATTTTTAAGACACAATTCACACCACGCCCCACTTTCGCCGCATGGGTGATATAGCTAAGTAACATAGGCAAGGAGCAATCTAATAGATTCTAATCTAGCTACAGGGGCAAAGGATTCCTCAAAATCTACCCCTTCAATTTGAGTATATCTTTGTGCAACTAATCTAGCCTTATTTCTAATAATGCATCCTGAGTCATCTAACTTATTCCTAAAGAACCATTTGGTTCATAAAATATTTTGATCTTGAGGTCTAGGAATTAATTTCCTCACATCATTTTTAATAAATTGATTTAATTCTTCTTCGATGGCTAGAATCCAATAGTGATCTTCCAAAGCTTCATTTATTAATTTTGGTTAAATCTCAAATAAGAACTTAGAATAATTTATCATTTCTTTAGATTGTTTTCTAGTTCTAACTCCTTGAGAGAGGAATAATCAAGTATTTTGGATGATTCCTAATAAATTTCCAATCTTTAGGTAAAGAATCATCTATGTTTTCTTCCGAACTCATTTCTTAAAATTATCCTCTTCTTCAATCACATCATCTTTAATAGGATCTATAAGATTTTCATCAAACATGATATATATTGATTCTTCAATAATCATTTCTTTTATTATAAACTTTATAAGATTTACCATTTAAAAAATATCCTAAAAAGATACCATCATCAGATTTACTATCAAACTTTCCTAAAGAATCTTTATTTGAAATGAAGCATTTACAACCAAAGATATGAAAATCAATAATCTTAGGTTTCTTACCAAATAATAACTCATAAGGGGTCTTATTTAAAAGAGGTCTCAAGTAAATGCGATTCATAACATAGCATGCAGTGTTAATGACTTCTACACAAAAATGCGTAGGCAACTTATAATCATCAAGCATAGCTCTACTCAGTTCAATTAAAAATTCTATTTTTCCTTTCAGCAACACTATTTTATTGAAGGATTCTAGGAGAAAAAATTGTGTTTAATACCAAAGTCATCATAAAAGTTTTCAAAATTTTTATTTTCAAATTCACCACTGTGATCAGATTGAATTTTACTAATAAGAAGACTTCAATCATGCTGAATATTTTTAGCAAGTTTTCTAAAATATTCAAATGCATCATTTTTATGAATTAAAAATAAAACCCAAGTAAATCTTAAGAAATCATCAACAATAACATATCCATAGAATTTTCCACCTAAGCTAGCAGTGCTAACAGGACCAAATATATCCATATGCAATAATTCTAACGGTCTAGTTGTAGAAATAATATTTTTATTTTTGAAAGAATGTTTAGAGTATTTTACATGAATACATGCATCAAAACATAGCCAAGATGAAATTTAATTTTAGGTAAACCATCAACAACATCAAGTTTTGCAATTTTGTTTAAAGAATTCATGTTAATGTGACATAACCTTTTATACCATAACCAACATCATCAAGTGATCTTTTAAAACAAAGTAAATTTTAATTTGTGTCGCTTGCATTTTCAAAATCAATAAGGTAAATTTTTTTTGTATCTATGACCAACAAGCAAAATAGTTTTCTTATTTCAAATAGTATAGAAAGATGCATGAAATTCAACATTAAATCTTTTATCGCATAATAAACTAATGGAAATAAGATTATGCTTTAAACCTTCAACAAAATAAACTCTATCTAAATAATTGAATCCTTAGAAATAAAACCAACTCCAATTATCTTTCTTTTAGCATTATCACCATAAACTACAAATCCTTCTTCACAAGCTTCTAAAGTAGAAAATTTAGATTTATCACCTGTCATATGTCTTGAACATCCACTGTCCAAATACCACAAGCCTTGTTTGATTTTGCTTTGAAGGCATTAGTACAAAATAAAATTAGGGGTCAACTTTTGGAACTCAAACATATTTGGGTCCACATCCAAATAAAAAGACATGCAATGAATGTTGTGTTGTATGTGTAGATATTTTGTTTTTAGGCATCCAAATAAATTTCTAATTAAGAAATTATTGAGATTTTCTTGCATGACAATCAGAAGATACATGACCCATTTTATTACAAAAATTACATGTAACATTTGTATTTTCTAAAGGTCTAAATTTAAATGATCTTGATGCATCTAATGACTTATGGCTAACAAATGGAACATGTGAATGTAATTTACTCCAAGAATCTTCTTTCAACTTTTTCTTTTTTAGCTAAGTCTGGACACTCACCTCTTATATGTTTGGGCCTTTTGCAATTGAAGCATACTATTCCTTCTCATGCATTCAATCATTTACTAGGAAATTATATATTTTATATTCTCCATACATGTGCTTTTTCTTTATGATCATATTTCCTAGCCTTTTGGAAAGAAAAGAAATCTCATCACTATCAACATCTAAACATGAAAAATTTCTTCATATTGTCTTCCACCTGCAAAGCAGTTAATTTTTCTTTCTCTTTCTTTTGAAAAGGGTCATTTTGATCCCTTTGTGCAATAACCTATTCATATGATATCAAAGAACCAAGAAATTGATCAAGTGTATAAGTATTTAAATCCTTAGCTTCACTAATAGCAGTAACTTTTATATCGTAATCTTTTGGAAGGAATCTTAATATTTTATAAACCAAATCTTGATTTTTATACTTTCTTCCAAGTGAATGCAAGGTATTTATAATTTTTAATGAAGTAAGTATACATATTAGAAATACTTTCATTTGATAACATGTGGAATAATTCGTATACATGTACTATCCTATTTATGTGAGCATCTTTAACTTCATTAGTACCTTTATAAGTAAGAATTAGTTTTATCCCATATTTCTTTTATAGTAGTGAGCATGAAAATTTTCATGTAGTCATCGGGAAGTAAAGCACAATAAAAATGTTACAAGCTTTTGCATTTAATTCATCCACTTCTCTTTTAGAAGCAGATCACTTATAAAAAAGTTTATCAACTTTTAAACCATTCATATCAACAGTGGATGTGTGATATTGGTGTGTCAACATATGTCACATTCTAGAATCTTGTCCATGAATAAAAGTACTAATGTGGTTTTTCAATAATAAAATAGAACATTATCAAGTAAAAGTAATCTATGTGTAGACTATCCTTTAGGTAGTGTACCTTTAGGAAAAACTTGTGCCATATCAATCAAACTCAGGGATGTTAAGCCACAAATGGTGTTGAGGCTTTAATACCAATTGTTACTTAGCTATAGCATCAAATAGGTAGGGAGGAGGCATGGGGGGTTGAATTGGGTTTAAAAAATAAATTTTGAAAATTTAATTTTATCTTTTGTAGAGGACTTAAATATTTCATAATAATATTTTAGTGAAATGAAACAACAAAAAATAATAGCACAAAAGTAAAGAAAAAGAACATAGAGATTTTTACGTGGTTTGTCCAAACCCAAAAAATTGGCTTACGTCTATGCTTTATCATCCCAGGCAAGGAATTTACTAAAACAAAGTTGAGATTACAACAAATCTCTCATACTATTCTTCATGGGCAAGTACAAACCAACATGTACTCTCTTTAATAGGCAAGTATGACCCAATACATATTTTCTTTAATGGGCAAGTATAACCCAACAAGAAAACAAGACCTAAGAAAGAGAAAGATACAAGTTTGACTCTCAATTTTAAAATATTTTTTGCACTCACAACCCAATATATACTAATATAAAGGCAATTGAATATTAATGAAAAAGAGTGCTCACTTTAACTTTAAATTGAAATTAAAATTAGATCTTCAATCAAGTATTTAATGCAATTAAATAGCTTAATGATGCTTTGAATGATCTTTAAAAAGATTGAATCAATCATCTTGTATTACTTTTAAATGCAAACTAAAATGCAATCACAAAACTTCACTTTGAATTCTTTTTCACACAAGGTAACTTTTATTCAAATGATAAGTGTTTTTGCAATTGGAATAACTTAATAATCACTTGAATAAATGTTTGAATGATACCACAAGAAAGCTATCACATATCCTATATTTAAACCAATTGAAGACATGTAATAAATAAACACAAAATAATGTATGCAAGATATGAAGTGGTCGGCCAAATAAAAAATTAAATGAGATAGGATGTTAAGCACAATCAAATTTAACCAACTTATGTGAACCTTTAGGCTAAGTGATAAACAATGGATATTCTAATGATTAAGCACTAGGAAATTAAAAACTTTTGAAAGAGACTTCAGCCAAATAAGAAACAAAAGGATTTTGAAATGATTAAAATAAATTGATCTACTTATGTTAGCTATAGGCCAAACAAGAAATCAAAGGATTATCAAGTAGTTAAGTCCAAAACAAATTGATCTTCTTATGTTTGTTCTTGGAAATATAAGATATAAAGGTTATAAAGTGGATAAACAACAAATAATTTATATAACCTTATAAACTTCAAAGCCAAGAATAAATAAAAAATTGTATAAGAACTTAACAACTTAGTAATTCAAGGCAAATGCTATGGTGCTTTTAGCCAAGGGAGGAAACACACCAAACCTTCACTTTTCCTAGTAAATCTTCAAGCCAACTAAATGTCCAAGGGAAAGAGAAGAATGATGAGGAATGCTTGCACTTGAATCACCAAAAATCTCCAAGTATTTATTTTATAAGGATCAACCAAGGTGGAGAAGGTGAGCAAGAGAGTAAAAGAGAATATTAGTTTTTGGAAACCGTTTTCCAAGTTGGAGCAAGGCTCTTAAATAGAAGAGAGAGGAGTCTAGGGTGGGCCAAAGATGATCCAATGAGAGGGAAATTGATTAGGCAATCAATTTAAATTTCAAATTCAAGGAATGAAGAATCCACCAAGGAGATCTTCAATAGGCTCCTTTATAGATTTGTTTCAAGCCAATATTAAATATTTGCTATGTGATTCATGACTAAGAGAGGGGATCCAATAGGAAATTTTGCCAAGGAGAGTTTAATGTGGAGGAATGAATTTTGAATAAAATAAATTGATGAAAAATTAATTTAATGAATTTGACCAAAGGAGTTTCCAAAAAGATATAAAATCCCCACATTGTTGCATGAATCAATTTAGATCAAGGATGATTATATTCTATATATATTGAATGTTGAAATAATATATAAATTAATTCAATTAAAGGCAAAGTGGTCGGCCCCATAAAACTTTCGTAAAATAGATGAAATTAAGAAAGGAATTATTTTGAAAAAGAGGGCTGATTTGAATTTAAATTTAAAATAACTTATAATAGATTAATTTGGCTCTAAATAATCATAATTAATCATGCTTGGGATGTTCAACATATTATATTAAAAATTAATTTGATTTAGCAAGAATATGTCATGCATAAAGAAGTTTGAACTGAAGAATAATTCATAATAATTCAAATTTAGAAATTAAAATAAATGAATTTTAAAATTTGAAAAATGAGGGTATGTAATATGGAAATGTTTAGAATGAACTTCACACATTTTATTACATAAGATGCATTAAAAAAATTCGGCCATAATAATGTTAAGATGAAAATGATAATAGGAGAGAGAAGAAAGAATAATAGGAGAGAGAATAAGAGGGGAAAGGATAATTTTAGGATAATTCAATTTTCATGCACTAAAAATATTATGAATGGCATGGAAATGATTTAATAAAGTTTAAGCATAATTTATCTTACTTAAGCACAAATTTAATGGAGCTTAATTCTAGCATTTACTTTATATTATCCAAAATGAATAACTTATTGAATAATTGTAAAATAGAAAAATATAAATAATTTTAGAATGATGAATCTAAAAATGAATGAATCATTTATTTTATTTTAGTGAGCTTTTCATTTGCCTTAATATAGTAATTCCTAGTAAAATTCTCACCCAATCCATGCCTAATAGTTTTAGCATTATGATATAACTGAATAACCAAGAGCAGAAGAATTTGTCCTGTACACTTAAATTTAACTTGATTAGTAGCATTTGAACATGTATTTGTTATCATCAAAATAAATCTCATATGAGATGGTAGATGATTGAGTCTATTATATGGTGATATCTCTATTTTTGGGGGTAGTATATTATTCCTTGATGTCATAGTCGATCACTTTAATAAGAACCTAAAGTTTATGTTGTATCCTAACTATATTTTTAAACATCATGTATTTTACTTATGACTCCATGGGGAAAGGTTTCTCTTTCCATCTTTAATGATTCACTAACATCTTTATACATCGATAGTAAGTCTATACCACACATAGTTTCACTTTATTAGACAGCTCACTCAATTTCTTCCTTGGGTGAGTGTGATCAACATACTTATCTTCTGAGTCCTATCACCATGTTGAAACTTGGTGATTATAGTTTTCTAATTTGTAATTGTTGAATCTACTACTTATAAAGAGGTGTAAATCAAAGTCTCTCTAATAAAATATTTAAAATTTAATCCTCACTAACCATAAGCAATTTTAGCGAGATGTGGGTTCGAAAAGAAGAAGAAAGAAAACTAAAAAACAAAAGAGAAAGAGAATATAAATTAATAATTTTTAATAACTAATGCCTTACCCTTTACAATAGGAGAGAGAGGCATCTTTATAGCATATCATGCTCAGTTAGCACATTCAAACTATCACTATGTCATCCAAAACATTGATCATCCCATTCACCATTAGGTTGGATTTGGTCATAGATCAGGCATATTTGACCAACACCACGATCATTAAGTTCAGTTAGGTTTTGAGGATCTAAAAGTTATTTACGATGGTCATAGTGGACCATTAGGAAGTTGAGGATTAAAAGCCCTTAATTCAATTCCACATAAGATAAATGAAAGAGTTCCTTTTATTAAAAAGGAAGTCCATTAAAGTTCCCAACATACCACTACTATTTATTTTCTCCACCACTATTAGGGGTGCTAGTGTTGAAGTGGCACCTAAGATGGCCTTGACCTCAAAAGGGAAGATCAAAGTAGATTTGACGGCAATCTTGTCTGTCTCATCTATCTTTGAGGTAGGTTCTAGCTCCCATTGTGTTCCACTCACTAAAACTAAAAGAATAAATAATAATAAAAATTGAAAAAGTAGTATGAGAGGATGTTCCTTAAGATAGAGATCTCATTTCAAGTTGTTAAGGATGGATCATTGCTAGATACCGCTCCTCTCCATGGGGGTAGCAGGTTTCACCCACTCTCCACAGTTGAGGGAGAGAAAGTCTTTTGATGTATAGTAACATCACCACCACACCCTGTGAGTACGAGACACTAGTTAAAGAGAGGAGAAAGCCTTATGGTAGCTTGTGGTTAGTCTCAAGAGGGTTAGGAGAGTCCATGGATGATCTAAGTCTACCATTGTCTAGAATTTAAGATCAATTATCCCAAAAAGTGTTTAGTAGCTAGATTGGAAAGAAAAGCACCTCAGAGGCTAAAGTGGAAACTCAAGAAAGTAGAAGAAATAAATGGAGGTTCGTTAGATAGTCAACAATCTCAACATAGATGAATAAACATCTTAGTGCATGATAGTCTGACCATACAAGGATACTTGACCCCACAGTTCTCATTGGGTCTAATCAGGGGAGGAGAGTGTTCATCGAGTCATAGTCAATATGATCACTATCACACTGCTTGACTCATCGACCACCATTCCACATTCAAGTTGCAGCATCTAAAGTTCCCCTCAAGTACCATAAAAAATCTAAGGACAAGAAGGTCACCCTTAGAGATTAGACTATGACCTAAGCGCCACCCTTCATCTTCTTACATTGATGGTGTGAAGGTGTGCTTTATTATTCAACCTCTTCTTCTTCAGTAGAGAAGGAGTGGCAGGCCAAGAGCATATTCATTGCTTCACCAGTAGCATCAAACTAAAAAGAAGAAAAAAGAGAGAGAGGGAAAGACTCATATATATGAAGCACCCAAGCCAGTTAGTCCATAGATAGAGCATGAAATACAAAATAACATGGATACAGAGGGTTAAGTCATGGGTGACAATCATCCCAGGTATGTTCTGGTGGATCCTTAAAGGGTTGGAGATTATTCCTTAGAGTTTATCATAGCCAACTATCAAGACACAATTAGAGAGATAGTTGGGGATGAATTAAAAAAGTGAGATGGTTAACTTTAATGCAGATGAGGATTACCTCCTAGACATAATTGCAGAGATTTTTATGGTGGTACTAAGATATCCTTTTGTAGGGAGCATCACCACGTAGAAGGTGTTGTGGTTGAGGATGGTTAGGCATTGGACTCTACACAGTGACTATTACAATAACTAAAATAAAAAGATGATCATATTAGTCAATGGAGAGAAGGGTAGAAGAGCTCATGTCAATTATTCTAGCCCTTCAAGGTCAAACACTAGTACCTCAAGCCACCCTTATGGAGGTTGATAGGCTAGAGGTGGTACATGCCTATGATAGAAATAAATGCACGGCCCTAATAAATGAAGATACAAATAGTAAACATAGAAAGAGTATTGAGAGTATGATATTGCATGAATGTGATATTGTGGTGTTTTAAATTGGAGTCATAGAGAAACACAAATCTTAGTGGGTACTTATTGAAGTGATCGAGTGTGACATTAAGGTATGATGTACTATCTTAAAAGATAGAAACATCTCCTATAATTTTAAGCCAAGTTCTTTTATTCCTTATGGAGGCAAACCCCATAGTTAATTACATCATAGGAAATGGAAGCTTCTTAAGAATACTCTTGATTAAAGTATTCAATAAAGTTCTCCATGGATTTCAAGGGAATATCAAAGAATTGGTTGTTATTATAAATCAAATGGGATTGTTTGAATAAGAAGCCTTCTTCATTAATTCCAAAGGAGAATAAGTAGAAGCACATATGATACTAGGAAGCCTAGTGAGTACTTCAATCTACTATATGGTGAGGCTTTAAATTTTTTAAAGAGAGAAAACTATTTGTTTAAGTTGAAATTTCATTAGAATGCTAGGACTTAGATTTCAGCAACACAAGATTATGGAAATTCCTAAGAGGTGAGGCCTTATGCCTGTTGCGAAAGAGAAACAACCTACCTTAGAACCTAAGTCTAGGGTGCTTTAGCAGAGCTAAAGCTCAACTTGATTCACTCAAGAAAAATGGGATATAATGGTCCACCTCTATAAGAGAGAGTGAACACATCTTGACTCTTTTGGACTTGCAACTGCCTGGAATGGCCGCCAGATAACATATCCCATGCTTTAAAACTATGTAGGCCGATCTTGTGTAGATGGAAGATAGCTAGACTATTATTTAATTAAGAAGGAAGCTGGAATATTAAACTCACTCCCTAAGAGACTGGATAGTGTTTAGTATGTAAACATGACTTAGAATAATGTTAAAAATTTATATGTTTTTAAAGTTTATTTTGGGCCAAATCTTAGGATTATTATGTCTACATGCATAATGAAGTTTAGTTATGGGCTAAACCATTGAGAAGAGGTGCTTTGCATTACAAGGGACTGCTCTCATAGGTCAAGCCTATCCCTATCATGCAAGAGTGGAGATCCTCTCTATTTCAAGAGTTAAATAATATGACATATATGCTATTATAACATATAATCATTCAGCTAAGGGGTTGTAAAATCTGTTATTATCATGATTAAGAACCTAGGCTTTAAAGTGGAGTTATGCATTGCATTAGAATTTCATTATAAGTTCTTTAGTGAAGATAAAAAAATTAATTTTATCTTAAATAGCCTACCGCATTTCTAGGCCACACATCAAATCATCAAACTTTAAGAAACCTTGGAAAATCATGTTATTTATATTACAAACTAAACATAATGATCTAACAATTAAATTTCATGTAAGAATAAAAGGTCGATGGGGTCGGATACCACCATACACCCTAGAAAAGAGAAAATGTTGGGTAGCCGAGCACTACATTTATACAACTCGGGTTACAATTGAATGCCACAATTAAAATAAATGCTATGGGGTCTTCCATCTTTGTTCTTCTTTCCTTCCTTTGGATTAATTTGCTTTAGGCTTCACAAGGCCTCCAAGTTTTATCCTTCCAACCATTGCTCATCCTAAATCCCATAGCTCTAATCCTAATCATATTATGAAATTTACATATTTATAAAAAAAATAAAATCTAATTGCACCTAGAAATTAGCTAAGAAATTATATTCCATATATTTGGACTTAGCACCCTACGCTTTGCTAGCCAAGCCCACGTGTTCTAATTAGATTATGCTTAGGGACATAAGCATCACTTACAAGTAAGAACATTTATATTCATTATTATTACAACAGCCCCTCAAGCATGATCCCATATATAAGACATTATCAGGATAATAATGACTTAACATCCAGTCTACACACGAACAATCCTAATATCTGGTCTAAAAACATTACATCATAAAATAAAACATATCACCATGACATACACTAGCCTAACTTAATACTAGGATCAGTGACTTAGTATTCTAATGTGTGTGCTAAAGCTTAGTGTGGTATGTCTTAGTTGAGCTTTGGAATTATGATTGCTTAAGGTCTTAGGATTATTTAAATTACTCATTAAGGATGATTTCACTTTAAGTCTTTTAGTAGTTTGATTGGATTTCAACTTATATGTTTCCATTATGTTCAATATTATGGTGTTTTAATTTGGAGTCATAGGGACACCACACATATCTTAAGTGGTACTTATTGAAGTGATCGAGTGACATTAAGGTTTGATGTACTATCTCGAAAGATAGAAACATCACTCCACAATGGATCTAATCACCTAATAAGGACTCCTAAAGTAGATGGGTCTATATATGTACCAAAGATTTTTCCAGGTTCTTTAGTTCCCTATGGAATCAAGCTTCTATAGTTAATTACATCTCAAGAAATGGGAATTTCTTAAGAATACTCTCGATTAAAGTAGTCAATCATATCTCCAAAGATTTCAAAGATAGATTATCAAAGGAGTGGGTACTTTTGGAAATCAAGGGGGAAGGTTCAAATAAAAAGACTTATTTATCAATTCCAAAGGAGATTGAGTAGGAAGAACTCCCGATACTAGGAGGCCTAGTAAGTGCTTCAATCTACACTATAATCAGGCTTTACATTTTTGAAATAGAAAATTTACTTCTGTTTAATTTAGAATTTTAATAGAATGCTAGGGCATATAGTCCAACAACACAAGATTATGGAAATATAAGAGGTGAACAATTATGCTCATAGCCCAAAGAAAATAAGTAATCTTAGAATCTAAATCTAATATGTCTTAGCATAAGCTAGAAGCATGACCTAAGTCTAATGGGAAAATGAGACATAATGGTTTACCTCCATGTGAGAGAATAGACACATCCTTACTCTTCTTGACAAATGACTCCATGGAGTGACTGCCAGCTAAAACCTCCTATGCTTTAAAATCATGTACACAAGTCTTATGTAGATGCAAGATAGCTAGGCTATCATTTAATTAGAAAGGAGCTAGAATCCTAAATTCACTTCCTAAGAGACAAGAATATGATTGGTATGAAAACATGACTTAGACTAATGCCAAAATTTACAACTTCATAAACCATTTTGAGATATTCATTTTGGACCAAGGCTTGGGATAATTATGCCTATATGCATGATGAAATTAAGTCATGGGCTAAATCAATTAGAGGAGGTCTTCTCCAATATAAGGGATTGCCCTCAAAGGTCAAGCATGTCCCCTATCATGCAAGAGTGGAGACCCTTCCTATTCAAGAGTGACACAATATGAAATACATGGTGTGATAACATACAACATTCAGTTAAGGAGTTTCTAAATCTTTTATTTATCTGATCAAGAGCCTATGCTTTAAAGTGAGATTATGAGTTTTTAGTGAGGGTAAAAAATTTAAGTTTATCCTAAAGAACCTATCGCATCTGGGCCATACTTCAAATCATCACACATTAGAAACCTATAAAAAGCATGCCACTTCTATTGCACAATCTAAACACAACAATCAAACATATGCATTTTGTAAAAGAATAAGAGGATAGTGTGGCCGGGTACCACTGTACACCACAAAAAAAAAAAGGTAGCCAAGATCTAGCCTTATACAACCGAGATTATAATTGAATATTACAATTAAAAAATAAATGCTATGGGGGGTCTTCAATCTCTTTTTCTTCTTTCCTTCTTTCCTTCTTCTGGATTAATTTGCTTCAAGCTTCATAGGGCCTCCCAGGTCTTTGACTTTTAGCCACTGCTCATCCTAAACCCCATAGCTCTAATCCTAATCCTATTACAAAAATTACATATTTATAAATAAATGAAACCCAACTACACCGGGAAAATAGTTGTTATCCAGTGAATCAATTGTATTTACATATATGAACATACCTACCAAGTACAATAATATTGTTATCAAATATATACAAGCCAATCAATTGTATTTTACATATATGAACATAGTACCTTGTACTTGGGTAGCCAAGCCCACCTATCCTAATTGGATTTTACTTAGGGGAATAAGCAGTACCTTCAAGTAAGAGCATTTATATTTACTTATTATTATAGCATACCCTTTAGCACAATCCCCTGCATAAAATATTATTAAGATATTAACAACATAACATCCAATCTACACACAAATAATCCTAACATCTAGTCCAAAATATTACCATCATAAAATAAAACACAACACCAAAACATACACTAGTCTAACCAATGACTAGAATTGGTGGCTTAGCATTTTAATGTGTGCTAAGGTTTAGTATGGTGTGTCTTGACTAAGCTTTAAGAGTGTGATTATCTAAAGTTTATAATTGTTTTTGTTAAATATTAAGGGAGATTTCATTTCAAATCTTGGAATACATTGATTAATTTTTATTTATACTTTTATGTTTCATTTAATGTCTACTCAACATTTAATTATTATGAAGAGAAGAAAGGGGTTTGACCCCCTTCATCCCTACCATAAGTTATTTTCTAAAGGCATATTATTATGAATTTGGTTTTGTAGTGAACCATTTATAAACATTTTATTAAACCTAAGTTTGGGTCAGTCTTAGGAAGTCTTATTCAAACATAAAAGGCATCTTAGGATTAATAAAATTGAATCACTATTGCATGAATAACATTCCACTACTTCTTTCCATTATCAATAGCATACACACTTCTTTATTTTTATTGTTCATAATATTTGATTTAAAATATATATTTGTACATGCAATATATATTTATAATTTTTACACTTGATGATAATTATACATGAATTTGGTAGAAAAGAAAGATTCCATTTCATAGTTAAGCATATGTAGGCTTGTATTAGAGATTTAAGCAAGTACATGCCACTATTAAACAAGGGAAGTGAGATTATCTAAGACCTCCTTGGGGCTACTTAAAGCCTCGTGTTCCTAGGTTATCCAGACTATATACCTATTGAATTAAATATATGTAAACATATACAAAAACATAGAAATGAAAATCATGCAAAGGGTATATAAAAGTAAATCTTTTATTCATGCAAAGCAAAGTTATATCCCAAATTTAGCATATACATACACATGAATGAAATTAAGCAAGTATGTGCCATTGTTAAACCAGGGAAATGAGATTATCTAAGACCTTTTTGGGGCTACTTAAAGTCTCGTGTTCTTGGGATGTCTAGACTATATACTTGTTAACTTCAAACATATGTAAACATACACATGAACCATGAAAGCAAAATAATCCTTTACCATTTTATATTATAATTAAATGTAAACTTTATTGAACATTTATAGCCAACATTATAAATTTTACATCATTAGCTTATATTTTTGAAAATAATTTAGAATTTATTAGTGATAGTAGCGACACCATATAATATTTATCCAATACATAAAACTTAAATGCAACCATGTTCTTTTGATTCTCTCTTTTTATTTTTTTTTCTTTGAAAAATATGAATATGTGAAACAAAAGACATGCACATTTATAATGATTGAAAAGAGGTAATTAAACATTTCCACATAACATATTCAATTATAGTAAGTCCTAAGGATAATTAAGCCAAATAAATATTCCTTAAGACTAACCAAAGTTCTTACAAGGTTTGATTATGATATTTAATTTGTTAAAACTAAAGAGGAGAGATGATACATAGTATTTACCCCATCTTATGTTGGTGATTTGATATATTTAAAGAAAAAAATTAAATGGGTTTTATGGATTGATTAGGTTCAAGTCATTAAGCACATCAACTTAATTACCCTTCCCTAAACTTCTTTAATTTAATTAACTACTTGATCATGAGCTTTCAGTGATATGATTTTAGGAAAGTAAAATTTGCAATGCACCTAAAGGAATCTTAAGTAATTAGGCTTATGATTAAGAGTTAATTGAATTAAAGATGAAAAGAATCTAAGTTAAATACTTTTATTATTTTCCCATACCAATAGGTTAATCATAATTTCTTCAGTAACCTTATGTAATTAAACTCATAAAGAGAAATTAATGGATTATGTTTGAATTATTTGAACTAATTATTAGTTTAGTTTGATTTTATTTTATCATTAATTTTCCTAATTAATCCCTAATTATTACACATTAATTAACCCTCTTAAAGAAATACATTTGAAAAAAAAACTAGAAAAGGGGTCCTAATTACTTCTCCTCACTATTCTCACTATTCATAATGATTAATTATCATTAATTATTTAATTTTTACTACTTATCAATTTTAATAATTATTTAATTAATTTATGTGAGTAATTAGGATTTAAATTCTAAAATCTTTAAATTACATGGCAAATAATTCTAAGAAACTTTTGGGAGGTAGAGGTCATCCCATGGAATCATCCTAGTAAATTTGGAATTAATTAGCCAAAAAATTTGGCCTCATTTAAAGTAATTAACCTAAGCTTCAAACTTTAATTAAGCACTGTTCACTGGGTGTAAATTAGAGATTTTATTTTTCTTAAATTCTCCTCTATCTAACCTTTGGAAAATAGGTTTATTTGCATTTTTTAGATTTTTCTACAATTTGTTATGATTTTTTTGCAGTTATGGCCAATTAATTACATTTTAAAAGCCTAATTAACCCTTTAAACCATTAATGCCATGCAGACATTGACGCCAGTGCTTTTGACATGGTGCCACGGTATTGGTTAGTTAAATCATTTGATGCAGTAGCTAACTCAGCGGCAACATATGTGGTATCATCCGGATCATCTGATCTTAGATCGAATGGTTGAGATTAACCTCATGATTCTAGAGAATAAATTAAAATTTGCAACATGATTAATCATGGTCCTCCATTCTAATCATGCGGAATGGATGAGGTGATCCATCATCCCATGAGCACCGAAAGATGGACATTATCCACCTTCACTCAATTCGAACTCCCTGATGGTCATTCAATGGAAAAATTGACTCAAAATGATTATGAAATGAATCTAAGATGATCCTATGATGGAAATCGCATGAAAACATGATCCACTTTGAAAAAGATGAACACTTAGAGGCCAAAGCTATGATTGCTAGATTTTTACCTCATAGGAGCTATAGACCGGTGGTCCACTGATAGTGGAAGTTCATCTTGAAGAGATGATTGAGAAGAACATAAACTACCTCTATCAATCGCTCCATAGACAAAACACCATTAAAAAGCTCATCAGAGTTGGTCTTAAGATGTCTTCTAGTGGTCAAATCGCTCAGGAAACTATTCATTTGTTAAAGTGAGGTGAAGGTGTGTGAAGAGTTAATTTGGGTTTGGTGGACTTGGATAATAGAGCTCTAGATTCGATCAGGAGCTGGTCTCGCCGGCGGTGGAGTGCATGATGAGCTTGGGAGAGTGTAAGTGACTATGAAAGCTCTTGGGAAGGTCTATGCTTTGTTTGAATCCATGGGGAGGAGTATACTCTCCTCCCCAATTAAACCATGGGCCAGGATTAGTTCAGCCTTGGCATCCGCTCAGGATGGTGGCCCGAGATGGGGGACCATGAGGTGGTCGAGGATGAGGCCAGGGCATGTAGTCGGCATGAGGTGTACACTCTCTCTTAGGTGGTCCAATTGGTTTCCATGGGTGAACTCACCCTCTCTTGCCCAAAGGCTGAGCACAATAACTTTGGGTTAGGTTGGGTCAATGGTTCTCTTGTCCAAGAAGAGCCAAAGGTGACCGCCATGGAGTAAAGGGGTGGAGAATCCCTCCAAATGGGGGAATTTATCCTATTTGGGTGGCTTGGTTTAGTGGTTTTGATCCAAACTAGGTTCATCATGGGTTGGGAACCCTAGGCAGGCCCATGGTGACCCAATGATGAGTCATGCCAAGTTTGGTTGGGTTTGGGCTTGGTTTAGTTGGGTTTGACTCAATTTGATCCATATGGGTAAAATGGGTTCAATTGGGCAAAGTTGATGAATTTGACAAAATTGGATTAAAATGATGATTTGGGTGAGTTCAATTAATCCTTTGGAGTGAATGAGTGCAATTAGTTTGATTCAATTTGGGTTTGAATATGGTTCATATGCTTCAATTTTGGTCAAATGGATCATGTTGACCAATTTGGCCAAATTGGATTAAGTATGGGATAGTTATATGTTTAATTGATGATTGGTGATTGAGTGGAGTAGTTATTTGAATTAATTTGGATTGTAGAGTGAATTGGTTCAATTTGACCCTTTAGTTTAAATTGGGCTAAGTGGGCTAATTGGGTTATGTTAACCAAATTAGATCCAATTGAATGTTGAATTATGTTTGATATTAAATTAGTGATTGGTTGGAACCATTGGTTTCAATCAATTTGGTTTAGAATTTGATTTGGTTCAATTTGACCCTTTAGGCCAAATTAGGTCAACTTGGGTCCAATTGGCTTGATTATAAGTGTTGGGGTAGGTTGAAATGATCTATTGAATAATTAAAGTGATTAAGAAAATCAAATTGGATTTAGTTTGCTTGAATGGGTTTGAATTGAGTTATAAGATCATGGTCGACTTAACTTGGATTAGGTTAAGTTTGTTTGGCTTGGAGCTTGGATTAGAAAATCAACTTCAATTAATATTAATTGAATAGGTTTGAGGTTGGTTTAGCTCCATCCACATAAGCTTATGTTTGGAAGAGTGAATAGGTATGAGTCTTGGTTTAGGCCATATGGTAGGTGGAACCTATTTGTCTGAAGGTGGACTCTGAGCTTTGGGTTATGCCATCTAAGTCTCTAAGATTAAGTTTTAGTGTCCCCTTAATCACTAGAAGTATCCTAGTACTATGAAAATCCAAGTGTCTAGAAGGTTCCTAGATCTAAGATGGGAGGATTAATGCTCACTCCAAAAGTGATGTCAACAAATACATAACATCAAATTATTATAAAGAGAAGGAAGAGGCTTAACTCTTTCATCCCTACCCTAAGTTATTTTTAAAGGTAGGTTATTATGGATTTAATTTTCTTAAAGAATCACTTATGAATGTTATTTTGCCAAAGTTTAAGTTATCCTTAATGACTCTTATTCAAACATAAGAGGCATCTAAGGTTTAATGAAATTAATTCACCATCACATGAGTAATAATCCACTACTTCCCTTCATTATCAATAATATTCACACTTTTTGATTTTCAATTTCTTTAATATTTGATTTAATACACATATACATGCAATATACCCATGCTTTTGCAAATTAATGAATGTTGATGCATAAATTTGGAGAAGAGGGATTTCATCTCATACCTAAGCATAAATATGTATTACAAACTTAAGCAAGTACGTGCCATTGTTAAACCAGAAAAGTGAGATTATCTAAGACCTCCTTAGGGATACTTAAAACCTCATGTTCCCAAGATGTCCATGCTAGATGCGTGCCAATTTAAATACACATAAGCATAGAAACAAAACCATGCAAAGTTTATGTATGAAAATCCATTATTTTTTGTAAAGTTTAATGGCATAAAGAAGGAGGTTTTACTTTATATTCTAGCATATGAATACACATAAATGAAATTAAGCAAGTATATGCCATTGTTAAACTAGAAAAATTAGATTATCTAAGACCTCCTTAGGGCTACTTAATGCCTCGTGTTCTTGAGATGTTCAGGCTATATATTTGCTAATTCAAATACATATAAACATAAGCGTCAAACACAAAAGTAAAATAATTTATTGCCATCTTTAAGTTACAACTAAATGGAAATTTCATTGAGTGTTTATAGTGAGCATTGATTTAAATTTCAAACTATTTGACTCATAAATAACTTTAAATTTCAAAATAATTTGAGATTTATTAGATAACAACCACACCATATAATTCCATTTATCTAACTCATTCAATTTGAATGCAATATTCTTTTAATTTTCTTTTAAAACATGTATACATGAAATAAGTGGCATACACATTTATCATAATTGAAAGGGAGTAATTATATATCACTACACAACATACTTGATTTCATTAAATTGTAAGGACAATCAAGTTAAATAAGCATTCTTTAAAACTAACCAAAGCTTATTTAATATTTAATTTTAATGATCAAATTATTAAAAGCCAAAAGAGGAGAGATGATACTTAGGGTTCAATCCATCCCATGTTGGTGATTTGATATGTTTAATGGAAGAAATTAAATATGTTTTATGAATTAATTAGGTTCAATCTATTAATTACAACAATTTGATTACCCTTCCCAAGTTTCTTTAATTTAATTATGCACTTAATCTTGAGCTTTCAATGATATGCTTTGGGAAAGTAAAATCAACAATGCATTTAAAGTGATCTAATGCAATTAAGCTCAGGTTTAAGAGTTAATTAAATTAAAGAAGAAATATATTTAAGCTAAATACTCTAATGGTTTCTACACACCAATGGGAAAATCATAATTTCCTTAATGGCCTTATGGTATTAAACACATAAAGAGATTAATGGATTGGATCTTAAATTATTTAAGTTATATTCATTTGAATTTAATTATTAATTTCCATAATTTATTCTTCATTACAAAACACATTAATTGAATTCATTAGAGGAATACATCTAAAATTAATTGGGAGAGTGGGTTTGAATTAGTTCCCATGTTATCTTCACTATTTTACTAATTAATTATCCCTAATTACTTAATTTTATTGTTCATTAATCTTAATAATCATGGCAAATAATTCTATGAAAAATATGGGAGATAGAGGACATCCCATAGAATTAACATGCCAAATTTGAAATTAATTAGCCAAGTAATTTGGCCTTAGCTAAGGTAATTAGCCTAAGCTTTAATTGTTCATTATATATTAATTTGGGATTTTATTTTTATTAAATTCTCTTATGTCTATACTTTCCAAAATGGGACCATTTGTATTTTTTAGATTTTTCTATAATTAATTATAATTTTTTTTGAAGTCTTGTCCATTTAAACTAATTTTTAAGCCTAATTAATCATTTTAAATCATCAACACCATGTGGATGCTAATGCAACAGTGCTTTCCATGTGGCATTGTGGTATAGCTATGTAAAATGTCCGACGCGATTGCTAACTTCACGGTAATGGACACTGTTTCGTCCTAACTGTTCGATCTCGAATCGAATGGTCAATATTAATCATGTCATTAATGAAGGATTAAATCAAGATTTCTAGCACAATTAATCATGGTCGTTCGATCTAATCACATGAAAGGGAGGACTAGGGATCCATCATTGTGCAAGTACTAGAAGATGGACATCATTCACATTTTACCACTCGATTCAAGCTCACTGGAGCATGTTTGATGGTGAATTTGACTCCAAAATGATCATGGAAGAAATCTAGGAGATCTATGATGAAATTAACATGAAAACATAATTTTTTTCTAAAAAGACCAACACTTATAGGGAAAATCTATGGTTTCTAGATTTTACCTTGCTATAGCCAAAGTCTGGTAGTCCATTAGCAAGCATAGCTTCATCTTGAAGAGAAGAAATTCTATTGAGGAGATCTCGAGTTGATCAGTCATAGACTAAACACCACCATGAAAGTCATCAAATATGGTCTAGGGATGCCTTTCAGTGGTCGAATTGATCAATAATCAATTCATTTTGGGTCACTGGAGTGTGGTGAAAGTGTGGAAAAAGTTAATTTGACTTTGATGAGAGTTTGGTGAGGTTGGATGGATGAAGCTATCGGGCTTGAAAGGAGCTTGGTCTCACTAGTGATGGGGTGCATAGGGAGCTCATAGAATGCTCTAGGGCTGCTTGGAGTGCTCTGAGGAGAGTCTGTGATGAGTTTGAATGGATGAGGAGGAGTATACTCTCCTCCCCACTTGAACCATGGGTTGAGATTGGCTCAACCTTTGGTAGTTGTTTGGCCAGAGTTGGCGGCTGAAGGTGGAAGGGGATTGTTGAGGTGGATGGGTGTGAGAGGTTGATGGAGTAAAGTGGGTTGCCATGAAGTGTACACTCCTCCTTAGGTGGACTAATGGCTTCCCATGGGTGAGCTCACTCTCTCTTGGCAAAAGGTTGAACCCAACAACCATTGGTTAGGTTGGATCAGTGGTCCTTTATCCAAGAAAGGCCAAAGGTGGCTGCTAAGGGGTGGAGAGTTGGAGAACCTACCCAAATGTGGATTTTATCTCATTTGAAGGGCTTGGTTCAATGGGTTTGACCCAACCTAGTTTCACCATGGGTTGGGTCCACTTGAGCAGGCCCATTGTGACACAAGGATGAGTCATGACAAGTTTTGGTTGGGTTTGGCTCAATTTGACTCATGTAGGTCAAATGGGATCAATTGGGCTAAGTTGACCATTTTTAACTAGATTGGGTTAAAGTGAGGGTTTAATTAATTTTGGTCATTTGGAATGAGTTAGTGTAATTGGTTTGATTTAGTTTGGACTAGATTGGATTTGGTTCATACAGTTCAATTTGGATCAAATGGGTCATGTTGACCAATTTGACCAAATTGGTCAAATTAGCTAGAGCGTAGGTTAGGTCTATGTTCAATTGATCATTTGTAATTAATTGGAATATTTGATTTGATTTTATTTGAATTTTGGAGTGATTTAACTCAATTTGACCATTTAGGTCAAATTAGGCTAAGTAGGTCGATTGGGTTGGGTTGACAAATTTGGGTTCAATTGAATGTTGGATTATGTCCAATATTCAATTAGTGATTGATTAGAAGCTTTATTTTAGGATTTGATTTGGCCCAATATGACCCATTAGATCAAATTAGGTCAACTTGGGTCAAGAGGTTAAATTGGCTTCATTAGGTTCAATTCATTATATTGGAGTGTTCAATAGTGATCTACAATCATCAATGATGAGATTGAATAGTTTGATTTGATCCAATGGATGTTTGATTAAAGTTTGGTCAAATTAAGCCTTTAAGTCACTTTAGGTTAAGTGGTTTGATCAAGTCAATTTGGACCAATTGAGGCTATGGATGGTTGGAATATATTCAATGATGAATTTAAAGTTGATCGGTGGCTTTGAATGTAATTGATTTGGGTTTGATTGGGTTTTGACTCATTTGAACCCTTTAGGTCAAATTGGTCAAATTGGTCAACTCGAGTTACTTAGATCTAATCGATTTATTTAGCTTGATTGAAAGTGTTGGAATAGTTTGAAATGATCCATTTGATAGTTAGAATGATTGAGAGAATTAAATTCAATTTGGTTTGCTAGAATTTGGTTTGAATGGAGTTATAAGATTTGATGTGTGTTAGCCTGGGTTAAAGTTCAAATTAATTTGGCTTAGAGCTTAGATTGGAAACCAAATCTAAACATGGTCAATAGATTTGCTTGAGGTTGAGGTTTCAATCATTTGGTTTGGATTTAAAGGTGATTGATGGGTGTGGGTATTGGTTTAGGCCTTAGGGTAGGTGGAGCCCACTTATCTTAGGGTAAGCTCTAGTCTTAAGGTTTTGTTATATAAGTCTCTAGGCATAAGTTTAGTGTTACCTTAATCAATGGAAGTGTCTAGCACTAAAGAGAACCTAAGTGTTTAGAAGGATCCTGGACCTAGGATTAAAGTAAACAATCCTCACTCCAAAAGTGAGGTCAACAAAAGGACCCCAATATGTGGAGTATAACTAACAAGGCACACCACATGTATTGCGTTGACTGAGATTATCAATAGCACCCAAGAAGGTCATGAATATTAAGGGAGACCAGAATGGAGGGGTACCCAGAATTAAAATCTTAGCTAAGTTTGATTTGTTTTATTTCATGCCAGGGACATGGAAGGTGTGTTAATTGAATTTGATTTGATTTGTTTTAATTTTGGTGTTGAGATTGAATCATGACAAGAGCATGAATGAGAATTCACTAGAAATGATTGCTTGAGGTTTGTGTTCATGTTAAGAACATGAAGAAGAATCCACTGGGTCAAGCTAAGGGAATGAATGTAGATTTGTTGGAAATTGATAGGATTTGGATTAGGATTTGTTTGATTTGATCAGTTTGATTCCATTATTTAATTTATTTGAATTGGTTTCATTGGTTTGATTGGTTATGTTGAAGGATTTTATTTGATTTTTGTGACTCATTATGATTTTTTTTATTTCTATTTAATTGAATGAATATGGACCCTATTGGTTTGTGATGGGCCACACTAAGGAGGGGCTTCAAGGGCCTAAACCTACCTTAGATTTACCAGCCCAAAAGATTAGCCTGCTTATCTGTAGAATAATACTACTCAACCTAAAGGGTAAACCATTAGGAGAGGGGTCTTAATGGCTTAATCCTAACTTAAGATGGTCACTCAAGAAAGGAGCCTAGAAGGCATGATCCTAACCCTAAGTACACGAGAGTGGACCCAATCAATGTACGATGAATCTCACTAAAGAAGGGAAATAGAAGCTTGGTCTTACATTAGACTTAATAACTCAAAGGAACAGCCTATCGACCATACTGTAGAGACTATCTAACCTATGGGTTGCCCATCAATTTGTGATGGTTGAATTAAGAAGAAAGCTCAGGGACTTAGATCTTCCAAAGTAGAATTAACCACTAGGGTGACCCACTGATCATTAAGCAAGTCAAACCCAACCTAAGGAGACTACTAAGTGAGGGCCTCTAGTGGTTTTATCTCAGCTTAAATAGTCAAGGCGATTCTTATAGGGAGTAGTATTGACACTACCCAAACAGATAAGATGCCTACTTGGGAAAAAAGGTGCCATGGGGTCTTACCCTAATACACAAAATATTTTAGTTAGTTAGTTTGTTTAGTGTAGACACTATTTGTGATAAGCCACACTAAGAAGGAGCTATCGAGGCCTTGGCTTATTTCAGATTTGCTGGCTCATGGGATAGTCCGTCATCTACAGTGTGGAGTTATCCAACCAAAAGGGTAGCTACCATGTAAGGGGAATTATTAATCCAGTAATAACCAAGGTCATGTCTACATGTGGTCATGAAGTTGTAATCCAAATAGAATGCCACAGGGAAGGTCCTCCGGGTCTTATCCTAGTTTATGAAATATATAGCCTATAGCTATACAGTGGTTGACTCAGGGACAAAGCATGGAGACTCACATCTACTTGAACGATGTTATCCACTAGATGGGATTCCATCAGTAAGGTGAATACCAGCCAACCCAAGGTGCCCTTCAGTTTGTGATGGTCAATCTTGGAAAAAAAGCATTGGGGACTCACATCATCCTAAGTATAACTAATCATCGGGATAGTCTATCATTGGCTAGATAGCTACTATCAGACCTAGGCCAACTACCAAGTGGGGAGTCACAAAGGAGGATTGAACCCAAGCTTGAAGTAGCCAAGAGAAAGAGGAGCCACTAAGGTTCTTACCTTAATCCTTGAATACATATATGGACTCAATTAGTGCATGATGGCTAGCTCAAGAAGAAAGCTTAGGGACTCATATCTTTATAAGTAAAGACAACCATCAGGATAACTTATTGGTCATGAAATAAGACATACTGAACTAACAAAGCGCCCATCAGTTTGTAATGATCAAGTTATGCAGAAAGCATGGGGACTCACATCTTCATAACTAAAATTGACTACTAAGGAGACCCCCTAGCCAAGTAGTGAATGGAACCCAACCTAGAGCATATACTAAGTGATGGCCGTTGGGGGTTCTATCTCAACTTAAAGTTTCCCAAAGTAATTGGATTTATATTTGTTTGTTTTATGTTTGCATGTCACTTTGTGTGTATGTTGTGTTTATCGGAATAGGATGCCATTCAAGTTCTCTTATACCTATCCTAAATATGTTGAGAATTTGTTAATTAAAGACATTCAAATTTGAAGAATAATTTGATTGAATGGAATTCTCATTGATGAAAAGATTACTTTAAAATTATTTATGCTTAATATTTCTTTAGATAAAGTCCATTGATTGGAAGCATCATACATTCACCTTTATGGTTGGTTAGTTGGTAGGAGCCACCTTGGTAGGCCTTTTTTATGGAGAAAAGGGGCTTCCTAAGTAGGTTCAAACTTGCCTCCCATCTTTCAATGGGCTATAATTAATCTTCTTAGAACTAAAATAAGCTCTCCAATCCAAAAAGCTCTAGGGCAGACCAACTTGTTATGAGCTTGAACCATTCTAGACTTAAATAGCTCAAGGTTTTAGCATGCCCGCAGGCTTCTCTCTTCAAGACCTTTGAGTTCTTCCAACCATAGCCTTGCATGCTCGGTTGTAATTTTACCACCCACATCTATCCTTAATAATGGGAGTTGGACTTATAAGGGAAGAATGGCTTGGACCCATACAATAAGAAGAATGGGGTGGATTGTGTTGGAGTTCTATAGGTGGTGCGGTAAGCCCACAATGCTTTAACCAACTACTCATGCCACTACCATATTGTCATCGAGCATCTTCTTGAGTATTTGATTGAGAGTTTTATTAAAGGCTTTTGCTAAACCATTTGTCCACAGATAGTAGATGGTAGAATACCTCCAATCTATGTTGTGTCTTTGGGAAAAGTTGTTGATCTTGGTGCTTTTCAAGGTGGTACCATTATCGGATATGATTCAGCGAGGTGTTCCAAATCTATACATAATATGGTTCCTAAAAAATTGGAGCACATGTTATGCTTTGACTTCCTTGAGCAGAATTACCTCCACATACTTGGAGAAATAATCTGTAGTCACTAGGATGAACCAATGACCCTTGGACAATGGAGGATTAATTGGACCCACTATGTTAATACTCCAACACTCGAATGGCCATGAAGCTATCTTTGACAATATTAGGTGGTTGATGTAAAACTACTCCATGTACTTGACACAAATGGCAATGCTTGGCTACATCCATATAATATATGATCATCTTTGGCCAGTAGTACCCAAGCCTCTTAATCTTGGACTTCATCTTAAGACTAGATTAGTGAGCTTTGCATAACCCTAAATGCACATCAGTCATGATCTTATAGGCTTTGTTTTCTTAAGTAGCATAATCACATATGATCAAAAGACTATTGGTATAAGACACCATCAATGATAGCATAGGAGAGCACTTTCTGCTTAACCTGGTGGGCTTGAGATTTCTCTTGAGGCAATTTTCCTTTGTTTAGGTGAGCAATGAATGGTTGCCTCCAATCTAGCTCTTCATCCTTTTCAGCAATGGTAACCTCCCCTTCAAGAGTCTATTTATTGATAAGTTCAACATCAATAAGAGGTAGGATCTATCTATTATGAACCTATATTAATATAGACTCATCTTCCTGACATGCCAACTTTTTGGCGAGCTTGGCTAATGCATATGCTATGGCATTTTCTCCTTGAGAGATCTAGGCTAGTAACTTCATGGTGTACTTATGGTAGTGATGGAGTTTGGGCTTTAGGACTTTGTAGGACCCATCAATTTGGTTAACCTTTAGTTCTAAATCCTCAAATATACTAATGCTTTGGATGCCTAAGAAGATGGCTAACTTTAGATAGGTAATTAAAACCTTAGATTTGACTTCATTATTGGTGTTGTGTTGATGATGATATGACAATCTTATCATATCATAGTCTATTGTCAGGAGGACTATCCCTACCCCTGCCTTGCCTCAAAGAGTAGATTGCGGTTCTTCTCCTCATTAAGCGAAAGCCACACCATCAAAGTACATCTTCGAATGATGAGTGTTCACATCCCTTAGGTTCATGATCTATTCATCAAGAAGATCATTTCTAAGGGGGCAATCACCAGGGAGAGGGTGTGCCACTAAGAAGTCTACAAGTGCTTTCCATTTCACTGCATAAAGGGGTATGAATGTGATATCAAATTATGATACAAAATCATGGACCATCAAAACCTACTGGATAACATCGACCATGTCATCAGATATTGTAGTGGATTAACTCTAGAAATCAAGTTTAATTTGTGATGAAGCATATAATGCCATAGATTTTGAGCTATGAAGATCAAAGTTAGGCATTGCTTCTCAATGGGTGGATAGTTCACCTCAGTATATATCAAATGTTGAGTGAGATGATAGAGCACGTTCTCTTTCCCCTCGTCGTTGGCTTGGGTAAACAAAGAACTAAGGGAGTCATCCAATGCAGTAATGTAGAGAATGAGGGGTTTGCTTGGGATAAGGGAAGCTAGGACTGGTGGCATTTGTCATCCCACTTAAATTTGTCATCTTTCTTGACTAGTGTTGAGAATGGTTGACATCTACCTGATATGTTGGATATAAAGCATATTAGATACGCCAACCTCCCTTGGAATGATCTGAGTTGAGTTAGGCTTTTTGAGAGTGACATTTTCAATATCACTTTGATCTTTCTGAATCAATCTCAATCCTATGTCATCCTAAAGTTACCCCAAATGCACACTTCAGAGAGTTCATTTGAAGGTTATATTGCCTCAACCAATCAAAAACTACTCTAAAGTAAAATATATAGTTTTCCTTTTCTTTACTTTTGACTAAGAGATCATCGACGTAGCAGTCGACTTAACTTGGTGGTGAATGAGTTCATCAAAGATTTGAGTCATGACCCACTGATACATGGCACCAATATTTTTAAGGTCAAAAGACATGAACTTATAACAATATATTCTGATTGGGGTTCTGAAGGCAGTGTTGTTTTCATCTTCAGGTGCCATTTTGATTTTCAGTAGCTATCCTCAAGAAAATTCTTGAATGCAAAGCAATCCTCTAAGATATGGCTTAGCATGGTGGTAGGGGCAATAATTATGATCATCACTCCTACCCACTTTGTCTAGCTTTCTAGGCTTGGGTAGCTGAAAGTCAAACTTTTTAAGAAAATTTTTTAAGATTTTTCTAACTACCTCCATCTTGAATGAATATGACTTATTGAGTTTGTTAATAAGAGTAGGTGGATAATAGTTACTTGGTGGCAGGTACTAGTACTACGGCTGTGTAGGCTATTGAGGTGGTCGAGGTAGTGGAAGAGGAGGTGGAAGTGGAGGCTGTTGAACTTTAGGCCTCTCAAGCTGAGCTCTCACTTGATGTTTCCCTTTATCTAATGTAATTACAACCCCTGTTTTCTCAAATACCTTTTAAGACTTATACTTGAATGATTGGTCCGAGAAGGGTAACTACTTGGCCTCTTCTTGTAGATTGGCCACCAAGGATTATCTTCTCAAATGTCTTAATGGTGAATCCCTTAAGCATGAAAGAAACCAGACCATGAATATTCTTAAGTAGAATTTTAATGGCATTTTGTTCTTACAGCTATGGTTCACATTTCATACTCAAGTTTTCCTCCTTGGAATATAATCAACAAGGGACACATTTAGTTTTTATTTTTCTATAATAAGGTCCCATATTGTTACTCTCTATTGAGCTCTTATGATTCTCCTAAAGAAAAGTTGTACCAACTCTACAAAAGACTTCACCAAACTATTAAAAAGTTCACCGTACCAATCAAATGCAACTTTAGAAAGGAGATTGATAAACTGTCTGAAGAGTAGGGTATCACTGCCACCAATGTTGTAATAATTGGCCCTAAACTGTGCTATATACTGCCTAGGGTTCCCACTACCATCAAATACTTTGAAGGATGATGGTATAAAACCCTTAGGGTATTGAACTACATCGAATTCCTCTGGTAAGGTCTACCCTTTGGAACTGATGAACTCATGTGGGCTTGAGGCAATGCTTTCTTCACTTATTGCTCTACCATGTGCTTGATATCCTTTTATGAATGGAGGTGCTATATAATCCCTATGTAGGCTACCGATATCCTCATCCATCATTGTAGTGCTCTTAGGATGGTCTAGGATGTGTACCAACTCAGGTCTATCGACCTCCATAGAAGTGGGTTGAGCGATAGGTGTTTGATTTTACATTGCTAAAACTACTGCCATCAACTCCTCTACTCTCCTCTTCATTCTATCAATCTGGTCATCCTTGAGTTCAATTTATTGGAGAAGGAATTGAGTTGAGTATGATGCCTCACCTTCCTCAATTATAATACCTTGAGCTTCTTAGCTAGGCTGCTCTTTATACAAGGACCCTCGGGTATCAACCATGTGGACCTTTGCTACATTATCTAGGAGGTCATCCTCATCAGTATTGAAATATACCATGTCCTCCTCTTATTTGGAGTTGTCATCTCCAACTATTTGCCTCACTGTGACACAATAGTCTATCAATATCTCCTAAAAAAGATGTGTCATCTACTCTACTTGGGACTACTGGGACATTTGTATGGTGATGACTCATTGCTAAACTATGCTCCAAGGAGGTGATGCACTATATGTCTTGGATGGGAGGGATATTAACTATGACCCATTCAACAATCATAGGAGCCAACATGGAACTCTTTTCATCCTACTTCTCTTGTTGGGGTGGTGGAGAAACTATGACACTCTTGGGCCGCCACTCCTTCTTCTCTACTATTGAAGCGGAGGTTCAACTGGGAGAGCTCATTCTTGCATCAACTGGCAAGGTGGATGGAGTGTTGTCCTTGGACCATAGTCGTATCACCAAGGGGAATGGTTTTTCTCGAGATGTTTTCTTATGGTACTTGGTGGGAAACTTAGATGGGGAGACATGATCTAGACGATGCTGGTCAGTGAGTGGAGTGTGATGATGATGACACTAGCTACCTCTACCCAAGGTCTCTACCTAGAGTTGGAACCAGTGAGGACTATCCAGAATGATCGAAACTATTAGTTCACTGATCAGGGTGGTCAATCAATGCTGAGGCCATCAACTAAAAACCTCCTCCTATCACTTTTGCTAGCTTGGGCAACAATATTGGCCTGTGGACCTCTCCCTTCTAATATGATCTCTAACACTCTTAGGGATAACTTACCTCAAATCATATGTACTCATTGTCCATATGTTTCTCCCCAACTCCTGAGCATCTAAGGCTAGCATGGTGTCTCCTACTATCCCTATCTGATGTCTCATTCTTGGTAGGGCATGGTGGTGATGTAGCTATTTCTCTCACATCCTCTTTTCCCTTTACAGCTGGAGGGGGTGAAACCTACTACCACCAAGAAGGGTAGAGGTCTCATGAATGGATCCCTCTTCAGCTACATGGGACTGCGGTGTTTATTTTTGGATGTGGGACACCACCCAGATCTTAGGGGGTACTTATTAAAGTGATCAGGTATGATATTAAGGTATGATGTACTATCTCAAAAGATAGAAACATCACCCTACAATAAACCTAATCACCTAATAAGGACTCTTAAGGCCATGGTGGGTATTTGAATGTACCATAAATTTTTCCTTGCTTTACATGGATGAATAAAGCAGTGTTTATATTAAACTTGGTTCTAAAGTTCCCTATGGAAGCAAGCCTCCATAGTTAATTACATCTTAGGGAATGAAATTCCTAAGAATACTCTCAATTAAAGTAGACAATTATCATCTCCAAAAATTTTAAGGCTAGACTATCAATAAATTGGTTTTATTAGAAAATCTAGTGGGAAAGTTCAAGGAGAAGACTTATTTTGAAAGCCAAAGGAAATAGGTAGGGAATTCTCATGATACTAGGAGGCCTAGTGAGCATTCCAATCTATCCTATTTTTGGGCTTTATATATTTAAAAGTAAAGAAATATTATTTTGTTTTAGTTGAATTTTATTAGATTGCTATGGCTTATAATTCTTCAACAAGGTTGTAAAATGCCTAAGTGGTGAGGATTTTACTTGTAGCCCAAAAGAAACAGCAACATCGGATCCTAAATCTAGGGAGCATTAACATAAGCTAAAGCATGACCTAAATCTAAGTAAAAGATGGATACAGTGGTTTACCTCCACAAGAGAGAGTAACTCATCTCACTTCTGGACTTACAATCACCTGAAGTGGCCACTAACTAACATCTCCTATGATTTAAATTCATGTAGGCAAGTCTTATGAAAGTGCAAGATAGTTGAGGTATTATTTAATTGGAAAGAGACTAAAATCTTAAACCCACTCCCTAAGAGACTAGAGCATGAGTGGTATGAGCATATGACTTAATCTAAAATGCAAAATTTTATAATTTATTTTATTTCATTTTGACACATTCATTTGGACACAGGCTTGAGATTATTATGCCTACATGATTGATGAAATAAAGTTATTGTCCAAATCAGCGAGAAGATGGTGTTCTCCACCACAAGGGATGCCCTCATAGGTCAACCATTCCTATTATGCAAGGATGGAGATCCCCATTTTTAGGGAAGAAGGAATATGATATGCATGATGTGAGACATACAACATACAAGGGGTTGCTAAATCTTTTAATTATCTTAATTTACATCCTCAGCTTTATGATGATGTTATGCATTGCTTTAAAAATTAAGTTATGAGTGATTAGTCGAGGTAAAAAAATTAATTTTGTCATAAGATCTTATTATATCCAGGCCACACATTCAAACATCAAACATGAAGAAACTAGGAAAAGAATGCAATTTTAGTGCCCAATCTAAACACAATATCTAATAATTTTATAGACTATTGCAAAAGAATAAAAGGCTTGTGCGATGGGTATTATCGTACAACCCGAAAAATAGAAAAGATGAGTAGTCGAGATCTACCCTTATACAACTCGAAATTACAAAATAATATTACAATTGAAATTGAATACACTCTATCAGGAATCTTCTTTTCTTCATTTCTTCATGTCCTCCTTTTCTTCCTTTTGATTTAATTTGCTCCAAAGGCATCACAGGGTACCCTAGGGACTGAGCCTTCTGGCCACTGCTCATCCTAATCCCCCACAACATTAATCCTAATTTCTATTATAAAATTACATTTTATCAAAAGTAAATCTAACTACACATACAAAATAGAGGTTAGCTAAACATACATTCAATCCAAAGTAGTTATATCATAATTAACACTTAACACCCAGCACATGGGTAACTATGCCCACCTGTCCTAACTTGGATTATGCTAAGGGGCATAAGCAACCTGCAAGCAAAATATTTATATTTATTTTTAGAGCGACCCCTTAAGTACAATCCATGCAGAAAATAATGTTAGACTAGCAAGGGTCTAACATCTAGTCTATAATCCACATTCCTAACATCCAATCTTAAACATTACATCACAAAATAAAATACAACATCATTACATACACCATCCCAACCTGATTCTAGAATCAGTAACCTAGGATTCTAGTGTGTGGAAAGAGGGCTTGTGTGATAGACTTTACTAGGCTTCTTTAGTTTAAGTTTCAATTTGGAGTTTGAATTTGTTTAAATGTTACCTTTGGGTGGTTTCAATTCAAATGATTTAATGATTTATTTTTCATTTTTATTTCACTTTTATTTGGTTAAAGTGATGTTTAGATTTTCAAGAATGAAGAGTAGGATGAATTCCATTTTTGAATGGAACTCACCTATTCTACATCTTAACTCCTAAATCTTCATCTTAAAAGTCTAACTAAGGTCCTTAAATATCTTAATGAGCCCATTTGAATTTGTGTAATTTATTTGATTTGATTAATGTTTGTTTGATTTGAATTTTAAATTCAAAAATTTGAGTTTATTTAATCTTCATGTGTTTTGATTAATTAATTTTGGATCAAATGTTTTGATTTAATTAAATTTTGATAATTCAATATCCTATAAATTAATATATAATAAAGTTTAAGTTTGTTTGATTTCATGTGTTTTGATTGATTAATTTTAGATTAAATGTTTTGATTTAATTAAATTTTGATAATTCAATATCCTTTAAATTAATATGTAATTTCTTTCTTTTGGGTTTTAATTTAAGATTTTAATTTATATGATTAATATCATTTCAATGTTGTTTAGATTCATTGATTTTATTATTTCATTTAAGTTTAGTTTAGATTGGTGAATGTATCCCAATTAACTTATGATTTATTTGAAGTTTAATGTGCTCTTTTATTAGAATTCCAATTTGATTTCTTAAATTTAGTCATTTAGATTATATATATTGATCATTTTTTGGTTTGATGTAATTAATTTAATTTGATCTTTATTTAATTGATTTGATTGATTTAAATTATTTGATTGATTTAATTAAGATTTAATTATAGGTTGATTAATCTTTTCATCAAGTTGAGTAGAGTTTGATTTGATTTAGGTTATTTGTTTGTTGAAACTTTTAATTTGATTTCATGTTTGTTTAGACTAATGATGTAATTAATGATTTCATGTTCTAGGTTTAATTTTAATTGAAAGTTAATTGCAATTTAACTAAGTTCAAATTTATGTTTGATTAAGCTTAGGTTTAATATGATTAACTTAATTATATAATTAACTTATTTAAGAGGGTGATTAAATTAATTATTAGTTAATTAAGAATTTATTATCATTATCATGTTGATTCAAAATTTGACAATAAATTTAATTTAGTGTTTGATTTAAGTTTGATTTAAGAATTAGTTTTAATGTGATTTATGTAAATCAATTTGGTTTATTAAAATGATGAGTTAATTTATTAAGTTTTCATTAATTAGATGTTCAATTGATTAGATTTGATTAATGATATTTAAATTTTAAATTATTAGATTAATTAAAGATTTATTTAATTAGAGATTAATGACATAATTGCCCTCATGTGATTGATTAGATTTAATAGATTTAATTAAGCATTTTACTTAAATTCGATTGATTAAAGGCTTATTATTATTGTTGTTTGATTAGATTAAGTAAATTAATTGTTTATTTTTATTTGAGTTAAGCTTTATTATATATAATTAGAGTTTTATTTGATTTCATTCATTTATTATGTTCATTGAATTTCATTTAATACTTTAATTATGAGTTTATGTTTAATTTAGTTATTAGGTTTATATATTTATTGATTAATCAGTTATCTTATTCCAAATGGATTGAATTAGATCTAATTTAGTTATATATCAATTTGATTAAGTTTAGCTTAATTTTATTTGGTTTAATTTGATTAATATTAAATGATTAGGATGAATTGGATTTGTATTCAATTTGATTTTTAGTTTACTTTAAGTTATTAAGTGGTCTTATATGGTTAAAATTTAATGCTCAATATAGGTTTAATTAGATTAATTTGATTTATATAGTTAACTAGGTTGATTATTTATGGATGGAAATGTGAACTTATGTAATTAAAAGTTTGATTATTGATTGTCTTAGTTTACTTTATTCAAATTATTTTATCCAAATTGAGTTTAATTTTAAGTCTTTTCTTGATTTCTTAAATTTAATTTAGTTCTGTTTAAGTAATTAATTAACTTAATATGACATTTTATTATGAGTTTGATTAAAGATCTATCTTAGTTGAAGGATGAAATAAGTTTAATTTGATTAGAGATTAAAGTTTCATTGATTTGTTTAGTTATGAGTTTAATTTAAAATTTAATCATTTAATTGAATTTTTCATTAATTTAATTAGGTTTAAGTTTATGTTTAATTTAATATCATTTGAAGATTATGTGATATTTTTTTGATTTGAGGTTTGATTAACAATCATTTAAGTGTTATGTTATTTCTGATTTTTTATTTAACATTTAAATTATTATGAGTTTAGTTTTAATTAATTCTTTAATTTATCAAATCTTAACTCTAACTATTTATTTTAGGTTTACTTAGTTTTAGAAGATCATGTCATTTTTTTAAAGATCTTAGATGTTAACTGAAGTGGTTTAAGTTATTTTGAAGATTTTTATAATTTTCAAAAAATTATTAATTTGTTTTACTAAAATGGACAATTTGAGTTTCAAAATTTAATATCTCCCAATCCATAAATTATTTTGACTTGAAATTTTCATGATAAGTGTATTTTAATCTCAATTTTAATCCTTAAAAAATTCAAATCAATCTAATGTGTATTTTTAGATTTATTAATAAAATTTGATTTTCACTAAAACCTAAATTAAGCTCAAACTACCTTATAGAAATTGGGTATTTTGGGCATGTTGGACTCCTCTCAAAAAGATGAATCCAATAAACTTTATTTGTAATGTTTCATTGAGTATTTTATTTTATATAAATTTTTGAAATTTTAGGCAATTTAAATAAATTTTAAAATTGAAATACCCAGATTTTTCAACTTAACCTAGTCGCACATGTGGCATTGACTGGACCATCGCATTCGGCTCCCTGGGGCCACATGATTTGATGCGATGTTTGAATGAGAAGACATGATTTCAATTGGACCGTCTGATTGCGGATCGTATGGTCCAGATTAAATTATGTGATCAAAGGGATGAAATCTGACCAGATGTCCTTCTAATCACGGTTGTTTGTCCCTATTAACAAGGGATTACATGGATGCTACACATCTTCTTCCTAGTGAATGAAAGTGACTTCTAAAATAAGAGACCGATGAACGAACAAGAAAATTGAATGCCGAGGATCCATTTCAGGCTTGATTTCATGGTGATTCATGTCGGAAAACTCTTATTTTTGCATTGGGATAGTTCAAAATGAAAGATGCAAGAGATATCTAATGAAAATTCTTAAAATCATGCAAACATCATCACAAATTAAGAGATCCTATGATTGGCTACAAGATTTGGAAATTACCTCATCCAGGATGATTTTCGATGGTAGAGTTGATACAAACACGCTCTTGAATGCGAGATGAAGCTTTGGAATGAATTTGGACTCTTGCCTTGCCTTGGAACATCATAATCACCAACCTCTGTCACACCTCATCAGAATCTGCTCGGATTGGGTCATTTTTATGTTGAAAAGAAGTGGAGAGGGGTTCTTCTTGCTCAAAGGAGTTCTTAGAGCTTCTCTAATGCAAAAATTAGATCTCCTTGGTGCCTATTTTCCTCGCTTCTTAACGGTGGTTGAAAATCACCATCAATAGTGATGGGAGGTGGTTGGGTCTCCATGGGGGATTGGAGACTTTGGATTTTAGCTTCCAAAGTCTCCTCTTGTTCCTGTGAGGTTAGTGCCATTCAATGCAAGAGATGGGGAGGAGTGGATGAGAGGATTTTTTATTGTTGCAAGATTTGATTTTCTCCCTCCCTCTCTCTCTCTCTCTCTCTCTCTCTCTCTCTCTCTCTCTCTCTTGGTTTCACCCAGCCATAAAAGTTGAATTTCAACTTTTTACATGATGACTTGAGTGTTATTATCCCATTTGGGCTTGATTTGGGGTCAACTTATGTTGACCCAAATGAGTTGGGTTCAAGCAACCGATTTGACTCATTGGCTTTGGATTTGCTTTAATTATGTTTTATTGATCATTTATGATAGTTTTGATTGATTAATTTTGTTTAATTTGGATTGATTTTGAATTTGACCCAAGTTTAACTAAGGTTTGACCAACTTTGACCAAAATTGGTTATGTTGATTTATGTGATTCAATTCATTATTTTATGTTTAGATTATTTTTCAATTATGTTTTATGAATTATTTGGAATATTTTTTGTCAATTATTTGGATTAATTTGGCTTGAATTTGATTTGACCCATTTTGAGTTCAAGTGGGTCAAGTTGGGCTCAATTGAGTTAATATTTTGTTTGGGTCAACCAAGATGTATTTAAACTCTAATCATATTTTATTAAGTGATCATTATGATTTAGAGTAATTAGTTTCGTTTGATTTGTTGTTAATTTTGATTTGAATCCGTTTTAATTTAAATTGGGCTTAATGGGTTAAATTCTCCAATTAACCCATTAGAGATCTTATGTGATTTGGATTTGTTTAGTTTTATTTTTAAGCATATTCATTTGACAATTTCGATAATTTTTAGTTTGTTGACTTTTGACTTAATGGGGTCCACATGGGTCAACTCTAGGTCAAATGACCTATTTGCCACTTTGAACCTCATTTTAATTTATTTTTGAGTTCATTTGTGTTTATGCATTAATTATGTGCTTTTGATTGGTTTAATTTTGATTTAATTTAATTTAATTTTACTTGGACTTAGGTGATTTTGAGCTTAAAATGGTTAATTGAGTTAATCAACCTAATTAGCTTAACCCAAGCTCAATTGGATTTAGATTTCAATTCAAATATGTTTGATTTAGATTTTGGTTGAGTTTCATTAAATTTGAGTTTAATTTGGGTCTTAGCTAAAGAGGTGGGCATGTTTAGGCCATAAGATGGGTAAGTCACCTAAGGCTTAGCTTAATCCTATGGAAAACCTTCCTAAAGTCTATAGGTTCAAGTTAAGTGTTCACCTAGCCACTAGAAGTGTCCTATGACTAAGGAGCTCTTTGTGTCTACAAGACTCCTAGACCTATGAAAGAAAGATTGAATTCTCACTCCAAAAGTGAGGTCAACAATGGACCCCCAATAGGTGTGGTGTAACTGAGAAGCCATATTGCTCATATTGGCATTGACCGAGATGATCAACAATGTCCAAAGGAATGGAAGCACTAGCAGAGACCATCTACTCCTAAACCAAGAGGTAGATAAAATCATGATCTTAGTGCAATGAAACTCCTCTTATGCCAAGGGTATAAGAGAGCTAATAAGATTTGGCTTGATAGAATTTCATGTCAAGGACATGAAGAGAGATCCAGGGAATCACACATGAATTGGATTTGATTTGAGTTATATTTATGCCAAAAAGTAGGGGAAATCCACTGGGGATCTGAGATTTGGTTGAAGTTATTTGATTTGTTTGGGAGGAAGATCCACGGGGGATGAAGATTTGACTTAATTTTTTGAATTTATTTGATTTAATTTGTATGAAGCATTGGGGATACAAGTTAGGGTTTGTTTAATTTATTTTGTTGATTTAATTTGGGGCATATCCACTAGGGATATGGGCTTGAATCCACTATGGATCAAGATGAGATTTATTTTGATTTGATTTGTCTTATGAGTTTGTTTTATTTTGGCTCCACTAAGGGAGACTAATTCGGTTGATTTGATGCTTGATTTGGAGGCATATCCACTGGGGATATAAGCCTAGTTGAATTTGTTTGATTTAGATTTTGATTTGGCTACACTGGGGAAGATTGATTTTGTTTACTTTATTTTAACTTGGGCTCCACTGAGGAGGAGTGTGATTTGACTCCACTAGGGAGATTTAAATTAGATTTGATTGATTTCATGACTTATCCACTAGGAATATGAGCTTGATTGAATTTATTTCATTTTAATTTTGATTTGACTTATGGACCCAGTCGGTGTGTGATGGATCCACTAAGATGAAGCCACGAGGGCCATGGCCCATCTTAGATTTACAAATCCAATGGGGTAGCCTACCCGCCATAAGGTAGGTTCAACCCGGGTTGCCTTTCAATGTGCGTAGGAAGAAAGTGTACTTACATCTTCCAAAGTGGGGAACAACTGCTGTGGTGACTTGTTGATGGCACAACAAATCAAACCCAAACTAAGCAACTACTGAGTGAATGTGCTAGGGATCTTACCTCAACTCAAGGGTAGTCCAGATCAATTTTATTTTAATCTCATTTGGTTTGATATGATTTAATTTAATTTAATTTAATTTGGTGTGTTATATTGTGGACCACAGAATGGACCCAGGGAGCCTTGGCCTATCTCTCAGATTTATCTATCCAAAGGGTAATCTACCAGGTAGAGACTATCCAACCTAAGGTTTCTAGTGTAAACGGTAAGGAAGAAAGTGTACTAGACTTACATCTTCCAAAGTAGGGAACAACTACTAGGGTGTCCCATTGGTAGCACAACAATTCAAACCCGACCTAGGGCGACTATAGAGTGAGCACCGTTGGGTATATTACCTCAACTCAAGAGTAGTATAGATGATTAATATGATTTATTTTTATTTGATGAACTCTATTGGTGTGTGATGGATCCACTAAGAAGGAACCAAGGGGCTTTGACCTATCTTAGATTTACAAATCCAAAGGGGTAGTATACCCACCATAATGTAGGGCTATCCAACCTAAGAGTTGCCTTTCAGTGTGTAACGGTTGTGCTAGGAAGAAATTATAGCAGACTTACATCTTCCAAAGTGGAGAATAACTGCTGGGGTGACATGTTAATGGCATAACAAATCAAATGTGACCTAATACAACTACTAAGTGAGTGCCATTAAGGATCTTACCTCAACTTTAGGGTAGTCCAGATCAATTTCATTTTAATTTGATAGAACTTATTAGTGTGTGATGGATCCACTGAGAAGGGACTATGTCAGCCTTGGCCAATCTCAGATTTATTGATCCAAAGGGGTAGTCTACCAGCCAAAGGGTGAGGCTATCCAACATAAGGGTTATCTTTTAGTATGCAATGGTTGTGCTAGAAAGAAAGCATAGCAGACTTACATCTTCAAAAGTGGGAAATAACTGCTGGGGTGATTTATTGATGGCGCAATAAATCAAACCTGACCTAAGGCGACTACATAGTGAATGCCACTGGGGACTTACATCAGCTCAAGCGTAGTTATGATTAATTTCATTTTAATTTGATGGAACCTATGTGAGATGCGACTAGGGCTATGTTGGGCTACTATCTCATTTACCAATCAAAGGGGTAGTCTACCGTCAAGGGTAGAACTATCCTACCTGGGGTGCCTTTTACAGGGAGAAACTATAGTTGACTTACATCTTCCAAAGCAAAGAATAGCCACTAGGGTGACCTGTTGGTAGCACAACAAATTAAACCTAACCTTGGCTGCCCGTCGGTGTGCAACGGTCGTGCTGGAAAGAATATGTAGAAGACTTTCATCTTCCAAAGCAAGGACGACCGTCGGGGTAACCTGTTGGTGGCACAAGAAGTCGAACCTAACCTAAGGGTGACTAATGAGAGAGTGCCACTGGGGACTTATATTAACTCAAAAGTAGTCAAATGTTTCCTATAATGAGTTTTGCTAACACTACCCTAAAGATATGATGCCTACTTGGGAAAGGTGCCACTCGGTGCATTCTCTTAATCCACAAGTGAATATGTATTTTGTTTGCTTGTTATCGTGGTCCCTATTGGTGTGCGAGAGAATACAAGAAGGGACTATGTTGGCTTTGACCTATCTTAGATTTATTGAACCAAGGGAGAATTTATACATCTACAGAACAAAATCTCTAACCATTGGGGTGGTTACTAAAAGGGGATCATAATCCAGAGTAACCCTGTGAGTGTTTAAATGGGGTTGCAAAGGATGATCCAAGTAGAGTGCCCAGGGGAGGTGCCACTAGGGGCATTATCTGGACCCCAGAAGAAAGCATGCTGGCCAACTCAAGAAGCATAGATAGACTACGCCATGAGTGGTTGTATCCACTAGGTGGTCTATCAACATAAAAACCAAACAAAAGGTGCCCATGGATGATCATCTAGGAAGAAGGCATGTAGACTTATATCTCCCTAAAGCAAAACTAATCACCGGATCTATCATCGCTCAGTATCCAACCTAGGGCTACCCTTTTTGTGCAAATATGCGGAAGAAGGCATGACTTACATCTTCCAAAGTAAGAAACAATCATTGGGGTGACCCATTGTTAGCACAACAAGTCAACCTGACTTAAGGACAACTACTAAGTAGGGAGTCACAAAGAAGGACTAGACCTAAACTTGAAGTACTCAGGAGGAAAGGAGCCACTATGGGACTTATCCTAATCCTTAGATATTCAAAAAGCATGCACTTATATCTTCTTAAATGAAGTCATCTTGAGGTAGCTTACTAGCTGCATAGTAAGGCCTACTAAACTAACAAGGTGCTCAATGCAATGGTCAAGTCAGAAAGAAAGCATAATAGACTTACATCCTCTTGAATAAGGAACTATTGGGGTGACACACTAGCAAGGTAACACGCCCAATTCTAGAGTGAGTGTTATCTCACCTCGAAATAGCCTGAGATAAAATATATGTGTTTGTGTGTAGTTTGTGTTTGTGTTGTGCTAAAGATGGATAGGATGTTGTTCAGTTCTCTTACACCTATCCTAAACACATCAAAGAATGGATGAAATGGTGCCACAGGGGCATTGTGACACCACTAAAGAAGGATGCTGCTCGGGTTTTCTTATGCCTAACTTAGTTGTGCTAGTCAATAATAATTCTCTTATATCCTAATAGAACTAGAGATAAAGTTTTGGATGTAAGTTTGAAGGAATGTTTTGATTGATGAGGAATTTTGAAGCGTGATTATAGATCGAAGATTTTTTATAGATATATTTTAATAATTTTTTTGAATTCACACCCAACCAATGTAGACATGAAAACATGCTTTACTAAGGAATTGATTTTGATTTTTTAAAATTTCTAGGTGTGTGCAAATGGAACAAGAACAACTAAGACTAGTCTTCTTTCTCCAAAATCCTTGGGACCCAATCAAAGTAATTGATCATCCATAGTGGAAGAAATTCACCAAGGCGTCTCAAGTATTATGCTTTAATTTGCATTTGAATGAAAGAAATTTCTCATTCCAACTACTTGAATTATTCTCCAAATTTGGATTTTGATTTTGAGTGTAATGGCTTTTGAGGTAGTGCTTGTTGACTAGAAATACAAGGCACTCTCCTATCATAGTGGTTAAACTACTTTCCATCCTTCGAAGCACCAAAATAGGCTTTTTAATGATTAAAAGTAAAATCTTGATTTGGAGGGTTTTGAGATAGACTAACTTTGAAAGAGTTTAAACCATCTATATCCAACATTAATTGAGGTCTCTCTTTTCTTTTCCCCCTTTTTTGTTTTTTTCTCTCTTTTTTATTTATTTGCAAGATCTTCAAGCTTTTCAACTGATGTGTAGAGTTTTGTAGTTTGATTATTAATGATAAACTTTAACAAGAAGAGTTGTACCCTAAATAAAGATAGCCTTAAACTAATGGCCTAAAATGCAGAGGGGCCAATATTTAAGTTCACATGAAATATTACCTTATGCTTTTGAATGAGTATTTTAACTTATCATATTTCAAAACTTGACCTCTTTCTTTGTCAAAGTAGTGAATCATTGACACCTATAAAGATGAGAGATTAAGCATCGTAGATACTACAACTTCCTTGAAATGATTTTAATTGTGCAGAGCCCCTCTCTTTTATTTTTCTTCCTTTCTCTCCTTTTTTGGAGGTTGCATCTCTAATATCACTTTAAACACTTTTAGATCAATTTTTGTTATCCCATGATGCTTTACTACAAGCCCCAGAAACTTTCTTAAAGTCATCCTATTTGTATACTTTAGGGGATTCATCTTCAGGTTGTAGTATCATAACTAATCAAAGACAACTACTCAGATCGTAAAGATGGCCTTCCTCTATTTTTTTACTATGAGATCATCGACATAGAATTTGACTTGGTGATGAATGATTTTGTAAAAGATTCGGGTCATAACCCACTGGTATGTGACACCAGCATTTTTAAGGCTGAAAGGCATGATCTTATAGTAGTAAATTCTAATGGAAATTATAAATGCAAATGACTTCTCATCCTCTGGCATCATCTAACCCATCCTTGAATGAGGAGACTGCATGTAAAGAGGCTATGTTCACTATTAAATTTGATATAGTTAATGTAAATTCATCTTCAAGACATGCCTATCTTAGATCTTCAAAATTGATGTATGTGCAGATTTGAATGTTCTTCCTTTTGATTGGGAATAATGTTGGGTAATCATGATAGCATCTTTCTTTTTCAATAAGGATAACTTCAAACTTTGATCCTCTTCTTGGTGCAAATGTTCATGTTGAATGTTTGTAAAATAGGAAGGGTAATAGGTTCAATTTTGAGCTTGTAGACTGCTACCTTTGGAGATGTATTGGACACATTTTTATGGTCTTAGGTAAAGTAGTCTTTAAACTACAAAAGTAACTTAACCAAGTCATTGACATTTTCCATCTGACTTATTATATATGGATGTTGGGAGGGTGGGTGGACTCTCTTTATGTTCTGAGGTTAATTTCTTGAAACTTATTGCCTAATGATCTAATTTTCTCCTCAACTTTAAAGAGTGCATCTTTACTTGAAAGTCTTCAAAATTCTTTAAGAAAAGTAGGTAGACTAGGTAGAAGATGATTTTGTTTCTTCATTTAAAGGTTTATCTACAACTGTTGAATCCTCTTTTGAGCTTGAAGAAAGAAATATGAAGCAAAAAATTTGGAATCTCATAATATATATTTTTTGCTAGAGGTTAGGAGCAACTCTTAACTTCAATCCTATAATAATATCATGAGATAGTAGAATTGGAGTCAATAAGCTCACATACCTACTAAGTTTCTAGTCATATCATACACGAATCATCCTTTTAAAACTTTTTTTAATGCTAACTAACTCTAGAGACTTGTAAAAATTTGACTCAAAATTTATTTCGTATATTCTTTTCTCTATTTTTTCTTTAATTTATTTCTCATACACATGATTTATCCTTTGGATTCCAAATCAATGTATATTATTAGACTTTTTTTTTTCTTTTTTCTTCTCTCTCTTCTCTTTTTTTTTTTTTGAGTCTTTGTTTATATTGTGTTCTCTGGAGGAGATTACTTGTCTTTCTTTCCTATAAGATATTCTATGTTAAGCATGACTTAAGGAGGTTACCAGTAACTAAGCAAGGAAGAATCAGGTTAAGTTCCAATCAAACCCTTTTTTATCTCTTTAGAGAAGGTGAGGGTGCACTTATTATTTAGCTTAGTGGGTAACCTTTCAAAATAGTTTAGGACCTTAAGATTAACCTCAGTTTGATGCCCTTATTTTGGATTGCGAGGTGCATATTAAGAAAGATTTAGATTTTGATTATTTCTAATGACTAGTTTACTTCTTCCTATGGTGTCGATCAAAGTGGTAGGACCCTGCCACCGCAATAATTGACTTTTGTGATATCTTCTAAAAGAGAGGTAGAATTGATGTCCACTTACTCTTTTTGGTGCCCAAAGTTTATCCTATTAGACTTTTAAAATCTGATGATTCTAACTCTTTATCGATATTGACACCATGAAAGCTTAGATCTCTACCAGTTGGAATCATTAAAGACATCAAGTCCATCGATCTTTATTTTATGGGTTTCATTATTATGATTGTCATTTTGAGAGTTGTCTTATTTTGGGAATTAGGATTCAAGTCATTTGAGTCATACTTATCTGGAATAGATAAGACATACTCAAAATCCTTATTAGTTTGATTCTTGGTTCTTGAAGGAACCTTTATGGCCTTTCTCCTTTAGGGTGAGAATTCACATTTTGGATTTAAATTGAATTCCATCATAAACTTCTTAATAACCATAGTTTTGTGACCCATAATAGTGGATATTGAACCACCATAAGTCATCTTAAGATTCTCAAGCTCTATGTCAAATTTGATTCAAACATTCTTGATGGATTTAAAGAATTTGGACCTACACTCATCAAATTTGAATATGATAAGGGGGTTAAAATAATTAGATTTTGATTTGGAGAGATTTTGAAGAGTAATTCTTTGGAACCTCACTAGTCAAATGTTGATATGACTATAGGTTCAGAACTCTTTAACTGGAACTTAAGAAATTTTGGAACCTTACTTTTCAAATATTAATATGACAATAGGTTCAAAAATTTAGGATTTTTTTTATTATTGTTTGTTGATGTTTGTTTTTCATCTTGGTTTTGAAAATGGAACTCTTACTTAACAAATTTGGGTATGTTAAATGGACTTCAATTGTATGTTTGATATTGATTGTTGTGTTGATGTGATTTTTTTATTTTTGAAAAGGAAACTCTCATTTGATAAATTTAGGTAAGTTAAATGGAGTTAAATTTTTTTTAAAATATGTTTTGAAATTTTGTTTAGAGAATGTCTTGGCATTTTTAAGAAGAATTTTTTTTTGTTTGTTGTATTTGTTGTTTGATTTTAATTTTGAAATAGAACTCACATTAACATATTTGGGTATGTTAAATGGGGTTGGTTAATTTTTTTTGAAAATGGGTTTTGATATTTATTTTTGAAGAAGTGGTTTTATTTGATTTAATTTTGATTTTGAAATAGGAACCTTTACTTAACAAATTTGGGTATGCTAAGTGGGGTTCAATTAATTATATTTTGAAAGAGATTTGAAAATTTTGGAGAAAAGATTTTTATCTTCATTTAATTTTGATTTTAAAGAGATAACCTCCATTTAACAAATTGGAGTATGTTAAATGGGGTTCATATGATTTTTATTTTGAAAAGACTTTTGAAATTTTTTGTAAAAGATATGTTTTTATTTTACTTTGGATGTTATTGAAATTTTGTTAAGCATGAGATGAACCTTACTTAACCAAGCTAGTGGTAATAGGTTCTAAATTTTATGTTTGGTTATTTTTCCTTTCTTTAGTTAATTTATTTTTACCTATTGGGGGACCCAATAGGGGTTTTAAGACTTACATGGATTAAGGTCCTAAAACCTAAAGGATGTTGGCTACTTTGCTTAAGGATGAAATGAGCAAAGTGCCCATGGAAAGAAAGATGCATTTTTCTTATATAAAATATAAGCACACTATTGATGCTTGGAGACAATAATTGTTTACTAAAGATGGAGAGAGGAACTATCCCCAGTGGAGTCACTAGAAAAATATGTGCTGTTTATTTTTGGATGTGGGACACCATGCAGATGTTAGGTGGTACTTATTGAAGTGATCATGCATGACATTAAGGTATGATGTAATATCTCAAAAGATAGAAACATCACCCTACAATGGACCTAATCACCTAATAAAGACTCCTAAGGCATGATGGATCTTGGAATGTACCAGAGATTTTTTCCTATGTTACATGGATGAATAAAGCAAGGTTTATATTAAATTGGGTTCTAAAGTTCCCTATGGAGGCAAGCCTCCATAGTTAATTACATATTATGGAATGAAATTCCTTAAGAATACTCTAGATTAAAGTAGACAATTATCATCTCCAAATATTTCAAGGCTAGACTATGAATAAATTGGTTATATTGGAAAATCAAGTGAGAAAGTTCAAGGAGAAGACTTATTTTAGAAGTCAAAGGGAATAGGTAGGGAATGTTCATGATGTTAGGAGGCCTAATGAGCATTCTAATCTATCCTATAATTGGGCTTTATATATTTGAAAGTGAAGAAAATTATTTTATTTGAGTTGAATTTTATTAGATTACTAGGGCTTATAATCAATCAACACAAGGTTATGGAAAGGCCTAAGAGGTGAGAATTTATGCTTGTAGTCTGAAGAAAATAGCAACCTCAGATCCTAAATCTAGAGAGCTTTAGCATAAGCTAAAGCATAACCTAAATCTAAGCGAAAGATGGACATAGTGGTTTACATCCACAAGAGAGAGTAAACCTGTCTGACTTCTAGACCTACAATCGCTTAGAGTGTCCACTAGCTAACACCTCCTCTGATTTAAATCCATGTAGTTTATGAAAGTGAAAGATAGTTGAGGTATTATTTAATGAGAAAGAGACTAAAGTCTTAAACTACTCCCTAAGAGACTAAAGCATGAGTGGTATGAGCATATGACTTAATCTAAAATGTAAAATTTTATAAATTTTTTAATTTCATTTTGACACATTCATTTAGACACAGGCTTGGAATTTTTATGCCTACATGCATGATAAAATAAAGTTATTGGCCAAATCAGTGAAAAGAGGGTGTTCTCCATCACAAGGGATGCCCTCACAGGTCAAGAATTCTCCTATCGTACAAGGATGGAGATCCCCATATTCAAGGAAGAAGGAATATGATATACATGATGTGAGACATACAACATACAACTAAAGGGTTGTTAAATCTTTTAATCATCTTAAATTATAACCTAAGCTTTATGATGAGGTTATGGATTTCTTATAAATTTAGTTATGAGTGATTAGTTGGGGTAAAAAAATTAATTTTGTCTAAGAGCCTACCGTATCTAGGCTACACATTCAAACATCAAACATGAAAAAACTAGGGAAAGCATGCAATTCTAGTGCACAATCTAAACACAACATCTAACAAATTTATAGATTACCATAAAAAAGAATAAAAAAGAGTGTGTACCCCAAAAATAGAAAAAAGATGTGGGCTCTACCCTTATACAACCCAAAATTACAAAATAATATTATAATTGAAATTGAATACACACTATAGGGGATCTTCTTATCTTCATTTCTTCATGTCTTTCTTTTCTTTCTTTTGATCGATTTTCTCCAAAGGCATCACAAGGCACCCCAAGGATTAAGCCTTCTAGCCACTGCTCATCGTAATCCCCCACAACACTAATCTTAATTCTTATTATAAAATTATATTTTATGAAAAGAAAATCTAACTACACCTGTAAAATAGAGGTTAGCTAAACATATATTCAAGTAGTTATATCATAATTAAGACTTAGTATCCTGCACATGGGTAACCAAGCCCACTTGTCCTAACTTGGATTATGCTTAGGGGCATAAGCAACCTACAAGAAAAATATTTATTTTTATTTTTACAATGACCACTTAAGCACAACTCCCTATAGAAAATAATGTTAGAATACTAACATTATAACATCCACTCTACGATCCACATTCCTAATATCTAGTTGAAAACATTACATCATAAAATAAAATACAACAATATTACATGCACCATCCTAACCTGAATCTAGAGTCGGTGGCCTAGTATTCTAGTGGGTGAAAAGAGGGCTTGTGTGACAAGACTTTACTAAGCTTCTTTAGTTCAAGTTCCAATTTGGAGTTTGAATTTGTTTAAATGTTACCTTTGGGTGGTTTCAATTCAAATGATTTAATGATTTAATGATTTATTTTTCATTTTTATTTCACTTTTATTTGGTTAAAGTGATGTTTAGGTTTTAAAGAATGAAGAGTAGGATGAATTCCATTTTTGAATGGAAATTACCCTATTCTACATCCTAACTCCTAAATCTTCATCCTAAAAAGTCTAGCGAAGGTCCTTAAATATCCTAATTAGCCCATTTAAATTTGTGTAATTTATTTGATTTGATTATTGTTTGTTTGATTTGAAATTTAAATTCTAAAATTTGAGTTTATTTAATCTTCATGTGTTTTGATTGATTAATTTTGATTAGATGTTTTGATTTAATTAAATTTTGATAATTCAATATCCTTTATATTGATATCTAATAAAGTTTAAGTTTATTTAATTTCATGTGTTTTAATTGATTAATTTTGGATTAGATGTTTTGATTTAATTAAATTTTGATAATAAAATATACTTTAAATTGATATCTAATTTATTTCTTTTGGGTTTTAATTTAAGATTTTAATTTCAGATGATTAATATCATTTTGTTTGTTTAGATTCATTGATTTTATTATTTTATTTAAGTTTAGTTTAGATTGGTGAATGTATTACAATTAACTTAGGATTTATTTGAAGTTTAATGTGCTCTTTTATTTGAATTCCAATTAAGGGTTTGATTTCTTAAATTTAGTCATTTAGTTTATATATATTGATCATTTTTTTGTTTGATGCAATTAATTTATTTTGATTTTTATTTAATTGATTTGATTGATTTAATTGATTTAATTGATTTGATTGATTTAATTGAGGTTTAATTATAGGTCGATTAATCTTTTTATCAAGTTGAGTAGAGTTTGATTTGATTTAGGTTATTTGTTTATTGAAACTTTTAATTTGATTTCATGATTGTTTAGATTAATGATGTTATTAATGATTTGATGATTTATGTTTAATTTAAGATTTAATTGACACTTAATTGCAATTTAACTAAGTTTAAATTTATGTTTGATTAAGCTTATGTTTAATATGATTAACTTAATTATATAATTTACTTAATTAAGAGGGTAGATTAAATTAATTATTAGATTAATTAAGGAATTATTACCATTATCATGTTGATTAAAATTTGACAATAAATTTAATTAAGTGTTTGATTTAAGTTCAACTTAGGAATTAGTTTTAATGTGATTTATTTAAATCAATTTTGTTTATTAAAATGATGGGTTAATTTATTAAGTTTGCATTAATTAGATGTTTAGTTGATTTGATTTGATTAAGGATATTTCAATTTTAAATTATTAGATTAATTAAAGATTTATTTAATTAGAGATTAATGATTAAATTTCCCATAAGTAACTGAATTGATTTAATAGATTTAATTAAGCATTTTACTTAAATTTGATTAACTAAAGGATTATTATTATTGTTGTTTTACTAGATTAAGTGAATTAATTATTTATTTTTATTTCAATTAAGCTTGATTATTTATAATTAGATTTTTATTTGATTTCATTCATTTATTATGTTAATTGAATTTCATTTAATACTTTAATTATGAGTTTATGTTTAATTTAGTTATTAGGTTTATATATTTAATAATTAATTAGTTATCTTATTCCAAATGGATTGAATTAGATCTAATTTAGTTATATATCAATTTGATTAATATTAAATGATTAAGATGAATTGGATTTGTATTCAATTTGATTTTTAGTTTACTTTAAGTTATTAAGTTGTCTTATATGGTTAAGATTTAATGCTCAATATAGGTTTAATTAGATTAATTTTATTTATATAGTTAACTAGGTTGATTATGTATGGATGGAAATGTGAACTTATGTAATTAAAAGTTTGATTATTGATTGTCTTAATTTTGTTTATTCGAATTATTTTATCCAAATTGAGTTTAATTTTAAGTCTTTTCTTGATTTCTTTAATTTAATTTAGTTTTGTTTAACTAATTAATTAACTTAATATGACATTTCATTTTGAGTTTAGTTAAAGATCTATCTTAGTTGAAGAATTAAGTAAGTTTAACTTGATTGGAGATTAAAGTTTCATTGATTTGTTTAGTCATGAGTTTACTTTAAAATTTAATCATTTAATTGAGTTTCATTAATTTAATTAGGTTTAAGTTTATGTTTAATTTAATCTCATTTGAAGATTATGTGATAATTTTCTGATTTGAGGTTTGATTAACAATCATTTAAGTGTTATGTTATTTCTGATTTTTTATTTAACATTTAAATTATTATGAGTTTACTTTTAATTAATTATTTAATTTGTTAAATCTTAATTCTAAGTGTTTATTTTAGAAGTTTTAGAAGATCATATCATTTATTTAAGCATCTTAGATGTTAACTGAAGTGGTTTAAGCTATTTTGAAGATTTTTATAATTTTCATAAAATTTATTAATTTATTTTATTAAAATGGACAATCTGAGATTCAAAATTTAATATCTCCCAATTCATAAGTTATTTTGACTTGAGATTTTTATTGTAGGTGTATTTTAACCTCAGTTGCAATTCCTAAAAATTTTAGATCAATTTGATGTGTATTTTTTAGATTTATTAATGAAATTTGATTTTCACTAAAATCTAAATTAAGCTTAAACTACCCAATAGAAATTGGGGATTTTGGGCTTGTTGAATTCCTCTCGAAAAGATAAATCCAATGAGCCCTTATTTGCAATCTTTTGTGGAGCATTTTATATTTTATAATTTTTGAAATTTTAGACAATCTAAATAATTTTTAAAATCAAAAACCCAAAATTTTCTACTTAACTTGACCCGATTGCCATGCGGCGTTGATTGGTTCACGCGTTGTTCATGTGATTGCTTTATTGGGCCACATGATCGTCGACATTTGGCGAGGAAAACGATTTCGGACCATCGATCCGCAGTCGAATGGTCCAGATTGAATCACATGATCTGAGGGATAAAATCCAATTAGATCTCCTTCTAATCACGATTGTCCATCCCTATTGATATGGGATCCGATGGCTGTTATGCGTGTCTTCTTCCTAGCGGATGAAAGCAATGTCCAAAACATGAGACCAATGAATGAATGATAAAATCGAACACTCAGGGTCAATTTTGGGCTCGATTTTGTGGCGATTCACACCAAAAAACTCCTATTTTTGCATTGGGATAGTGTAAAATGAAAGTTACAAGGGATATCTAATGAAAATTCTAAAAATTGTGCAAGCATCATCACAAATAAGAGATCATATGGCCGGCTATGGGATTTGGAAATTACCTTGCTGGGGATGATTTTCGGTGGCAGAGTTGATTCAAACACGCTCTTAAATGTGAGACGAAGCTTTGGAATGAATCTAGACTCTTGCCTTGCCTTGGAATGTCGTAATCACCAACCTCTGCCTCACTTCACCGGAATTCACTCAGATCGGGTCATTTTCATGTCAAAAAGAAGTGGGGATGGGTTCTTCTTGCTCAGAGGAGTTCTTGGAGCTTGTCTAATGCAGAAATTGGATCTCCTTGGTGCCTCTTTTCCTCCCATCTTAATGGTGGCCGAAAATCACCATCAATGGTGAAGGGAGGTGGTTGGATGGCCATGGGGATTGGAGATTTTGGATTTTAGCTTCCAAAGTTTGCTCTTGTGGGTGTGAGGTTAGTGTTATTCAATGCAAGAGATGGTGAGGAGTGGATGAGGGAATTTTTTATAAGGTTTAGTTTTTTTTTCTCTCTCTCTCTCTCTCTCAGTTTTACCCAGCCATAGAAGCTGAATTTCAACTTTTACATGATGACTTTAGTGTTATTATCCCATTTGGGCTAGATTTGGGATTATGTCAACATAAAAATGAGTTGGGTTGGATTCAAGCAACCTGGTTTGACTCATTGGCTTTTGATTTTCTTTAATTATGTTTGAATGATTATTTATGTTGGTTTTGATTGATTGATTTTGTTTAATTTAGATTAATTTTGAATTTGATCCAAGTTTGACTAAGGTTTGACCAACTTTGACCAAAATTTATTACATTGATTTATGTGATTCAATTCATTATTTTATGTTTATATTATATTTCAATTATGTTTATTGAATTATTTGGAATATTTTTTGTCAATTATTTGGATTAATTTGGCTTGGATTTGGATTTGACCCATTTTGAGTTCAAACAGGTCAAGTTGGGTTCAATTGAGTTAAATGTTTTGTTTGGATCAACCAAGAAGTATTTAACCTCTAATCATATTTGATTAAGTGATCATTGTGATTTAGCACAATTGGTTTCATTTGATTTGATGTTAATTTTGATTTGAATATGTTTTAATTTAAATTGGGCTTAATGGGTTAAATGATCCAATTAACCCATTTGAGAACTTATGTGATTTGGATTTGTTTAGTTTTATGTTTAAGCATGTTCATTTAACAATCTTGAGCCTTTAGAGTGATTTAATTTGGATAATTTTTGGTTTGTTGACTTTTGACTTAATGGGCCCACATGGGTCAACTCTAGGTCAAATCACCTATTTGCCACTTTGAACCTCATTTGAATTTATTTTTGAGTTCATTTGTGTTTATGCATTGATTATGTGCTTTTGATTTGATTTAATGTGATTTAATTTTGATTTAATTATATTTTATTTGGACTTGGTGATTTTGAGCTTAAAAGGGTTAATTGAGTTAATCAACTTAATTAATACCCAAGCTTGATTTAGATTTCAATATGTTTGATTTAGATTTTTATTGATTTTCATTAAATTTGGGTTTAATTTGGTTCTTGGCTAAAGAGGTAGGCATGAGCTTGTTTAGGCCATAGGATGGGTAAGTCACTTTGGGTCCTAAAGCTTAGCCTAATCTTATGGAAAACCCTGCTAAGGTCTCTAGTTCAGTTTTATTTTTAATATTTTTTAAATTTTTTTCTAAGTTCAGGTTAAGTGTTCACTTAGCCACTAGAAGTGTCCAATGACTAAGGAGCTCTTAGTGTCTAAAAGACTCCTAGACATGATAAGAACATTGAATCCTCACTCCAAAAGTGAGGTAAATAGGGAGGCTTCCTCAACCTCCTTGGCTATGAGCTCATAATTCCTCTTGACCTTTTTGTTCTTGTTATGATACTGAGTCTTAGTCAAAGGCATATAGCAAGAGCTAGTACTGACCTCAAAGGTGGGGGAGACAAACTCAGATGCTAGGATAGACTTCCCATTAAAGACTGGGGCTGTGGCAAAGGTGGTACTAGTCTTAACAAAGGCTATAACATAGCATAAGTGGTGCACATGGTGTGGAAACCTCTATGGATTTCTTGTTCAATAATGGAAACTCAGTATTTGAATGCAAATCAAACTATAAAAGTGGCTTCTTTACCTCCTCCACCTCACTTATCAGGGCAGGACCATCACATGTAATCTTAAAGTGCTCAAATACATGGCGAACTTGATGACTAGGGTAGAGGTGAGTATGGCCTAATCTATGGCCAAATACACACCAAAGCAAAGGAAAAGATAAGCATTCTAGAAGACATGATGACTGGCTGCACGAAAGAAGAATGTATGGGGCTTTCTCTTCATTGCTGGAGAAGAAAAGGCATAATATTAGACTTTGCTTTAGTTATTATTTTCTTTGAATTGACTTTAAAGTAAAACCCTCATCTAACAATTTTGGTTGTTAGATGGGGTTTTTATATTTCGGAGAGATTTATAATTCTAAGATAATATGTTTTATTTGATTTGAACTTCATTGAGAATGAGCTCAAATGGATTTTGGAGATGGTGGATGAACCTTACTTTGCCATGCTTGTGGCAAGAGGTTCTTGAAAATTTTAAATTTAGTTTGTTTGATTTATTTGAGAAGTTTCTTTGATTAATTCTTCTTGCCTATTGGAGGTCTAAAAGGTGTTTTAGAACCTACTCGAGTGAGGTTCTAAAACCTAAAGGATGTTGGCGACACTTGCTTAAGGATGAAATAAGCAAGGTGCCCAATGGAAAGAGTGATAGTCTTTGACTTACATAAAAAAATATAAGTACACTATCGATTCTTGGATATAATGATTGATTACTAAAGATGGAGAGAGGAACACACCCCAACAAAGTCATTAAAAATTCTATGGTAATTTGGAGTCATAGGGACATCACGTTGATCTTAAGGGGTACTTATTGAAGTGATCGAGTGCGACATTAAGGTATGGTGTACTATCTTGAAAATAGAAACATCACCCTACAATGGACTCAATCACCAAATAAGGGCTCCTAAAGTATATGGGTCTTCATATATACTAAAGATTTTTTTCCCCACTTTACATGGGTAAGGTAAAGCAAGGTTTATTTTAAGCCGGGTTCCTTAATTTTCTATGGAGGCAAGCCCCCATAGTTAATTACAACCTAGGAAATGAAACTTTTCTAAGAATACACTTAATTAAAGTAGTCAATAAATATTTCCAGAGATTTTAATGCTAGACTATCAAAGAATTGGTTGTTATTAAAAATTAAATGTGATTGTTCAAATAGGAAGTCTTCTTCATGGATTCTAAAGGAGAATAAATAGGAAGAACACATGATACTAGGAAGCCTAATGAGTGCTTCAATCTACCCTATGGTGAGGCTTTAAATTTTTGAAAGAGAAAATTATTTATTTAAGTTTAAATTTCATTAGAATGCTAGGACTTAAATTCTAGCAACACAAGATTATGAAAATGCTTAAGAGGTGAGTACTTATGCTCGTAACAAAAGAAAAACACTTTCCTCATAACATAAGTCTAGAGTTCTCTAGCACGAGCTAAAACCTTGACCTGATTTTACTCAAGAAAAATGAGATAAAATGGTTTACCTCCATAAGGGAGAGTGAACACATCCTCACTCTTATGAACTTACAACCTCCTGGAGTGGTCGCTAGCTAACCCTTCCTATGCTTTAAAACTATATAGACTGATCTTATGTAAATGCAAGATAGCTAGGCTATTATTTAATTAGGAGGGAAGCTAGAATTCTAAACTCACTCCCTAAGAGACTAGATAATATTTGGTATGCATGCATGACTTAGAGTAATGTTAAAAATTTACAAATTTTTTTATTAGTTTGACACATTTATTTTGGACCAAGGCTTAAGAAAATTATGCCTACATGCATGATGAAGTTCAATTATGGGCTTAATCAGTGAGAAGAGTTGTTCTCCACTACAAAGGACTGCTCTCATAGGTCAATCTTATCCCCTATCATGCAAGAGTGGAGATCCCTCTATTTCAAAAGCAAAATAATATGACATGCATGCTATTATAACACACAATCATTCAGCTAAGGGGTTGCTAAATCTTTTATTATCTTGATTAAGAGGAAGGCATTATTGGGTTAGTTGCATTAGAGTTTATTTAGTGAGGGTCGAAGATCTTGCATCATCATCAAATCATCCAACTTTAAGAAACCTTCATAAAAGCATGACATTTCTATTGCACAAACTAAAACCAATGATCAAACATTTGAATTTCATAAAAGAATAAAAGGTCGATGTGGCCAGGTACCACTATACACTCAAGAAAAGAGAAAAAGTTGGGTAGCTGAGCTCTACCTTTATATAAGCTGGGTTACAATTGATTATCATAATTAAAATAAATGCTATGGGTGTCTTCAATCTTTGTTCTTCTTTCCATCCTTTGTATTACTTTACTCAAGACTTCATATGACCTCCCAAGTTTTTTCCTTCCCCCATCATAAACCCAATAATCCAATTATATTTATAAAAAAATGAAATCTAACTACAGATGTTAGCTAAATCAATATACATACCAATCAATTATATTTTATATATTTGGACTTAGCACCCTGCACTTTGGTAGTGAAGCCCACTTGTCCTAATTGGATTATGCTGTTGGGGAATAAGCGACTTTTACAAGTAAGTTTATAAATTATTATTAGAGGCCCTCAAGCATAATCCCCTGAATAAGACATCATTAAGCTAATGATGACCTAACATCCAGTCTATGCACAAACAATCCTAACATCTAGTCTAAAAATATTACATTATAAAATAAAATATATTACCATGACATACATCAGCCTAACTTAATACTAGGATCGGTGACTTAGTATTCTAATGTGTGTGCTAAGGCTTAGTGTGGTATGTCTTGGTGGAGTTTTGGAATTATGATTGTCTAAGGTCTTAAGATTGTTTAAATTACTCGGTAAGGATGGTTTCACTTTATGTATTTTAGTAGTTAAATCGCATTTTAACTTATATGTTTTATTATGTTTAGTACTGACTTAACATCTAATTATTATAAAAAGAAGAAATAAGTTTTACACTTTCATCCTTAACTAAGTTGTTCTCTAATGGTAGGTTATTACGGCTTTAATTTTCTTGATGAATCACTTATGAATTTTATTTAGCCTAAGTTTAGGTTAGCCTTACCAAATCTTGTTTAAACATGAGAGGCATCTTAGAATTAATGAAAATAAGTTACCATCACATGAGTAATACTCCACTACTTCCCTTCATTATCAACAATATTCACACTCTTTGATTTCCAGTTTCTTTAATATTTGATTTAATACACATATACATGTAAGATACCCATGTTTTTGCACACTTAATGAATGTTAATGCATGAATTTGATGGAAAAGGAGGATTTCATCTCATAGCTAAGCATATGAAAATATGTTTTAGAAATTTAAACAAGTATGTGATGTTGTTAGACCAAGGAAGTGAGATTATATAAGACCTACTTGGGGCTTCTTAAAGCCTCATGTTCCTGGGATGTCTAGGTTGTATACTTTTCAATTTAAATACACATAAGCATAGAAAAAAACCATGTAAAGGTTATGTGTGAAAAATCCTTTATTTTATGTAATGTTTAATGACATAAAGAAGGAGGTTTTATTTTACATTCTAGCATATGAATACACATAAATGAAATTAAGCAAGTACTTGCCATTGTTAAACCAGTTAAGTGAGAATATCTAAGACCTCCTTGGGGCTACTTAAAACTTCATATTCTAGGGATGTCCAAGCTATATACATGCTAATTCAAATACATATAAACATAAGCACTGAACATAGAAGTAAAATAATTCATTCCTATCTTTAAGTTACAACAAATGGACATTTCATTGAGTGTTTACAATTAGAATTGATTTAGATTTCAAACTATTTGACTCATAATTAACTTATAAATTTTAAAATAATTTGAGATTTATTAGTGATAATAGCAACACCATATAATAACATTTATTCAACTCATGCAATTTGAATGAAATCATATTCTTTTAAGGTTATTTTAAAACATAAATACATGAAACAAGTGTACAAATTTATGATAATTGAAAGAAAGTAATTAAATATAACTACACAATATATTTGATTTCATTAAATCCTAAAGACAATCAAGTTAAATAAGCATTTTTTAAAACTAGACAAGCTTCTTTAAAATTTAATTTTAATGTTCAAGTTATTAAAAACATAAAGAGGAGAGATGATACGTAAGGTTCACTCCATTCCATGTTGGTTGTCTGATATGTTTAAGGGGAGAAATTAAATATATTTTATGAATTAATTAGGTTCAATCTATTAATTACATCAATTTTAAAAACCTAAAGAGGAGAGATGATACTTAAGGTTCAGTCCATCCCATGTTGGTTGTCTAATCCAATATTATCATTTTTGTTCAAAAAGATACCAAAGCGGGTGATTGACTCATTCCATACTAGAAAAATCAAAATCCTTTGATAACATGAATTCCTATTTCTCAATGATATCCACGATTGAGATCAATTGAAACCATTTCATAGAAGTACTTTGATATCTTCTTTTATAAAAATCGATGAAGATCATATAGTTTCTCTATTAACAAAGAGATTCTTGTTCTACCATTTCTGAAAAATTGGATAACTGATATGTAAAGGAAATTATTTATTTACCATCACTTGTACATGTAAAAAAAAAATTGTGACATTTCATTGCGTAAAGCATTTTCTAATTTATCATTTTTTATATATCATTTAAGAGGAGAAATTAAATATATTTTATGAATTAATTAGGTTCAATCTATTAATTACATCAATTTGATTACCCTTCCCAAGTTTCTTTAGTTCAATTAACCATTTAATCATGAGCCTTCAATGATATGCTTTGAAAAAAAATAAAATCAACAATGTACCTAAAGAAATCTAATGCAATTAAGCTCATATTTAAGAGTAAATTAAATTAAAAAAATTAAACTAAATACTTCCATGGTTTCTCCACACCAATGGAGAAATCATAATTTTTTAATGACTTTATGCTATTAAACACATAAAGGGATTAATAGGCACTTAAATTATTTAAGTTGATTTCTCTTGAATTTAATTATTAATTTCCTTAATTTATTCTTCATAACAAAACACATTAATTGAATTCATTAAGGGAATACATTTGGAATTAATTAAGAGGGAGTCTTAATAAGTTCTCATGTTATCCTCACTATTTTATTGATTAATTATCTTTAATTGCTTAATTTTACTATTCATTAATCTTAATAGTCATTAAATAACTTAAAAGGGGTAATTAGGATTAAAAATTTGGGATTTCCCAAATTACATGGAAAATAATTCCATGAAAACTATGGGAGGCATAAGGCATCCCATAGAATCAACTTGCCAAATTTGAAATTAGTTAGCCAAGTAATTTGTCCATAATTAAGATAATTAGCTTAAGCTTCAAACCTTAAAATAAGAATTATTCAGTAGACATTAATTGGAGGATTTTATTTTTATTAAGTTCTCCTCTATCTAAGCTTTCCAAAATGGATTCATTTATATTTTTAGATTTTTCTACAATTATTTATGATTTTTTTAAGTTCTGCCCACTTAAACTAAATTTCTAAGCCTAATTAATCATTTAAACTGTCCGTGTCACGTGGATGATGATGTGGCAGCACTTTCCTCATGGTGTCATGGTATTGGCTATTTAAAACATATCACCATGGTTCAAAGTCTTTTATGGTAGTGGGAACCCACAATATCATATTGCATACTTGAGATATAGCTATTATAATGTAAGATGCAATGACGCTATACTATTTAAGTAGTTCCTCAGTGGTCTAATAGAGGTTGTATTTGTTTGGTATATAAACTTACCTAATAGTTTAGTGAAGACCTTCATTGAGTTTGAGCATGTTTTTATTAAGTAGTTTGTAGGGGCCTAATAGAGGGTGATAATAGGAGACTTGGTGGAACAAAAGAAGAAACACAATGAGTCCCTAGTTGATTACATCCTTAGATTGAAAAAGCTTAGCATGAAGTGCGAGACTTAATTAGATGAACACCATGTTAATAAGATTCTTCTCAAGAACTTTTATGGTCTTGTAGTGTTCATGCTCAAAGGTTTCACCATTAAGATCTTTGAGAAGTTGATTAACAAAGCAGCTAAACTTCAAGAAGAATCCAAACAATTACATTGTCTTTTAACAATCTGCAAACCCAACCCATAGAAGATCTTGAACAAGAAACCGAGGCTAGTCTGCAGTTGATAAGGGAAAATAATCAGAAAGGGTCCAACCTAAAGGGCTTAATTCTAGCCACCACTATTTTCACTTCCTCCTCCATGCCCACACCAGTAGTTGCAGTACTATTGTTACTCATATTTGCCATTTGGTAGCTATTAACCTTATAATTTCATGGATAAGCTTCATAAGCCATACTAATTTTAAAGGGAGGCAGTCAAAAAAATCCTTAAGAACCTCATGAAGAAGCATGATTTCAACTACCCGAGGCTTGGAAGTTGGAGAAAGTTGATAAAAGTAATGATTCTAAACTTTGCTCCTACCACTACATGTTTGGGAACATTTTAGAGGATTACTTCACATTTAAGGATTGGCTTAAAAATAGTTACAATACTTGAGCCATAGTGATTCCAAAAGTACTTGGTGAAAATACTTATACTTTTATCAAAGTAATCTCTAGAGAATTATTTGATCCTCTGAAAATAAAAGAAGATTAAGATATTTCTCTATCCTAAACCTCTAAAAAGATAATCTCTAAAGTTGGGAAACTCTCTATGTAGTTATCGTAACTAGCTTAAACCTCCCATCTAATGGTAGGCCTGTAACCTGCAAAGGTCAACTTAGAGATGGTAGAAGCCAAGCAAGAGCCACTAGCATAAATTTGGGATATAGTGGCAATGCCATCTACCATCATTATCATTACCACTAAGAAAATTGTATCTGGTGATGGGAGGTCAAACCACTCATGCCATTGACTTTGTGCAACTTCTATCTTACTCCTCTAAGAGATAAGAAATTAATGAATAAAGATTCCATTTACATCTTTTCTATTTATGATGAAATAACTTTGATACTTCTAATTACAATCCTAATAATAATAACTCTTCAAATCAGAGTAACTTAAGCAATGTGATTTTGATCATTCCATTCTTTATAATGAATTTAACTCTAATGGAACCCTATCTTAACTTTTAAGGGTTCACCTATTGAGATAGAGTTGGATTCTTTTGATTCAAAAGATCTCATAGGAGAATATTCAGGTGCCCCCTGATGAGCAGGTAGACACTACTACAACTCCACCATTAGATGAAATTATTGAAGTTAATCTCAATAATGGCAGTCCTATATCATAAAGATGACATCTCAAGATAAGGGCAAATAGGTCATTGGTTCTAGTGAATAGGTAGCCCCTCCATGGGATGCTCCTTCACAGGATAAACATATGGGTAATGAACCTAAAGTCATATAACATTTTTCCACCTTAGAAAGGTGTTAATTATGTCTAACATGTATGACACCCTCATCCTATCGAATAAAATGAGGGAATATTTGGTCAAAAGCTTTACAAGACCTTGAAATATATTTAACCTAGCTGGTTGCTACTTCCATTGCCAAAGAAAAGCTTACTACTTCAAAGAAGTGTTGGGAGTTACCATTCTAGTTGAAGACTTGCTCCTAAGAAATACTGATCACAACCACTTGCTATACATTTTAGTGAACATAGACAACTTTAGATTAACAATAATACTCATTGATCTAGATGGATTGGGCAACATCATAAGTCAAAGAACCCTTGGCTACTTGAGAATTGACATCACTAGACTTAATTTTAATAAGATGATGTTGAAAGGATTCAATGAATAAGGTAAGAGAGCCATAGGCTTAATCACATTATTATTACAAATCAATGACTTTAAGATTGAAGCAAAATTCCACATTATATATTTGAATGCATCCTTTAATGCTTTGCTAAGAGGCTCTAATTGCATGAAAATAAGATGGTTTCATCTTCTCTCCATTAGTGTATTAAATTCCTGTGCAGTGGCTAAGAGTATTGCATTAAAGGGGATCTAAAGCCCTTCTCATTGCATGAGGATATACAAGGATGCATCATAATACCTTCCCAAGAAACAAATGATGTACTCTGTGATGTTCAGAATAATACCAATACAAAAATAGGAAATAAGAATAAAAAGAAAAAGGTAAAAAGATAGAAAGAAAAGAAAAGAGAAAGAGATGAAAACTTAGGGAAGGAAATAGAGTTTGACATCAATTACACACAACATCTTACCTCTCCTTTCTAATGAGTTAGTGAGGTGTCCTAACCTACCATAAGATGAGGATGAGGAAGGCTCGAAGGAGGCATTAGAGGTGGGAGACTATTCTACATACCACCAACTCAAGCTCCTCCAACAATTTACATAGACATAAAATCTAGCTTGGAGGAGGAGTCCTATATAGTTAGCTCACTAGTTACATTCTTGTATCAGAAGACAAGTTGGAGGTCATAGTAGAACTAGATAGTGATGAGGATAGGGTTACCAAACAAAGCGACAATAAACAAGATAGTGATAGACATTGTAGTGAAACATCTGAGTTGTCTTTGGTATATGACCACTCTAGCTCTAACCTCTTTTCTTCATAAAATGTTGAAGGTTTCATAGTTAAAGACACACCACAACTAAGTGAGGATACTAAGCTTCAGAAGTTGAATTTAAGAGCAGCATCATCAAGTTCTGAAGTAAATGTAGAACATGATGATGAAAATTTCAAAAAAAAAATAATCTAATAATTTTTTAATTAGTGCTCACCTTGTGTTCCAAAATTAGCAAAGAAAGGATTGATACTTCATATATGGTTCAAACATAAATCAAATTACTTTAAAAAATTGTATAAAAATAAAGGTAAGAAATCTCCATTAAGACTATGGCTATGGTTTGGCATAATTGAGTTGTTAGATGATGATGAGTATTTTCTATTCATCACTAACCTCCTAGAGTTCGATAGGATCTTCATTGATGACCTAAATTCATTTGAAGAAGTTTTTTTAGAAACTTCAAATGATCTGGATGACTTCCAAGTGCAAGATCCACCTCCCTCACTAGAAAAGGAAATAAAGTTGATAGTTGATGAGTTGAATAAAAAAAATTAATTTGGGCATTGAGGATAATCCAAATCCAGCATTTATAAGTTCACAATTAATTAAGTTTAAAGCTAATAACTTAATCAAGCTACTTTCATTCTTTAGGGATTGCTTTGCTTGGAGTTATGAAGAGATGCTTAGATTAATTCCTAACATTACAATCCATATGCTAGAAATATGCCCTAATGTAATTCTCAGAAACCACGCACCTAGAACATGCAATTAGACATAGAATAACAAACAATCTTTAAGATCAAGAAATTGATCAATGCTAGCTTTATTCATGACAAAAAGTATCCCACTCGGTTAGCTACGACGAATAAGTCAAGTAGAAAACTGGTCAAATTCACATATACGTCGATTTTAGGGATCTAAATAAGGAATTTCTTGAATATGAGTTCTCATTACCCATACCAAAGCTAATGGTTGATATAGCCTCATAACATGTAAGCTTCTTTTTCATGGATAGGCCATCTAATGAAAACCAAATTAAGATGGTTCTTGAACATGAGAAGAACACTAGATTTAGAATGTCAATCAAAATTTATTGCTATTGGGTCATGCCTTTTGGCCTATGGAATGCAAGCACCATGTACCAACAGGACATGACACAAATGTTTGATGAACTCATTTACCATCGAAATGCTATGGCAATGACCTCATTGTCAAGAGTAAATAAAAGTAAGACCATCTGCATTATTTGAGAATTATTTTTGGGTAAAGATGAATCCTTTGAAGTGTGCATTCGAGGTAGATTTAGGGAAGTTTCTAGGATTCATCAAACAACACTATAAAATTAAGATTGATTTGAAAACATCAAAGCATAATTAGAAATACCACCTTTAAAAAGTTTCACTCAAGTCAAGTCCTTAGAAGGGAGGTTGGTGTATCTAGGATGCTTTATCTCAAACCTCTCTGATAAGTGTCAACCCTTTGTTGCACTTACAAAGATGGATGCTAAACTATAATGGGATGATAGGTGCTAGCATGCTTTGGAAAGCATCAAGCAATACCTCTTTACACCTCCAGCATTAGCCACTCTAATCTTAGGTTTCTTATTCTTTATATTGTAGCATTAGTCAACTCTCTCATCATTCTACTATCTCAAACCAATAATGATGGAAAAGAGAATGCCCTATATTACTTGAGTCAATGTCTCTTTCTTGCTGAACAGAACTACCCACTTTTGAGAAGCATTATCTAGCTCTATCACTCATAGCATAAAGTTAAAGCATGGCATGCTCTCTCATAAAGTTAACATGATCTCAAGATTCAACCTTTAGCAATATCTCATGAAATAGGTGATCTTGTTTACCTCTAGTCCATGATACTTTTGTCCTTTAGTGATATGAAAAGTCAAAAGAAGTCAATCTACTAATTCATCTCTAAATGATGTACTCCTTAATGAGAAAGTTATGAGTCTAGAGAATACAAGTGCACATCAATGGAAGTTATATTTTGATGGAGTAGCCTCCTCCTAAAGATACACCAAACAATATTTTATTTTTATTAGATAAGCAAGTTGGTATTCTTAACCCCTAATTGATGAATGATTTAGTTTTCAAATCACTTATCAAATCCATGTACCAGTGACGAGGCTGAGTATGGGGCTCTCATTATCGGTCTTAAGTTAGCCATCTCTTTAGGAGTGAAATATACTCACATCTATGGGGATTCACAGATAGTCGTTAACCACATCTCAAAGGCATATAAAGCCTTTTAGCAGAAACTCCATCAATACTACAAGTATATGATGGGGTTACTAAAGTAAATTCTAGAGGTCACCCTATATAGAATTCCCCAAAGAGGAAACTCCATAATATATGCACTGAAAAAGGTTGCTAAAGAGATGGCCTATTCAAATGACATTTTCATATCAATAGAGATATGAAATCGTCAGGTTTTATTTCTTATTTATATATAACTTATTGATAAATAAAACCATAAAGCGGTGGTTACCTTATTAAGAATGATGAAGAGGTTGACTGAGGACCCTTCATCAACTATTTACATGAAAACAAACTACTTGAAGAGAATTCTTGAGCTCATCAAGTCAAGCAAAGGGCCTTATCATATGTTATAATTGAAGACACTTGTTGACCTCATTTTGGATGAGGTTAATATCATTATGAATTTAGTAATTAGGATGTCCTAATCTTAAATGGTAATCTCCTAATTCAATACTTAGGACACTATACTTAGTGACCTAGTGCACCCTCCTTTGGTTTGATCTAACCTAATTAGCTTAGGTGGACTCAACCCAAATTCCAAATTTAGATTAAATCAACTCAAATCCAAATAAATGAAAATAAAATCACATTAAAATAAAGGAACAAATTCAAAACAAAATCAAAGTCAAATCTAGTCAAACCATTTAGCATAAGTTTGACTTAAGTGGGTCCCACATAAATTTGACCAAATTAAATCATTCCAAATGCTCCAATTGATCAAATAAACATGTTTGGTCTTGAATCTAAAGAAATTTAAAATCATTTAGACCTTAATTGGGTTCATTAGACTACTTAGTCTAAATAACCCTACATGGGTTTGATTGGGTTTAAACCCAAATCAAATTGAAATAAACTCAATTTGGTTGCTCAAAATCATTTGGAAATGATAATTAAACACAATCCAACCCATCATTTGGTTTAATTAGTTCAAATTTATCATTTGACTCAAATGAAACCAAAGCTTAAACCATTTAGCCCACTTTGGGTCAAAGGGGTTCAAATTAAAATGAACTTAAAATTAAATGAAATAAATAACTCTAAATCATTTCACACATGTGATTAAACATAATTAGAGGGTGAACATAATTTAATTGAGTTAAATTTGGTCATTTGACTTCAACCAAATCTAACTTAACCCATTTAAGGCAAAATGGGTCAAGTTGACTTGGAGTTGGCTAAACCTTCTGGTGGCATGGGTTAAGTCAACTCCTAATCATCTAATGGACTATAGAGATTATCCAAAATAAAATTTAAAATGAATTAATTATGGTTAAAACATTTGAAACTTTAAATTAAATCTAATGCTAAGGTTAATCACCAAAGGGATTCAAATTAAAATGAAACTTATGGAACTTATTTAAATTCATCATTGCATGGATTAAAAGAGATTTCCAACTAATCTTAATTAAATTAATTAAATCTAAATCAAGCTAGAATGCTAAAATTATCTAATGGCAAAGAGGGATCATGTGAAGCAAAGTCCACTTTGATTTCTTTAATCTCTTATCTCTTTTAAATCCCATCTCTTGGCTTCAAGACAAGTGATAATATGGTTTTAATCAATTGAAGGCCACCAAAAAGAAGAAATAAAATAAAATTGGATTCCTCCAAGGAGAAGCTAAGGAAAAAAAAAATACCAAGGAAAGGAGGAGGCTTGACCAAGCAAGGAAGTAGGGTATATGCCTTCCCTTCCATGTGAACATCAAAACTTGCTCACAAGGCCAAGGGGGATTGAATCCACCCCTTGGCCGACCATGCCGCCACCGGTGGCTAGAATCTGGCCACCTAGAAAGCCTTGAAGATGCTTCTTGGCCAACGATGGAAAGAGGAGGGAATGTCAATTACTTCCCTATTTTTTATCTCAAATTGTTCACCAAGGGTAGAGATCTAGGAAAAGACCCTTCCCCCAACTCCTTGCCTCTGATACATCGAAAGTGAATGAAATCCAAGCCCCTTTAATGGTGAAATCCAAGGGAGAGGTTCTCTCATCAAATTGAATGTTCCAAGATGTTCTAGAGGTTAATACAACCTCAAACGAATCACCACCTCATCCGCTTGTTGCTAGTGAGTCAAAGAATGACCAAAGCTCAGAAAATTTGTTCTAACCTTGGTTTAAGGAGCAATCCATAGGAAGGCAAGTCCAAATTGTGTACGTGGCTTAATCACATCGAAATAAGCTAATGGAGTTGATCTCACTACTGGTGATCACCGGAATTGAGGTACGCTCCACCACCATCCATTTAAGCTTTTGGTTTTGGTCATTTTGAAGGAAAATTGATCCGCAAGTGGATCAAACCTCATGGATGGGATGTAAATCAATCATTGATCATTTTGCAATCAAAATTCATTGGTGATCACTGTAATTTTGTGAAAATGATAGACGGTGTTCATCTCTTGCTAGAAATTTATAAGATATAATCTCCAATATCCAATCCTTCTATTTAGAATTGACAACCGTAATTTAGTCAGACAATCTGATTTATCCCTTAAGAAAACCATGGAATGAATCAAGACTATTCGATCTTTGATCAAATGGTCGAGATTCATCCTACATGGTACTACTCTTGATGTGGATACCATGTAGGATCCGTGGCCCACTCGTGTCATGCCACATGGTGACGGTGACACACAAGCTATCATGTCAGCTCGTGGTCTTAAAACAGCTAAATCCCTATGAAAAATTAATTAAAAATCATAGAAATTAAAATACAAATCCAAAAAATAGAAACTTGGGCTTTATGGATTCATTTTGATGAGAGAATTAATTAAAATTAAATCCTCAATTAATTTTTGGATATTTTAGCCTCAATTTGGGTTTAAATGAAATGAATTAAAATTTAACTAATCACAAACCATTAATTAAATTCCAATGAAACTTTTGGGAACTAAAATTGATATTAAAACACACTATAAGAAAAAGTTTCATTAATTTATTCAATGCAATTCATAATAAATGAAATTTCAAAACCTAAGCCTTCATTTTAATTAAATAAATTAATATAAAATAAAATAACTCATGAAAATGGATTAAATAATCTTAAATCAACTTAATGAACTCTAATGAACATAAAAACACTATTAAAACTCACTAGAATTTAATAAATCACAAACTAGCTTAATTGAATAATTAATTAACTTAAATAATTCAAATGATTAACCAAAAATAATTTAAATCACAATAAATCAATCAAATGTCCAAAAATTATGAATGAATTCTATTTGGAAACATCTTTTAGAGAGAAAAATGATAAAAAATGAAATATCTACATGGCCTTCATGAAATTAAGCCTAATTTGGGTTTCAGTGAAATAATTAAAATTAAATTATACCTTAATTATGAATCTAATTTAGATGAAACTTTGGAAACATGAATTGGCATGGAACCCCACTTGCCATAAAAATTTCAAACTTAATTGACCTATGTATTTGGAATTGTTGAATTTCCCAATTCCTAAGTCAATATAAATCAAATAATTAACTAAAGAAAAACCATAAATTCATCAAATCATGAAATAATTTGAATTAATCCTAATTAAACATCAAAAATACTTAGGATGGTTCTTCAACATCCTAAATAGAAAAACTTAATTATTTCCAAACTTAAAGGTTAAAGAAACCAATAATGAAATTTTAAGTTTAATCAAATCTTAAATTTAATTAAACTCTTAATTAAAAAACACTTAATGAAACCTAAAAGCCATAATCAATCTAACCTAATAATGAATTCAAATGTTGACCTATGTGCCTTAGGTTAACATAAATTAAACCAAATGAAATGAATATAATACAACAAACCTAAACATAATTTAAAACCTAAACATAACTGGAACCAAAACCAATTCAAATCAAATCAAATGAAATAATTCATACCAAATTAAATTAGAAGAACAAACCAAACCATGAATAAAAATTAAATTAAATCAAAAGAAATGAAATAGATAATTGAAATATTAATCTAAAAATCAAAATTGAATTCAAACCCAAATCATCTAATCAAAACTAAAAGGATTAAATACTTAGGGATCTTAATTATACCTTTGGGATGGATATTCATCTTAGGATGAAGGTTTCATTCCATTAGAAGTTAGGATGTTGAATATAATAGATTCCACCCAAAAGTGGAATTCATTCTACTCTTCATTCTTGAAAACCTAAACTTCACTTTTTCTAAATAAAAGTGAAAAAAAATGAAAACAAATCACTAAATCATTTGAATTGAAACCATCCAAAGGTAAAATTCAAACAAACTCAAAAATCCAAATTGAAACTTAAACTAAAGAGGCCTACAAAGTCTTACTATACAAGCCTATTTTCTTCACACACTAGATCATTAGGTCACAGACGCTAAACTTAGGTTAGGCCATTGTGATCCTTTATGATTCTCTGTGACGTGTTGTGATATAATGTGTTTCACATGTCTTGGGTGTATTATTTTAGACTGTATGTCTAGGATTGTTTGCCTATTAAACTGGATGATAGGATGTTCTTTTCTGATCTAAAATCATCTTCTATAGGGGCTATGCTAGAAAGGATTGTTATCATAAAAAAAAATATGATGCTTTCTTATAGGTATGCTTAAGTCCTTGAGCATAGCCCATATGATAGATGGACTTGGTAAGTAGCTAATGATAAGCCCGCATGTTTGTGAAATATAACTACTGCATGATGTTTGTATTTTATTGACATTTATTTTGAAGGGCTTATGAATTAATTTTAAATTCAAAATATAAACTTGAGCTTAGAATTAGGTTTAAATATATGGGATTTTGGATTGTAAGAGCTAACCCTAGCAGAAGATAAGTCTTGTGGTTCCATATGAAGCCCAATGGATATCCTTGAAGAAGGAGACTATCCAGGAAAGAACACCCAAAGATCTAGACTTGTAGTTCTAGGTCAGGTTGTATAAGGGCAGTGCTCGGTTGCCCATTTGCTCTTTCTTTCGGGGTGTACAGTGGTTCCCGGCTGCATTGGCCTTTTTCTTAAATTAAATTGGCTTGATTTATTTTGGGTGTGCAATAGAATCAATATGCTTTTAGGTTTCTTTCTGTGTTGTGCTTTCTTGTGATTGAATGTCTAGATGATTAAGCTCTTAGAAAAATAAATAAATTTTATGCCCAACTTAAATCTAAATAATTGAAACAAAAATAAAAGAAAATTGAAGCTTCACATAAACTAAAGCCTTAGGAAAACCTTAAAATTAATTAGAAATAATTATGTTTTAAAATCATGAAATCATATTATTTCAATCATTGAATTGGGCAACATCTCCCATTACAGATAAGGGGCATCTAACTTGTAAGGATGACCACCTTCTTGGGGAAGTCTACCTTCTATTATTATTATTTTCCATAACCTTTTCTAATTACATGGCATTATGCATAAAAATACATACCCCAAGACCTCAAATAAATATTAAATCAAAACATTTAAAACTCAAAAATTTGCATTAGTCAGATGCATTTCACACCTTATATGATCTCGGGGATTAGAGAGTGAGTCTAAGTTTATAGAATCCTTTCCTAAAAATGGAACAGCCCAACCATCTTGCATTCATTAGACTTGGCATCATGGATTTAAAATGCTCTTAGGTGGTGTTAGTTAACAACCCTCTCCAGATAAGTTATAAGTCCAAAAGAGTCAAGGATAGGTTAGTTCTCTTAAGAGAGGAATGGCTGATAATTCCAAAAATAAAATTAAGTCGAGCATCTAACTTTTATCAGAAGCACTTATAGACTTAGGCTCTGAAGCATATTTCTTAGGAATAAGTTTTCAACCCTAAGCATTTTATAGTCTTGTGCTGCTAGAATCTAATCCCTAGATTTATAAGAAAATTTTAACTCAAAATCTAAATTAAAATTCTATAATTTAAAGGCTAATGATAGGATAGTTGAAGTACCTTATGGTATCCCAATATCAATATGCATTTCTTACTTCATCTCGTTTGGCCTCCAAAAGAACTCTCTCCAATTTAGACCAATCCCAATTGAAATTCCAAAAATTAGTCCTTTGAAAATTGATATAATTAACAACTTATTTCTTTAATCGAGAGTATTCTTAGTAAGAGACCCTTCTTAAGGTGTAATTAACTATAGAGGCTTGCTACTATAGAGAATAATGAACCTAGTTTAAAATAAACCCTGTTCTACTCTCTATGTAGTTCAAGAGAAAAAATCTCTAGTACACGAAAGACCCATTAGCCTTTAGAGTCTTTTATTCAATGATCGAATCCATTATAGGATAACATGTTTATCTTTTGAGATAATATGTTTACTTCTTAATGACATATTTGATCATCCAAATAAGAAATTCCTAAACTCTATGTGGTGTCATTAAATTTTCTCATCAACACCTTATATCTATAATCTTTTATTCACATGTGATTAAAATGTTTAAACAAACATGAAGCCCAGAAAATTATGATCAAGATATATTCAGGACCATGTGGAGCACATAGATCTAGTCCAAAAATGATGGCAAAGATTAAATGACTCAATTGGCCTACTATGATCATAGATTGCAAGGCTGCCCATCATTGTTACAATGTTAGGTGAATGGAGTGGTTTTACATCAACCACCTATTATCCTCCACCCAACTATAGCCTCATGGTTGTTTGAGTGTTGGGGCATATACATCATGGGTCTAATCGATCCACTTTCCTTGGAAGGCCATCGCTATACCTTAGCTACTACTAATTATTTCTTTAAATCTATTAAGAGAGATGAAGGCCAAACATGTTCTCTAGTTCTTCCTTAACCATATCATATATATATTTTATTTTATTTTTTATCATATATAGATTTTTTTATTTTTTTATCATATGTAGATTTTTTATGTTTTTATTATATATAGATTTGGTGTGCCCTAATGAATGATATTCAATAATGGTACTACATTCAAAATTATAAAAATTAACAACTTTGTCAAATAACATGACATAAATTGGAGGTACTCAACCATATATTGCCCTTACACTAATGGGTTGAGTGAGTCCTTTAATATAACTCTCATCCAAATCATGGAAAAGACACTTAACAATAATAAATGATAGTTGTATGAGCAATTAATTGAAGCCTTGTAGGTTTATTGTACCACCTATCACACTTTGATTTAGTCCACTCAATTCACTTTAGTGTATAGGTCACACAGTTCTTTCATCATGGTAAACTCCAATAACTTAGAATTATAGTTAGCAATAAGTTCATAATCGAGCATAATGTAAAGATTCAATTGGAAGAACTTGAGGGTCTTGACGAGAGATGTCTCCAGGCTTACTAAAATCTCAAGTTGTATAAGGCACAAATTATTCTAGCTCACAACAAGTTGGTCCGTCTAAGAACTTTTAGGTTGAAGAGCTTGAACTAGGTCTTAGGATACTGATTCTTGCTTATCGCAAGAAAGGGAAGAAGGTTGAACTTAGGTGGGTAGTCGCCCTTAGGTTGGGTGTTACTCTAAGGATGAGTGGCCTATCCTTTTGGGCTAATGAATCTAAGGTAGGACAAAGCCTGCATGTCACCTCCTTAGTTTGACCCATCTCACACCAATAGGGTCCATATACATATAAATCTAGGTTATGATTAAACCTTAATGGCCCTTTTCCCTAAGACTACTTTAGGATAAAAATAAGCCTTTACGACCCCCTCCTAGTAGTTGCTCTAGGTCAGGCATAACCTACTTCATGGTTAAGAGGTTACTCCAATAGTCAATTTTGCATAGAAAGATGTGAGTCCTAGTGCTTTCTTTCTAGGTCAATTATTACAAATCAATGATCACCCCATTGGCCAGATAGATCTTGCCACACAACCGATAAGCTATCTCTTTGGGCTATTAAATCTAAAGTAGGTCAAGGACATCGTGGCTCCTTCTTAAAGTAGTTAATCACAAGTTGACAAGGTTACACACATATTTAGGGATAGGATTAAGCCTTCATGACCCTTTTTCTGAATGACTACATAGTTTTGGATTAAGCCCTTATGGCCCCTTTCCTAGTAGTTGTCCCTTTGGTTTGATAGTGTCGTTCTATAGATAAGAAAATTATCCATTTGGGCTATTAAATCTGACACAAACTAAAGCCCCTTGTGCCTCCCCTTAATGTGGCTCGTCGCACACCGACAGGGTCTATATATGTTCACATGTTCAAGGGTTAGGATTAAGACCTCATGGCCCTTCTTTAATGGGTTACCTCAAGTTTGGATTAAGCCCTCACAACCCCTCTCTTAATTTCTTCCCTTTTTTTACCAGTACAACCTAATACATTGTGAGTAGACCATCCTAATAGTTATTTTTACTTAGGGAGATATGAGTCCCCATGCTTTCTCTCAAAGCTCAGCTACCGCATATCAATAAGGTTCATACATACCCTTGGACACTTTGGGATAGGATTTCACCTTCAAATCTTATCTCCTCCAATACATTCCTTCAATCTTTAACAATAAATCCCCAAACCTAAGTAGGATCATGTCACCTTAACCCTCGTAGCTCACTTATTCATATCTCATAAAAAACTAGATCAAATAAATCTTCTAATAGAGGGATATGTCCTCAAACATCTTAAAATTCCAAACCAAGTAAATTTAGATCTTGAATATTTAGATCAACAATCCAAATCAAATCACATTAACCCTATCAAACCACACATTCAACATTCATTCAATAATCCCCAACATGACCTCTATAGTTGAATGTCTAGATAATGTCCCTTAGATCAAATCATGTAGTGAGAATATTATGAGAGTTCTTACTCACCATCCTTGGGATTTGATTGACTAAGTTCGATGAATGTTAATATGTGTGGTGTACACTGATCATTACACCACAGCTATCAGGGTTCATTTGTTTAACTCACTTTTAGTGAGGTTGACACTTATCAAAATTTAAACCTAAAATTTGATTTAAGCAATGATGTTTCCCTTCACTTAGACACTAAGAAACATCTAGTTGTTAAGTAGAAGCTTAAACAAACCCAAAGACTTAGAGTCAACCCTTGTGCCAAACTCATTAGAATAATGGACCCCACTTAGCCCAAACCTAAGCCCTCATATGCCACACTCATTTAGTCTTGAGTCAATTTTAAAACCAATCACAATCATCCAATCATAAAATATAATTTAATTGTCCCCATATAGGTCACTCAATTCATTTGACCCAAGTTAGCATAATTTGAACCTATAGGCCAAATCTTGATCAAGCTTAAGTCATGCCAAGTTATTTTGATCAAAATCCTAAAAATTATTCAAAACATATGACCAAACATAACCCATGCCAATTTGAAACCTAAATTGGATAATTGGTCAACCTAATCTAAGTTGCTTAATTGAACCTTTTAGGGTCAAGACTCAATTCCAACTCTTTGGCCGAAATTAAACCAAACAAATTGTGCCAAACATCCCAAATGCATTATTAAACATAACTCAATCTCCAAATGAACTCAATTTGGTCAATTGACCCAAATTGACTAAATAACCTATTTAACCCTACATGACCAAATTAAATTAACACCTAACCTAAATCAAATTTAACCAAACCATCACTTACAATTAATCTTAAATTGATTATTAAACACAATTTTAATGATCAATTGAACCCAAATTGGTCAACCTAATCAATTAACCCCATTTACCAAAATTTAACCTAAAGGTCAAATTAAACCAAAACCAAATTCAACCCAAAATCAATCAAACTAGTACTTAAAATCATTTCCTAATTGATGATGAAACATGCCCCAACCCTCAATTGAACTCAATTTGACTAAATTAGTCAAGTTGGTTTAAATAACCTAATTTGTCTAAAAGGGTCAAATTGAACTAAATCTCAATTCAATTCAAATTGAACCAAACCAATCATTGTAATTAATTGCTAAATTATTATAGATCATGATTCAACGTCCAATCGAACTCAATTAACCCATTTGACCTACGTAACCCAATTTGACACAATTTGACCTAAAAGTCAAATTGGGCCAAACTTTAATCTATCCGAAAATGATTCTAATCAAAGCATGTACTCCACTCTAAATCTAATATTGAACATGACTCATCCATCAATTAGACCAAGTTTAGCCAAATTGACCAAATTGGCTCAATTAACCCTTTTGGCTTATATGAACTACATGAGCCAAAATGCAATATACCTCGAATTTGATCAAACAAATTGCACTAACACCTATATAATAATCATATGGACACATTCGAACAACCATTTGGGCCCAATTTATTAAATTGGTCAACTTAAACTAATTGAGCCTAAATTGACTTAAATATGTTACCACAAACCAAGCCTAACTAAACTTTGCATGACTCATCCTCACACACACGTTGACCTGCCAAAATGGACCTAACTTTTGGTGAACTAGGTTCAAGCCAAACCAAATGAACCAAGCTACTCACATAGGAGAAACACTCAAAATAAGATGGTCTAACCCCTCCCTTTGGCTAGACAACACCCTTAGTATGCTTTGAGTTCACCCATGCCAACCAAGCATATCCTAAGGCTATTTGGTCTAGCCATTGACAAAATTGAAGTCCCTTTCACCATGGTCAACCCTTAGTTCACTAACTGTGGGTTGTCCACCTCATTCTAGGCCACCAAACTTCCTCAGCCACTCAAGGATGTTTAAGTCATCAGTCTTAAGTCAAATTTAGCCTTGCCCATGTCCTGGTCGACTACCAAAGGCTGAAACCACCCTCTTTGGGTAGTTCACATGGGGAGATGAGTATACTCCAACTAAAACCTCTAAACTTTAAACACATCTCATTTAACATCATAGAAAGAGTTCTAAACCATCTTTAGTGCTCTCTCTGCTCCCCATCACTGGCAACACCAAGCACTTCAGACCTATACCCAGCTACGCCAATCCCTCACCAAATGCTAAATAAACATTCTCATACCTTCTTTATATCCTTACGAGCATGAATGAATCGAGACTCTCTCAATTTAATCAACAAAGCATAGAGTTCGAACAAACTCCAATGAGTGGTGGTTGCTTGTAGTCTCAAGAGAAAATAATAAAGAGGTAATTGAGGACTTCAACAGTAGGGTTTTGCCTCTTCAAGGAAAAGCTACTTCACATGTTTGGCCACCAGTCTTTGTATTGCTGAGGTACTATTCTTCCAACCCATAGAAATCTTTTAAGTGTTGACTTATTGTGAAGGAAATGTGCATGTCATTCAAATCAAACTGTATAACCCTTAACATTTCATTTTTAGATCCTAATGGAGTTGATTTGAGCATGGATGAGAATTGTTGGCTTAGATCAAGCGATGAGAGGTAGACGATGTTCGTCTATTGCTAGAGGTTGAAGATGAATCATGCGCCATCCATTCTGCATGAATGGATGGATGATCATGATTAGTCCACATGCACGCGCACGCACACACACACACACACACACACACACACACTCATATATATATAATCCCTTTACATCATGAGATTAATCATAGTAGTTCTATCTTTGATTAAATGGCTCTAATGAAAGTGTGTTTGCTGCTATGCAGATAGTTTAAATAACAAATCCTATGACAGTGCATGTAATTAAGGGTTTTAAATAACTTATTTAGCTAAAACTTTAAAAAATTATAACTAATTATAGAAAAGTCTAAAAAATGCAAATAAATATGCTCTGAAAAGCCTATAAAGAGAAAAATCTAAGAAAAATAAAAGCCCTAATTTTTTTTAAATAGATATGGCTACTTTGGGTTTAAATATTTTATTTAATACTGAAATTAAACTCTAATTACTTGGCCAAATGACCTGAAATTTTAAGTGAACATTCCATGGGATGACCTCTACCTCTCATAATTATTTCAAGTTAATTGGTAAAATTTATTAGGAGATCCATATTTTTGAACACTAATTAGCCATTTTCACTATTTAATAATTTAATTACTCATAAAAATTAATAAAATTATCTTGGGCATCTAATTATGTTTATTAAACTTAATGGTCATTAGAGAAAATTATTAGAATCTCTAATCTTAATTAATTTCCAAAATCACCATTAAAGGATTTTGTTGACCTCATTTTTGGATAAGGTTATCATCATCTCCAATCTTAGTAATTAAGACACTTCATCTGAGATTTAGAACTTTTTTAATTACGTGCTTAGGACATCACATGTTGTGACTAGGTGAAATGCCCTAAAGTCAAGGACTAGGCCATTTTAGTCAACCCCTCTAAGACCTGACCCAACCTAACTGAATTAGGTGAACCCAAAGTAAACCCAAATTAAATGAAATTTAACATAGGTCTAAATTAAACACATCTTAATTCAAATCTAAATCCAATTGAGCTTAGACCAAGGTAATTAGGGTGGTTAACCCAATTAAATTATTTAAACTCAAAATCACATTAACTTGAAGAAATTCAAATCAAATAATATCAAATTAAAATAAAATAAAACAACAAACTTAGAATCAATGCATGAACATAAATGAACCTAAAAATAAATCTCAATGAGGTTCAAGATGATCAATTATATCACTTGACCTAGGGTTGACTAATGTGGATCACACCAAGTCAAAAGTTAACTCACAAAAATTTGACCAAATTGAGTCATTCTAAGGTCTCAAAGTAATCAAATGAATATGTTTATATGTTAATCTAAAAAAATTTAAATACAATAAGGTCTTAAATGTGTTATTAGATCACTTGATCCAAAAAAACCCAAATGGATCTTATTGAACCTAAATTCAAATTAATTTGAAATTAATTCAAATTGAATATCCAAATCATTTAAAAATCACAATTAAACATAATTCAATTCTTCATTAGGTTTAATTTGACCAATTTGGTCTTCTGACTCAAAGAACCCAATTTGACCCATTAAGCCAAATTTGGGTCAATTTGGTCAAAATTAACTTCAAACTAAATAAAATTCATTGCTCCAAATCATTCCACATATGTTATTAAACATTATTGAAGTCTAAATATACCTTAATAGAGTCAAATTGGTTAATTGGCTCTATTAAAGTAAACTTAACCTATTTAAGTCAAAATGGTTCAATTTAAGACAAAATCAACATCAATTCTAAATCTAATGAAATTATTTCGTTGAAACATTAATGATTAAACAAATGAAATTAAAACTCAACCTAAACCCCAAAGTGATTGATTAAGCTAGATAACCTATTTTTGTTTGCCTTTGTTCAAATGAGACAAATTAGCTTAAGCCAAATAAAATTCCCATAAAATATGAATCAATTATTATCAAAAACTCCTAATAAGAAATTAGTCACAATCACAAACTAGATATACATCTAATGATCAAATGAGCTAATCAAAATCAACCCAAAACTAAAGGATAGTCAAATGGATCAAACCTAAACATTTAAGCCCTAACCCTAACCAATTACACTTAGATTTATTTAGACCATCTTAGGATGAACCTAAAACAGCTGCCAACCAAGGCTAGGTGCCTAAGGAGCTACCAATCAATCTGAGGAGTGAGAACAAGATGCCATGGATGAGAGGAAACCCAAACCGAGCCACATCACCCCATCCAAGGCCAATCCATGCTTCTTTCATCACCTAAACCATTTTAAACCTATTCTTTGACCTCCTCACTACCTTCAATATCATCATGAGGTCCTAATTCCAATAGTTGATCACTACCCATCGACCCTAAAAAGGTTTGCTCATGGTTATATAAAGAAAAGGAGAGAAGCCAAATTGAGGATGTTTGATCACTCCATCACCTTCCTTGAGTGAAATCAAGCATGAACGAACCTTCCCCCTCCTTCTAAGCTTCTTCGAACATTTCCAACACCAAACTCGGGCTAGGGATAGTAGAAATTCACCTTTACACTTATTCAAAAGGGAGGCAAAGCATGATTCCTTCTCCAAAAGCTTCACCTGACCTTCTTGAGTGTTTCTAAAACCTAAAGCACAACAGAGACCCAACGCTGGTGAGGTATAGCCAAAATGAACTCCCCTTAAATTCACGCTGGTCATTTGTGAAGTAAACTTAGTCTTAGGAATGATCAAGCTATATAGTTTTCTTGGAAATCACTTTTTGATCATTTTGCAATTGAAACCCCATAATTTTATCGCATGTATAGTTAATGATAAGACCAAAAAATCTGATGGTGCTTGATCACCACACCGATGAAGGAGATGGAATCATAGCCATCAATTCCTTCTATTGAAAAGAATGGTTATGATTTAGTCAAACTGATCAATTGAATCCCTTAAGGAAATCATGGATTGATCCTAGGCTGTCTGATCTTAGATCAGCTGGTCCCTATAAAACCATGTCACCACTGCCAATTAAATGCAAGATCAATGTGGATCCTGTAAGGCCCAACCTCACATCACCACACAAAAAGAAGCACCATGTGGCATTGCTGGGTTTTAATGGGAAAACTTAATTATCCTAATTTTAAAAAATATTAAAAGATACTAAAAACTTTAAAAGTTTATAGAAAATAAAATTTTTAGCCAAAAAATGCAAATAAAGGTTTTATGGATTTATCTAAATAAGATGAATCCATTAAACCAAAAATCCCTAATTTTTGTTGGGTAAATTTAAGTTAATTTGGGTAAAGTTATTTAAACTTTAATTAAGTCCATATGATCAATCTAATTAAAATAAGACTTTGGGAAAGTGAAATTGAAGTTAAAACACACTTCAGATAAAATTCTTAGAATTTATTGGAGATTAAATTATAATGTGCAAAATTTTTAGTCTTCAAACCTTAATTTAATGATATAAATTAATATCAAATTAAAAAATTAAGACAAATCATAAAATCAATTTAAAACATCATAATATAAACCAATTAACCTAAGAAAAATATTAAACCTCACTAAAACCCATTAATTCTTAGAATATCCTAATTAGATAAATAAATGATTTAATTAATTCATTTAATCAATATGACCTTTAAAAAGTCATAATAAATCAACCAATAATCTACAAATTACAAATAAACACTCTTTGGATTCATCTTTTAGAGATGAATCTAAGAAAATTAAAAGCCCTTAGCAATTTCTAATAATTTAGGCTTAATTTAGGTTTTATTAAAATCATTAAAATCTTAATTAGCTCTAAAATACATATCTAATTAAAATAAAATTGAAGGAAAATAACATTAACAAGGACCCCCATTTACCAAAAAAATTTCATAGCCGAATGACATTCTAATTAGATGTTAATAAAATTTTAGGTTCTAAGTTAATTAAAATTAAATAATAAATTAAGAAAATGATAGAAATTATGAAAATTAATGGAATTAACTAAGAAAATTTAAACAACATTAGAGGACCTTAGAAAAATTTTCTAACCCTCTCAAGTTAAGAAATTTACTTGATGACACATTTAGGGTTTGAAGACTAATTGAAGGGAACATAAAATTAATGAAGCCCCAAATTATTAAATTGATAAACTTATGGTAACCCAAATAATCAATTAGAAAATAAGATTAATTAATTTTTGGATTTCACATTTAAATATAAATTCATTAACATTGAAATCATCTTAAATCTACTTAACATTAAATGAATGATGATAATTACAATTAAACATAAATGATTAATCAAATCATTTAATTTAAATAACCTATAACTTTAAGATGGCTTAGATTAGGTTTGGGACTTAAGTAGTTCATTCCATTAGGTTTCTTAGGTTACAATCAATGATTAACTATTAAAAGCAAAACTCCATCTAAGAAATCTAATAAAATAGTAAACACTTAAGCATAAGATATCCCTTAAAACTAACCTAATCAATGAATTCAATAAATAAATCCATAAAAATTCTAAATCATGAAATATAAATGAAATGAACTATTTGAATAATGAAATCAATACATTTAAAGAAAGCTTCAATTTAAATAAAAAATTAACTTAAATCAATTAGGTCAAGTCATTTAAGTTTAATACATATTAACATTAATTAAAATAAAATAAGTGAATAAGATTAGTCAAATCAAAGAAATATAAAATTGAATATAAACCTAAATTATGAAATTATATCCACTAATATTCATCTTAAAAAAATAATATAAAATTTAAACAAATTAAATTACTTGAAACCAAATTAAAATATCAAATTAAATCAAATAATCATTAAACTAAAATAAATCAACAAAATGATTAACCTTTTAGTTAAAATTTAAGGGACCATTTTAAATCCTAATTAAACATTATAAAATGGTTAAACCAAGATATTTTAATAAAATTAAATGAAAGAAAAATAAAATCTTTGAATTCCAATAATATTTAAAACTAATTAAATAGCATAAACTTCAACCTTAAATAAGGGATTAAACTTTAATAAAATTAAATGCAACTCAAATAAATCATTCAAATAAAATTCAAAAAGGTTAATTAAGGTACATAGAATGGATTATTTTATCTTAAGATAAAAATTTCATTATACTAGGATTAGGATGTTGTATAGAATGGATTTTTCCCAAAGAAGAATTTATTTTATTCTTCATCCTTTAAAACTTAAATTTAATCTTAACTTAAAAATAAATCCCAAATTGAAATAAAAATATAAAATTAATAAAATCATTTAAATTAAAACCACCTAAGGGTAAAATTGAACAAACCTTAAACTTAAATGGACTAGAGTAGTCATATCACATAAACCCTTTCTTTCACACATTAGATTGTTAAGTCACCAACCCTAGACTTAGGTTAGGCCAATGATCCATGATTCTATGTGATGTGAAATGATGTTTTCTTATTTTGTGGTGTAATATTTTAGACTTGATGACTAGGAATTATTTGGTTGTTAGTCTAGATGTTAGGACAATCTTTTAAGCTAACACTATTTTTTGTAGGGGGCAGTGCTTAAGGGGATTGTCATAACAAAAAAAAATAAATGCTATTTGCTTACAGGTGTTGCTTAAATCATTAAGCATGGACTAATATGACAAGTGAGCGTAGCAACCACTAGTGTTAAGCCCGTATATTTGGAATATAAACTACTGTTATGCTACATATATTTCCTGACATTTATTTTATAGGGACTAATAATATATTTTTGAATTTTAAAATGTAATTTGAGCCTAGAATTAGGTTAGGATCTATGGGGTCTAGGAATAGTAGGAGCTGACTTTACCAATTGGTGATCCCCTATAAAGCCCGTGGAGGTCCTTGAAGAATGTGACGATCCTTGATGAAGACCCCTATAAATCAAAACTTTTAATTCTAGGGCGGGATGTATAAGGGCAGAGCTTGGCTACCCACTTTTCATTTCTTTAAGGGTGTACAATGATGCCCAGCCGCATTGGCATATTTTATTAATTTAGTTTGGCTTAATTTATTTTTGGGTACATAATATAACTTCATAGGCTCCTAGGAAAAATTTAAAAGTAAATAGAAATAATTATACTTTATAAATCATGTGAACATATTGTTTGTCATTATTGAATTAGGCACTTCACCCATTAAACAAAAGGGGACATCTAACCTGTGAGGATGGCAACCCTTCTTAGGAAAGTGTGTCTTCTTATATTAATTTGATAATTACCATTTTCCAACAATAAAATTGTAGTCATAAAATTGCATACCCAAGCCTGAAAAATAAAATTGTGAGTCAAACTACATAAAACATGAAAATTATTGCAATAGTTAGGTTCATAACATACCAATCATGATCCTAGGGTTTAGAGAGTAAGTTCAGGATTTTAGCCTTTTTTCTAAATGTAATATCCTAGCCATCTTGCATATAAAAGATTGAAATCATATATTCAAAATCTCTTAGGTGGTGTTAGTTAGCAACCCTTCTAAGCAAGTAGTGAGTTTAGAAAAGTCAGGGATAGATTCATTTTCTCAAGTGAAAAAAAGAACTAATAATACCTAAAAATTACATTAGGTAAAGCTTTTGACTTATGTCAAAAGTGTTTTTAGACTTAGGTTTTTGGAGCATCCTATTGGAATAAGTCCTCAACCACTAGGTATTTCTATAGTCTTGTGCTGTCAGAATCTAAGCCCTATATTTCAAATAAAATGCTAATTCAAAACAACAACAAGCCTTTATCTCACTATGTGAGGTTGGCTACATGAATCCTTCTTCTCCATTGTCTCTTATTATGTGTAATATTCTAAGTTAATTCAAGTATACTAAGCTTATTTTTTATACATCTTAACCAAGACTTTTTTGTCTACCTCTACCATTCTTAACATAAGGAAAATCTAATACATCTACTATCCTAACCAAGTCATCGGACGGCCAATGCTTTATGTAGCCAAACCATCTAAGGAGATTCTCTGTATTCTTATCTTCCACTAGAGCTACTCCAACTTTTTCTCAAACATATTCATTTTACATTTAATCTCTAAGAGCTACTCCACTAAAGATATCTGAATCACTCACTCTTTTTAATAACTTGTTCACCCAATGTCACCACACCACGTCTAGAACTTCTACAACTAAAATTACACTCCATATATTCAATTTTAGATCTACTTAAATGAAAACCTTTAGACTCTAAGGTTGCCTCCATAAGTTAAGTTTCTAATAGACTCCTTCTCTAGCCTTATCAACAAGAATTATGTCATCAACAAAAAGCATACACCAAGGTACATCTTCCTGTAAATGCCTAGTAAGAACATCCATAACTAAAGCAAAAAAAAAGGGCTTAAAGTCGATCCTTGATGTATTCTAATTGAAATAGAAAAATATTTTGTTAATCATCCTTATGATTGGAAACAAATAACAGCTCTAGTATACATATCCTTAATCACTTGAATATAACCAATATTAACTCTTTCTTTTTTAGAACTCTCCAAAGAACATCTATTGAAACTTTATCATAAGCTTTCTCTAAATCAACAAATATCATATGTAGATCCTCCTTACTTTCTCTATACTTCTCCATCAAACCTCTTAACAAATGTATAACATCCATAGTAGATCTACTTGGCATGAAACCAAACTGATTTTGAGAAGCTTTTGTATCATATCGTAACTTATGCTCAATTACTCTCTCCTATAATTTTAATATATGACACTTTAACTTAATTCCTCTATAATTTGCATACTGTTGTACATCACTTTTATTCTTAAATATATAAACCAACAAACTGTTTCTCCACTCATTTGGAATCTTTTAAGTCTTTAAAATAATATTAAAAAGATTTGTAAGCCAAGAAATTCCTTGATCTCCTAAACATTTTGATACTTCTATTAGAATATCATCAGGTACTATTGTTTTTCCACACCTTACTTTCTTTAAGGCTTTTCTAACTTCAAATTTACTAATATGATGATAAAAATAAAATTCTCTATTTTTGTTTAGGGTATTAAAACTACTAAAATCAATCGTATTCTCAAATCCTTCATTGAAAAGATTTTCAAAATACCTCATCCACCTATTTTTAATATCCTTTCTTAGAAAACACTTTATAATTTGTATCCTTAATACATCTCACTTGAACTAGATCTTCACTTCTTCTACCTATTTGGTTGGCTAACTTATACCGACAGCTTTCACCTTCTTTGGAATCCAATCGATGTATAAATCACTAAAAGCTAAATTTTTTGCATCATATATTACTTTCTTAGAATCTCTATGGACCACTTTATATCTTTCTTAATTCTCTGAGTTTTTACATCAAAACTAAGTTTTATAATAATGCTTCTTATTTCTTATCTTCTCTTGCATATTCTGACTCCACCATCAACTATTTTTATTAAAAGAAGCTTTTCTTTTGATTCTCCAAGCATATTCTTTGCAATTTTCTTAATTTTTCTTGGTACTTTTTTTTACATAACATTAGCTTCCTTATGAACATTCCAAATTCTAAGCTCTTGAAGTTTGCTCTTAAAAATATTTTTATTATTGTTCTTTAAGTCCCCCCATCTAATCCTAGGATAATAATTTGATTTATCTTTCATTTTCCAATCCTTCATCTTAAATCTAAAACTAACGGTCGATGTTGGATACTTAAACTTTCACTTAGAATGACCTTACAATTTTTACAATTAAATGATCTATTTTTCTTATCAGAAAATAATCAACTGTGTTTTACTAGATCCATTTTTATAAGTAATAATATGCTCATCTCTTTTATTAATTAAATTATCTGAAACTTAAAATCATAAGATAAAGTAAAATCTAATATAGTCCTAATTTCTTCATTAGTCACTCCAAATCCATAGTCACCATAAGTAATTTTAAAATCTTTTACCACTCTACCAACATGTCCTTTTAAATCTCCTCCAATAAATATTTTTCTTCAAAAGGTATCTTTTGTATTAATCTCTCTAATTTATTCCAAAAGTTTTCTTTTGAGCCTACATCCAAACCTACTTGAGCAGCATAAACACTTATAACATTAACAATCTTAGTATCAACAACAATCTTTAAAGCTATAATTATATCTCCAACCCTATTAATATTTATAACATTATCATTTAAACTTTTATCTATAATCACACCTAAGCCATTTCTAATTCAACTTCTACATGAATACTAAAGTTTAAAACCTAAACTATCAATCTCTTTGACCTTCTCCCCAACACATTTAGTTTCTTGAATACATTAGATATTTATCTTTATATGACCATAATATATATTAATTCCATTAATTTATGTGTAAGAGTCCCTATATTCCAAGTTCCTAACCTAATTCTAGTTTCATGAACTAACTTTTTTTCCCTCATTCATCCATAATGTGGGAGCCCTTGCTTATTTAACACTACACCTAGCCACCGATGCAATAGCCCTTGCACACTTTGAACTATATTCAGGCCATACATCATGTTACTTCTAGGGGATTCCCTAGCATTAACAATGTTAGAAAGGATTCATGTCATGATTATTTTGATGAGTTTTATGCTAGCTGTGAACTACCTATTGCAACCATCCATTTTTCACATCCGAGACTTGGGACCCAGCAAAGGCAATGTTAATAAAATGCAAATTCAAAAATTTATTAAATTCAAATTCAAAATTGGAAAGCCCGATGATAGGATAGTTGAAATGCTTACTAGGCATTCTGATATTTATAGGAATTTTCTACTCATTCCCAATTGGCTTATGAAAAGAACTTTTCCTCCTTAGAGCATTCCCCTTTGAATTTTATAATTAACAATCCTTCAAAATAAACTTTGAAATCCATAAAGATAAATATTAGTTTCTTTGATGAAGAGTATTCTTAGGAGGCATTCCGTTCCTTCTGAGATGTAATTAACTATAGGGGTTTTCCCTTATAAGAAACTATAGACCCTATAACTAATACACTTTATTCTATCTTTTCATGTACTTCAGGAGAAAGATCTCTGGAATATCTAAGACCCATTAGCTTTAGGCGCCTTTATTAAGTAATCAAATTCAACATAAGATGATATATTTATCTTTCAAGATAATATATTTATTCTTTAATGAAATATTTGATTACCTAAATTAGTACCCCTAAAATCTCTGTGATGTCAAAAATTTTCTCCATAGGTTTTTATTTAGTTAAAAAATTATTTAATTGTTCAAAATTTTAAAAATTCATAACTAATTGAATAAATCTCTAAATATTACAATCAACTCATTTTTGTGCTTAGCCAATAGAGATAGTTTGAATGAAATCAAAATCATTAATTGGTTTGAGGTATTTTGAGTGTAATTATTTATTTTAGGTTTTTCATATTTTTTAATTAAGCATAAAATATGAGCTCATTTACATTTGAACTTTTAGGGCATGTTTTTTTTATATTTACATATGATCTATAATTATTTCATAATTTTTGGGCTTATATTTGATGTTTAACTAAAATTTTGGGGCTTTTTGGGCTTAACTGGTTTAAATAATTATTAAAATTTAGTTAAATCATAAAAAATATTTATTTTATATTTTTAAACACTTAATGAATAAAGAGGGACATGGGATAATTTTGGAATACTTCTCCTCTAATAAATCCAATTAACTTTAACATGAATGCTAATTAAATTTAAATGGTAATCTACATATGTGATTGATTTAATAGCTTGAATAGATTTTCTTGTGATATATATATATATATATATATATATATATATATATATATATATATTGCTCCATCAATTTGCAAATGTAAGCTTGAATCCAATTCATTGGGATTCATGTCTAAATGATAACTATTAAATTTAATTTTTGTTGCCCATTAATGTTATTATCCGTAATAAATTTTAAAATACTTTTCTTTATATAAGTTGAAACATATTTATAAGTTTCTTTAAAGTTAAGAGAGTTAATCAAGATGCATTAGTCATATACATTATCAATTGATCTTTAAGGTATACTGCTAGACATAAGGGCATATTACCTCTAAAGAAAGCGATATATCGACTCATTGGTTTAATAATGGCACATAGCTGACAATTATGGAGGGAAATGCATGTAAATTAAATACCTTGTTTTCTCCAAAAAAAAAACATATGAATTCATGTAAGAATATTTACACTCATATTAGTTATGTAAATTCTTAATTAAGATCAACATAACATATACATATGCATGCATGCATGAGTTAGTTAAATATCTCAAACAAAATAAACTGATATGTAACTTAAATTAGATATCGTGATAATAAATATGTACATTTGATACTTATAATAAATATGTAAGTATATGAATATGTTGAAGAAGACAGAAAAGGTTCAATAATATCACAAAAGGGAAGACATGGTTCGTGTCCTTTAATCTGAAGATGTCATTCATATGATTATAATTTCATTTAAGACTAACTCAAATTAATATCAAATTAAAAAATATAATGCTTCATTAATAATACCAAAAATCAAAAAGCCTGCTTTTAAAATTAGCCTATCGGTATGGTGTAAACACTAATAGACCATACTCAAAGTGGGGCCCCCGTTACTCATCATACTCTTTAGCACACTAAAAGTAACTCAAGAATAAGCTAAATTTTAATTTAAAATTATGATGAAGTCACTAATCATTTGAATTAAAATCACTCAATAATGATAAAGTAAACTATGTTTTCAAATCATAACTTAAACACTAAAGCTTAGCTTTTCTCACCACACTAACCTTTGCACACACATCAGATTGATAGGTTACCAATCTTAGAATTAGATTAGGCTAGTGTTTGATTGTGATGTATAATTTTTTTTTGTCTTCTGGTGTACCATTTTAGACTAGATGGTAGGATTATTTGTATGCTTGTATGGATGGTAAAGTACTATTTACTAGACTAATGATGTCTTCTACAAAAGGTTATGGTTAATAAAAGGGGTTGCTATAAAAAATAAATTAAATACTTTTCCTTGTCGATATTGCTTACCCCTTTAAGTATAACCTATTAGGATAGGTGGGTTTAGTGCTCACTAGTGCTAAGTTCAATTATGTGATTTATAATTATATTATGTGCTTGTGTGTTATAGAGAACTTTTGTTTAGCACATCAAGTTAAGATTTTATATTTGGAATTTTCAAATATAATTTTTGAATTTAAATTTGGATTAGAGCCATAAGGTTTAAGACGAGCAGAGGCTGGAAGGTATAGATCTTGGAGGCCTTGTGATGCTTCGAGGACCCAAGATCATGAAGACAAATGAAGATGAAGACCCCCCATGGCTTACTCTTAATTTTATGTAATTATAATCTGGGTAGTATAAGGGTTTAGCTCAGTAACCCACCCTTTTTTTGGAGTGTATAGTGGTAATCGGCTACATCAACCTATTCTCTATTATTTTAATTAGAATTGTTTGGTGTGTTTACTCAATGTGCACATTAAAATTGAATATTTTTTCTAGGTTTCTTTAAATATGATGATTGTTGTCTGGCCTGGATTTCAATAGGCTCTTTAAGACTTAAATTTTTTATCTTAACTTAAATAAACTTGAATTAAAATTAATAACTCATAATTTCACCATAAATCCTCAAAGTTAATCCATTAAAGTTTTAAAAACCATAGGCCTATGATAAATGTATAACATCACACATGCATATTGCATTCCTTTTTTGAACATAGAGGATCTTCACTCATTATATGATAAGGGATAGTGTAGGTCCATTATCAACAACCTTCTTGAGTAAAGAACACCCTTCTTACTAATTTGGCCATTACTTTATTTCATCATGCATATAGGCATACTTTTTCTTCTAGCTTGAGTCAAATTTAAGAGTCTAAAATTTATAAAAAAAATCAAATTTATTACATTAGTCTAAGGTAGTATCCATACCAGTCATGATTTATAATCCTAAAGAGTTAGTTTAGGCTCTTAGGTTTTTACTAGTAATAAATAATAGCCTAGCCATTCATGAGACTTGGCCACATGGTTTTGGCTTATAGGACATGTTAGCTGGTAGCCTTTTGTAGATAGTTGTAAGTCTATAAGAGTTAAGATAGGTTCATTCTCTCTAGTGGAAGTAAATAAACATAGCCTAATTTTTCTCTTGCTAGACTAGGTAGAGTTCTTAGCTTGTAATTTATAGGATCTAAGATGGTCAATTTCATCTTTGCTACAGCTATAGATTCTCACTTCATAGGCATTTTCACAATCTTGTATTATTGGGATATAAGTCCTAGCTTCCTAATGAAATGCCAAGTAAAGAATAATAATTCTTAGTTTTAAAATTATAAAGCCTCACTATAGGATAAACTGGGGTACTCTCTAGGCTTCATAGTATTATGGGTGTCTCTTAATTATCTTTCTTTGGACTTTGTTCAGAACTCTTCTTAATTGATCTTTCATACTTGACTTGTAAGAATTACCAATCCTTTAATCTCTAAACTTTAAAATCCACAAGGACATTAGCCGACCACTTTAATCAAGAGTTTTTTTGGGAAGATTCATATCCCATAAAATGTAATTAAATATGGGGGCTTGCTTCTATAAGGAATTTAAGAACCTAACTTAAAATACACCCGTATTACTTCATCCATATAAGGCAGGGAAAAAATCTCTAGTAAATCTAGACTCATCTACCTTAGAAGTCTTTATTAGATGATTAAGTTCACCATAAAGTGATATCTCTACCTTTTGAGGTATTATATTATTCCTTGATGCCATACTCAATTATTTTAATAAGTACCCTAGTAAGATGTACATGGTTTCTTCACTATATATCTAAACAACATAGTTTCATTCTAATTTAACATATACAAAGAAAAATTTAGTAATCAATTTTTTTAAGGTTCCAAAAAGGGTATTAAATATGTTTTGAATATGACATATGGTAAAAGATACATCAATTTATCCATAGGTTAAAGTATTTCAAAAATGGTTTTGGAGTAATATCTTATTACTTATAGATAAGTTATTATAGTTATGACTATCAAGTCAAAACTCAAAAGTTAAATAAGGTAGTATAGGTATAAATAAAAAACTTAGACATGTTTTTAAATATATAGAGAGAAATTAATCCCCATATGGTGTACCAATCTATTTTCGTGTAAGAAAAATATCAAAATTATGATATGAGTCTCACAAAAAATATTTTACAAGAAGAGATAAAGACACATATCTAGTTAAGATTATTTTAACTTATTTAGACCCATAAAAACTATTTATCTGAAGATATATTTTCTAATAAAATGAAATTAAGAGAATGTAGGTTAATGGATCTTCCAAATGGGATAAGTCCCCAAGTTTAATTCTAATAAAAGACATCTATAAGAGGAAATGTTAATAAATAAAAATATATTTTAATTTTAATTTATTTTATTATATTTACCAAAGGAGGACTCTTCATTTAATGTTTATAGCTAGAATAATAAATATAAGAAATTTCAATGCTAAAGTATATGATGAATCACCATAACTAAGTGAGATAATAATATAATACACAAATATTCTTAATTATAATAATTAATGAATCACCAAGGACTCACTAAAGAGTATGATGGACTCAAAAGTGATAAATGAGTAAGGTAAAGAATTCTATGAAAAGTAAAATAGTCTTTGTTTGGACTTTGTTGGTCCATCATCTAGTTTTTTAAGCTCAACATTATTTAACTATGGAAGGTAGTCGACCCAACAAAACTATAGAAAAATTTAATTATAACCATGAATTGTATCTTTCGAAGTTTATCTCATGACTTCAAACTAATGAAGAAAAACTCTAGATTATTAAAACACAAATTTTTAAGAAAGGTTAAAAATTTTAAAGACTTGTAATATTTATATATTTATAAAGTACCAACAAAAGAAAATAAAATAAAATAGGCTAGTTATACAAAAGTAGACCTACTCAACTGTAGACTTACGATCTTGTCTACTTCATGTTGTTGATTTATAATGTATTAAGACACCCTAAGTATAGTTAAAATCTTGCATGGCTAAGGCCTTATTGTCATAAAAAATGTCAATAGGATCTAATCTCTTATCCTCCTCAAACATTATTAGATTTAACCTAACTTATCCCATTAGGTTGGCCTTAGTGTAAGCCCTTAGGAGGAACCCATGTAAGAAGGTCACCTGAGAATCTTTCCTATGTTATGAGTCTAACTCTAACTTGCCCTAATGTAGATCTCTTCATCAATCATTTCCTAGTAGATCTAAGTATAGGTGATTATCCCAACCAACCCAATCACTAAATTGGGTTGGTTAGGACAATCCAAATTGGGAAATTCAATGGAATTTAATTAAATTGAAATAATTTCACCAAATGGGCAAGCATAGCCCTTTTGTACCTAAACTGGGAATTCATGTTTATTGATTAATTAGACCCACCAAATGGATGAATCATGTTAAGTGCTTGAATGTGATTTTAGCCATGGATGATAGAAAAATATTCTAAGTTCAACCCAACCTAGTTTGACCACAATACATCGGCTAATTTAATGAAATGGACCAATATGACATATTAAACTAACTTTAATAATAATAGTCATCAACCCCTTTAATGGACAAATTAATAGATTGGTTTTATTTTAATTAATAGATAATAATCTAAATTATTCCCCACAACCAAAAAAATCCTATATTTATAAACCCTTGAGCTAAGTGGCAATAATAAGTAAAAGGAGAATAAATGGATAGGAGTGGATGTGCAATCATCTAATCAAATTTCACCAAATATCCCCCTCATGAACAACATACATAACTCATGTGTACTTGGTGGGTGTGTATGTGGCAAACTAAGAATGAGGATTTAACTTAATATCTCAAAAATTTCTTAAAAACATGAGATGTGAATGCGAGTGAATGGATATAGATAAAGCTTAAGTACTCTTAACCAATCTAGAGCTTCTATATATTTATATAAGAAATTTACATTTAAATTAAATTTTCCACCTAATGTACATGCTCATGTACAAGTGTTACATCAAGAAAATGAGGATAAGAAAGCCAATAAGAATCCCTCCATAATAATCCTTTTAATTACATGCATTTAGCATTAATATTCATTTAAAATGCCAAAAATAAATAATTAAATCATGAGTTTAGCTCGAGATAACATGTATGAGGGCATGAAAAATTTAGTGGAGAGAATGAAAAAATTTCATGGTGCTTTTTCACGAAGGAGGCTCTCAGCCAAGCTAACACATGATGAACCAAAATGGCAAAGGAAGATGGAGTTTTCTCTTTTTATTCTCTCTAAAGTAAGGAGGTCCTTAAGGTTTTCAAACCACTTATTCACAAATATTTCCTCAAGAATCCCAAATGCAAGGCTTTTCTAGCTAACGGCCTAGGTCATCAATTTTCAGTGAGGTATCACGACACTCACCTCTCTGAAGGTGAGAAGATCGAAATATTTAAGCTATGTTAGCTTAAATAACTATAATTTCTAAACTTAGCTAATAATCATGTAGGGAATATCAATTAGACATGATGAGCTTGATTAAGACCTTATAATTTTTTACCTTATCTTTCCAAGTGTAGTTCTAATTATAATTCATGTTAAGTTAGTTGACCCCATCACATCTTGTTACCATAATTTGGAGTGAAAGGGATGAAGGAGGATAAGAATATTTTCTTAGGATTAAATTTAAATATTATGTCACTTTTTCTATGATTTTATTTTTGATCCATTGCAAATGAGCTTTTAGGTATGCATGTATTAACACTTGGAGATGCAGGAAAAAAATATTAAACTATCAAAATATAAATTTTTTTCTATTTATAATTTTTTTCTTGCATTAAAATTACTTTATAAGCATAATTAACTTTAAAAACCTTTAAATTTACATAAGAGATGATAATCATCGTAATAAGCATTTGTTTTAAATTTCAATTCATGGTGAATTATATTTAAGAGTAATGAGTTTTCATTGATTTAAAAAATATTATTATTAATTTCAGCTATTATTTTGTTAAAATCTTATTTTTATAGCTTAAGAATGTTTCTTTGGTATTTGTAAACATATCTAATTTTTTGGCCATGTCTTTATCAAACCATAAACTTAATGCACACAAATTATTTAAGTGAAATTACCATTTTTTCCTTACCATGTTGTTTGATTTCAACCTTAGGTGATGAGTATATAGAAAGATTAGAGACCTTATAACATGCTTATGATATCAATTTAATGTTTCTTTAGTCACTATCTTATGGTTAGCCTTGAGTAGTTTGAAAATAATGATTTTGCCCCTAGGGCTTACGTAGTTTTAAACCTTTAAATAAGATTGTTTAAAAATTATATTTTGGCAAGATAATCATGTCATCATGTTATGTTACATTATTTGGGACCATCATAAGCATAAAATGGTAGATTCATTCTCATACTAGTGAAATTACCATTTACCCTCGAATAGTGTCTTGCTTAAATAAATGTCCAATAGCTTGTTAAATCATTTTTAAGCCATCATAGTACAATTATAAATTTAATATTGGGGCAATTAGTTTGTTCATATCAAAATAGTGCTCCTTTTATGATAAAATGTTTATCTTAATCTTTATATTTTAATATTTTTAATATGTTTTTCATAATTTTTTTATTATATAATTTTTTTTCAATATATATTATCATCTACATCATATGTATTTAATAATCCCCATGGCTTAAAACTATTACTTGATGGATATTAATTAACAAATTCAAAATCAATCATCAAATTTATAATATTTCTAATTAAGTTGATTTTCTTAAATGAATTGATAAGATTATGATTTATCATTTTATGACTAAGCGTAAGACAACTCAGTGATTTTTCTCAAAGTATCATTATTATTCAAAAAATCCTTATTATGTTTGATTTTATAATTTTGAAATTGTCAATTAGTTTAATTCTACAAATGTTGATAAATTATCAAATTATATAATTGATTCATAAATATGGCTTGGTATTGTACTTCTTATTGAATTTTTAATCCTTAGTTAATTCCTTTGATTAAGTATTTATGCTCATATTGGTTCATTTTTCTTGGCCAGCATTCCTGATATGCCCTTAATCATGCCTACTTAACCGAGAAAGTTCTCATGGGCTAGTCATGCACCCAATGATTTAGCCCATTCATGGTGTAGATTTCACTCCAATGAGTACACTAAATCCTTTTGTTGAGCTTGGTTATCCATTAGATCAAGTTTAATTTAATTTTGGCCAATTCCACTTTTTTTTAGACTTCTGCATTACTAAGTCATGCCAACTTCATGAAGTTATTTCATAGTTTAGTTACACACTATGATTGAGCACTATCGGCTTTCAAAATATATCTATACTTGGTACTATTTTTTATGTTTTGAATAATTAGTTTTCATACAGTATTGCCCTACACTCTCGATATTAGAAATAATTTATGTCTTCTCTAGAACCCATATATCTTCAAGTGTTCATATTGCTCTTAAACACTTAAATCTTATTTCCAATAGTTACTGGTTTCAACTATTTTATCAAATTGATGTATATGGAAGCATATAAAATAAAGTCGACACTTCAAGTTAGATTATGTCCAATTAGGACCTAGACTTAACACCAAAAATGATTAATTGGTTATTTTTATTAGATGATGGTTCACCTAATAAGAAAATACTTTTACTCATAATCACATTTCATATGAATAATTATTAAGCTTAGTTGGCTTAAATCCTATCATTTAGAATCAATATTAAGTGATAAGTCTTAAGATGATTAAGCCTTATGAATGACTTAGCATATAAGTTAATCCTAAGTCATTAGGATCATATGAGTTAATCCTAAGATACACTGACTTTTACACATAGTTAGATTTTGTGATAGTTCACTATTGACCTCATTTTTGAATGAGATTAACATTACTTCCAAAACTAATAATTAGGATACCATATCTTAGATTAGGAATCTTCAAATTAGATACTTATGACACTTCACTTAATGGCCCAATGCACCTTTTTAGGATCCAATCTGACCCAACAGGATTGAATAGACCTTGGTCAAATTCAAATCCAAATCTAAAGGAATTAACATCTAAATATACATGAATTTAAATCGAATTAAATAGGGCAATTAATCTAATTATCCTATTCAACCTTAAAGCCATTTAAAATTAAAGAAACTCAAACCAAAATAAAACAAATGCAAATTAAAATCAAATAAAACCATAAAATCAAATTAAAAGTATGAATAAATCCAAATCCAAATCAAGGTCAAAAAGTAGTCAACCCTTTTAACATAGGTTTGACTTATGTGGTTGGGTTCCATTAAGTCAAAGGACAACCCACCAAAAATTTGACCAAATAAAATCATTCCAAATAGTCTAAATGATAATATATTCATGTTTTAACATGAATTTAAAAGAACATAAATCTAATAAGGCCTTAATTAAGCTAAATAGGTCATTTGACCTAAATGGGCCTAAATGGACCCTATTAGATTCAAAGTTAAATCAAACTAAAATCAACCCAAATTACTTATCTAAAATTAGTTTGGAATGACTATTAAACACAAATAAACTCATCATTGAGCCCAATTTGACTAATTTGGTCATTTGACCCAAATGAACTCAAACCTAACCCATTAAGTCTAAATGAGCCAAATTGAGTTCTAAACCCCATGTAAATGGAATTGATTGATCTAATGCATTCCGAATTCCTTAGGTTATCATAAGTGAAAAGCAAATGCATTGTAATTAAGCCAAGCACATCATTTGAATCAATTTAATTAAACCCAACCCACTTAAACCAATGATAGCTAAAATATGGAATAAACCCATAAATAATTATAAATTCCATGAAATCCACTAATTAGAAATAGCACAAAGGGTTAAATTGATGTAATTAAAACATTGATCTAATGCCAATCCACCAAATTGACTAAGCTAGGTTAACATACATCAAAATTTCTAAAATGGCATAATTGAACCCAAGCTTGAATTAAACCCCCTCAAATCTACCCAAACACATACAAAAATATCCTAAGATGGGTTAAGGGGGATTAACATCAAGTTTAAGAAACTAAATTAATCACAACTAACATTTAAAATAATAGAATATGTCATGGTAAGCAAGGAGAGAATGAAGCCAAATCTAACTCCCCCAATCCCTCATCCTCTTTGCCAATCCATCTCAGCACCTCTAAACAGGTGTTAAGCCACTGATCATCCTTGGATCTAGCCTCCAAGGACAACAATCATCCCTACTAACCAAAGAAGGGAGAAAACCATAAGAGTATTTCAGCCTCTAATGGAAAGTCAAGAGAGAGTGGTGCTCAAGAAAAATTGAGCATTCCACAACCTTCCTTAAGTGAAACAAAGTCGAGCGCACCTATACCCCAATTCCCTTACCACCATAAAGATGGAAAATGACCAAGCTCATCAGAATCCATCTGTGTGTTGGTCCAGAGGTTGATCCATGAGGAGGCAAGCCAATTGCTTCTTCCCAAAGCTTCGTCACACCATTCTGAAGCTATTCCAGTCAACCTCGCCACTGGATATTTCCAAAATCAAGGTATGCTATTAAAGCTACACCTTAAGCTTTTAGTTTGGTTATTTTGGAAGTGAATTTGATCTCAAGAGAGATCATCCTTTCATTTTAGTTCACTGATCATTTTGGAAGTAAAATTGAGATATTTAAATGATTGGATCACTAAAATTCACCTCGATTTGATCAATAGTTCTCGACTCTCATCATCACCGAAGGAGGTGGAATCTTCATCATCCATTCTTTTTATTAGCAATGGACAACTGAGGTTTAGCTAAACTGAATGATTTAATCCCTATAAAAAATCTACAGAATAATCTAAGATTTAGTTGTTTGATCAAAGATCGGACGACCCGAACCAAAGCCGCATCCATAGCCATTTTAATGTGGGATCCACGTGGATCCCACATGGATGAATGCCATGGTGCTATGTGTAAAATGCCACCACATTAGATCCACATGGATCCAACATAGTAAAAGACAAAAATTGACATTTTTGAATTTAAAAATTTTCAAAAAAAATCACAATAAATTAAATATTATGCCAAAAAATTATAAACAAGGGCTTTATGGATTCATCTCAATGATAGGAATCTATTAAAGCCAAAAGCCCCAAATTTAGTTGGGTATTTTTACATTAATTTAGGTTTTAATGAAAATAATCTAACCTAAATTATTTCTAAATCAAAATAATTTGAAACTTTGGGAATTTAAAATTACTATTAAGATACATATTAGGTGATTTTTTCATAATTTATTGAGGAATAAATATAAATATATGAAAATTTCAATCCTAAATTCTAATTTTAGTAAAAATAAATTAAATATAAATCAAATAAATAAGGAAAAGCATGAAAATAACCTAAAATATCATAACAAATCCTAATTAACTTAAATAAACTATTAAAACCCATTGAAACTTAATAAATCATAAATGTGACCTAAGTTGGTATTTATTTGAATTAATTAATTTAAATAATCAGCCTAAACTTAGAAAAATCATAATAAATCAACCAAGAATCCAAAATTTGTAAATAAACCCTCTATATATGCATCATTCAGAAGGAAATCTAAAAAAAATCTAAGTAATTCTCTTTAAATTAGGCTTAATTTAGGTTTTAATTTAATACCTAAAACCTTAATTAACTCTAAAATAGATATCTGATTAGGGTGAAATTTTTTAGAACTTAAATTAGTAATGAACCTCACTTACTACAAAAATTTCAAACCTAATTGACCTCTAAATTAGAAATTATTGAATTTCCAAGTCTCTAGGTCAATTTAAAGGAAATAATAAATTAAAAAAAATCACAAAAATCATAAAATTCATATTATTAATTTAAAATACCATAATTAAGATTAGAAAACTTAAATAAAATGGCCAACTAATCTGAAAGTAAATGAATTTAATTAAACATAAGCTAAGGATTAAGAATAATTAATAAACTAAAATTAATTTAGACTCCAAAGTTAATGATTAATTAAATCATCTACTAATCAGCTCAAATATAAAATTTGTTAATCTTTGAACTTTATAACTTATCAACATTAAGGCCATTTAGATTAAGGAATAAAGTGGTTATAAATTTAAATGTAAACAAACATAGTGAGATTAAGTTTGAAAAAACCTTATATGATGTAAGAGTTAAAGTAACCTACCGTAAGTTTACTACACATAAAAATAACCCTTCTTTAGATTTCTTAGATCATAGTTAGTAATAGTAATCACATTATACCAAATGATAAAATAATCTTCTTAAATAGAATTATGATTTCTCTTAAGTTAATTGGAAAAAATTGCACCATTCCATAACATATGAAATCATAACTTGAAATAAACTATTTCAATCTAAGTTCATTATCAAACATTAGGAGGGTTAATGAAATAAACAAATAGAACTAAAAGAGATTGAATTATATACATGGGTTATAAAATTGAAACATAATGAATTGAATGATATCCAAATTAAGATTGAATGTTAATTGTACTCAAGTTAATAAAAATAAATATTGATAAGATAAATGAATGAAATTAACTTGAATTGAATAAATGAATAAAATTAATACAACCAATTGTAACAAGTTAATCCAATTATCCAAAATTAAATGAAACAAAAGAAACAAATAAAATGAATATAACTTAATGTCTAATGAAACCTAATGATGAAAGATGAAATGTAACGATAAATAAAATCAAACATACAGGTTTAACTTAAACTAAAGTATAATAACATTAATGAATAAAATATAAAAAGAATGAAGAACATTAATTTAAATGAACACAGATTACATAAAAATAAATATCAATTGAATATAAATATTTCATAAGAAATGAATAATAAATCAAATTAAAATAAATTAAATGAATAATAAAATTTCAAAAGAATAATAATTAAAATTATAAATTAACTTAAATCAAATCATCCAATTGAACCCAAAAGAAATTAATTAAGATATTTAAGATCCTAATTAGACTTTTAAGTTGAATCTTCATCTTAGGGATAAGATTTCATTTATGATGTTGAATGGAATGAGTTCCACCCAAAAATGAAATCTATTTTATTCTTCATTCTTGAAAACCTAAACTTCACTTTAACATAAAAATGAATTTAAAAAATGAAAACAAAATCAAAAATCATTAAATCATTTGAATTGAAACCATCCAAAAGTAAAAATAAACAAAATTGAACATTCAAATTAAAACTTGAATTAAAAAGGACTAGTAACATCTTACCACTCAAATCTCTTTTCTTCACACACTAGATTATTAGGTTATGGACCTTAGATTTAGGTTAGGATGATCTATGATGTTGTAATGATGTGATGTGAAATTCCTTTTTATTATTTTATGGTGTACTATTTTATACTAGATGGCTAGGATTGATTGTAGTTTGTTTGGTTGCTAGAAAATTATTTCTAGAATTAATATTGTCTTCAGCAGGGGGGCTATGCTAAAAGGGATAGTTGTAAAATAAACTATAAAATTATTATTTGCTTGCAGGTGCTTAATATTTCCTTAGCATAGCCTAATAGGATAGGTGAGGTTGGAAAACAGTTAATGTTAAGCCCTTATATTTGTAAAATATAGCTATTATGTGCTGCTTGTATTTTTTTAACATCTATTTTGTAGAGCTTAGGATTTATTTTTGAATTTGAGATGAAAATTTAATCTTAGAATTAGGTTAGGATCTATGGGGTCTAGGATTAACAAGAGGTAACCCAACTAGTAGATTGGTGCAAAAGTCCTCTATGATGCCCAATGGAGGTCCCTGGAGAAGGAGACTATCCTAGATTGAAAACCCATAGCTCTAAACTTTAGTTTTAGGTCAGGCTATATAAGGGTAGAGCTCGGCTGTCCATTTTCACTTTCTTCCAAGGTGTACAGTGCAACCCAACCACAATGCTTATTATTTAATTTTAATTGGTTTGATTTATTTTGGGTGCATAATAGAATCAACTTGCTTTTCTAGGCTTATTTCTATACTATGTGCTGTGTGATGAAAGTCTGGATGATTAGTCTCTTAGGAAAACTAAATTTTCTACCTAACTTAAATATAAATAACTTAAATAAAAATAAGTAAACTTAAAACTTCACATTAACTAAAGCCCTAAGAAAAAAACTTAAAAATAACTAGAAACAACTAGCTTTTACGAACCATGCTAACATGTTGTTCTAACTCCGCAGATTGGGCATTTCACTCACTGCACATAAAGGGCATCTAACTTGTGAGGATGACTATCTTCTTGGGAAAGTCTGCTCTCTCTTTTTGATTTGGCCCATGACCACTTCCAATTGAATGTCATTTAAGCATAAAATGCATACCCCAAGATCTTAAATGAATCATAAGTTAAAACATTTAAAAGCTGAAAAATGTGCGTTAGTTAAGTGCATATCATACCTTACATGATCTTAGGGATTAGGGAGTAATTCTAGATTCTTAGATGCTTTCCTAAAATACAATAACCTAGCTATCTTGCATACATGTAACTTAGCATCATGGATTTAAAATGCACTTAGGTTGTGTTAGCTGACAACCCTTCTAGGCGAGTTATAGGTCTAGAAGAATCAGGGATTGGTTTTCTTTCTCAATTAAGAGAAATAGCCAATAATTCCCTAAAGTGAGACTAGGTTGATCATCTGACTTGTGTTAGTAGCACTTATAGACTTAGGTTTTAAAGCATCTTATTAGAGTAACTTATCAACCTTAGAAATTTCGGCCATCTTGTGCTGCTAGAATCTAAGTCCTAGATTTTTAACAAAATGACAACTCAAAATTTTATTTAAATTCCAAAATTTATAGTCCAAGGATAGGGTAGTGAAATGTCAATTGGGCATCCCAGTAGAAATAGTAATTTCCTAATTAATCCTGATTAGCTCCCAAAAAATAAGTCTTTCTACTTTGTAGTGTTCCTAATTGAAAATCTAAATTATCATTTTCATTTGAAACTAGCTTAAAAAGTCATAGAAATAATAGCTTAATTCTTTAATCAAGAGTATTATTAGGAAGAGATCATTTACTCCTATGATGTAATTAACTATGAGGGAATTCCCTTTTAAGGAACAATGAACCTAGTTTAAAATAAACCCTGCACTACTTCTCATGTAGTTCAAGGGAAAACTCTCTAGTACATTAAAGACCCATTAGCCATAAGAGTCTTTTATTAAATGATTGAAGCCATTATAGGATAAAATGTTTATCACTCAAGATAATATGTTTACTCCTTAATGATACATTTGATCATCCAAATAAGAAATTCTTAAAATTTATGTGGTGTCACAAAATTTTTCCCATAGAGATATTTACTGGCAACATTCGCTGGTGAGTGGTTCCTCTCTCCATATTTAGGAATAAGTTATTATTTCTATATATCAGTAATGCACTTGTGTTTTCAGGAGTCAAGATTGCCTTTCTTCCCATTGAATATCTCTTCATGTCTACTAAATAAAAGAGAGGGTATAAAACTATCTCACTAGTTGAAATCAAGTGAGACAGTCCTATAACTCATGTATTTTCAGAAAAATGTCTTTTGAAATATAAAAGTCTTAGCCATAATAAATTGGCTAAAAATTTTTATGGGTCAAAAGCTTTCCTTTAGAACACATTATGATTATTATTAATTATGACATATTTAAAATTTTTTATTTTGTAAACAAATAATGGTTGGACAATTAATTTTTGCTACTATGTCTGGGATTAGCTTCTTCATGGATAGTAGTAGGTTGGTTATCGGCTCTGTCATCAAGTTTGGAGTCAAATTTGAGAACTTAAACATCATTGTTAATGGAGTGACATTATCTCTAATTGGTGAAGCGGTTGTTAAAAATAAATGGCCCATTCTGGAGTTCTCCAGTGCACCTCATCCTACCCCTGTTGAAGGCAAGAAAGTTACTACCCAGGTCACTAAGAAGGTCAAGATAGGTCTTCCTCATAAGAAAATCAGGTTGCCCACTCTAGAAGCATAGCCTGCTCCCTTCCTTTTAGTTCCCTTGAAGTAGGGTCCACTTCTAAGCCCGTAATATGACCAAAATTCAAAAGAAGAATAGGGAAATAAGGCTTGCCCTTAGGAAAAGAAAATAAAAAATAAATGCTAGAAATAGAATTGGCTAGGACGAGGGATGGATACATCCTCACTGATAGTTTCCCTCTCTTAGGAAAAACTAGATATCACCCTCTTTCTGTAACCCAGGGAGAGGAGGATGAATCTAGGATAACGAGTTCTCCATGTCTCCTCTTTATTTATGAAAATAAGAAAAGTTTTAGAATGTTGAACAAACAAACACATGGTAGGCTATGCTAGATCCTCCATAAGATCCCTAGACCCTTCTCTAACACTAAGGAGGAGTTACTTAGGACTATGAAGGATCAAGCATAAAAATCTTGGAAAAAGAAATCCTAGGAGGACCTGCCACTTCCTAGTACAAAGGGAAGGGAAAGTGGCTATTCCTATTAGAAGAAAACATTCATATCATGTGTCTGTTGTACTGAAGCAATATCATCACCTAGAAAATCATTGACTTAGCATAGATATCAGTCATTTAGTGTAGGGAAGGATAGGATCCTCCCTAAGAAAATAAATAAGAGAGTCTATGTTAAGATAACTCCATTGGTCCCTGAGCCTAGAGTTGCATCACCACCTTCACCATCATCAGAGAGAGTACATATCACTAAGCCTAATTCAGATAGGCCTTCATCATCTTCACCTTGGCCTCAATCTGAAGGGCCATCATCATCTTATATTTCCTTTAGCAGAATGGAGTCTCTTCATCCTTCTCTTTATGTTAGAGAGATTACAGACGGGTGACACCTTGGCTTGGGAGCCACTCTTAATACAAAGGAAGTCCTTGTTATTCATGAGGTTCTAAATGATGAAGCTTCTGAGACAAAACCCATGGATATGGAAGATAAGTCTGATGCCATTCTCGATAGTGGTGGTGCTCCATTTCATCAAACAAAAGAAAAATGGAAATCATTATGAAAGAGGATGAGAAAGATGAAAAAAGTAAAAGAATGCAAGAGCAGTATGATCTTGAATAGGATGACTTACTAGATGATGATCCAAGACTGCTTGTAGCACATATCTTCATGGTAGATACTAGATCATCAAAAAGGAACACGATGAGTCACAAGAAAATCCTATAACTTATCCCACTCAGCAATTGATCCTTCAACTACAAAGGAAGGATGATCAAATTGCTATGATGGAGAAGAGGATGGAGGAGATGGTTATTATCATGCAATCACTCTAAATAATGATCCCCTCCTCTTCACATCCTCATCCTATTGTGCAACCTGAGATAGCATTCCCTACTAATGATACAAAGTTTAGTTTATAGGAGTATTGTCAAAAGAAAAAGCCTAAAGACTATATACCCTCTACAACTGACCTAAAGTCCTTGGTGGAGAAACAAGTTAAGGAAGTTTTAGCATTGTCATGAGGCATAACCTTAGTTCCGAAGGGTTGACCATACCCTAAAGAATAAGATTCAATTCCATACCCTAAAGGATTCATACCTCCATCTTTTAAAGTATTTGATGGAACCGGTAACCCTAAACAACATTGTTGACCTCATTTTTAGATGAGGTTAATATCATTCTAAAATCAATAAATAGGATGACCTAATCTCAAATAAGAATTTCCTAATTCAATGTTTAGGACACTATATTTAGTGACCTATGGAATCTTCTTTGGGTTTGATCTAACCTAATTGGCTTAGGTAGACTCAACCCAAAATTTAAATTTGGATTAAATCAAATCAAATCCAAATAAATAAAAATGAAATCAAATTAAAATGAAATCAAATTACAATAAGGAAACTAAATCCAAATCAATTCTAGTCAACCCATTTGACATAGGTTTGACTTAAGTGGGACCCACCTAGTCAAAGGTTAACCCACTAAGAATTTGACCAAACTAAGTCATTCCAACTATCTCAAATCATCAAATAAACATGTTTGATCATGAATCTAAAGAAATTCAAATTAAATTAGGCCTTAATTGGGTTCATTAGACCACCTAGTATAAATAACCCTAAATGGGTCCTATTGGGTTCAAACCCAAATCAAAGTGAAATCAACTCAATTTGATTGTTCAAAATCATTTGGAAATGATAATCAAACACAATTAAACCCATCATTGGGTCTAATTTGGTCAAATTGGTCATTGGAACTAAAGGAAACCCAAAACTTAACCCATTAAGCCTACTTTGGGTCAAATGGGTTCAAATTAACATTTAATTGAAATTAAATTAAATCAATTACTCCAAATTATCTCATACATGTGATCAAGCATGAGTGAAGTCCAAAACCAATCCAATTTAGTCAAATTGGTCATTTAAACCCAATTGGAACTAAAGTTAACCCATTTATGTTTAAATGGGCTGAAATGAAATGAAATGAAATTCAAAATTAATTCAAAATTAAATGGATTAATCAAATCAAAACTCAATCAATCATCAATTAAAAATGATTGAATCCAAAATTAACAATAATTAAAATAAAACCAGACACTTTGAATCCAAATACTTGGTTTGGATTCAATTTTCCAATTCTAGTCAAATGGGTTCAAACTTGACCTCAAATCCACATTAAGTTTGAGATAGACAGCCATACATTAGTCTAGGGACTATGGTGTTGATGCCATAAATCACCAAAAAAAGAATGGAATTCAAAAAAAGAAAATTTTGAAATTTCATAAGAGGAAGGCCTTTTCCTCATCCATATGCCTCATCCCATCTCTTGACTTCATGTGATTAGATGGATTCAAATTAATTAAAGGCCACCAAGCTCTAAAGCAAAAGAAAACTTTGCCTCTTCTAAGGAGATTCCAATAGGGAAAATGAAAAGAAGAAAGAAGAAAAGATGGCTCGACCTAGCAAGGAAAGCAAGCCTAAGGTATCCTTTCCTCCCAGTACACATCCAAGCATATTCACAAAGCCAAAGGGGATTGAACCCACCCCTTAGCCAACCTTGCCGCCATTGGTGGAAGGATTCCGACCACCTAAAATTCCATAAAGAAGGCTCTCATCCAACTAATGAAAGAGTGGAGGGAGTGCCTATTCCCTCCCTCGTTTCATTCCAAAATGTCCACCAAGGTTAGAGATGAAGGAGGGGACCTTTTCCCCGACCTCTCGCCGCCGACACACTGGCAAATGGATGAAAATTGAGCCTCTCTCATGGAGAAATCCAAGAGAGCAGTTTTTTCATCATATTGAAGGTTTTAATATGTTCTAGAGGTCAAGGTGACCTCAAACAAATTACCACCTTGACCCTTCACTTGAAAATGATCAAGACCGTTGAAAAATCAAGTTGACATTGGTCTAGGGATAAATCCATGGTGAGGCAAGCCATCAAATTTCACCCACACCTTCGTCGAGTTGAAATGAAGCTAATGGAGTTGATCCCATCATCGGTGATCTTCAGAATCAAGGTACGCTCTCTCACCACCTCCCCATGCCATTGGTTTTGGCCCTTTTCAAAAGGAATTTCATCCCTAAGTGGATCAAACTATATAGATGGATCATAAATCAATCATTGATTAATTTACAATAAAAAATGGATAATGTTGCTCTCTCATCGGTGAATTGAGGGATCGAAGATGCCGTCCGATTCTTCTATTAGGGATGAAGGGCCTTGATTTAGTAGGATAGATTGATTTAAACCTGTTAAGGAACCACAAAATGAATCGGGATTGTCTGATCTTTGATAGGATGGTTGAGGATCATCCCACGTGGCACCACTTTTAATGCGGATGCCAAGCAAGATCCATGTGGCCAAATGGCATCATGCCACATTACAGCGTCACCATGGTGGCTACCACGTCAGCCCGCCATTAGAAAACAGCTAATCCCCTTTAAAATTAATTAAAAATCAATTAAAATTACAAAAAATTTGAAAATTCATAGATAAATAAATATAAATCCAAAAAATGAAAACTTGGGCTCTGTGGATTCATCTTCATGAGAGGAATCCATTAAAAATAAAATTCCTAATTAATTTGGGGCTATTTTAACCTTAACTTAGGTTTAAAAAATCAATTAAACTTTAATTAATCTCAAACCATTAATCCAACTAAAATAAAACTTTAGAGAATTGAAATTGATGTTATAACAAACCTTAGGAAAATGTTTCATGAATTATTGCAATGTAATTCATGAGAAATGAAATTTCAAATCCTAAATCTCAATTTTAATTAAATAAATTAATATAAAAAAATAATTAACAAAAATGAATCAAATCACCTTAAATTAACTTAATGATCCTTGATGAACATTAAAACACTAATGAAATTCATCCAAACTTAATAAATCACAAAATTATGTAACTAAGCAATTAAATAAATTAATTGAATTAAATAATTGAAATAATTAACTAGAACTTAATTAAATAATAATAATTCAACCAAATATCCAAAAATTATGGATGAGCACTCTTTGGAAACATCTTTCAAAGAGGAATCAATGAAAAATAAAACCTTTAAATGATTTGTATTAAACTAGGTATAATTTAGGTTTTAATAAAATAATCAAAATCTTAATTACACTCTAATTATGAATCTAATCAAGATGAAACTTTGGAAATATGAAATTGGCATGTAACCTCACTTGCCATAAAAATTTCAAATCTAATTGATCTTTAGATTGGGAATCCTTGAATTTCCTAATCTTTAGGTTGATACATATTAAATAATGAATTAATAAAATTTATAAATCCATTAAATCATGTAATAACTTCAATCAAATCAAATCATAATTTAAACCTTAAGTTAATAAATTCATAATTTAAAAGCCTCAATCAAATCAAATCAAACCTTAATCTAAATACCCTATGTTAAATTGAATCAAATCAAATGAAACCAACATAACTAAATTTGAATCATTAATACAAATCAAATAAACCAATTCAAATATAATTAAATTCAAATTCAAACCATCTAAATGAAATCAAAAGAATTAACTAAGATACTTAAGGATCTTAGTTAGACCTTTAGGATGGATCTTCATTTTAGGATAAGGATTTCATTATATTAGGAGTTAGGATGTTTAATATAATGGGTTCCACATAAAAGTGTGATTCTTCTGCTCTTCACTCTTGAAAATGTAAACATCATTTTAACAAAATATAATGAACCTAAAAATAAGAATAAATCACTAAATTATTTGAATTAAAACCATCCAAAGGTAAAATTCAGACAACTCAAACTCCAAATTGAAACTTGAACTAAAAAGGCCTAGCAAAGTCTTACTATATAAGCTTATCTTCTTCACACACTAGATCATTATGTCATGGACCTTAGACCTATGTTAGGTCGTTCAGTGATTCTTTATGATTCCTTATGATGTGTTGTGATATTATGTGCCTCACATGTCTTTATGGTGTATAGTTTTAAATTTCATGTATGTGGTGAAATTATTTCTATCTTCATCTATCTTTTGAGAGATAAATAAAAACAAAAATAGAACCGCTTGTTGGGACACCATGTAGATCCATAGATGCTCTTATTAGGGTGATCGTGTACGACATTGAAGAATGATGTACTATCTCATGGGATATAATTCACCATCCTATAATGGACCTAAACACCTTAATAAGGACTCCTAAGGACTATGGGTCTTCGTATGTACCATAGATTCTTCCCCTACTTTACATGAAAAAATAAAGCAGGGTTTATTAAGTTCCCTATGGAGGCAAGCCCCCATAGTTAATTACATCATAAGGAATGAGATTCCTTAGCAATACTCTCTATTAAGGTAAAGGATTGTTGTCTCGAAAGATTTTAAAGAGAGGACTATCAATTAATTGGTTTATTTTTAGAAGATCAAGTGGGATTGATCAAGAGGAGGGAGTTATTATAGAAACCAAAGAAAGATGGGGGATGCTTATGATACTAGGAAGCCTAGTAAGCATCCCAAGCTATCCTATGATAGGGCTCTGCATTTTTCAAATTGAAGTGATTTATTTATTTGAGTTGAATTTTTATTAGAAATCTAAGAATTATAATTCTATGACACAAGGTCATGGAAATACCTAAGAGGTGAGCATTTATGCTTGTAGCCCACAAAAGGAAGTAGCAACCTCTGAACCTAAATTTAGGGTGCTTTGGCGAGGGACAAAGCATGAACTAAATCTAAGGCAAAGATGTACACATGGTTTAACTCCATAAGAGATGATAAACCACCCGACTGTTGGACTTACAATTGCTTGGGGGTGGTCGCCAACTAACTGCTCCTATGATTTTAAATACATGTTGGCAAGTCATATGCTTTTGCAAGATAGCTAAGCTATTATTTATTTAGAAATAGACTAAGACCTTAAACACACTCCCTAAGAGACTAGATCATGCAGGGCATGATTAATGACTTAAATCTAATGCAAATTTTTTTATGTTTTATTTTCATTTTTGGATAATTAAAAACATGCTATGGGATTCATATGCCTAATGCATGAGAAATTTGATTATGGGCCAAAATTAGCAAGAATGAGGTGTGTTTCCACCATGGCTCTCAAAGGTCAAGCCAAATTCCCTGGTAAAGGTGGAAGCCCTCCAAAAGCAAGAGTGAAACAAGATGCTTTTTATGCATGATCTAAAAACATACAACATTTAGCGAAGGGGTTGCTAAATCTTTTATCTTGAATTTATGTCCTAGGATTTAAGTGAGGTTATGTGTTGTTTATTTTTAATTTTGAGTTTATTAATTGGATAGAAAATTTATTTTTCCTAAGAGCCTAATCAGATCCGGCCATTCAAAGCAAGGAAGAAACTAGAAAATATGCCATCTTAATGCACAAGCTAAACAAACATCAAATAATTTATAAAGCTAGCACAAAAAATAAGAGGTTGTTTTGGTTGGCCTCCACTGCACAAGCCCAAAAAAAAATTGGGTAGCCGAGCTCTACCCTTATACAACCCTGATTACAAATGAATTAATTACAATCAAAAAGGAATTCATGTTATGGGGGTCTTCATTCTTCATTTTTTCTTTCTTCATTACTTTTTTTTCTTTCTTCTTTCTTCTTTCTTCTTTTGGTTGGTTGGAATATGGTTGCTCCAAAGACTTCACATCATGCATAAGGCAAAGTCTTATGACCAATGTTCATCCTAGTCTCCCATAACATTCATTCCAAATCTTAATTACAAAATAACATGAAAATGAGAAAAGTAAATATAATAAAAACCTACAAAATAGAGATTGGTTTAACAAACCACACAATCCCAAGCATGTATATGAATAAATTTGACTTAGCACCCCACACATGGGTAACCAAGTCCACTTGACCTATTTTGGATTATGCTTAAAGGTATAAGCAGCCTACATAGCAAAAGTATTTATATTTTATTACAGCACCCCTTAAGCACAATCCCCTGTAGAAGATAATGATTAAACTAAGATCACCCTACCATTCAGTCTATGCACATACACCCTAACATCCAGACTAAAACATCACATCATAGAATAAAATAAAGCATCAAACCATGCACTGCCCTAACATAGAGTTAGAAATAGTAACTTAGCCAAATGTGGGTGCCATGTAAAGCTTGTGTGGCATGTCTTAGCTAAGCCTTAAGGTTAAAGTTTTCTAAGTGTGAAAGGGTTCAACTTAGAGGATGGTTTCATTTAAATGATTTAGTTGATTTAGTTAATTTTATTTGATGATTTGATTTGATTGGAATGAATCTACACTTAATTACTAAGTTGTAAAGAGAGGAAAAGAGAAGAGAACTTCTCTTTCTTCCCTACCTTAGGAAATTTTTATGGTAGATTCATTAGCAATTTTATTTAGTAAATATTTTATTATGTATTTTAATTAATCTTAAATTTAGATTTGCTCTAAATAAACTTATTCAATAAGAAAGGCATTTTAAGATTAATTAAAGTGAATTACTTTCACAAAACACACAACCCTTTATTTCTTTCCAACGTGTGTAACATGCAAATGGTTGAACCCTAAGCATATCTATACATGAAAATGAAAGTGTTAGCACACCTTGATGATGAAATGCTAAGAGATGTTATTTAGGAAGAATTTGGAATGTTTTATGTGTAAGGTACAAGACCTACTTGGGGCTACTTAAAGCCTCGCAACTCCGGGGTGTCCAAACTAATATACCACTTTTTGTAAATACATGTGCATGTACAAAAAGAAATGAATGGAAAAAGAGTCATGCAAAAGATTTTTTTGTTTGATTTGGTTATGCAATTTACATGTGTAAATGTAAAGATTCTTCTTAAAGGATAACATAGAAATGAATAGGAATGGATTTAAGAAAGTGTTGTGTTCTTTTCAAATGAACTATACACTTTGCAAATACTATTCAAAACTATGTTAAAAAAGAAGAGAAGGAAAAGTCACATAATGCACATCTTATGTTGTATTTGCATGCAAGCTTATAAGTAATTATAAGTAGCATACCTTTCATTTGTCATCTTTGATTTATAGTTTTTAAAAATAATTTTGGATTTAATAGTGATAATATCCATTCATATTTTTTACTTTAGCCAAAATATGCAATTTGACATAAAGGAAACATTTCATTTTAATTTATTTTTCAAAAGACATGAATGCATGATTTCATATGACATATATCATTTAGCATGCTAAGAAAGAAATAAAGTGATGTAAGCATGTAACTTCATTCACCCTAACTAATTCCTAAAAACAATCCTTTGGAATAAGATCATTTGAAGTGAATCAAAAATGTTTAAAGATATTTTGTTTGAATTTTGAGTTTAATTTGATTTTAGGAAATGTGAAAAGGTTTGCTGGTCCTAACCCATCTCCCACATATGTGTGTTGTTTTAGTTTAATTTTTGAACCATTATAATAATTTTATGTTTTGCTTAGGTTAAAGTATGAATTAAGTTCATTAATTACCCCTTACCTACACCTCCTTAACATAATTAACCTAACAATTATGAGCCAACATATGATATGCAACCATATTGAATTTAAATCAGTAATGTACCCTAAGAAAGAATGGGCCCAATGCAATTGGCTCACAATTATTGATTAATTCAGGTAAAAGGGTTTAATTAAGCACTTTCATAACCTTCCCACACATGTGAGTTGGAAATGATTTCCTTAAGCTTACTTAGGTTATTGAACACCTAAGTATCTACCCACCAAATGATTAATTAAGTTTAGATTAATTTTGAAAATTTGATTTAGCTAATTAAGTAGATCATTAGTGGATTAATCCTTAATTAGGTTTGGATTAAGGAAGAAAGGGGGTTTAGGGAATAACTTAATGAAAATATCCCAAATTATTCCATAAACCTCTTGACCATTTAAATAATGTTTAATTACCTCAATTAAGTGATTATACTATTGTTCCCATGCATAATTACCCTTAATTATATTAAGAGAGTGATTAAGATTCATTGATTGATTTCCTTAATTAACTCATTAATAAATTCAAAGAAATTTAGGGGAAGTAGAGGTCATCCCCAAAAACATGCCTAAGAAGTTTAGAATTAACTAATGAAATTATTAGGGAGTAATTAGGGTTATTAAGGTTTTAAAAAAAACCCTAATTAAGGAAAATTCACTATTCAAAATTAATTAGAAACAATTTTATATTATTCCTCATCGAATTATCTTTAAAATGAGCCCACATTCACATTTTTTTTATTTTTCTACATTTAATTATGAATATTTAAATTTTCAGTGATTAAGGATAATTAAATAACCTTAATTATAAAACTAATCCCGTTGGTGCCACATAGACCACTGATGTGGCGCAAACTTTCTATGTGGCGTGACAGGATTAGTTATTTAAGTTATTAAATCGACTGCACAGTTAGTCAGTGGCACTACATGTTTTTTCCTTGGACCATCCGATCCTTTGATCGAATGGTCAAGATTAAACCCATGGTTTCTAAAGGGATTAATCATCTGATCTAGATCATTTAATCAAGATCGTCCATCCAAAACACGTGGGATGGATGGTCCATGATTCATCCCTGTCCTCACCTGTGGGAGATGGCATCCGTCCATCCTCTAAAGCTTGATCTGAGCTCACTTGAGCTCAGATTGAGTAAGGATTGAATACACACCATCTAAGAGCAAAGAGAAAGACATCCAATGGTGGAATTAACTTGGTATTAAAGTTTCCTTCATAAAGGACCAAAGAATTCTATACCTAAGCTCAATTTTGAAGCATACCTCATCGAAGGCTATCCCGGCACTCCCAACCATTGAGGTAGCTTCATCTAGCAGAAATGAAGCCTTGTTGAAGGTTTGAAGGCTTGAGGTGAAGTGGATCTTCCTATTGGCCAAAGCTTCCTTCAAAGGCTTGCGGCTTTGGTCTATCTCCCTCTTTCCATGGCTTCGATGCTTGGAACTTGACTTGGGTGAGCTCGATTGGGTCCTCCATGGTGCTTGAGGAATTGGCTTTTGGTGGAGTGATGAATGAGTTGGAATTTCTTCCTATCTCCCCTATTTTAACTTAAGGAAACTAAGAATGGAGAATTAAGAAGAGCTTGGGGATTTCTTCAGAGAGCTTGGGGAGCTTGCCTTAGGTCTCTCTGGATCAATTGATTGGAAGTGATGTCAATTGGAATGAAATTAGGGGGAGTATATCTCCCCCTACTTAGATCGGATGGCTATGAGCTATCCTTCCATTTTGATCAAATTGATCACATGGAATGGGTTTGTTATGCTGTTATGGATTATATGTGATTCAGTTTTGGCAGAGAAGAGTAGTGGAGGAGTTTCCCATGTGTTAAATAAGGGTATGGGGTGATTTCATATGCTCATTTTCCATTGGGTGGTCAGGTTTGGCCTTTGGTTGGGTTTGGATGACCTAAACCCATTGGGTCATGTGCACCACACTAACTAGTGTCCATTTGGTCCACTAAGAGGGTGCCAAGTGGCCATGAGGAGGATTTTACCAAATTCAAAGGGGAATTGGCCATAGGTTACCTCTTGACATAGGGGTAAAATGGTGATTTGACTTTGATTTTAAATTGGGTAGATTTAGAATAATTGAAAAATAGGTTGTGCCAATTTTCAATGAATTTGGTGTTGATTTGATATCATTTGGCTCATGTTGACCCATTTAGGTCAAAATGGGTCAACTTGGGTCAAGTTGACTAATTGGTCAAATTGGGTCAAACCAAGGGTTGGGTCAAGTTCATATGACCATTTAAAATATTTTGGTATCTTTGGTTTAGTTCAATTTGATTTATATTTGGTTTGGGTTTATTTGATTTCATTTAAGTCAAATGGGTCAAGTTGACCAATTTGACCCATTTGATCTAATTGGGTGAGGTCATGGGTTGTTTTAGGTTTGGCTGGTCATTTGAAATGTGTTGCAAGCTTTGGTTTCAATCAATTTTGGTTTGATTTGATTTTGTCTTGATTTAACCTTTTAGTCAAGTTGGGTTCATGGTCAAAGCAGTTGGGTCTCCATGAGGCTTTGGTTAAGTTCAACAAGTTGTTTAGAATGAATTTGACCCTTTGATTCCATCTTATGGACTTAGCTCAAATCAAAGGGGCTTAAGAAGGATTTTAGATTTGGACTTATTTGGATTTCATTTGAGCTAAGTCCATAAGATGGAATCAAAGGGGCTTAAGAAGGATTTTAGATTTGGACTTGAGTTTTGGATTTGGTTTTGATCATCTGAATTTATATTTGTGAATAAAATGAAAATATAAATAGGTTATGAGAAAATTTTTTGAGTTTGAATTGATTTGGATTTGATTTGAGCTAAATCCTTAAGATGAAATCAAAGGGCTTAGAAAGATTTTAGATTTGGACTTGAGTTTTGGATTTGGTTTTGGTTATTTGAATTTATATTTCATTTATATTTGTGAATATAAATGAAAATATAAATGGGTTATGAGAAAATCTTTTGAGTTTGAATTGATTTGGATTTGATGTTGATTTGAGTTTGTAGTTGATTTGAATTTGAGGTTGATTTGAATTTGTAATTGATTTTAATTTGTAGTTTGACTTGAAAGAAGGAAGTGAGGATTTGGTTCAAGATATAAGGTAGGCAAATTTTCCTAACACCCCTAAAGCATGACCTATTCCTATGGCTAACTCTTTTAAGTCTCTAAGGTTAGGTTAAGTGTTCACCTAATCACTAGAAGTGTCTTAATACTAAGGAACTCTTAGTGTCTAAGAGGAGTCCTATGTCTAAGATGAAGGGGTTGAGAGCTCATTCTAAAAATGAGGTCAACAATGTCTAGGATTGTTTGCAGGTTAGATTGGATGATAGGACATTTTTTTAGATTTAACATTATCTTCTATAGGAGGCTATGCTAGAAAGGACTACTATCATAAATATAAATTTAAAATGTTATTTTCTTGTAGGTATGCTTAAGTCCTTAAGCATAGCCCATAAGACAGGTGGGCTTGACAAGCAGCTAATGTTAAGTCTATATGTTTATGAAATATAATTGTTGTGTGTTATTTATATTTTGCTGACATCTTCTTTGTAGAGCTTAAGATTAATTTTGAAATCAAAATGTAAATTTGAACTTAGAATTAGGTTAGGATCTATGGGGTCTAGGATTAGTAGGAGCTGACCCTACTAGAAGATAGGTGAAGTGGTCCCCTATGGAGCCCAATGGATGTCCCTAAAGAAAGAGAATATCCTGGAAAGATGGCTCGTAGATCTAAACTTATAGTTCTAGGATAGGCTATATAAGGGCAGAGCTTGGCTGCCCATTTGCCTCTTCTTCTAAGGTGTATAGTAGAATCCAGTCACATTGGCCTTTTTCTTAAATCAAATTTACTTCATTTAGTTTGGGTGTGTAATAGAATCAACCTGCTTTTTTAGGTTTCTTTTTATGTTGTGCTTTCCTGTGATTGAATGCTTGGATGATTAAGCTAATTCAAAAATTAATTTTCATATCCCACTTAAATCTAAATAACTGAAACAAAAATAAAAGAAACTTGAAACCTCACATAAAGAAAATCTTAGGAAAAACATAAAATCAATTAGAAATAATCAAGTATTGAAGCCATGAAATCATATTGCTCCAATCGTTGAATTGGGCAACTTCTCCCATTACACATAAGAGGCATCTGACCTATAAGGATGACCACCTTCTTGGGGAAGCCTGCCTTCTATTATTGATTTGGCCCATAACCATTTCTAATTGCATGGCATTAGGCATAAAAATGCGTACCCAAGATCTCAAATAAATCTTAAATTAAAATATTTAAAACTTTGAAAAATGTGCCCTAGTTAGATGTATTTCATACCCTAGATGATTCTAGGGATTAAAGAGTGACTCTAGGTTCACAGATTCCTTTCCTAAAAATGCAACAAATCATCCATCTTGAATTCATGAGACTTAGCATCATGAATTTAAAATGAGCTTAGGTGGTGTTAGCTGGTAGCTCTCTCCAAGTGGGTTATAAGTCCAGAAGAGTCACAGATAGGTTAATTCCCTCAAGTGAGAGGAATGGCTAAAAATTCTGAAAAATAAAACTAAGTCGAGCATCTGACATGTGTTAGAAGCACCTATCGATTAGGATTTGAAGTATCCTTTTCAGGACTATGTCTTCAACCTTAGGCGTTTCTATAGTCTTGTGTTGCTAGAATCTAAGTCTTAGACTTCTAAGAAAATTTAAACTCGAAATCTAAATTAAAGTCCAAAATTTAAAGCCCAAATTTAGGATAGTTGACATGCTTACTGGGCATCCTAGTATCAATAAGCATTTCCTATTTCATCCCATTTGGTCTCTAAAAGAACTCTCACCAATTTGAATCATTCCCATTTGTAAATTTAAAAATCAATCCTTTGAAAACCAACCTTAAAATATTTAGAAATAAGAACTCTTTTCTTTAATCAAGAGTATTCTTAGGAAGGTACCCTCCTTAAGATGTAATTAACTATAGAGGCTTGCCTCTCTAAAAAACCATGAACTCAATTTAAAATTAAAACCTATTCTACTCTTCCATGTAGTTCAAGAGAAAAATTTCTGGTATATGAAAGACCCATTAGCCTTAGAAATCTTTTATTAAATGACCGAATCCATTATAGGATTATATATTTATCTTTCGAGATAATATGTTTATTCCTTAATAATGTATTTGATCATCCAAATAAGAATTCCTAAAACTCTATGTGGTGTCATATATTTTCTCCACAAGCATTTGGCATTTTAGCCAACTACTGTAATTCTAGGGGTAATGATGCATTACTATTAAGATAATTCATCAACAGTTTGATGGGAGTTGCCTTTGATTATTATGTAGAATTACAAAATGGTTTAGTGTGCACATTCACTGAACAAGAATGTATGTTTGTGAGATGATTCACTGGCACCCAACACCACACCACTATGGGAGACTTACTGGTAGAAAAAAAAAAGCCTAGTAAATCTTTAGTGGATTATATTTTGAGATGGAGAATCCTCCCTCAGCCCCATTGTAGTGCATTAAGATTCTCCTCCAAAATATCCATGGTCCCATGGCCTTCCTGCTGAAAGGCTATACGATCAAAACCTTTGAAAAACTCTTAAAAAAAGCCTCCAGTGTGCAAGAAGAGGCTCTTAGGATGACCTTCTTAAAGGAACACTCTTCAAAACCTAGGAAGCTATTAAGAAAGAAAACAAGCAATGCCTCTATGTAGGATAAAGGGAAGGCCTCTATTCAGATATAGTAGAGTGGATTTTGTCCTTTAAGCCACCATAGCAGCAAGTATCACCTTTCCCCAAGAAGATTCCAACTAGCCTTTTTAGTGAAAGAATAAACCAGGCTTATTATTTTTAAAGAGAGGCGGTGAGGAAGATCTTCAAGAATCTGAAAAAGAAGCTAGATTTTAAACTACCCAACTCGAAGAGGCTAGAGGAAGTTAGTAAGGTGAACAACCTTAACTATTGTCCATACCTCCAAATGTTAGGGCACACTATTGAAGATTACTTTACTTTTAAAGACTGGCAGGAGAAAAATTACAAGAAAGGGCTAGAAATTATTCCAAAAGAATACCTTATGGACCATGGATAAGGGTTCATCAAAGTGATCATAGGTGATTTTACTTCATCTAGTACTCTTTCTTCAAATGAATGGGATATAGTTTTATCTCATTCTTCTAAAAAGTATTTAATGAATTTTTTTAAAAATGCAATGCAGGATCTAATGAAGAACCAGAGAAAGATCATTTAGATTGATCCACAAAAGTCTAAAGATTTAGTTCCACCTCGACCCTATTTAGCATCTTCAGCTATTCAGATGACTGGAGAGAGTGGTGAGAGAAGGACATCATTAGTATATGATAGAGTTTTGTATGACAAAGATGGAAAGGCTAGGCCTTACACTCCTGTCATTATGTGCTCATTTTAAAAATATGAATAAAATGTTAGCCTCAAAAGGCGTTTCATACATTTGTGCTATATCTGATGAATGTTATTGAAAATGTTGAAAAAGAAAATGATCAAAAAGGAATTTCACATAATGATGTGTTTTGTGAACCAGGATTAGATTCTGATATTTATATGAAAGATTGGCAATGCAATCTTATTAGCATAGAGGTAAAATTTTCAAACATTGATCCACCTTTAGAAAAGGATATGATGGATGAAGATCAGATTCCCTTGAGATGTCACTAAAGTGAATCTCTGTAGTGGGAAAGTTCTACCACCTTGTCTACCTCCAATTAGTCCAAGTTTACTTGACTAAGTGAGCAAAAATGGGTAATTGAATTAAACTCCAATTAAACTCCCATTGGATAAAATCAAGCCATCTAATCTCTTCATTGATGATTGTAGATTATTATTGAACACCCCACTATAATCAATTGGACCTAATCAAGCCAATTAACCCTTTGACCCATGTTGACCCAATTTGGCCTAAAGGGTCAAATTGAACCAAATCAAATCCTAAACTAAATTGATTAAAACCAATGCTTCAAACCAATCACTGATTCAATATTAAACATAATACAACCTTCAATTTGATCCAATTTGGCCAACCTAACCCAATTAGCCAACTTAGTCCAAATTATCCTAAAAGGTCAAATTGAAACAAATCATTCAATAATCCAAATTAATTCAAATCAACTCTTCCAATCAATCATAAATAATAAATTGGAATTATACTTAACCCATGCTCAAGCCAATTTGGTTAATTTGGTCAAATTGGTCAAAATGACCAATTTGACCCAAATTGAACCACATGAGCCAAATTCAAATCAAACTCAAATTGAATCAAACTAATTGCACTAATTCATCCCAAATTATCAATTAAACTTAGCCAAACCCTCACTTTGACTCAATTTGGGCAAATTGCTAAACTTAACCCAATTGAACCCATTTGACCCATATGGGTCAAATTGAGCCAAACCCAACCAAACTTGGCATGACTCATCTTTGGGTCGCCATGGGCCTGCCCAAGTGGGCATAACTCATGATGAACCTAGTTTGGATCAAACCCATTAAATCCAACCCCACCCAAATGGGATAAATTCCATATTTTGATGGGTTCTCCAACTCCTTACCCCATGACAGTCACCTTTGGCTCTTCTTGGACAAGAGAACCACTGACCAAACCTAACCCAAAGTTGTTGGGCTCAACCTTTGGCTAAGAGAGGATGAGTTCACCCATGGAAACCCATTAGTCCACCTAAGGGAGAGGGTACACCTCATGCCAACCCACTACACTCGCTCAACCTCTCACCCTCCACCACCTCATCTATGGCCACTACGGCAGGCTACCTGAGCCATTCCCAGCTCTTGGTCTAGCTGGGGAGGAGGGTATACTCTTCCCCATGGATTCACACTGAGCACAAACCTTTCCTAGAGCATTTCATACAGTCCCCTACCCTCTCCCGAGCTCTTCGTGCACTCCATCGCTGGTGAAACTAGCTCCCGATCGAACCTGTGAGCTCCATCCATCTAAGTTTTTGAAACCCCCACCAAACTCAAATTAAATCTTCCTAGACCTTCACCTCACTCTGACAAACCAAAATGAATCATTTCCCCAGTGGTTTGACTACAAGAAGGCATCTCAAGACCAACTCTGGTGAGCTTTACGATGGTTTTTGGTCCACAGAGTGCTCGATGGGGAGGTAGCTCATGATCTTCTCAATAGAGCTTATTCTCTTCAAGATGAAGCTACCTCTATCGGTGAATCGCCAATTTATAGCTCCGGTGAGGTAAAAATTTGGAAACCGTAGCTTTGGCCCTTAGGTGTTGGTCTTTTTTTGAAGTGAATCATGTTTTCAAAAAATTTCTATCGTAGGATCCCTTTAGATTCATTCCCTTATCATTTTGGAGTCAATTTCACCATTGAATGAGCTCGGTGAGCGATCAGCGGAAAGGTGGTGTGTTACCGCGATGAGATGTCATCATCATTCTTGTTTGATTAGAATGGATGACTGTGATAAATCATGTTAGAAATTTTGATTTAATCCCTTTGGAATCATGGGATTAATCTCAATAGTCCTATTCAAGATTCGACAGTCGAGACGAAACCACATTCGCCGCCATTGAGTCAGCTGCCTCTTCAGAAGATTTAAATGACCAATACCATGGCGCCACTTGGAAAGCACTACTGCATCAGCGTCCACATGGCGCTGACTGTTTAAATGGTTAATCAAGCTTTAAAATTGTAATTAAATGGCCAGAACTTTAAAAAAACTTAACTAATTATAAAAAATCCAAAAAATGCAAATAAACTGATGTTGAAAAGGGTAAACAAAGGAGAATTTAAGAAAAATAAAATATCTAATTTATGTCTAGTGAATAGCGCCTAATTAGGGTTTGAAGCCTAGATTAATTACTTTAATTAAAGCCAAATTACTTGGCTAATTAATTTCAAATTTGGTGGGGTGATTTCATGGGATGTCCTCTACCTCCCATAATTTTCTTGAAATTATTTGTTATGAAATTTAAAGAATTTGGAATTTAAATTCTAATTGTTCTCACTAATTAATTAAGTAATTATTAAGATTGAAAAATAGTAAAAATTAAATAATTAATCATAATTAATCTTTATCATTAGTGGGAATAGTGAGAAGAAGTAATTAGGACCCCCTTTTCTAGTTATTTTTCCAAATGTATATTTTCCAGTGGGTTAATTAACATGTGTAATAATTAGGGATTAATTAGGAAAATTAAAGATAAATTGAAAATAAAATAAAATTAATAATTGGTTCAGATAATTCATACATAATCCATTAATTCCCCTTTATTTGTTTAATAACATAAAGTTATTAAAGAAATTATGATTAATCCATTGGTATGGGAAAATCATAACAGTATTTAACTTAGATTCTTTTCTTCTTTAATTCAATTAACTATTAAGCATTACCCTAATTTCATTAGATTCCTTTAGGTGCATTGCAAATTTTACTTTCCAAAAGCATATCATTAAAAGCTCATGATCAAGTACTTAATTAAACTTAAAAATTTAAGAGAAGGGTAATTAAGTTGATGTGCTTAATGATTTGAACCTAATCAATCCATAAAACCCATATAATTATTTTCTTTAAATACATCATATCATAAACATGGAATGGGGGTAAATTCCAATTGTTACTCTCTCCTCATTAGGTTTTAACAACTTAAATATCAAAATCACACCTTGTAAGAATTTTTGTTAATTTTAAAGAATGTTTATTTGGCTTGACTGCCTTTAAGACTTAATGTAATTAAATATGTTATAAGACAATATTTAATGACTTCCTTCAAATCATCATGAATGTGCATGCCATTTGTTTCACATGTTCATGTCTTCAAAAAAACAAGAATCAAAAGAGCATGGTTGCTTTTAAGTTCCATGTGTTGGATAAATATTATATGGTGTGGCTATTATCACTAATAAATCCTAAATTACTTTCAAAACTATAAGCTAATGATGTAAAATATAAGCTAATGTTGACTATAAATGCTCAATAAAGTTTGTATTTACTTATAATTTAAAGATGCTAAAAGATGGTTTTATTTTCATAGTTCTTGTGCAAGTTTACATATGTTTGGAGTTGACAAGCATATAGTATGGACATCTTGAGAACATGAGGCTTTAAGTAGCACCAAGGAGGTCTTAGATAATCTCACTTCCCTGGTTTAACAATGGCACGTACTTGCTTGATCTCATTCATGGGCATGCATATGCTAGAATTTGGGATTAAACTTTACCTTACATGAATAAAAGATTTATTTTTATATACCCTTTGCATGATTTCTATTTTCATGTTTGTGTATATGTTTAGATTTATTTAAGTCAGTAAGTATATTGTCTAGATATCCCATGAACACGAGGCTTTAAATAGCCCTAAGGAGGTCTTAGCTAATCTCACTTTCTGGTTTAAAAATGGCACGTACTTGCTTAAATCTCTAATACATGTCTACATATACTTAACTATGGAATGGAATCTTCCTTCTCTACCAAATTCATGCACTAATTATCATTGAGTGTGCAAAATATAAATATGTATTGTGTATATAAATATGTGTATTAAATCAAAAATAATGAACAATAAAGATGAAGAAGTGTGTATGATATTGATGATAGAAAGAAATGGTGCAATGTTAGCCATGAGATAATGATTCAGTTTTATTAATCCTAAGATAACTTCTATGTTTGAATAAGGTTCATTAAAACTAACCCAAACTTAGGCCTAATAAAAATATTTAATTAACAATTCACCAAAGAAACCAAAATCAAAATAATATACCCTTAGAAAATAACATAGGATAGGGATGAAGGAGATCAAACCCCTTTCTTCTCTTCATAATAATTAGATATTAAGTAGGCATCAAATGAAACAAGAAAGTGTAAATTAAAATTAATCAATTCATTCAAAGATTTGAAGTGAAACCTCCCCTAATGTCGAACTTAAATTATTTTATACTTTAGATAATTTCACTTATAAAGCTTAGTTAAAACACACCACACTAAATCTTAGCACACACATTAGAATGCTAAGTCACCAATTCTTGCCATAGGTTATCCCGGCGTATGTTGTGGTGCTATGTTTTATTTTATGATGTAATATTTTTGACTAGATGTTAGGATTGTTTAGGCGTAGACTGGATGTTAAGTCGCTAATAGTATAATGATGTTTTCTATTCGGGATTATGCTAAAGGGGTCACTATAATAATAAGTAAATATAAATGTCCTTACTTGTAGGTGCTACTTATGCCTCTAAGCATAATCCAACTAAGACAAATAGGATTGGTTATCCAAGTGCAGGGTGCTAAGTCTAAATATGTGAAATATAATTGCTTAGCTTGTATGTTTATTTAACTAATGTATATTTTGTAGGTGTAGTTAGATTTAATTTTTCATAATTATGTAATTTTTGAAATAGGATTAGGATTAGTGCTATAGGGTTTAAGATGAGCAGTGGTTAGAAGGCAAAGACCTTGGAGGCCTTGTGAAGCCTAGAGAAAACTAATCCAAATGAAGGAAAGAAGGATAAGAAATTGAAGACCCCCCATAACATTCATTTTAATTATAATATTCTATTATAATCTAGGTTGTATAAGGGTAGAGCTTGGATTCCTAATTTTTTTTTTTTATTTTCCCGGTAAGCAGGACGACCTCTTATTCTTTTATGAAATTCATATGTTTGATCATTATGTTTAGATTGTGCATTAGAAATGGCATACTTTACATAGGCTTGTTAATGTTTGATGATTTGGTGTGTGGCTTGGATGTAGTAGGCTCTTTAGGATAAAATGAAGTTTTATACCCTCACTAAAAACTCATAACTAAATCCTAATCAACTAATAACCTCATTTTAAAGCCTAGGTTCTTAATCAAGATAAATAAAAGATTTACAAACCCCTTAGCTGAATGTTGTATATTATCACACCATCCATGTCATATAATTTCTCTCTTGAATAAGCAGGGTCTCCACTCTTGCACAATAAGAGATATGCTTGACCTTTAAGGGAATCCCTTGTAGTGAAGAACACCTCTTCTTATTGATTTGGCCCATAAATGTACTTCATCATGAATGTAAGCATAATTATTCCTAGCCTTGGTCCAAAATGAATGTGTCAAAATGGTTTAAAATATTATATTTTTGAATTAGTTCAAGTCATGTTTTCATACAAACCATAATCTAGTTTCCTAGGGAGAGAATTTAGGACTCTAGCTTCCATCCAATTTAAACAATAGTCTAGCTATCTTGCATCTACATAAGACTGAGCTATATGATTTTAAAGCATAGGAGATGTTAGTTGTCGGCCACTCCAGGCTGTTATAAGTCCAAAAGAGTCGGGATGTGTCTATTCTCACTTATGAAGGTAAATGATCATATCCTATCCTTCCAAATTAAACTTAGGTCATGCTTTTAGCATGTACTAAAGCATTTTAGATTTAGGTTCTAAGGCTACTTATTTCCTTCGGGCTATGAGTATAAGTCCTCACCTCTTAGGCATTTCCACAATCTTGTGTTGTTGGACTATATACCTTAATATTTTAATAAGATCCCAACTTAAATAAAGTAAATTCTCTCTCTAAAATATATAAAGCCTCATTACAAGGTAGACTAAAGTACTCACTAGGCTTCCTAGTATCATGGGTGCTTCCTACTATGGTGTTTTAATTTGGAGTCATTGGGACACCACATAGATCTTAGGGGGTACTTGTTGGAGTGATCGGGTATCAAATTAAGGTATGATGTACCAACTCAAAAGTTGGAAGAATCACTCTATAATGGACCTAATCACATAATAAGGACTCCTAAGGAAGATGGGTCTTTGTATATACCTGAGATCTTTCCCTAACTTTACATGGGGAAGTGAAGCAAGGTTTATTTTATGTTGGGTTCTTTAGTTCCCTATGGAAGCAAGCTCTCATAGTTAATTACATCCTAGGAAATGAGAATTTTCTAATAACACTCTTGATTAAATTAGTCAATAATTATCTCCAAAGACTTCAAAGTTAGAGTATCAAAGAATTAGGTATTTTTGAAAATCAAGTAGGAAAGTTCAATTTAGAAGACTTATTTTTAGATTCTAGAAGAAGTTAAGTAGGGAGCACTCATGATACTAGGAAGTCTAGTGAGCACTCCAGTCCACCTTATAGTGGGGATTTATATATTTGAAATAGAGAATTTATTTTTATTTGAGTTGAAATTTTATTAGAATACTATGGCTTATAGTCCATCAATACAAGATTGTGGAAATGCCTAAGAGGTGAGGACTTATATTCATAGCCCGAAGGAAACAAATAGCCTCAAAACCTAAATCTAGGATGCTTTAGCACATGCTAAGAGCACGACCTAAGTCTAATCAAAAAATGGGACATAATGATTTATCTGCATAAGAGATGATAAACCCATCCTGACTTTTTTGGACTTATAACTGCCTAGAGTGGCCGCCATCTAACACCTCCTATACTCGAAATCGTGTAGGTTGGTCATATGTATGTACAAGATAGCTACGCTGTTATTGAATTAGGAAGGAAACTAAAGTCCTAAACTCACTTCCTAAGATACTAGATCATGATTGGCATGAATGCATGACTTAGACTAATGCAAAACTTACAATCTTTTACACTATTTTGACACATTCATTTGGACAAAGGCTTGGGACAATTATGCCTAAATGCATGATAAAATTAGATTATGGGCTAAATCAATGGGAGGAGGCGTTCTTCACTATAAAGGATGCCCTCAAAGGTCAAGCATTCCCCTATCATGCAAGAATAGAGACCCTCCCTATTCAAGAGTGAAACAAAATAACATGCTTAATGTTATCACATTTGACATTCAGCTAAGGGATTGCTAAATCTTTTAACAAACTTGATTGTAACCTAGACTTTAAAGTAAGGTTATGAGTTATTTTAGAATTTAGTTATGAGTTATTAGTGGGGATAGAAAAACTAATTTTATCCTAGAGAGCCTACCTCATCCAGGCCACACATTCAATCATCAAGCTTTAAGAAACCTATGAAAAATATGCTATTTCTATTGCACAAGCTAAAAATGATAATCAAACATTCATAAATTTCATAAAGAATAAAAGACCAGTATGACCGAGTACCATCGTACACCCCAAAAAAAGAATGAAATTGGGTAGCCAAGCTCTACCCTTGCACAACCTAGAATACAAAAAAATATCACAATTAAATAGATGTTATGGGGGTCTTCATTCTTTATCTTTCTTTCCTCCTTCTTTTGGTTTGATTTACTCAATGGTTCACAAGACCTCCTAAGTCTTTGCCTTCTAGCCACTACTCATCCTAAACCCTATAGCACTAATTATAATTCATATTACAAAATTACATGTTTATGGAAAATAAAATCTAATTACACTTGAAAAATAGATGTTAAATAAATAAATATACAAACTAAGGAATTATATTCTATAAATTTGGACTTAGCACCCTGCATATGGGTAACCAAGCCCACATATCCTAATCTAGATTATGCTTTTGGGCATAAGCAACCTACAAGTAAGAGAATTTACATTCATTTATTATTTTAGCAGCCCCTTTAGCCAATTCCCCTAAAAAAATATCATTAGGCTATGAATGGCCTAACATCCAGTCTACACATAAATAATCCTAACATCCAGTCTACACATAAACAATCCTAACATTCAGTCTAAAAAAGATATTACATCACAAAATAAAATACAACATCACAACATACAATGTCCTAACTTAGAGCTAGAAGTGATGACTTAGTATTCTAATATGTGTGCTAAGGTTTAGTGTGGTATATATTAACTAGGCTTCAGGTATATAAGTGTCTAAAGGTTTTGAAATGTTCAAATTACACATGAGGGGAGGTTTCACTTCAAGTTATTAAAAGGATTGGTGGATTTTAATTTATATTTTCTTTTATTTCACTTGATATTTACTAAGCATCTAGTTATTATAAAGAGAAGAAAGAGGTTTGACCCTCTTCATCCTTACCCTAACTCATTTTCTAAAGATATATTTTTATGATTTTTGGTTTATTTAAGTGAATGATTTATTAAACATTTTATTAATCCTAAATTTGGATTAATCTTAAGGAATTATATCCAAACATGAAATGCATTTTAAGATTAATGAGATTGAATTGCTATCACATCGATAATATTTCATCATTCCTTTTCAACATCAATAGCATGCATATGATATTGAACTTAACATTCCTATCATTGTGATGTACATATGTGTATTTTTGGCACACTTGAGTGATTGTTAATGCATATATTTTTAGTAGAAAGGAGAGATTTCATTCCTTAGCTAAGTATGCATACACATTTATTAGAGATTTAAGCAAGTACGTGTCATTGTTAAACTAGGAAAGTGGGGTAATCTAAGACCTCCTAGGGGCTAATTAAAGCCTCGTGTTCCTGGGATGTCCAGACTATATACTTGTTATCTTAAATACATATGAATGCATACATAAGCATCAGAATAAAAATCATGCAAAAGAGTGTATATTAGCAATTTTATTTACTCATGTAAAGTAAAGCTCTATCCAAATTCTAGCATATGCACATATATGAATGGAATTAAGTAAGTACATGTCATTGTTAAATAAGGGAAGTAACATAATATAAGACCAACTTGAGGCTACTTAAAGGCTCGTATTCCCAAGATGTCCAGACTATATACTTACTACCATTCAAACACATATAAACATAACATGAATCATGAAAATAGAATAATTCTTTAACATGCTTAAGCTGTAAGTGAATGTAAATTATATAAAATATTCATAGACAACATCAATTTAACTCTTCATCATTAGTTTATAATTTTGAAAATAATTTGAGATTTGTTAGTGATAATAGCCATGCCATAATAAGATTAATTCAACATATGCAATAATATATATCAATTTCATTTATTCTTAATTAAATAAATTTGTTATGAAGTTTAATTTTTGGATTTAAATTATTAAAACTTAAAGCGCAGAAATGATGTTTGCTGTGTTGCCCCATCCCATGTTAAGGATTTAATGTATTTAAGGAAAAATAATTAAGTAACTTTCATGGATTGATTAAGTTCAAGTCGTTAAGTAATTAATTTTATTTTTCTTTCCTAAGTCCCCTTAATTTAATTAACTACTTAATCATGAGCCTCCAATGATATACCAATGAGAAATTAAAATTTTCAATGCTTCTAAAGGGACCTAATGCAATTTGGCTCATATTTAAGAATTAATTAGATAAGGAAGAATCTAAATTAAGTACTCTTATGGTTTTCCCACACACATGGGTTAATAATAAATTCCTTAATGATCTTTATATTATTGAGCACATAAATGGAACCCATGAATTCAATTTGAATTATCCGAAATAATTTCCATTTTAATTTGATTTTTTACTTTATCATTAGTTCCCTTGTTGATCCCTAATTAAGCCATGAATTATTTAACCCTCATATGGAAATATATTTAGGAAAAGAACTAGGAAGGGGGACCTAATTATTTTCCATCATCATTCCCACTGTTTATAATGATTAACCATCATTAATCATCAAGTTTTTATTGTTTAGCATTTTTAATAATTATTAAGTTGATTTAGGAGGGTAAGTAGGATTGAAGTTTCAAATTCTCCAAATTGCATAGCCAATAAATCCTAAGAAATTAGGGGAGGCAAAGGATATCCCATTGAATCAACCTATCAATTTTGAGATCAATTAAAGAAGTAATTAAACCTTAATTAAGGTAATTAGCCTAAACTAAAAACTCTGATTAAGCACTACTTATTAACAAAAAATTACGGATTTTATTTTTATTAAATTCTCTTTTATTTACCCTTTCTAAAATAGTTTTATCATATTTTTTAGATTTTTTTTATAATTAGTTATAAATTTTAAAAGTTCTAGCTATTTAATGACATTTTAATCGCTTAATTAACCTCATAAACCGTTGGTGTCATGCGGAAGCTGACGTGGCAGTGCTTTTCACATGGCACCATGGGATAGGATATTTAAAACCACCAACACATCAACTGAGTTAGTGGCAATGGACGTGGTTTCTTTCAAGCTGTTTGATCTGGCTGAGATTAATCATGTGGTTTCTAATGGATTAAATCACAGGTATCTATTCTAATTGTGTGGAATGGATGGTTGATGATTCATTGTCCCCCAAGAATAAAAAAATGGACACCGTTAGCCTTTTGCCGCTTGATTTGAGCTTGCTGAAACTCATAGGATGATGGGATCAACTCTAAAATGTGCAGGGAGGAGATCTAATGGGATCCTACTATGGAAATCATGTGCAATCATAATTGTCTTCACAAAAGTCCAACACCTAAGAAAAAATCTATGGTCTGACATAGTTTTATCTTTTCGGAGCTAAAGATCAGATGTTCATCGACTGAAGTAGCTTCGTCCTGAAAAGACGAAGCCCTATTGAGAAGATCTCGAGCTGCCGCCCTACCGATTCCTTTATGGACCAAGTGCCACTATGAAACTTATTAGAGTTGGTCTTGGAGTGCCTTTCGATGATCAAATCGATCAGGGATCGATTCATTTTGACTCATCGAAGTGAGGGGAAGGTGTGGGAAGAGTTAATTTGATATTGGTGGAGTTTTGGTGAGGTTGGATGAATGGAGCTCTCCGTTTTGAATGGTGGTTGGTCTCGCCGGAGATGGAGAGCACTAGGGATTCAAAAAAAGGTCTAGAACTGCTCGAAATGGTCAGAGGAAGCTCTATGTGAACTTTGAATGGATGGGAAGGAGTATACTCTCCTGCCTAAGAGAACCAAGGACTGAGATTGGCTTAGCTTTTGGTCATTGATCAGTAGGTGGTGGAGGTGGCGGGACTACTAAGGTTGAGGCCGAGGTAGGCGGTAGTGGCATGGGTTGGCAGGCATGTACCTTCTCCACCAAGTGAACTAATGGTGTGCCATAGGTGAACTCACCCTCTCATGGCTTAAGGCTAAACCCAACAGCCTTAGGTTAGGTTTGGTCGATGGTCTTAGTGTCCAAGAAGGGTTAAAGGTGGTTGCCAAGGCTTGGGAAGTGGGCGAACCCCTCCAAATGGGGATTTTGTCCCATTTGGTGGGTTGGCTCAATAATTTTGACCCAAACCAGGTTCACCATGGGTTGGGTCCACTTGGGCTAACCCAAGGATGAGTCATGCCACGTTTGGTTGGGTTTAAACTTGGTTTGATATGGTTTGCCTCAATTTTCATATGGGTCAAATGGGGTTCAATTGGGCAAGATTGACCAATTGGTCAAATTAAGTTAAATTTGGGGCTTAGGAAAGTTCAATTAGTCATTTGAAATGTATTGGTGACATTGGTTTGGTTTAATTTGAAGTGGATTTGGATTTGGATTTGGTTCATATGGGTTAATTTGGGTCGAATGGGCTAAGTTGACCAATTTGGTCAAATTGGCCAAATTGGCTTAGGTGGAGGGTTGGTTTAGGTTCAATTGATCACTTTAGAATGATTGTAGGTGGCAGTTTGAATTAATTTGAATTATGGAAGGATATTGTTCAATTGGACCCTTTAGGTTAAATTGGGCAAAGTGGGCCAATTGGGTTGACTTGATCAAATTAGGTTCAATTGAAGATTGAATTATGTTCAGTAATCAATTTATGATTGATTAGATGCATTGGTTTCAAATAATTGGGTTTAGAATTTTATTTTACTCAATTTGGCTTTTTACATCAAATTGGGTCAACTTGGTCAAGAGATCAAATTGGATTGGTTAGGACCAATTGGTGGTTGAGTCATATTAAATACTCGATTTATGAGTAATGGGAGTCATTGATTTCAATTAATTAAGGTTGGAATAAGATTTGGTTCATTTTGGTCCATATGGGTTAATTTGGTCAACTTGGATTAAGTGATCAAATTAGTTTGGTTTGACCCAATTGATTTCAATTGAACTACTAAAGATGATCAACAATCATCATGGAAGGGATTGGATGGGATGATTCAATCCAATTTGGGTTGGTTTAAGGTATGAGTTAACTAGGTCATTTAGGCCACTTTGGGTCAAGTGGACCAATTGGGCTGGTTACATTGAATTGGATTGAATTGGGTGTTGAGAAGGGTTCAATGATAAATTTAGGGTTGATTGGTGGCCTTAATTGCAATTGATTTGGGTTTGATTGGATTATGGCTCATTTGGATCTTTTGGGTCAAATGGGCTAACTTGGGTTGATTGGATTCATTTGGTTCAATTGGTTTGATTGTAAGTGTTTGAGGATTTGAAATGGTCTATTAAATGGTTGGAGTGCTTTTGTGAAAACCAATTTGGGTTAGAATTTGTTTGAATGGGTTTTGGATTGGATCCATAGGATCATGGTGGAATTACCTTATGTTAGGGGCTAAGTTAATTTTGCTTGGAGCTTGGATAGGAGATAAAATTTAATTGGGACTGGTTGTGTTGACTTGAGGTTGGTGTTGGATGAGTGGGCAAGCATGGGTTTAAGTTTAGGCCATAGGATGGGTAAGACCTGTTTGCGCTGGGGTATAACCTAAGCTTAAGGTATGGCTTCTTAAGTCTCTATGCTTGGGTTTAGTGTTCCCTTAATCACTAGAAGTGTCCTATGACTAGGGAAATCCAACTGCCTAGAAGGTTCCAAAGTCTAAGATTAGAAGGATGAGTCCTCACTTCAAAAGTGAACTCAACACCAACTTATTCTCCTTTGGAATTAGTAAATGCATCTTCCTATTTGGACTCTCCCATTTGATTTCTATAAATTCCTAATCCTTTGATAGTCTTGCTTTGAAATCTTTGGAGATACTTATTTACTACATTAATTGAGAGTGTTCTTAAAAGACTCGCATTTCTTAAGATGTAATTAACTATAGAAGCTTGCTTCTATAAGGAACTAAAAAACCTGGCATAAAATAAACCTTACTTTACCTCTCCATGTGAAGCAGGGGAAAGATCTCTGGTATATATGTAGACCCATCTACCTTAGGAGTCTTTATTAGGTGATTAGGTCCATTTTGGGGTAATATTTTCATCTTCTAGGGTCATACCTTAATGTCACACCCAATCACTTCAATAAGTATCCCCTAAGATCTGTGTAGTGCCCCTACGATTCCAAATTAAAACACCATATAAATCATTAGTACAGGCATTACTTAACCTAAAGATATGCCTTACCTAGCTAGATGCAACTTCCTCATATGAGGCTTGCTACTTTAAGGAGGTCCCTGAAGTTATCTTCTCTAATGAGGATCTACTTTTGGGGACTACTGATCACAACATGCTCTTTGCATTTTGTTAAAGTAAAGAATGTTAGGTTGACAAGAGTTTTGGTTGATCCGATGCTTTAGTCAATATCATGAACACCAGAATATTGTCATTCTTGAAAATTAATACGAGAATACTCAGCTCAGAAAGGATGATATTGAGCAGTTTTAATGAAACTAGGGAGAAAGATTTAAGCTCAATCACTCTATTATAAGAAATAGATGGATTGAAGACTGAAGCCAAATCCAAATTATTAACTCCGAGACATCCTTAAATTACCTCTTAGGCAGACCCTAAATTCATGAATATATAATGTTTTCTTCATCACTCCACTAATGTATTAATACACTAGGGATAAAGTGGAGTACACCATAAAAGGAGATATACAACCATTCTCTACCCATGAAATTGAACTATAAGAAGATGCAGCTTACTACATGCCTAAGAAACCAATGCATGATTCTGTAAAATCTAGTATTATTGAGGCATGAAATAAAATAATAAATAATAATGAAGAAAAGAAAGAAAAGGAAGAAGAAATAAAAAAGAACCTCTTATGATAAAAATTGATTTGAAATTCAATTCTAATGAAGATTCCAATTAAAAATACTAGCAAAGTTTGAGATTACACTAGAATCAGATAGTGATGAAGAGCAAATTCAGGCATTAAAAGATGATCTAAATTGTTCTACATTTGTAAAATTGAAGAAATATGTGGAAACTTTGACTTTAACTCTTCTTATTCAAAATAAATTAAGTCAATTAGAAGTCAAAGTGGTGCCTAACCTATCAGGAGAGGAGGGAATTATCTAAATTTATTCTATACTTGGACCTTCAAGCACATAAGTAGATGTAAAGCTTGAAGATTGATTATCAAATAAAATAATAGAACTATTTTTTATTAGTATCCGATTATTTTAGAAATTATGTGTAATGTGGTTTAATTGCAAATACATGGCCAAAAGATACACCTTAACGCATAGAACTCTTTTGAAATACTAAAATAAAATCCAAAATCCAAAGCTCGCATTGGGTTTGGTATCATTGGACCTTTAGATAATGTGAAGTGTTATTTGGTGATAAGAAACCATCTATAATCAAATAAAATTCCTTCTAACTCTTTTGAGGGATTCTGCCTTGAAACAACAAATGAATTTGATGATTGCTTACTTCAAAATGCACACCCAGAGTTTGAAGAAGAAATAAAATCCACCATTGATGAGTTAAGGGAGATTAACCTTGGTAAATTGAAGACCCAAAACCAACTTTTATTAGTTCGTAGTTGGATCCAGAGGATTCTAAAGAGTTGATCACTTTACTCTTTGAATATAAAGATTGCTATGCATGGAGTTATGATGAGATGCCAAGTTTATCTCTAGATGTTGCAGTGCATAAACTAAAGATTAAACCTGATGTAATCCTAGTAAAGCAAGCTCCTAGACAAATGCGCCTAGAAATTGAACAAAAAGTTAATTGAAGGTAGCTTTGTATGAGAAGAATAATACCATAATTGGATAGCTAGCATAGTCACCATAAATAAAAATAATGGTCAAAAATGCATTTGTGTTGACTTTAGAGATTTGAATAAATTGTCCCAGATGAGTTCCCAATACCATAACTTATGGTGGATATAGCCTCATCACATGAGATCTTTTCATTCATGGATGGATCATCTGGGAATAACCAAATAAAGATGTCTCCACATGATGAAAAGCATCTGTAAAATATTCTATTACCATGCCATATTCAAAATGTTGGAGCTACATATCAAAGAGCCATGACAAGAGTATTCGATGACTTAATTCACAATCAAGCCATATGTTACATCGATGATTTTTGGATCATTTTCAAATAGTTGCACAACTATAACTTGAAAATGAACCCATTATAGTGAGGGAGTGGTGAAAATTTTTAGGCAATGAATAAAAATTCATAGAGATGTCACCATCTAGAAGTCTTACACAGTAAAGGCCAATCTAGGGTAGGCTCACATATTTAAGGAGGTTCATATCAAATATATCAGCAAGATGCCACCCATTTATGGCATTAATAAAGAAAGATTCCAAATTTATTTGGGATCAAACATCCCAAAACACGTTTGAAAGTTTAAACAATACTTGATGAACCCTTCTATTTCTACTACTTCAATTCTTGGAAAGCCATTGATCATATAAACTATAGCTTTAGATAATTCACTTGAGCTTTTATTAGCCCAAGTTAATGAAGAAGGGAAAGAAAATTTGCTCTATTATCTAAGCCATAGACTCACCTCGATGAAAATGAACTATCCACCTATTGAAAAGTATTGTTTGGCCATTAATAAACCCTAAGCGGCTGTGCTCCCTCTCTGGCGATTCTGAGTTCCCCTCGGTGGATTGGCTGTTCTCGGGTTTTTGGCCGCTTGTCTGCGTGCCTCTCTCTGGCAGGCTGCTCTCCGTATGGTGTGGCGCCCCGGATTAGAGAAATGGCGGAGGCTTTGGTCTCTGCGAATCCCGTCCTGCTTCGGCCAGCTTCTTCGACTCCAGGTTTTCTGGATTCAATTGCACCTGTTAATGCACCTGTTGTTAAATCATTCAAAGATGCTTTATTTGGTAAGATACCTACCCCGAATGCTTCGGTTAATCTCATTTCTACATCTTATCATGGTGCCGTGATAATGTGTTTCAGATGTTGAGAACTTGCTAAGCCCTTCGAAGTTCACTTTGGTGGGAAAATTCTCCCTTGACGCCACTCTTGATAATATTTGCTCTTTTTTCATAGCTTAAAATTATCGGGTACTTTCACTGCTCTAATAGATCCCTCATTCTTATTCAACTCTCAAATGATTTAGATTATTCACGGTTTTCACTCGTCATTCTTATTTTGTGCATAACGTCATATCGCTATTGAAATGGTCGCCTCTTTGATGTCAAAGAGGAATCTCCCATTGTCCCTCTTTGGCTTGCTTTTCCTAACATGCGCATACATTATGTCACTCATCAAGTTTTGTTTCTTTGTTGGCGCCTTTTGGTAGGCCTCTCCAAATTGACCAAGCAACGCCACTAGATCTAGGCCATCGTCGTATTCTCGTTGAGATAGACATCACAAAAAAATATCCCAAAGAGGTTTGGATTGGCTCCGAAAAATTTGGATATAGTCAAAAAGTCAAATTCAAAAATTTTCCTGTCTTTTGCACTCACTGCAAGATTCACGGGCACGACCACTCAGAATGTTTTGTGCTTCATCCTAATCTCAGAAAAAATTTAGCACAGAATACGACTACCATTAATGGAACTGGGAAAACCACTTCTCTAGCATATGTGCCTAAAGATACTCAAAAAGAACCTCTCCTTCCCACACCTCCTACTGATTTGTCTAGTGGAAAACACTCTGACCTTGGTACTAAAATGCACATTGAGGGGTGTGTGATACCAATGACAATTTACCTAACCTCACCCCTACTTGTAATAATTTGGTTTCCCGATAGCTCTTTCTTTGCATTTAAATCCTCGAAAATCAATGGTAGCCTTATATTGGACACCCAACTAAACAATTTGAATGAGAATCATATAATGGACCAATGATGAACCTATGTCTTAACATATTGAGAAAGATATTTGTATTACGAATGGTGCTAAAACTTCCCCATCTATTCCCCTTCAGAGTGATAATCAACTATTGAAACCAATTTCTTACACTCTATCCGATAGGGAAGAAGGTGAAATCCCTCTCCTAAAACATTGATAGATCCTTCTATTATTAACTCAAAAATCAATCTCTTTACGATGGAGATAATTTGGAATCGATAAACTTTTCAAATTGTTAAATACAAAAAATCCCACAAAGCAAAAATTTCTAATAATAACTTCGCTAGAACCACTCGCTCTTCTTCCACCCCAAAAAAGTAATGTGTCATCACTTCTTTCCTCTCTTTCCTTTCTCTCTTCAATCTTAATAATTAAATTTGGTACTTTTGGAACAACTCCTTTAACCTTAATTAATCATTGCTGGAGGAAGTTATCTACTCTGATGGGCTTAGATTTTATACTAACTCCTTTAACCAGCTTTTTCTCACTGACAATATGGCTTGGAGCATTGCTACTAACTATGTTGACTCTAGGCATCGGATTAGTGTGCATTATCTTTGGTTCTTTTATTTTGATGATTATAGTATTTTTTTGGCTAATGCTTACATTCCTTGGGACTCTTTACTCCTTAAAGGCCTTATTCATAAAGGTTCCATCACTCATCGAAAGGATTTTGGTTGGTTGTTGGGCTCAGCTTCTCTGCGGTATCCTGCTTGTATAATGTCACCATCATGCTTTCCTCAAGGGAAGAAATTGTAATACCTCGTCTCTTTTAATGGTTATTTTGGTGAAATCCTTATCGGAATGGATTGGGTTTAATTGCTTTTGGGTTTTGGAGGTTTGCGGCCATGGTTGTTTGTTGATTTGTTTGTTGATTTGGTTTTTCATCACTTTGGGTTACTGCTGATTTTTTTCTGCTGCTCCTCCCGCTTTTCCTCCTTGTCTTTTGCCATCTTGCCTACTTCTTAGCAAGTTCTGGTTTTGGACCTTTATTTTCTTAAAATTCTGATTGGCATTGATGTCACTACTTGGAATCATCTTCTTATTTTATATTCTAGTGGCTTACAATGTTGCATTAGTTGCCCTCATGGGAGTGACTTGCTGATTGCGGATTATTTTTGGGCGGCTTCTTTGCTCATTTCAGGTGGTAGAATCATATTTACAGTCATTGTTTATATTGTAATCCTGCATCTAATGGTTTTGTGTTGTTACCTTCTTGGATTGGAGTGTCATTTCTGTTTAAGAAGTATTATAGTCTGATGTTGCCTGTTGATGTCTTAAGATTTTGGATGTTTGTGGATTTGGCTTATCTGATTAGTTGCCTCTGGGCTACTGTCGTAACCTGCTATAGTATCCCTTTCTTCTTTATTGTGTAGATCACGTACTACTCAATTATTCTCTAGCTTAACTATGGTTTGTATACTCTCAATGATTGTTATTATGGAAAGCCTGGGGTATTTCTCCAAGGATTGTGGGCTGAATTGGGATAGTGTTGCTACTGTTATGAATGTTCCTTATGTGGTAACCTTTCGATTTTCCGATCAGATTTGTCTCTGGGGTCGACATTATCCTTTATCTCTTAATCTGCGGTCCTTTAATCTGCTATAAGTTACGTGGTAATTTAGGTGGACTTTGTTGATTTACCTTTCATTGGCTAGTTTCTTAATCCTAAATGCATGAGGAATTGTTTGCTCTTGACTACTATTGAACACCTATTATTCTTTGTTTTCTTTATTGCAGTTATTTTGCTGATTGGGATATCCCATCTCTACACTAATATCTCTTTGCAGGAATGGAATTGTGTTATTCTTTTCAATATTAGTCTAGCTGTTTCTGGTTTTGCTTCCCATGATCAGCAGGTTTGGAGTTTTTCAAGGGATTATCATTATGCATCTGTTGGGATTGTGGGCCACTTACTCGATGGAAAATCCTTGAACTTATTCAATTTCTTCTATATATCCTTCTTAGTAATATTTCCTTTTCTTTATGGGAATGTTAAGATTGTCCATGTTGCACGGGATGTTGTTGCTTTTCCTTCGTTGTTCTCCCATCCTATGCTATGATTGGAATATGTACAACTTGAAGCACATTTCTTTGTTATGCTTGGAATTAATCAATGATTTATCTTATATGCATAATTGGGTCATTAAACCCACCGTTATTATTATTACCCCGGCTGAATTGGATTATGGTGAATAAGCATCGACACGTCGATTTCTCAATGTCACCTACTGGATAGGCTTATGGTGGGGAGATATTCATTATCCTATATATGTTTATGGGTGGAATCTTGGCCAGGTTGTTGGTTTTAACTGCCTTGTTGGTTGGCTGCTCTGGATCAATACCCACCTTACTCCCCCTGTGGCTTTGGATTATTTGGTTCAGCAAGTCTCTATTGATGTTGCTGATTGCTTGGTTGTTTTTGCTTTGAATCACCCCTCTATTTTATGCTTATCATTGGAATTCATTGATCTACATTTTACGCTATTGTTTACTTCATCCTTTTTTCTCAAACTTTGGATTATTCTGGATGAGTGGCAACATGGTGAGTTAATTGGTTTTTTGTTTTGGTTGTCTCTTGTCTTGGAGATTTATCTTTTTGTTTTCCCTTGTCTCCTCAGTTGGCTCTTTCTTTGTTGGTTGTAGTTTTTCAGGGTTCCATGCCCTGAAAGATGTTCCTGCAATGAGATTTTTGCCTTTTGCTGTCTTGTTCTTTGGATTGATTATCGAGCAGCTGGATTCTAATGTGGATTCTAATGTGGATCCTAATTTGTATTTCTGTTGCACTAGCTATTTTGTTGTTGGTTTGTTCTCAGTGCCCTTCTATTTCTATCTGGGTATTGCTCTCATTATCGCTGATCTGCTTTACGTGTTATTTCTATTTCCAACTGGACTGAATGGCTTGTGCTCTGCTACTATCTTTTGTCTTGGGAATTTATCCTAGAATGCATTCTTTATCACGACACTTTGTCTTGGTTTTGCTGTCTTGTACTTTCTCACTCTTTCCTCTTGGTTATTTCTCTTGTATTTCGGATTCTCATATGGAAATTATTTGGCCTCCCAGTTTTCCTAATCAGGACCTCGACTAGTGCATACTCCTTGGAATATGATCTCTATCATTAAAGGGTGGTATTATGAACTATCTCATCTTTTCCTGTTTATGGTTTAATTCCATTTTCGACATGTTTATTGGCTATTTCTTGGGTTTGGTTTTGCCTTCCTTACTATTGTTTCCGCAAACTATTGAATTGGATCTAATGGGTTTGCACCAACCAATGCATTATATTGATGGGGCACTTTTAGACCTTACATCTACCCCTAAGCTATATACCCCGATTCATTTATTTACCTTATAATCGGATGGTGTCTTTTAAGGACCCATTGACTTGCTTCCAGATTTAGAGCTATTTCTGCTATTTTCCAGTGGATGGTTTCTTTGCCGATCTATTGCATATGCATATATATGATTTTGTTTAGGTTTGCAGGTAATAAAGCTCACATGATTATCAACAATTGGGTACTCCCTTCTCACAGGTTTGTCGGCTATGATGGCTGTGATGTTCTCACACCTTCTTGGTTCGGTAGTAGCTCTTGTGATGTAACCCTTCTACTGAAGTTTGGATGCTCATACTTGCATCTTTAACATGGTGTGATTGAGCCTGAGCCTTCTCTCTCACATTTTCTTATTATCATACTCTTATTACATTGTTTCCTTCTACCTTTTTGTCTGTCTTACATTAACTATTCTAATCTCTCTCTCACTATCACTTTGTGTTTCTCCCTTTTATCTTGCGGGTTTGCTCCATATTACCAAGCACTTTTACAACCATCAGAGCTTTGGACTTATCTTTTCTTTAGCTTATTATGTTAATCATCTTCTATCTTTTGTTTGCATTATGTTTTTCTTTTGCTCTCGGATGTACTTAGTTGGGGATTTACTCCTTAGGCTGATTGTAGCTCTTTGAGCAGTAGTTTCGGAGTTTATCCCCTTTAAGGACTTTGTAACCTTTTTTTTGTGGTAATAAAATACCCCCGTATAATGGGGTTTCCCTAAAAAAAAAAAAAAGTATTGTTCGGCCTTCATTTTTGCTGCCCAAAAACTAAGACATTACATGCTTTCTCATAAAGTAAATTTGATTTTAAAAGTTAATCTATTGCAATATCTTATGACCAGCCTGATGTTGTCTGGACATCTAGCATGTTGGTCGATGATTAAATTGTAATTTAATTACCTCATTCTCTTCCAATATAAAAAGGTTCAAACTTCTTAGACATCTTATGCTAAGAGTTTCCCTTTAAATGATGATCTTCCACATGAGCAGATCATAACATTAGAAGGAGAACCTAATGCCACTTGGGAGTTGTATTTTGATGGTGTAGCATCATGAAAGAAAAATAAATAATTAAATTTATCTATCCCAAGAAAGGTAGGGATTGGATTAATATTTATAACCCAAGATAAAGGAATGATACGATATTCCATCACCTGGCCAAGCCTTGCACGAATAATGAAGCATAATATGAGGCTCTTATAATATGATTAGAGCTAGCAATCTGTATAGATATAAAAAATATAAAAGTTTTTGGGGATTCCCAATTAATTATTAATCAAGTGAGCGGAATATATAAGTTTTGCATCTAAAGCTCTTTAGTTATTATCAATACATGATGAAACTACTTGAGAAAATTTTATATGTAACTCTATATGATATCTTGTAGAGATAACTCTATAGCAGATGCTTTGGCTAAACATCTCAAAGAAATCATATGTCCAGAAAAAGAATCTTTTTCTATAGAGGTTCAAAATCAATTAGTTTTATCTCTTATAGATTTAGATTATATGAACAAAAAAGTAGAAATGCAAAGGATAGCCACCCTTGCAGAAGGTCGAGAAGAATGTAATTGGAGGTAGCCATTCATCGACTATTTAAGTAAGGGGAGGCTTCCTGAAGACAAGTTGATAGCAAATCAAATTAAGAAATGGGCCTTATCTTAAGCATTAATTAATAATGTTTATATTGTATGTCATTTGATCAAATGTGACTAGGCTATTTAGACAAACAAGAAGCACATAAGATCGTGACTGAAGTACACTCTGGATTGTGTGGTACTCACAAATATGGATCCAAAATGAAATTGAAAATCAAAATACTTGGATATTATTGGCCATTGATCTTCATTGCCATCAGTATCAAATACATGGTGTAGTCTTACATCAGGCTCCTAATGGACTACACCCTATGATTGTCTCTTGGCCCTTTGAGAGTTAGGGTATTGACATTATAAGGCAACTTGAACTTCCTTTATCAAAAGGCCATCATTTTATATTTTCCATAACTAATTATTTTTCTAAATGGGCTGAAGCAGTACCACTAAAAAAAGTAAAATCATATCATGTGTCAAAATTCTTTTAGGAAAATATCATATATCGATTTGGCATTCCGCGTCGAATCATATCTAATAACTATCCATCATTCAAGTCTAGAAAATTAAATCATTTTGTGGCTAGACATAAAATTTATTAGAGATATTGGACCATCCATTACCCCAAAGAAAATGGATTGGCCAAAGCATTCAATATAACTTTAGTATGGATTTAGAAAAAAAGTTCTTGATGAAAACAAATGCTAATGGCATAAAAAGTTGGTTGAAGCCTTATGGGCCTATCAAACCACATATAATGCACCAACTCAATCTACACGATATGCTTTGGTTTATGGAATTGAAGCTATTCTTACATTGGAAGTACAACTACCTTCATTAAGAATTATAGTCAATAGTAGTGTTACTAGTGATCAAAATCAAGCTCTGATTGGAAGAATGTGAAAGCCTTAAAGGAAGATGTTTGAAAGCATAACAAGATAGTGAACTATAAGCACATATGATTCAGGCACATGATAAATTGGTCCTTCCTAAAACTTTCCAAGTAAAAGAGTTGGTCTTGGTTCTTAAATGGCCAATTTTAGCTCATTGCAGAATTGGTAGTAAATTCGAGCCAACAAAGGAAGGACCATTCGAAGTGGAAAAAGTCTATGAAGGAGGTTCTTATTAGTTAGTTACTTGTAATGGCGAACGTCCAATGCAACCAATCAATGGATGTTACTTAAATAAATACTACATGTAACTTGTACTCAATTTCAAAAACAATAATGATCAATAAAATTATTTTCCTTTCTAAATCTTTTGAATTTTATTTAAAATTGGATGTCATTTCTTTCTATGTAATGATTGTCAAAATTTTAAATAAGTTCTCTTAAATGCAATTTATTTATGATAAGAACAAGCCTTTTATGGAATTCTCCTCTTATATCTAATGGGATTAAACTAATTCTAAGTCTACCATCTCCACAAGTTTGGAGCAAGCCTTTCATGGCACCATTCATATTATTCATAGGTTAGGGTAAAGTCACAAAGACACCTTTCCTATCAAATTGGCTATTTATATTAGGAATATGTCATGAAGACCACGCCTTCTCTTCTTTTATTAGCCAAAACATTGAGGATTTAAACAAGTCATTGAAGACCCTTTCTTCTTCCTTGGCTACTTAGGTTGGATTAAGACACTTAAGGCCCCATCTTAATAGCTAATCACATAGGTGTAAGTCCCATAGATGGCATCCTATCAAATGACAAGGTTAGGATAAAGTCACTAAGACCCCTTTCTTATAATCTAGATTAGATAAAGTCTCTAAGACCCCTACTCTATTTGTCAAAACTTAAGGAATAGGTTAAGTCACTAAGAACCCTTTCCCTCACTTAAGCTAATCAAGGTGGAATTAAGTTATTAAAAGCCCCTTCTTATCAGCTAAATTTTATTATACTAGGATTAAAGTCCTTATGACCCCTATTCTAGTTTCAAATGAAAGAAATTTAGGAATGTAATAAGTCATGGAAACCCCATCCTTATAAGCTACCTAGGCTTAGAACAATTCATGAAGACCCCTTTCCTAAATGCTAAAATCCTGATGTTTAAGAATAAGTCATTAAGACACCCTTTTTCCTCATTATAACTATTCTTGAAGGCATAAAGCCATTGAAAGCTCCTTCTTAATAGTTAACTAGATGATATTTAGTCCCATAGTAGGCATCTTTTCTAAGAAAATAAATTTTTAGGATCTGCCTATAGATCCTTTTCTTAGGTTAGTAGTCATTAAGGCTATCCCTATAGTTAATTTATTTAAGAACATATAAGTCCTTAGGCTTTCTTCTTAGTTTAGCCATTAAAAACCTATAGAATTCAATTCAATGATAATCAAGAGAAGAATAAGTCCCTTGAAGGCATCTTCTCTAGCTATCATAACTATGTTAGGATTAGATCTTTTTTTAGGTCTACTCCTAATGACATTTTATTCTTCTTTGAATTTAATGAATTTAAATTTCTGGGAATGAATCATTCCAAATTAAATCAAATTTAGGCATATTTATGCCTATTTTTAACAATAAAACAAAAATATAAATTAAACTAAAAAAAACAAAGTCAAAACTCTTTCAAGCTTATGCTTGTAGTGTTGACTAGTTCGATCAACACCAATATGTAGTGTACTCCCGATAGTCCACTACATATATTGGAAGTCCATTTGCTGATCTCATTTTTGGATGAGGTTGACATTAATTCCAAAACTAATAATCATGATACATAATCCTAGATTAGGAATCTCTAATTAGATACTTAAGACACTTTACTTAATGGCTTAATGCACCTTTCTAGGATCCAATCTATGACCCAACAAGATTGCAGAGACCTAGGTCAAATTCAAATCCAAATCTAAAGAAATTGAAATCTAAATATACTTGAATTTAAATCATAGTGAATTATTTAACCTTAAATCCCTTTAAACATAAAGAAACTCAAACCAAACTAAAATAAATGCAAATCAAAATCAAATAAAACCATGAAATCTAATTAAAAGCATGAATAAATCCAAATCTAAATCAAGATCAAAAAGTGGTAAACCCTTTTAACATAGGTTTGACTTTTGTGGGTCCCACTAAGTCCAAGGTCAACTCACTAAAATTTAACCAAATAAAATCATTCAAAATGGTCCAAATGATAATATATTAATTTTAAATATGAATTAAAATGAATATAAATCCAATAAGGCCTTAATTAGGCTAAATAAGTCATTTGACCTAAATGGGCCTAAATGAACCATATTGGATTCAAATTTAAATCAAACAAAAATCAATCCAAATTACTTGTCTAAAATCATTTACAAATAAATATTTAAGACAAATCAACTCATTATTGAACCCAATCTAAATAATTTGGTCATTTGACCTAAATGAACTCAGACCTAACCCATTAAGTCTAAATGGGCCAAATTGAGTTCTAAACCTAATGTAAATGGAATTGATTGATCTAATGCATCCCAAATTTCTTAGATTATCATAACTGAAAAAGCAAATGCATTGTAATTGAGCCAACCACATAATTTAAATCAATTCAATTAAACCCAACCCACTTAAACTATAATGGGTTAAATATGGAATAAATCCCAGAATAATTGTAAATTCCATAAAATCCACTAATCAAAAACATCACAAAGGGTTAAATTAATGTAATTGAAATATTAATCTAATGCTAATCCACCAAATGGACTAAGCTAGGTTAACTTACATCAAAATTTTCTAAATAACATAATTGAACCCATGCTTGAACCAAACCCATTCAAATTGACCCAAACACATCAAAACCTATCCTAAGATTGGTTAAGGGGGATTGACAAATTTAAGCAACTAAATTAATAACAACTAAAATTCAAAATAATGGAATATGCCATGGCAAGAAAAGAGAGACTGAGACCAAATCCAACTCCCCCAATCTCTCATCCTCTTTGCCTATCAATCCCAACACATCTTGATAGGTGTTATGTCATTGATCATCCTTAGAGCTCAATCATCCCAGCTGACCAAGAGAAGGGAGAAAACCACAAGAGCTATTGGTCTCGATGGCAAGTCAAGAAAGAGTGATCCTCAAGAAAAATTGAACATACCCGACCTTCTTTGAGTGAAACAAAGTTGAATGCACCCATACCCTGATCTCCTCACCGCCAGGAAGCTGGAGAACGACCAAGCTCACCTAAATTCATCGTGTGTTGGTCCAAAGGTTGATCTATGATAAGGAAACCCATTTACTTTTTCCCAAAGCTTCGTCAAGCCATTCTGAAGTTATTGAGTCAACCTCGCCACCGAGATCATAGGAATCAAGGTACGTGTGGTGAAATTATTTCTATCTTCATCTATCTTTTGAGAGATAAATGAAAAGAAAATATAACCACTTGTTGGGACACCATGTAGATCCTTGAATGAGGTTGAGGTGATGATGTACTATCTCAAGTCACCCTTAGGACTCTTAAGGACTATGGGTCTTCGTATGTACCAGAGATTCTTCCCCTACTTTATATGGAAAAGTAAAGTAGGGTTTATTTTAAATCGAGTTCATTAAAATCCCTATGGAGGCAAGCCCCCATAGTTAATTAAATCCTAAAGAATGAGATTCCTTAGGAATACTCTTGATTAAAGTAAATGATCATTGTCTCTAAAGATTTTAAAGATAGGACAATCAATCAATTAGTTTATTTTTGGAAGATCAAGTGGAATTGATCAAGAGGAGGGAGTTATTATTGAAACCAAAGGAAGATAAGTAGAGGATGCTTATGATACTAGGAAGCCTAGTAAGCATCCCAAGCTATCCTATGGTTGGGCTTTATATTTTTAAAATTGAAGTGATTTATTTATTTGAGTTGAATTTTTATTAGAAATCTAGGGCTTACAATTTCGTAAAGGGAAGTAACAACCTTTGAACCTAAATCTAGGGAACTTTGGTGAGGGCCAAAGCATGACCTAAACTTAAGGTAAAAATGGGCATATGGTTTACCTCCACAAGAGAGGATAAACCACTCGACTGTTTGGACATACAACAACCTAGGGGTGGCTCCCAACTAACTCCTCCTACGATTTTAAATACATGTAGGCAAGTCAAATTATTTTGCAAGATAGCTAAGTTATTATTTATTTAGAAAGAGACTAAGTCCTTAAACACAGTCCCTAAGAGACTAGATTATGTAGGGCATGAATTCATGACTTAAATCTAATACAAATTTTGTTATGTTTTATCTTCATTTTTGGACAATTAATTTGACACACGCTTATAGGATTTGTATGCCTAATGCATGAGAAATTGGATTATGGTCCAAAATAAGCAAGAAGGAGGTGTATTTCCACCATGGCTCTCAAAGGTCAAGCCAAGTTCTCTGGCAATGGTGGAAGCCCTCCATAAGCAAGAGTGAAAAAAGATGCTTTTTATGCATGATGTGAAAACATACAACATCCAGCTAAGGGGTTGCTAATTTGTTTATCTTGATTTTATGTACTAGGCTTTAAGTGAGGTTATGAGTTATTTGTTTTTTTTATTTCTAAGTTGATTAATTGGATAGAAAATTTATTTTTTCCTAAGAGCTTAATCACATCCAGGCCATTCATAAAAGTAAGGAAGAAACTAGGAAAAATATGTCATCTTAATGCACAAGCTAAACAAACATCAAACAATTTATAAAGCTAGCGTAAAGAATAAGAGATTGATGTGGTTGGGCTCCACCACACAAACCAAAAAAGAAATTGGGTAGCCGAGCTCTACCCTTATAAAACCTGAATTATAAATAAAGTAACTACAATCAAAAAGGAATTCATGTTATGGGGGTATTCATTCTTCATTCTTCTTTCTTCATTTCTTCATTTCTTCATTTCTTCATTTCTTCATTTCTTTCTTCTTTCTTCTTTGTCCTTTCCTCTTTCTTCATTTGGTAGGTTGGAATATGGTTGCTCTAAAGGCTTCACATGGTACATAAGACATAGTATTATGATCAATGTTCATCTTAATCTCCCATTACATTCATTCTAAATCTTAAATGAAAAATTACATGAAAATAAGAAAAGTAAATCTAACTAAAACCTACAAAATAGAGATTAGCTAAACAAACCACACAATCCCAAGCATGTATATGAATAAATTGGACTTAGCACCCACACATTGGTAACAAAGTCCACCTAACCTATTTTGGATTATGCTTAGGGGTATAAGCAACCTACACAGCAAAAGCATTTATATTTTTATTACAGCACCCCTTAAGCACAATCTCCTACAAAAGATAATGATTAGACTAAGATCATCCTACCATTCAGTCTACGCACATACACCCTAACATCCAGACTAGAACATTACATCACAAAACAAAATCAAATATCAAACCATGCACCACCTTAATATAACTAGAAATGGTGACTTAGCCTAATGAGTGTGCCATATAAGGCTTGTGTGGCATGTCTTAGCTAAGCTTTAAGGTTAAAGTTTTCTAAGTATGAAAGAATTCAACTTAGAGGGCGGTTTCATTTAAATGATTTAGTTGATTTGGTTAATTTTATTTGATTATTTTGATTTGGTTTGAATGAATCTACGGTTAATTACTAAGTTGTAAAGAGAGAAAAAGAGAAGAGAACTTCTCTTTCCTCCTTTCTTTAAGTAATTTTTTAAGGCAGATTCATTAGAAATTTTTATTTAGTGAATGTTTTATTATGTATTTTAATTAATCTTAAATTTAGATTTTCTATAAATAAACTTATTCAATAAGAAAGGAATTTTAAGATTAATTAAAGTCAGCGCTCCCTCTCTGGCGATTTTGGTGACTTTGCGTTCCCCTCGATGGATTGGCCGTTCTCGGGTATTTGGCCACTTCTCTGCACGCTTCTCTCAGCTTGAGCGCACATTTGGGCTCCTCCGTATGTGACATCCTTGGATTAGAGCAATGGCGGAGGCTCTGGTCTCTGAATCGACGTAGCCTCTCGGCCTTGCACCGACTTTGCTCTCGACTCTGAGTTTTGGATCGATTGCACACTTAATGTAGCTATTAAATCATTCAAAGATGCTTTATCGGTAAGATCCCTAGCTCGAATGCTTGATTAATCTCATTTTGACTTCTTATCATGGATTAACGGTAATGTGTTCGTCGATGTTGAGAAACTTGCTAAGCCCTTCGAGTTCGCTTTGGTGGGTAAATTCTCCCTTAGGCAACTCTTGATAACATTCACACTTTCTTTCATAATTTAAAATTAACGGGTTCTTTCTCTATCATGATCGATCCGTCACATTCTTATTCAACTTTCTAATGATCTGGGTTTTCGCTCGTCGTTCTTATTTTGTGCATAATTGTCAAATGCTCTGAAATGGTCGCCCCTATTTGATGTCAAAGAAGAATCTCCCATTGTCCCTCTTTGGCTTGCTTTCCCTAACATGCGAATACATTATGTCACTCATCAAGTTTTGTTTGCTGTTGGTGGCCTTTTTGGTAGACCTCTCCAAATAGACCAAAAGCGGCCAATAGATCTAGGCCATCGTCATTATTCTCGTTGAGATAGACATCACAAAGAAATATCCCAAAGAGGTTTGGATTGGCTCAAAAATTTGGATATAGTCAAAACTCAAATTCAAAATTTTCTGTTTTACTCCTTGCAAGATTCACGGACACGACCACTCAGATTGCTTTGTGCTCCATCCTAATCTCAGGAAAAATTTACCATAGAATATGACTACCATTAATGGAACTCAGAAAACCAATACTCTAGCATACGTGCCTAAAGATACTCAAAAAGAACCTCTCCTACCTACACCTCTACATCTGGCAAACAATCGACCTTGACTAAAACAACCAATGAGGGGTGTGATGTTACCAATGGCAATTTACCTAACTTCACCCCTGCTTGTAATAATCTAGCTTCTCATGATAGCTCTTTGCTTCATTTAAATCCTACTGAAAATCTGAATGGTAGCCTCATATTGGACACCCAATTAAACAATTTGAATGGGAATCATATAATAGACCAAATCAATAATGACCCTACGGTTTCAGAACATATTGAGAAAGATATTTGTATTACGAATGGTGCCAAAACTTCCACATCTATTTCCTTTCAGAGTGATATCCAATTGATCCCAATTTCTCATACTCTATCCGATATGGAAGAAGGTGAAATCCCTTCTTCTAAATCATTGATAGATTCTTCTACTATTCCGGAACCCATAAATCAATCTCTTTTTGATGGAGATAATTTGGATTCTGAGAGACCCTTTCAAATTGTTAAAAACAAAAAACCCTTCAAAGCAAAATTTTCTAATAATAACCTCTCTAGAATCTCGCTCTTCTTCCACCCCACACAATGTGCCATCATTTCTCTCCTTCTTTCCTTTCTCCTTTTTTACTTTTCCCTTTTGGTTGTCCCCATGATTAATTTTCTTATTTGGAATATCAGGGGTTGTGGGTCTCTTCCGTCAGTCGTGTTAGAGTCTTTGTCATGTTCATAATATCAAGTTACTTGTTCTTATTGAACCTTTCATTAATTCCTCTAAGATTGCTTTTGTCTAGATCCCTTGGCTTTCATAATTTCTTCTTCAATCTTAATAATAAAATTTGGTGCTTTTGGCACAACTCCATCACCATTTCCATCATTGATAATCTTGACCAATTGGTTAATGTCAAAATCTCCTTAGGTGACTTATCGACTTTTGGCTCTTTTATCTATGCCTCTTGTAATAGAGCTAGTAGGAACATCCTTTGGAATCACTTATGCACCTTTGCCTCTAACCTTCCACTGGTTGGTTGGAGGTGATTTTAATACTATCATAGCTAGTTACGAAGAAGGAGAGGATGTTCTCTAACCTTCATTCCATGGAGGACTTCTCAAATATGACCCTTGATTGCAATCGATGACATTGGTTTCACAACTTCAACTTGGCACAACTCTAGGCTTTGGCAGCGTCTTGATAGGGCCCTCTTTAATTCTCTTTGGATCAATAAATGGTCTTCTACCACTGTTGAGCATTTGAGTAGAACTTTGTCTGACCATGCTCCTCTCTTGATTTCCTTCAATCCCCCCCAAACCCGTCACTCCCCTCCTTTGATTTCAAAACATGTGGACCCAACATAGTGACTTCACCAATGCTATCACTATTGGATGGCCCCTATTTCTCGGATAATTACGTTCAAGGTATGACTGTCTATGGCTTAAGCTCAAAAGATTAAACAAAATCTTAATTGGTGGAACAAACACATTTTAAAATCTTTTCACAAATCTTAAAGCTATGGAACAAGAGGTTTGTTCTCTTGAAGATCTTTGTCTCAAGATCCTAGTAAACTTGAGGAGTTGAACATTGCCAAGAATAACTTGCTTAATTATCAAAACATGGAAGAAACCTATTGGTGTCAAAAGCCACAAGCAAACATATTCGAAGGTGTGAAACACCGGTACTTTCATGCCATTTGTAATAAGCGGAAAGCCTTAAACTTCGATTAAGAAAATTAAGAACTCTAATGGTGAATGGATAACCAGATAACAATGATATTAAGGATTACGTCATTCATCATTTCCAAACTTTATTAAATTCTAAGCCCGTTGCTAGATACTTTATCAAACACCCATCTTATTCCTTCTATGATTAACTGAGGATAATCATTTACTCACTATGTGTCCTTCCAGAGGAGATTAGTAATACTCTTAAGAACATGAACACGACTCTATTCTTTGGTGATGGCTATCGACCCACTTCTTTCAATTGTTGGCCATTTATTAAAACCGATTTAGTTAATCTTTGTTATTGATTTCTTTGATGGCGGTCCATTCCCAAATACTTTTCAACTTCTATTATCCTTATTCCCAAAACTAACAATCTGAATCTTGGGGTGATTTTAGACCGATTAGTCTTTGCACCTTTTTTCAAAAACTCATTGCTAAATTAATAAATAATAGGCTTAGCCCTTTGCTTCCTAAAATCATCTCCCCTAATCAAACTAGTTTTGTTAAACATAGAACAATATCGGATAATATTCTTCTCGCTCAAGAAATGGTTCATGATATTGATATCAATTCTAGAGGAGGCAACATCTTATTCAAACTGGACATCACTAAAGCCTTTGATAATCTTTCATGGGACTTTCTCTTTCAAATCTTGAATTTGTTTGGTTTTTTTGATAGTTTTATCCGGATTATAAAAGATGTATCACGAATGCGGTTTTGGTTATCATGAATGGTGAGTCCATAGGTTTCTTTCCTTCTAGCCATGGTTTGAGGCAAGGTGACCCACTATCACCTTCTCTTTTTTATCATCGCTATTGAATACTTGTCAAGGAGCCGAATGATCTTTTCTAATAAGCCTAATATGTCTTTTAAAACTCATGGAGGTTTCCCTATTTCTCATCTTAGCTTTCGATGATTTTATTATCTTAAGTTCCATTCAACATGTTAAAACCATCAAGAACCTTCTCAATGATTTTGGTAAAGTTAGTGGTCTTTTTCTTAATGAAGGAAAATGTTGTTTTATTCCTTCAACTAAGATTCCTCCTAATAGACTTAACCAAATATCCAGAATTACTAATTTTAAGAAAAATCAACTCCCTCTTAATTACCTTGGAGCTCCGCTTTTCAAAGGCCATAAAAGATCACACCTTTTTGATGATCTAATTCAAAAAATTTCTAACAAAATTTCGGTTTGGGAATTTCATTTACTCTCTTTGGTGGTAGGCTTACCTTGATCAAGAGCACTCTAAATTCCATGCCCATATACCTTCTTCAAACCATTGTGCCTACCTCTATCATAAGCAATTGGCGTCTCTTAAACAAATTCTTCTAGGGAACCAATACATCCTCTAAAAGAATGCCTGGTCATCCGGTCTAATAGTTGTGGTACTCTTGAAGAGGGAGGTCAGGATGTAAATCCATCAAAGAAGTTATCAATGCCTTCTCCTACAAACTTTGGTGGAACTTTAGGAGCAAAAATAGTCTTTGGGCGAATTTCATGACTTCTAAATATTGCCAGGGTAAACATCCTCTCATTTGTCCTTTTAAATCGGGCAATTCTCCTGCTTGGAGAAGACTTTGTTCTATCAAATGGGATGCAGAATCCTTAATTTTTTGGGGCATAAACTCAGGCAATTCTTTTTTTTGTCAAGACAACTGGAGTGGTTGGCTCCATTGATGACTTACTCTACACTCACTCCACCTCAGATATTAGAGTTAATTCATTCGGCAAAACCACATGTGGAACACTAGTAAGATTACGATTCTATTCCTTCCACTTTCTTAAATATGATTACTTGTATTCCTATCACTCTAACAATCATGATCAGATTATCTTTAAGTTATCTCATAATGGGGATTTCAACCTTAAAAATGTGTGGATTCACATTAAAGACAATCAGGATTCTTCTATTGTGTTCTCCAAAATTTGGAATAGCAATATCCCCTCTTCTTTTCTGTTCTTGGTATCCTAAAAAACTTTATTCTGTTGACTCTTTGTTGTGGGGTAAAGGGTTTTATTTACCCTCTAAATGTCAATGTTGTTCCCATATTGAGAATGTTAACCATGTTTTGTTAATGAGACTATTGCCTCTAAAATTTGGATTTGGTATGACAATCTATTCAACACTATCAATTTTAATTGTTCTTTTACTTTATATCAACTTCTTGAAGTTTACTTTGACAATGCAATTAAAGGTCATATTAAAATCATAATCACCATTACTCTTATTTGGTTCATATGGATGGACCGAAATGAAGCTAAACATAGTGGGATTCGTATGAATCACATGAGGATTATTGCTAGAACTAAAAACAAAATTTGTGACTTATTTAAAGCTAATTTAATCCATCACAAGCATTTTAAAGGCTGTAAATCTGTCGCTAATAAATTGGGCCTCAACCTTTCAGACCAGTCTTACTATCGAAATGATAGAATGGTTTTTTTGGAAAAAACCTCTTGATCATATTATTAAAATTAATACTGATGGCTCTGTCTCTCATAATGGCTCGGGTTGTGGAGGCATTTTTAGGGATTCTAAGGGTATTATTCTATGTGCATTTGCTTATCCCCTTATTTCTAGCACTATTCCTTATACTGAGCTTATGGCTGTCCACAAAGCTCTAGAAATTTGTCTTCAAAATGACTGGCTCAATATTTGGATAGAGGTGGGCGCCTACTCTTGATTGACCTTTTAACTTCTACTAATATGAGCAACGCTTGTTTGTACTACCTCCTCAAGCAAACTAGGGCTCTTCTCTCTCAACAATTTTACCATCACTCATGTTTGGCGTGAAAGCGTGTATGCTTGATTACCTTGCAAATCAGTGCGAGATTAGAAAGATCATCCTCTTTAATCAATTTACATTACCCAAATACTGCTTAGTTAACTTGGACAATTCGCTTCCTTACCTCAGAATTTAACTCTCCTCTTCGTCTCTCTTCTTTCTGGTTTTCTGTTCCCTTGTGTCCTAACTCTCCTTGACATTTTTCTTTTACTTCTGGGAGTTATATTTTACTTCATTTTTTCATGATGAGGACATTTGGTTTTTTTTCTTTACTTATCATCCTCGATGTTGTTTTACGGAACTGGACCCCATTCATCATGCCATTTCCTATTTCAGCAAGGTTTCTTTGGTGGAATCTTGCTGTGGGGTGCTTTCTTCCTTTCCTCTTGCTACTATCGATGTTCTTTGCAGGCTTTCTCACAGGATACTGCTGACCTTCTTACCCTTAATGGCTAACTTATGTTGCAATAGTTGCTCTAATGGGAGTGACTCTCTGATTGCCCGGATTATTTTTGGCTGGGTTGCTGCTCATTTCTGGGTGGCTGTGAATCATATCTACAGTCTTTGTTTATATTATAATCCTGCATCTATTGGTGCTCTTGCCTTCTTGGATTGGAGTGCTATTTACATTAGTGTGGTATCCGATGTTACCTGCTGTCGCTTAAGATTTTGATGGATTTGGTTTATCCGATGTTATTTCTGGCTATCTTAACCTGCTATAATATCCCTTTAAGTGCCGCAGTATGCATCACTATGTCTTATCAACTTCTACTTGATCATAAACTATGGTTGGTATACTCTCAATGACTGTTATTTTGGCAAGCCTGTGGGGTATTTCTCCAAGGATTGTGAATTGAATAGGGATATTATTGCTGCTGTTATGAATGTTCCTTATGTTGTAGTTTTTCTGAGGCTGATTTGGTTCCTTGAGGCTTCTATCAATCTTGCTATCTCTGGTTTTGTTTTCCAAGCGCAGCAAGCTTGGATTTTCTCAATGGATCATTATCCTGCATTTGCTGTGATTGTGGGTAATTTTGTATTCACTGATTTTTGGTTTTCTGATTTTCCTTGTCCAAAGAAGATGCCAACATCGGATTATTGTTTGTCCTCTGTGGTCTTCTCTCCATTTGTTATGTTGTGAACATGCCTTTTTTAAATATCCTTTTTTGTTATGCTGGAAGGGCATCAATGGTTTATCTTATAAGAATAATGGGATTATTGGCAATCCTATTGGTTATTATTGTCACTATCCTTGGCAATGTTGGATTATGGTGATTAAGCACCCTGTTACTGATTTGATTTCTCTGAATGTAATTTGCTTGGGGTGGGGTGCTATTCATTATCTATCCTTTCATTTACTTATATATAATTTTGGGTGGCCACCGGGTTATCTTCGCTTTATTGGTCATCGGATTGTGTCCGGGTTCGGTTTACTATGTTCAACTTATTGTTGCTGATTGCTTGGTGGACTTTGCTTTGAACCCCCTTTTTGGTCTCTTAGTTTCTTATCATCGGACTAATGTGATCTATCATATCTGCTGCTATTTCTTTCTTCCTCTCTCTGATAAACCTGCATCTGCTTCGCTTATATTGGATGGGAGGCATTATGACATGCTAGCTGGTTTTTGTTGTTTTGATTGTTTCATGTCCTGGAAATTTCTTGGCTTGGTTTATCTAGCCACCCTTGTTGGCTCCTTCTATGTTGGCTTCAAGATTTCTAGGTCCATCGTCAAAGAAAACAATTACCGCCTGATGCTCGATGGTGATGGTTTTGAGATTGCCCTGTTGTGGCCTTCAAGATAACTGCTTTTATGGCCTAATATCTACTATGATTGGGAGGTTTTATGGCCAATCTGTAGTCCTTCCCTGCTCGAATGTTGCCGCCTTTCATTGTTCTCTTGGCTATTTTTGCTTTGGTTATCCATTATCCTATCTTTTTGTATTCTATTTTACATTGTTGCATTACTTGTTTTACTATTGGGGTTGATGCTGCGTGCTATTTTTTTACGGTTGTTCATCTCCGAATGTTGTAATTTGCATTACTGTCTCTATTCCTATCTCGGTCCAGCTTTGGTTTGTGCGCTTTTTTGAGTCATTCTATTCGAAAGAGTGGTGTTATGGAAAGTTCGCCTTTTGTTGTCTTATTCTCTGCTTATCTGTTGTGGATTATCCAATTTTGACCCAGATGTCGCCATGGGAGGTGTAGCTCTAAATGTCCTTACTTGTTGTTAATTTTGGTTGGTTGTAGCCCTTTTTCCGTCGAGCTCGCCTTCCTTTACAATTGTCTTTCTCCAATTACTCATATGGACAAAAAAAGGGGTTGTTTCGCCCTAAAAGTTTCAATTATATATCTTATGATGGGTAGGTCCGAACTATAAGATCATTGACTTGATTAGCATGATCGAAAGCAAGTTATCTCATCTGTGTTTTTTTTGGTGGTGGGTTTATATGTCGGTTTCACTTGGATATGAGGCTCTAGCTAAGATGACTAATTCCCTATGTTTATATACTCTCATGTCGATGACTATATTGCTGATATCTTTCTTGAATGAGACAACTTACCATTGAGCTCTTTGCAAGTACCTCTCTATTTTAGATATGATTGTGTTTAGGATTGCAGGTAATAAAGTTCATAAGACTATCAACAACCGGGTGTTACCTCCTCACGTTTGTTGGCTATGATGGTCGATGTTTTCACTCCCTTTTGGTATGGTAGTAGCTCATGTGATGTAACCCTTCTAATGAAGTTTGGATGCTCAATTTTGCATCCGCCAATTTGGTGTGATTGAGCTGAGCCTTCTTTATCAACTTTCCTATTATCGCTCTCAATTTTATTGTTTTCATTCATCTCTCTATTTGTATTATTTTACTTGCTGTAATCTCCTCTCTTGTGTCACTTTGCAGGTGATTCTCCCTTGTTCTCTTGTAGGTTTGCTCCATATTACCAAGCTCTCTTACAACCATCAGAGGATTGGCCTTAATCTTCCTTTCGATTATTATGTTAGCCATATTATATCTTTTGATTGCTTTAATGTTCTCTTGCTTTTGGATGTACTTAGATGGGGATTTACTCCTCATGCTGATTGTAGCTCTTTGAGCAGTAGATTTGGAGTTTATCCTCTTTAAGGATCTTGTAACTTTTTTTTGTGGCAATAAATACCCCCGTATAATGGGGTTTCCTTAAAAAAAAAATATTAATTAACTTGAATTATTATCACAAAACACACAACCCTTTATTTCTTTCCAACATGTTTAACATGCATATGGATGAACCCTAATCTATACATGCAAATGGAAGTGTTAGCACACCTTGATGATGAAATGATAAGAGATGTTTTTTAGAAAGAATTTGGAATGTTTCATGTTTGCATGTTTTTGTTAAGTAGAAAAGAGAGGGATTCTTTTATCCATTAAACAAATGCACATTTTGCATGTATGAAAGACATCAGTGAGTACAGTGCCATTATTTTCTACACTAGGGGAGTAAAGTACAAGACTTACTTGGGGCTACTTAAAGCCTCGTAACCACAAGGTGACCAGACTAATATACCATTTTTCTTAAATACATGTGCATGTATAAAAATAAATAAATGAAAAAGAGTCATGCAAAATATTTTTAAGTTTGATTTGGTTATGCAATTTACATATGTAAATGTGAAGTTTCTTCTTAAAGGTTAACATATGAATGAATAGGAATGGATTTAAGCAAGTGTTGTGTTGTTTTCAAATGAACTATACACATTGCAAATCCTATTCAAAACTATGTTGAAAGAGAAGAGAAGGAAAAGTCGCATAATGCACATCTTATGTTGTATTCACATGCAAGCTTATAAGTTATTATAAGTAGCATACCTTTCATTTGTCATCTTTGATTTATAGTTTTTGAAAATAAGTTTGGATTTAATAGTGATAATAGCCATTCATATTCTTACTTTAGCCAAAACATGCAATTTGATATAAAGGAAATATTTCATTTTAATTTATTTTCAAAAGACATGAATGCATGATTTCATATGACATACACGATTTAGCACGCTAGGAAAAAAAATAAAGTGATGTAAGCATGTAACTTCATTCACCCTAACTAATTCCTAAAGATAATCCTATGGAATAAGATCATTTAAAGTGAATAAAAGTTATTTAAAGAGATTTTCTTTTAATTTTGAGTTTGATTTGATTTTAGAAAATGTGAAAAAGTTTGTTGTTCCTAACCCATAGTTTAATTTTTGAACCATTAGAATGATTTTATGTTTTGCTTTGGTTAAGGTATGAATTAAGTTCATTAATTACCTCTCACCTGCACCTCCTTAACATAATTAACCTAATAATTATGAGCTAACATATCATATGCAACCACATTAAATTTAAATCAGCAATGTACCCTAAGAAAGAAAGAGCCTAATGTAATTGGCTCACAATTATTGATTAATTAAGCTAAAGCGTTTAATTAAGTACTTTCATAACCTTCCCACACATGTGAGTTGCAAATGATTTCCTTAAACTTACTTAGGTTATTGAACACCTAAGTATCTACCCAGCAAAGGATTGATTAAGTTCAGATTGATTTTGAAAATTTAATTAAGCTAATTAAGTAGATCATTAGTGGATTAATCCTTAATTAGGTTTGGATTAAGAAAGAAAGGGGTTTAGGGAATAGCTTAATGATAATATTCCAAAATTATTCTGAAAACCTCCTGACCTATTAAATAATGTTAATTACCTTAACTAAGTGATTAAACCATTATTCCCATGCTTAATTACCCTTAATTACATTAAGAGAGTGATTAGGGATTCATTGATTGATTTTCCTAATTAACTCAGTAAAAAATTCCAAAAAAATTAGGGGAGGTGGAGGTCATCCCCCAAAACATGCCTAAGAAGTTTGGAATTAATTAATGAAATGATTAGGGAGTAATTCAGGTTATTAATATTTTAATTAAATCCTAATTAAGAAAAATTCATTGTTCAAAATCAATTAGAAATAATTTTATATTATTTCTCACTAAATTTTCTTTAAACAGAGCCCTTATTCAGATTTTTCTAATTTTTCTACATTTAATTATGAATATTTAAAGTTTCAGTGATTAAGGATAATTAAATAACTCTAATTATGTAACTAATCCCATCTGTGCCATGTGGACCGCTAACGCGGTGCGCGCTTTCCATATGGTGCAATGGGATTGGTTATTTAAGTTATCAAATCAGTTGCACAGTCGGTGCTACGTATTTTCTCCTTGGATTGTCTGATCAAAGATCGGACGGTCAGTATTAAACCCACAATTTCTAAAGGGATTAATCACTTGATCTAGATCGTTTAATCAAGACTGTCCATCCAAAACATGTGGGATGGATGATCCATGATTCATCCTTGCCCTCGCATGCAGGAGACAGTGATCGTCCATCCTCTAAGGCTTGATCTGAGCTCACTTGAGCTCGGATTGAGTAGGATTGAACACACACCATCTAAGAGTAAAGAGAAAGACATCCAACTATGTAATTCACTTGGGATTAAAGTTCCCTTCATAAAGGATCAAAGAATTATATACCTAAGCTCGATTTTGAAGCATACCTTGCCAGAGGCTATCACCGGCACTCCCAACTGTCGAGGTAGCTTTGTCTAGAGGAGACAAAGCCCCGTTGAAAGTTTGAATGTTTGAGGTGAAGTGGATCTTTCTATTTGCTAAAGCTTTCTTCAAAGGCTTGGGGCTTTGGTCTAGCTCCCTCTTTCCATGGCTTAGATGCTCAGAACTTGACTTGGGTGAGCTCGATTGGGTCCTTTGATGGTGCTTGTAAGAGGAATTGGCTTTTGGTGGAGTGATGAATGAGTTGGAATTTCTTCCTACCTCCCCTCTTTTCAGCTTAAGGAAATAGAGAATGGAGGATTAGGAAGAGCTTGGGGATTGCTTTAGAGAGCTTGGGGAGCTTGGCTTAGGTCTCTCTGGCTCAATCGATTGCAAGTGATGTCAATTGGAATGAAATTAGGGGGAGTATATCTCCCCTACTTGGATCTGATGGTCGTGAGCTATCCTTCTATTTTGATCAAATTGATCACATGAAATGGGTTTGTTAGGCTGTTATGAATGCCATGTGATTCTGTTTTAGCATAGAAGAGTAGTGGAGGAGTTTCCTATGTGTTAAATGAGGTTATGTGTTGATTCCATATGCTCATTTTCCATTGGGTGGTCAGTTTTGGCCTTGGGTTGGGTTTGGCTGACCCAAACCCATTGGGTCATTTGCACCACACTCATTAGTGTCCATTTGGTCCACTAAGAGGGTGTCAAGTGGCCATGAAGAGGATTTAACGAAATTCCAAGTAGAATTGGCCATAGGTTACCCCTTCACCTAGGGGTTGTGGCAAAAAATTTAATTATATATATATTCCTGCCTTCATCTATCCCCTTCTTTTGTAAAAGAGAGGATAAATGAAAATAGAAATATATTAAAAAAACACCTCATCGAGATACCACATAGATCCGCAGATGTTCTTATTAGGGTGATCGAGATATTGAAGAGAGGCATATTATCTCGAAAGATAGAAGTCACCACCCTACAATGGACCAAATCACCTTAATAAGGACTCCTAAGGATAATAGGTCTTCAGAATGTGCCAGATATTCTTCCCCTATTTTATATGGAAAAGTAAAGCAGTATTTATTTTAAACTGGGTTCATTAAGTTCCCTACAGGGTAAGCCCACATAGTTAATTACATCCTAAGGAACAAGATTCCTTAGGAATACTCTCAATTAAGGTAAATGATTATTGTCTCCAAAGAATTTGAAAGTAGGACTATCAATCGATTGATTTATTTTTAGAAAGTCAAATGGGATCGATCAAGAGGAGGGAGTTCCTATCGAAGCCAAATGAAGATAAGTATGGGATGCTTAGGATAATGGAAGCCTAGTAAGCACCCCAAACTACCCTATGGTTGGGCTTTACATTTTTGAAATTGAGTTTATCTATTTGAGTTAGATTTTTATTTAGAATTGTATGGCTTATAATTCCATAATACAAGGTTATGGAAATGCCTAAGAGGAGAGGATTTATGCTCGTGGCCCACAAAGGGAAGTAGCAACCTCATAACTGAAATCTAGGGATCCATGGCGAGGGCCAAAAGCATGACCTAAATCTAAGGAAAAAATAGTTATTTAGTTTACCTCGACAAGATAGGATAAACCACCCGACTGTTGGACTTACAACCGCCTTGGGGTGGCCGCCAACTAACTCCTCCTACGATTTTAAAACATGTAGGCAAGTCAAATGCTTTTTCAAGATAGCTAAGCTGTTGTTTATTTAGAAAGAGATTAAGTCCTTAAAAACACTCCCTAAGAGACTAGATCATGTAGGGCATGATTTAATGACTTAAATCTAATGCAAATTTTATTACATTTTAATTTTATTTTGGACAATCAATTTGAAACAGGCTTTGGGATTCATATACCTATTGCATGAGATATTAGATTATGGGCCAAAATCAGCAAGATAAGGAGGTGTGTTTTCACCATGGCTCTCATAGGTTAAGCCAAGTTCTTTGGCAAAGGTGGAAGCCCTCCAATCAAGAGTGAAACAATATGCTTTTTATGCATGATGTGAGAAAAGGAAGTACAACATCCAGGTAAGGGGTTGCTAATTCTTTTATCTTGTTTTATTGCCTATGCTTTAGGTAAGGTTGAGTTATTTTTCTTTAGTTTGAATTGATTATGTTGGATAGAATATTTATTTTCCTAAGAGCCTAATCTTCATCCAAGCCATACATCAAAGCTAGGAAGAAACTAAGAAAATATGTCATCTTAATGCACAAGATAAACAAACATCAATCAATTTATAATACTAGCATAATAGAATAAGAGGTCATTTATGGTCAGGCTCCACCATACAAACCCAAAAAAAAAATTCGGTAGCTGAGCTCTACCCTTATACAACCAAGATTACCAATGAATTAAATACAATCAAGAAGAAATTCATTGTTATGGGGTCTTCATTTCTGTATTCTTCTTTCTTCTTTCTTCTTTCTTCATTTGGTTGGTTGGAATGTGGTTGCTCCAAAAGATTCACATGGTACATAAGGCATAACCTTATAACCAATGTTCATCCTAATACCCCAAAACAATCATTCCAAATTCCTAATTGCAAAATTACATGAAAATAGGAAAAAGGAAATCTAACTAAAACCTGCAAAATAGAAATTAGCTAAACAAACCATACAATCCCAAGCATGTATATGTATAAATTGGACTTAGCACCCCACAAATGGGTAACCAAGTCCACCTACCCTATTCTGGATTATGCTTAGGGGTTTAAGCACCTGCATAGCAAAAGCAATTTTACATTTTTTATTGCAGCACCCATTAAGCATAATCCCCTATAAAAGATAATGATTAGACTAAGATCGCTCTACCATTCACTCTACACACATACACCTTAACATCCAGACTAAAACCATAATATCACAAAACAAAAGAAAAATATCAAACCATGCACTGCCCTAACCTAAAGCTAGAAGTGGTCACTTAGCCTAAGGTGTGTGTTATTTAAGATTTATGTAGTATGCTTAGCTAGGCTTTAAGGTTGAAGTTTTCTAAGTATGAAAATTTTCAACTTAGAGGATGGCTTCATTTAAGTGATTTAGTTGATTTGGGTTGATTTTATTTTGTGATTTGATTAGATTTGAATGAACCTAGAATTAATTACTAAAAGTTATAAAGAGAGAAAAAGAGAAGAAAACATCTCTTTCCTCCTACCTTAAGTAATTTCTAAGATAGATTCATATTTAATTTTTGTTTAGTGAATATTTTATTGTGCATTTTAATTAATCCTAAGTTTATATTTTCCCTAAATAAACTTATTTAATAAGAAAGACATTTTAAGCTTAAGGAAAGTGAAATACAATAACAATTCACACATCACATCACTTCTTTCCCAACATGTGTAACATGCATATGGATGAACCCTAAGCATATCTATACATGCTAATGGAAATGTTTAGCACACCTTAATGATGAATGCTATGAGAATTTATTTTAAAAATTTGGATGTTTTTATGATGCATGATTTTGTTAAGTAGAAAAGGGTGATTCTTTTATCCATTGTTCTATGCACATTTACAAGTATAAAATACATAAGTGAGTCATTAGCATGTAAGGTACACAAGACCTACTTAGGGCTACTAAAGCCTCACAACCCCAGGTTGTCCAGACTAATATACCACTTTTCTTAAATGTGCATGTACAAAAAAAATGCATGGAAAGAGAATCATGCAAAAGTTTATGCTTGTTTGATTGGTTTGTTTATTTAGTTTATATGAGTGATGTGGAATTCCATCTTAAGTCATGGCATAGGAGTGTATAGGAAAGGATTTGAGCAAGTGTTATGTCCTTTTCAAATGGGCTATACACTTTGCAAATCCTACACAATTCTATGCTAAGAAAAAGAGGGAGAATCACATAACACATTTTATGCTATTCACATGCAAGCTCATAAGTACTTATAAATAGCATACCTTTAGTTTTGATGTTTAATTCATAAGTTTTAAAATAATTTTTTAGATTTAATAGTGATAATAGCCATTCATATCTTTACTTTAGCCAAAAACATGCAATTTGACATAAAGGAAACATTTCATTTTTAATTTGATTTTTAAAAGGCATGAATGCTTGATTTTCATATGACATAGACATTTATCATGCTAGGAAAGAAATAAAGTGATGAAAGCATGTAAATACATTCACCCTAATTAATTCCTAAAGAAAATCTTATGAAATAGAATTATTTGAAGCAAATCAAATTTATTTTAAAGAGATTTTTAGTTTTTTTTTAGTTTGATTTGAATTTAGGAAATGTAAAAGAGTTCGCTAGTCCTAACTCACTTCCCACATGTGTTTGTTTTTTAGTTTAATTTTTTGGTGATTATATCAATTTTATGTTTTGGTATGGGAGAGGAGACCTCATCACTTACAAGATAAGCTCGACAGCTCAAATCGAGCTCAAACTCAACCCACACCATCAAGAGGTAAAAGGATTAAGATCTAATGGTCAAATTCTCATGAGGCGAAACTTTCTTTCCAAAAGGAACAAGAAAAATTCAAACTATGCTCGCTTTGAGTAAGTACCGAGGCTATCACCGCCTCCCAGTAGTTTCGGGTTTAGAGATGAATTGTTGAAGATTTGAGGCTTTGGTATTGGGTAGATCCTTTTATTGGCCAAGGTCACCTTCAAATGGATTCATCTATGGTCTAGACACTACCTCCCTTGCCTTTGAAACTTGGTAGAAGCTTTAGATCAACTCGATTGACTCCTCTGAAGATGCTTGCAAGAGGAATTGAGTTGATTTTGTGTATTGAGTAAGTTGGAAATATGGTGGAGCTCCCCTATTTTTGATTTGAAGAAACTGAGAAATGGAAAAATTGGAGAAGGCTTTAGGAAGCTTGGGGAGACTTGCAATTGCTTGCTCTGAGTTTCCAAGCTTCAATTGAGTGTGAGAGTGTTGGATTGAAGTGAATTAGGGGGAGTATATATCCCCCTAGGTGAATCGAATGGTCTAGCTTCACTTTTCCATTTTGATCCAATTCACCCTATGCAATGGGTTTGTTAGGCCATTTAAGGTTGCATGTGGTTCGATTTTGGCTAGAGGGGGAAGTGGAGAAGTTTCCATGTGCAAAATAAGGTGTGGGAGTGATTTTTATGTGCTTGTTTTCAAGTGAGTGGTCAGTTTTAACTTTGGGTTGGGTTTGGCTGACCCAAACCCATTGGGTCAAGTGCACCATGCTCACTAGTGTCCACTTGGTCAACTAAGAGAGTGCTAAGTGGCCACTAGAAGGATATGGCCAAATTCCAAGTGGAATTGGCCATAGGTTACCCCTTGTCCTAGAGGTAAAATGGTCACTTGGCTTGGATTTCAGTTTGAATATGTTTGGTATGATTGAAAAATGGGTTATGCCAAGTCTCAATGAATTTGGAGTTGGTTTGATATGATTTGGCTCATGTTGACCCATTTAGGTCAAAATGGGTCAACTTCAAGTTGACCAATTGGTCAATGCCAAACCATTGGTCAAGTTCATATGACCATATGAATTGATTTGGTATCTTTGTTTCCAATCAAATTAGTTTATATTTGGATTTGGTTCAGTTGATTTCATTTAGGTCAAATGGGTAATGTTGACCAATTTGACCCATTTTACCAATTTAGGTTAGGTCATGGGTTGGTTTAGGTTTCATTGATTATTTGAAATGTATTGGTATCTTTATTTCCAATCAATTTTGGTTTAGTTTTATTTTGGCTCAATTTGACCTTTTAAGTCAAGTTGTCACAAATCTAAGTTGGGTCTAGTTAATCGAGTTTTGGCAAGTTCAACAAGTGATTTGGAATGAACTTGACCCATTGGTTTCAATCTATTTGGCTTAGATCAAGTTTTACACATTTTACTTTTTAGATCAAGTTGGGTCAACTCTATCTTAGGTTAGGCTCAAATGATGACTTGGTCAATTTCAAACATTGTTAATGAATGAGTTTTGATCAATGGTTTCAATCAATTTGGCCTATAATAAATTTTGGTTAGTTTAGGTTTCATTTTGGCTTTGACTTGATCAACCCCAGTTTAACTTTGCTAATTTGAGTGATTGATCAACTCATGATGATTGTTGCTCAAAATGTGAGGTTTAGTTGGGCTTAGTTCAATCCAATTTGGGTAGGATTAGAATTTGGCTCAAAAGGGTTACGTTAGGTCATTTTGGGTCAAGTGAGCCTAAGTTGGTCAATTGAATTGATCAAGGCTTGAATCAAGTTTGATTGAGCTCACGTATGGACTTATGATTGAAATATGAATCCATTTGCAAGTGGTTTGAACTCAAATGGGGTTTGATTCATTTGATAATTTCAAGTTCAAAGAGTGAACATGAGTTTTACGGGTTTGATTTTTTGAATTTAGTTTGGTTTGATGATTGGAGTTTGTATTTATACTTGGATTCATGATTGAAGGATTGAATCATGAAGAAAAATCAAGAGTTTGGCTTGATTTGAATTTGATTTGGCTAAGTTCAAGAATTTGACTTGAAAGGCTTAGGTTGAATTTTATTGAATTTGAGTTTGAGTTTTGAATTGATTTTGGATTTGAATTTATATTTCATTTATATTTGTGAATATAAATGAGAATATAAATGGGTTATGAGAAAAGTTCTTGAATTTGAATTGATTTGGAGTTGATTTTAAGCTAAGTCCATAAGATGAAATCAAGATGACTTAGGAAAGATTTTTTTAGAATTTGGAATTCGATCATAAGCTTCAATCATTTGGAATTGGTTCATGATTTGAGAAAAATCAATCAAGTTCGAATTGATTTAAGATTTGAAAAAATCACTCAAGTTGGAATTGATTTGAGTTTGACTTAAAAGAAGGAAGAGAGGATTTGGTTCAAACTATGAGGTAGGCAAATTTTTTTAACACCCCTAAGGCATGACCTATTCATATAACTAACTCTTCTAAGTATCTAGGGCTAGGTTGAGTGTCTGCCTAATCACTAGATGTGTCTTAATACTAAGGAACTCTTAAAGTCTAAGAGAAGTCCTCACAAAGATGGAGGTGAGAGCTCATCCTAAAATGAGGTCAACAAAGGGCCAATAAGTGTGTTGACTAACGCATAAGCACATTGGTGTTAATGAGATGATCAACAACAAATGATCATAAGCAACAGAATGATCTACAACCCAAGGTGTAGAAATGAGCTTAGTGCAATGTGACTCTACTCATCGGGACATAAGAGTGTGAAGGAGGAATCCACTGGATGAGTATGTGAACCTTCCACTGAGAAACAGTTCAAATCATCCACAAGGGGATGAGAGGTTTGAAATCAGATTAGAATTCAAGATCTGGGGAACTGAGAAAATTTGTTTCAAATGAAAGTAAAAATTCACAATGTGTTATTTTGATTTTTGAGATGATCAGATGTCGATTGAGGCTAAACCTAACTCAAATCACAATTCTAGAAACAAATAGACTAAAACCAAAGGGATTTTTTATGAAAGTAAGAAACAAAAGGGACTGATCTTCCAAAAAAGGAACCACTATGATCGGTGGGCAACAAATTGATAGGGTCACTTTGATGAATCCAAACTTGGGAACTCAAGAATTTCATTTTAAATTTGTTTTGATGGATTTTGAATGGATTGATGGGGCTTTGAATAGTTATCTAAAGAGAATAGAACCACCAAAAGTTTTGAACAATGGTCAAGTTTAAGAAGGGGACTCACCAAAAAAAAACCATTTTAATTTAAGATTGAGTGAATGCCACTAGGGGACTTAAATTAGCTCAAAGATACTCAAGATTGATTCCATTTTTAGTTTATTTTGATGGATTGTTAGTTTGTGATGGATCACACTAAAAAGGAGCTTATATTAGCCTAGACCTATCTTAGATTTATTGAACCAAAGGGAGTAGCTTCCCGATCGATGGGAGAACTATCTGACCAAAGGAGTGACTTTCAATTTGCAATGATCAATTTAAGGGAAAAAAGCTTGAGGAATCACATCTTCAACTACAAAAGACCACTGGGGTGATTGGTTACTTTGGGCAATAAATCAAACCCGACCTAGGGCTGCCCGTCAGTTTGTTCAGTCATGCTAGAAAGAATGCATCATAGTCTTACATATTCCAAAGCGGAATGATTGTAGGGTAACCTGCTTGTGGCAAATAGATTGAACCCAACCTATGGGCTAAGAACTTGTTAGTGAGTACCAGCCTTGGGATTTATCTAAACTCAGGTAGTCAGGCAATTCCTATAGGGAGTTCTGCTGACATTACCCTAAAGATAGGATGCCTACTTAGGAAATGGGGCCCTTTGGGGCTTGAATTCTAATCCTCAAGTGAATATATTTTGTTTATTTTTTTTAGTTTATTTATCGTGGACCCTATTAGTTTACGAGGGATCAAACTGAGAATGAGCTTATATCAGCCTAGACCTATCTCAAATTTATTAAACCAAGGGAGAAGCTGCACATCCGTTGAACAAATTCTCTAACCACAAGGGTGGATACTAGGAAAGGAGGACTGTCCAATCCAAAAGTAACCCGGGTAGTGTCTAAATGGGGTCGCAAAGGACATGATCCAAATAGAGTACCCACGGGGAGAGGGGCCGCTAAAAGCTTGATATCCAAAACCCTGGAGAAGATAATATCATATATATCAAATAGGTATTCACAACGGAAGAAAGTGTGGGACTCACATCTACCAAGAGTGGTGTATCCATCGGGTAAGTCACTATCAGCATGGTGAACATCAACCAACCTAAGGTGCCCGTCAATTTGTAATAATCAGCCTAGGAAGAAAGCTTGGGGACTCACATCCTCCTATAGCAAAACTAATTACTAGGATATTCTATCTTTGGCTCGACAAGTGCCATCCGACCTAGGGTGACTACTAAGTGAATATCGCTAGAGGACTTATATCAACTCAAATATAGTCAAGTGGAAAGGAGCTTCTGGGGGACTTACCCTAAACCTCAAATATACTCGACTGATCATGATGATTAGAAAAAGAAAGCTTTCATCTTAACAAAGTCAACATGAGGTAGTCTGGGCAAAGAAGACTACCAAAGGTGCTCATTGGTTTATAATGATTTAGGAAGAAAGTGGGACTCACATCTTCCAAACAAGTGATCACGGGTGACATACTATGAGATAGCACCGACCACTAATGAGTGAGTGCCACAAGGGGCTAGCTCCCACATCAAAGTAGCCCGAGATAAAAGATATGTGTTTATTCTTGAAGGAATAGGATGCCTCTGGGGGACTCTTACACCTAGACCTCAAGGATACTCAATATAGTTAGTACATGATGGCTAGTTCAAGAAGAAAGCATGGGGACTCACATCTTCCTAGATAAAGTCAACATGAGGTAGTTTATAGGCTGAGCAGTAAAGACTACCAAACTAACAAGGCGTTCATTGGTTTTTAATGGTAAAGTTAGAAGGAAGCGTGGGGACTCACATCCTCCAATAAATGACCACTGGGGTGAAATACTAGCAAGATAGCATGTAAGACCTATGCCTAATGAGTGAGTGCCAGCTCTCACATCAAATAGTCTAAAAGATATGTGTTTGGTTTCTATGCTTGAGTTAAAGGAAATAGGATGTGGCTGGGGGACTCTTACACCTATCCTAAAACACACTGGGGAAGATTATGTTCGTGTTGTGAAAGAGGGATAGGATGCCGCTAGGGGACTCTTACACCTATCCTAGACACGCCATGGTGGATTCACAAGATAAGTAAACAACGCTTTGAAAGAAGAGAATATTTTGATGAAATGAAATTAGATTTTATTCTTTTATTGATAATTATTTTTAAACATGATATATGGGTAATATTTCTTCAAATAAAGCCCATTAATTGGAAGCATTGGGCATTCCCCTTTACAATCAATGAGTCGATAGATCCTCCTTGGTAGGCCTTCTATGACATATGGGCCTTCCCAAGTGGGTTCAAACTTGCCTCCCATCTTTGATGGGCGCAATTGGTCTCTTAGACTAACAAGTTCTCCTACTTAAAAAGGCCAAGGGCGGACCAGCTTGTTGTGAGCTTGAATCATTTTGGCTTTGTACAACTCAAGGTTCTAGCACGCCCATATACGACTCTCCTCCAAACCTCGAGCTCTCCTAACCATAACTTTGCATTCTGCTCTTTAGTGATCTTGCTATCCAATGCTATCCTTAGTGATGGGAGTTGAACTCCTAAAGATAGAATGATTTCTGACCCATACATTAAGGAAAATGGGGTGATTGAGTTGGAGTTCATTTGTGGGAGGCCCACAAGGCTTCAACCAACCGCTCATTCCATTATCGCTATTGTCATCAAGAGTCTTCTTTAGTATTTGGATGAGAGTTTTGTTGAATGCTTCAAGCCATTTGCTCTGGGTAGTAGATGGTGGAGTATCTCCACCTACCATGTTTTCTCGCAAGTCATGATCTTCATGCTTTTGAATGCAATACCATTATCAAATATAATTCATCGAGGCTCCTCAAACCTATATACAATATGGTTCAAAATAAAAAAAGCACATGTTGTGTGACCTCTCGAGGGATTGCCTCACCACTTGGAAAAGTAATGTGGCTTTAGAATGAACCGATGACCCTTGGAAGAAGGAGGATCGATCGACCCACAATGTCGCACTCAACACTCAAATGGCCATGAGGCCAATGTAGGGTGTAGAATGTTGGGTGGTGAGACCACACCATGTACCGAACCGATGGCATCTCTAGCTACATCCATGTAGTCATGATCATCGGCCAGTATCCTTTCATCTTCATTTTGACCAAATTGATGCACTCCATAGCCCTGAATGTACCTGACAATCCCACGCTTCATGTTTGTCCAAAACAACATAACCACATTTGATCAAAGACCATTTACAAAGGTGCCATCAATGAGAGCATAGAGAGAGCTCTCTATTTCACGATGGGCTTGTGACTTTTCTTGAGGTAGTTTGCCTGTTCAAATAGTCTATGAATTGCCTCCAATCTAGCTCCTGTCCATGGCAACCTCCCCTTCAAGAGAAAGTCTCGATGAGTTCAACATCAATAAGGATATGACTTGTCTATTTTGGACCCTTATTGAATGGACTCATCTTCCGACATGCCAATTTCTTTGGCAAGTTTGGCCAAAGCACCTATCTTCTACTGGGAACCTTGTAGATGGTGACTTCGGATTTGGGCCTTCATGGTATACTGTGGTAATGATGGGGTTTGAGAACCTTAGGACACACTGTTGATGACCAACTAAGAATCAAGAAGATGTTGATGCTTGATGACGATAGCTAACTGACAGCAATCAAAGCCTCATACTAACTTCATTATTGGTGCAGGGATTCAAGAGATAGTATGAGAATCTCATCACATCACGTGAGTTAAGAGAACTATTCCTACCCTACCTTTCCTGAAGAGTAGATTGTGGTGCTTCCCTTATGAAAGAAGCGCATACATCAAAATACATCTCCCATCGGTGTCAACCACCCCCTAAGTTCATGATTTGTTCATCGAGATCATCACTAAGTGAGAATCAAGTGGGTGCGCTAAGAAATCTCTAGTGCTTGTCCTTTTACCACAAGGAGGTATGAATGTGATATCAAATTGAGAGAATCATGGACCAACCAAACATCCGATAGTTGGTTGGTGTCATGAGATACGTGGATTGGTTCTGAAATCAAGTTCACCTTATGAGAAATATATAGTGTCATAGCTTGAGATGCAAAGATCAAAGCTAGATAATGTTTCTCAATAGGTGGGTTTCAAGAGAATCGATGACAATGAGGTAGTAGAGAGCACTCTCTCTTCATTGTTGGCTTGGGCCAACAAAGCAAGAGAGTCATCCAATGCACAAAGGTAGAGGATGAGTGGCTCACCGATAGGTGCTAGAACTGGCTTCACCAAATTGCTTGATATCTTGGCATGTCGCACTTGTCATCCCACTTGAACTTGGCATCCTTTTGACAAGTAAAAAATGGCTTGCATCTCCTCGATAGGTTGGAGATAAAGCATCTTAGATACACCAACCATCCTTGGAAAGATCTGAGTTGAGTTAAACTTTTAGGAGGTGGCATTTCTAAGATAGCTTTGATATTTTTCAGATCTATTTCTATTTCTTGGTGTTAACAACAAACCTAAGGAATTTCTTGAAGCTACTCCAAATGCACACTTTAGGGGATTCATTTTGAGGTTATATTATCTTAACCATTCGAAAACTACTCTCAAGTCAAAGAGATGGTCTTCCTTTTCTCTGCTTTCAACTACTAGATTATCAACATAGCACTCAACCGGATGATGGATGAGTTCATTGAAGATGAAGTCATGGAGCTGGTATGTAGCACCAACATTTTTAAGGCCGAAAGGCATGACTTATAATAATAGATTTGACGGGGTTCAAAAAAGTAGTTTCTTCATCTTGACTGATGACCCATCCATGAAGGAGAAAACTACTATGAGATGAAGTGATGTCCACCATTAATTCTGGTATAGGAAGAAGAAACTCATCCTTAGGACATGCCTTGTTTAAGTCCCTGAAATTGACATAAATGCAAATTTGGCCCTTCTTCTTCTTAACTGGGATGACACTAGCTAACCAAGTAGGATATTTTTCTTCCCTGATGAAACCAAAGATCATTAGTTTGACTTCAAAAATGACATTGTTGATTTCTAATCGCATGCATCTAGAGCCTACTTGTGTTAGGTGGATCTATTAGTTTGTGGACCGCTATCGAGATAATCCGGCATCTCTTCATAACTCCATGCAAAGTAGTCCTTAAACTCAGTCAATAGCCTAACTAAGTCATTGGTTTCTTCTTCATTCAATAATGAACTGATGTATGTCAGGCATGGATTTTCTTTTATCCCGAGGTTGATTTCTTTAAGCTTGTCAATTATGAATGGATCTCCTCTTCAAATTTTGGTGATGCATCTTTGATTTGGAGATCATCTAGATCATCTAAAGTTTCTAAACACACATCTTCATAAGAGTTGGTGAAGTGTGAAAAGAATCTATTAGGCTCCAAATGATTGGTGACAACTAAGTAGTAATTATCATCATCGATCGACTAATCAATCAATCCTACCCGGTCTTGATTGTGCATCCCTATGTTGTTCCATAGCTTTCAAGTACTGAATTGCTGCTTAGACCATGAATATGAAATCAAACCCTTCTTGTAAGATTAAGAACACAAGGCAACCAATCAAAAGGTAATTCATTCTTCTTTATATGAATCATCCTCAAGTTCTACATCAACTTCAAGACTTGATGATGATCCCAAAAGAATCTCTTTAGTTTTGACATCTTTGGAAGACCGAGGCTTCCTTAACTACTAAACCTTCAACTTTTGAGATGAAAGTGAGGTTAGAGCTAAGGTTCCTAACCGCCTGATAGTTTCACACATTTGATTTGAATACTTTGCTTTGTGGAGGCTTCTTCATTGTCCGCTTGAGTGTCACCTCCAATGAAACCCGAGAGGTTGGTATGCTAATCACATTAGACTCATCCTGAGCGGATTCCAAGTCTATGTGAATAGGGTACTCTATGAACTGGAACATAACCCTGTTGGTTGATGGCCAACCAGGGGTCTTCCACCTCTGGAACTGCCTCTATTTCTGCCTCTACCTCTGCCTGGTGGAGGTCGAGTCATCCTACCCACATGTCCATATGATGGAATGAACTGTGGGTGGAATGTGATATGCTCTATTTCTTCTTCAATTTTCCTTTCTTGTTCACTTGGATTTTCTTTTTTTTTTCTCTTTCTTTTTCTTTCCCTTTTTCATCTTTTTCTTTTTATTTTGAATTTGAATTTTTCCCAAGTTTATGAGAAAGGGTGTTTTGAGGAAGATAGTAGGTTGCATCCTCATATATCTCAACCTCTATAAAATGGCTTTTCATCTCCTTGACACAAGATCAATCCCATCCTTCTAAACTTGATGCACGATGGAGGGAGGATGGAATCATCTTATTCGATGTATCCAAGGCCTACCAAGCAAAGCGTGAATGAAGTATTTGAATCAATGATATAAAACTTGCTTATTCTTTCACCACCTATCTCCAAAGGTAACACTATGGAACCTAAAGCCTCTCCTTGTTCATTGAATCCTCTCAACATCATCCGATCTCCTAGTGTGGAGATGTTGATCCTCAAAGGCAAGGGTCTTTAGACTCATAATGTTCACCGATGCACCGATCGATGAGAACTCGCAAGTCTAAATCTGTCAACTAATGTGAGGGGATTGTGCTCCATGTCCCTGTAAGAAGGTCTTCATCTGTGAAAGTGATCCCTCTTCTCTGAATAATGTGCCTCCTCTCAATAATTAGCTGCTAAGCATATTTGGATCAAGGAGAGCCTTGATTAATGATTCCTCATCTCTTTGGATAAGACATCATATGCTTAGCTTAGATGGCAACTTTCTTAGGTGAGAGAGACATTGTAGTCCACCTTGGGCTGATCCTCCATAAGCATATCCAAGAGTGGAGCATGTGGAGGGGCATCTTCAACCAATGACTTGTTCCTCTATCTTGAGGTGCCGCCTAGGAGGTAGAACCTGCCACTACGGAGGTTGACTTCGTGATCTCTGAGGGTAATGGAAGATTCTACCTGCTCACCTACAACTTCTCCTATGGGACCCTTAGAATCGATGATAAGTCTAAAGAGGTAAACTAGTATTCATAGAAGGAAAGTCCAACTCAATCGAAAAGAGGAAGATCAAAATTATAATTTTTAGACTTGAAGAGTTATCATTAGGAATAGATTTAGTAACCCATCGAGTGACATAGATATAATTCAAGCTAGCTTTATTCTTCAATTTCTTGGATTTGATAGGATAGAAATAAGTCAAGTAAAGTAAGGGGTGAGGATTTGATGCCCTCATCACGATACAAGATGTCTACTAGAAGAAGAGCTAGTCAAGTATAGATGTAGTAGACAAGGGACGAGGTCGACTCGGTTGCGCTACTTGGCTATCCCTGGGCATAGGCCGCATCGCCGAGCTCTTTCCTCAGTTAGCAACTTGCAAACCTTCCTTGATGTTGGAGGTTTGAGCGCTGCACCGCAAGAAAGTTTCTTGATTTTGAGATAATTTTCTTAGGTGGATAAGGAGATATCCCAACCTTCTTGGTTTTGAAGGATCAAGTATCCCCAAGGATTACCCTAATAGAACTGGATGGTTGTTCCATAAGGTATTCCTTCGAGATAACTATAATACTGGTCTTGAAGCTATGTTCAAGCTAGTCCTTGAATGTAAAGCAATCTTCCAAAACATGGCCTAGCATACGGTGGTAGGGGCAAAAGTTAGGATCATTTCTTTTGCCTACTTCCTCTAGTCTCCTAGGTTTGGGTAGCTGAAAATCAAGCTTCTTTAAGAGATTCTTAAAGATCTTCTTGATTACCTCCCTCTTAAATGAATAAGGCTTGTTAAGTTTATCCAAAAGAGTAGGTGGACCATAGCTACCTGGTGGTGAGTATGTGTACCATACCGATGATGATAGGAGGAGGTGCAGCCAGGAGGCTACATGGTGTAGGATACCTCTGTGGTGGTAGAGGAGGTGGAAGTGATGGCTATGGAGCATGAGGTCTCTCAAACTCTCTCTAGCTATTTCCCCTTGTCTATGATTATCACTGCCAAAGGCTTCTTCTCAAAAGATTTATGTGGCTTCTACTTTGTTGACTGGTCTGGAAAAGGTGATTGTTTGGTTTCTCCTTGTAAGCTAGCCATCTTGTTGATTAGTTTCTCAATTGTTTTGATGGTGAAACCTTTGAGCATGAAGGCGATCAGGCCATGGAAATTCTTAAGCAGAATCTTAATGGCATGTTGTTCAAATAGCTATGATTCACATTTCATATTAAAATTACACCATCTGAGAATGTAATCAATGAGGGAGTCAGCTGGGTTTTTTGAGGCACAATGAGATCACTATCCCTTTTGTCGAAGCTCCAAAGAAACCTCTTGATGAAGAGTTGCTCCAACTCAAAAAGTCTTCACAACTATTGGGAAGTTCATACAATCAAAGGCTATGCCTACTAAGCTACCGATAAAGAGATGAAAGAGTAAAGCATCACCGCCACCACAAGCAACAACCACTCTAAAGTAATATGCCTCGTTCCCACCATCAAAGCTCTTGAAAGAAGGTGCATGAAACCCTTAGGATATTGGATGGCATCAAATTCTCTTAGGGTCTACCCTTTGGAACGATGATCCTCCTGCTTGAGCCAATGCTTCTTCACTGCGCTCAACCATGGTTTTAATATCTTTTCCTATATGGAGGTACTATCCACTACCTTCCTATATGACCGGTTCTACCTTATACTGAGGTAAAGTCTTTGATCCAAGACATGCACCAACTCGACCGACTCTCTAGAGTAGGATGATCGATGCTTGTTTCTAAGATTATGCTAACAAGTCCTCAGCTCTTCCCCCATCCTATCTATTTTCATCTTCTTTTTAATCTTGAATGAGGTGGGTCGAGGTGTGTCTTCCTCGCTCCCTCAACACCTTCCATAGTCACTCATGGAGGAGAGAACCCCGTATCTACCATGTGTTCCCCATCGAATCTCTAACAAGTCATCTTCATTGATCAAAGCTAACTTTTTCTCACCCTCTAAATCGACTGTGCATATCCTAAGATTTCCTTCTTCTCCAGATAATGAGCTACTATGTCATGGGGATCATCCAAATGAAGGCAAAAGATTTTGATGGTGGGATCACTATCATAATGAGCACCAAACTCTAGGGAGATGATCTTGTGATGACTATGCTCACTAGAGGAAAGGTACTCCTAATTGCTACTAGATCTAGGAGAAGTGGTATTCTAAGGAGGATCTATAGCCATAGGGGCAACTGAATTGTCTCCTCCTCCTCGCACTATCTCCATACCGTGGTGGTGGTGATGGATGACTATGATACTTGAGGTCGCCATTCCTTCTTCAACTACTAGGTAGAAGGTCAGAGAGCTCACCTGCCACAAGGTAGATGGGATGAGATCTCTACCCATGATCACCAACGAGGTTCTTTCTCTCCTCGATGTGCCTTCATGGCCTTGGAACAAAGATATGTTAAGACATGTATAGGATGGAGAAGAGTGTGTGGTGGAGCACCACCACGACTCTCTGATGGAGCCTCCTCCATGTGGGTCCCGTGAGTAAGATGATGTCATGTGGTCAATGGTAACAACGATCCGAAAATCCACAAGAGTGTGCACTAACTATCTATAATTCCGCTAGTAACATGAACTGATGTAGCTCTCTAGCCCTCCCCTCTAAGCTACCTACCCACACTATGGGGATAATGATCTCAAATCTCCCGACTCAATCACCCGATGCTCCCTAATTGAATAAAATTGAATGGAGGTGATGACCTCCCTCACTAATAGTGCCTAAAATTGAATCAGTGGAGGTGAAGGAAATCCTCCTAGCATCCTCTCTCCGACCTGAGAGGAGGAACTAGTTTCTATAACAGGGAAACCATCTGGATCCTCTATAAGACTGAGTAGCTGCCTCTAACTCCCTAGTAATGCGAGTGTGATACCGCTTTATCATGTGGTTCTTGTTTCTTCACTAGGTCCACGTAGGTCGAGTAGAGTAAGAGCTAAACCCAACCTCAAAAGCAGGGGAGACAATCCTGGGATGTGGGAGCCTTCCCTTGAGGGGTGAAAGTGAGGGTGCTAGCCCCTAACTGGGAAGTACAACAACCAGAACACCGAGCCGGCACTATAGCTATTGTGGAACGCCACCTTCCTCTTCAAGGAGGAATATCAAGACATGTCATCTGGATGATCCACCCGGTCACCATACTTCAATCATGAGGGTGCCCTCACATGTAATCGCTCCCCTCAAAGCCTCACCAAAGTGGAGGTGGGCATAGATCGGGAAGGCCCATCTAGGCCAAATCCCATTAGAAAGTGAAATATACTGCCATTACAATCAACTAAAAAATTGAAATTGAAACTAACGAAATCGAAAAGTCTACAATTGTTTAAAATAAACTTGAATCAAATTCCTATTTTTTGATTGATATTTGAATTAATTTAAAACCAACACTCAACGTCTTGAAAGTGTTAAGAGGGACTCAAATGGATTTAAAAGAGATTTTGAGATTGATTGAAAAGAGGATTTTTGAATGTAGAATCCACTTTCAACAAATTTGGGTATGTTGAAAATGGGTTTCAATATTTTTTGAGAGATGCTTCCATAGGTTCATATTTGAACTTTTGATTTTGATTTTGAGGACCCTTTATTTAACAAATTTGAGTATGTTAAAGAAAAGTTTAAATTTGATTTTGATTGAGATTTTTGGAATCTATTCACTTAGCAAATTTGGGTATGCTAAGTGAGGTGTTTGAAAACAATTTCTTCTTTTTCTTTGTTTACTTTGTTTTGTGAATCATTTGTGATTTGAAAATGGGATCCTCATTTAGCAAATTTGGGTATGCTAAATGAAGGATCCAATTGAATTTTTTTAAAATCTTTGAAAATAGGATTCTTAGCAAATTTGAGTATGCTAAGAAAATCCTAATGTGCTTTGTTTTAAAGATTTTGATTTTGAAAAATAGGATCCTTAGCAAATTTGGGTATGTTAAGGAAATCTTGATGTGTTTCTTTAGTTTTGGATTTTGTTTTGAAAATGGAGACTTCACTTTAGCAAATATGGTATGCTAAAGAATGAAGTTCCAATGTGTTTCTTATATTTTGGATTTTGATTTTGAAAATGGAGACTTTTCTTAAGCAAATGTGGTATGCTAAAGTGAAGTTCCAATATGTTTTGAATTTTGTTTTGAAAAATGGAGACTTCACTTTAGCAAATGTGGTATGCTAGAATAAAGTTCCAATTATATTTTGAAAATTTTGTGAAATGGAGATTTCACATAGCAAATTTTGAGTATGGTAAATGAAAATCCAAAAATGTGTTTCAAATTTTGTTTTTAAATGGAGACTTCACTTTAGCAAATATGGTATGCTAAAATGAAATTCTAATGTATTTTGAAAATTTTGTTCTGAAAATGGATATTTCACTTTAGCAAATGTGGGATGCTAAAAATGAAGTTCCAAATGTGTTTTGAAAATTTATGTGTTTTGTTGATTTTGAAAAGAGAGATTTCCATTTAACAAATTTGGGTATGTGAGATGAAAATCAATTTTTGAAAGAGGAAATCCCAACCTAATCATATATAGAATATGTTAATTGGGATTTTAAAATAGTGTCATTTTATTTGGAAATGAAATCTTCATTCAATAAATTTGGGTATATTGAATGGAGATTTTCATATGTGCTTTTTGAAAATTTATTTTGATTTTGATTGGAAATGAAACCTCCATTCAATAAACCAGGGTATATTGAATGGAGAGGTTTCATATGTGCTTTTTGAAATGGTGAAAATTCCAACTTAACATGTGTGGAATGTGTTGAGTGGAATTTCAAAGTTGTAATTTTCCTTGAAGTTGTAACATCAATCCAACACATTTAGATGTATTGAATGGAAAGACCCATCTTCAAATTTTGTGCTTTTTGAAAACATGATTGTTGGAATTTTATTTTTGAAAATGAAGTTTTCATCAAAATGGATTGAGTAAAGAAGTCCATTTGTGCTATTGGAAAGTATGATTGTTGGTTTTATTTTTGAAATGTTCCTACATGTAATAAATATGAAAATTGTTAGATGTAGTACAAATATTTTATTAAGTGTATTTTGAAAAAGTGCTTTTGAAAAGCAAGACTTTTATGAAGGATTTATTTTCCTTTAATTTTTTTTTAGAATGAACCATTCCTTACCATGGAAATGATAAGGAGAAAGTCTTTGATCATTTTCCTTTTATTAAATTTTTATTTTCACCCATTGGAGAACCCAACGGGGGTTTTAAGACCAACACAGAGTAAGGTCCTAAAACCTAAAGATGTTGGCCAACTTAACTTAAGGATGAAATAAGCTAAGTGCCAACAGAAAAGAAACATGGTCTTGGATTCATAAAGTACAAATCCACTATTGATACTTGGAGATAACGATCATTTATCAAAGATGGAGAGAGAAACCATCCCCAGCGGAGTCGCCAGATAAATTTATGATGAAAATTTTAATTATATTTATATTCCTACATTCATCTATCCCCTTCTTTTGGAAAAGAGAGGATAAATGAAAATAGAAATATATGAAAAAACACCTTATCGGGATACCACATAGATCCAGAAAGCTTAGGGTGATCAGGTATAACATTGAGGAGAGGTGTACTATCTTGAAAGATAGAAGTCACAACCCTATAATGGACCTAATCACCTTAATAAGGACTCCTAAGGACTATGGGTCTTCAAAATATACCAGAGATTCTTCCCCTACTTTACATGAAAAAGTAAAGGAGGGTTTATTTTAAATTAGGTTCGTTAAGTTCCCTACAGAGGCAAGCCCCCATAGTTAATTACATCATAAGGAATAGGATTTTTTAGGAATACTCTTGATTAATGTAAATGATCTTTGTCTCCAAAGAATTTGAAAGGTAGGACTATCAATCAATTGGTTTATTTTTAGAAAGTCAAATGGGATCGATCAGGAGGAGGGACAAATGAAGATAAGTAGGGGATGCTTAAGATACTATGAAGCATAGTAAGCACCCCAAAATATCTTATGATTGGGCTTTACATTTTTGAAATTGAGTTATTTATTTGAGTTGAATTTTTATTTAGAAATGTAGGGCTTATAATTCCTTAATACAAGGTTATGGAAATACCTAGAGAGAGGGCTCATGAAGGGAAGTAGCAACCTCAAAACCTAAATCTAGGGAGCTTTGGTGAGGGCCAAAAGCACGACCTAAATCTAAGATGAAAATGGGTATTTGGTTTACCTCCACAAGAGAGGATAAATCACATTTTGGACTTACAACTGGGGTGGCCAACTAACTCCTCCTACGATTTTAAAACATGTAGGCAAGTCAAATGCTTTTGCAAGATAGCTAAGTTGTTATTTATTTAGAAAGAGACTAAGTCCTTAAACATACTCCCTAAAAGACTAGATCATGTAGAGCATGATTTAATGACTTAAATCTAATGTAAATTTTGTTACATTTTATCTTTATTTTGGACAATCAATTTGACACATGCTTTGAGATTCATATGCCTAATGCATGAGAAATTAGGTTATGGGCCAAAATCAACAATATAAGGAGGTGTGTTTCCACCATGGCTCTCAAAGTCAAGCCAAAGTTCTCCGCAAAGGTGGAAGCTCTCAATCAAGAGTGAAACAATATGTTTTTTATGCATGATGTGAGAAAGAAAGTAACATCCATAAGGGTTGTTAATTCTTTTATCTTGATTTATAGCCTAAGCTTTAGATGAGGTTATGAGTTATTTATCTTTAGTTTAAATTGATTATGTTGGATAGAAAATTTATTTTCCTAAGAGCCTAATCATCATCCAGGCCATACATCAAAGCAAGAAAGAAACTAGAAAAGATGTCATCTTAATGCATAAGCTAAACAAACATTAATCAATTTATAAAGCTAGAGAAAAAGAATAAGAGGCCATTTGTGGTCAGGCTCCACTACACAAACCCAAAAATAAATTTGGTAGCTGAGCTCTACCCTTATACAACCTAAATTACAAATGAATTAAATACAATCAAGAAGGAATTCATTATTATGGGGTCTTCATTCTTCATTTCTTCATTTCTACATTCTTCTTTTTTATTTTGGTTGGTTGGAATGTGGTTTCTCCAAAGGATTCACATGGTTCATATGTTCATCCTAATACCCCATAACAATCATTCCAAAATCCTAATTGCAAAATTACATGAAAATGGGAAAAAGGAAATCTAACTAAAACCTGCAAAATAGAAATTAGCTAAACAAACCATACAATCCCAAGCATGTATATGTATAAATTGGACTTAGCACCCCACACATGGGTAACCAAGTCCACCTAGCCTATTTTGGATTATGCTTAGGGGTATAAGCACCTACATAGCAAAAGCAATTTTATATTTTTATTATAGCATTAAGCATATCTCCTACGTAGATAAGACTAGATAAGATCTACCATTTATTCTCACACACATACACCCTAACATACTAAAAAATAAAATATCAAAACAAAAGAAAACATCAAACCATGACGCCTAACCTAAAGCTAGAAGTGGTGACTTAGCCTTGTGTGGTATGCTTAGCTAGGCTTTAAGGTTGAAGTTTTCTAAGTATGAAAATGTTCAACATAGAGGATGGTTTCATTTAAGTGATTTAGTTTATTTTTGTTGATTTTATTTTATGATTTGATTAGATTTGAATGAACCTAGAATTAATTACTAAAAGTTTTAAAGAGAGGAAAAGAGAAGAAAACTTCTCTTTCCTCCCTACCTTAAGTAATTTTTAAGGTAGATTCATATTTCATTTTTATTTAATGAATGTTTTATTATGTGTTTTAATTAATCATATGTTTAGATTTTCCCTAAAAAAACTTATTCAGACAGAAAGGCATTTTAAGATTAAGTAAAGTGAAATACTATCAAAAAACACACATCACTTCACTTCTTTCACAACATGTGTAACATGCATATGGATGAAACCTAAGCATATCTATACATGGAAATGAAAATGTTTAGCACACCTTAATGATGAATGCTAAGAATTTATTTAAGAAATTTGGATTTTTTTATGATGCATGATTTTGTTAAGTTGAAAAGCATGATTCTTTTATCCATTTTTCATATGCACATTTACAAGTATAAAAGACATAAGTGAGTACGGAACCATTGTTAGCACTAGGGGTGTAAGGTACAAGACCTACTTAGGGCTACTTAAAGCCTCACAATCCCGAGGTTGTCCAGACTAATATACCATTTTTCTTAAATACATGTGCATGTACCAAAAGAAATGCATGGAAAGAGAATCATGTGAAAGTTTATGTTTGTTTATTTAGTTTATATGTGTGATGTGGAATTCTTAAGTCATGACATAGAGTATAGGAAAGGATTTGAGCAAGTGTTATGTCCTTTTCAAATGGGCTATACACTTTGCAAATCCTATATAATTCTATGTTAAGAAAAGAGGGAGAATCACATTAACACATTTTATGCTATTCACATGCAAGCTCATAAGTAATTATAAATAGCATACCTTTCAGTTTTGATGTTTAATTCATAAGTTTTAAAATAATTTTTTATATTTAATAGTGATAATATCCATTCATATCCTTACTTTAGCCAAAACATGCAATTTGACATAAAGGTAACATTTCATTTTTAATTTGATTTTTAAAAGGCATGAATGCATGATTTTCATGACATACACATTTAGCATGCTAGAAAAGAAATAAAGTGATGAAAGTATATAAATTCATTCACCCTAATTAATTCCTAAAGATAATCTTATGAAATAGAATTATTTAAAGCAAATCAAATTTATTTTAAAGATATTTTTAGTTTTGTTTGAGTTTGATTTGAATTTAGGAAATATGAAAGAGGTTGCTGGTCCTAACCCATTTCCCACATGTGTATGCTATTCTACTTTAATTTTTAGGTGATTAAATCAATTTTATGTTTTGGTTTGGTTAAGGTGTGAATTAAGTGCATTAATTACCCCTTACCTACACCACTTCAACATATTTAATCAAATAATTATGAGCAAATGTATGACATAAAATAGGAATTTAAATCAGCACCTAGAAAGAAAGGGCCTAATGCAATTGGCTCACAATTAATGATTAATTAAGCTAAAGTGTTTAATTTAAGTACTTTCATAACCCTTGCCACACATGTGGGTTGGATTTTGATTTCTCTAAGTTACTTAAGTTATTGAACACCTAAGCATCTACCCAAGATGAATTGGTTAAGTTCAGATTGATTTTATTTTAAAACTTTGATTAATTAAGCCATTTAATTAATTTTACCTTAATTAAATTTTTATCCAAATAAAATAAACTTTGGAAAAGAAGATATGGGAATGAAATCTAATCTCATTCCCTAAGTCCACTCACTATTCTAAGGTGATTAGCAAATTTAATTAATATATTTATCACTATTTAAAAGGTTAATTATTCATTTAATTGATTAAGAGGGTAATTATGAATGAACTAAAAATTACCATAATTAAACCATTAATAAATCTTAAGAAAATTAAGGGAGGCAGAAGTCATCCCATTAAATGCACATAAGAAATTGGGAATTAATCAATGGGATAATAGAGAGTAATTAAGATAATTACATTCCCAATAAAATCCAAATTTAGAAAATATCACTATTCAAAATCAATTGAATTTAATTTTAGATTATTCCCTTTGAATTATCTTCACAATGCATTTTATTTTGTACTTTTTGATTTATCTATATTTAGTTATGAATATTTGAATATTCAGTGATTCATAATTAATTAAAACACCTAATTATTAACTAATCCTACGCATGGACGCAACACATGCTTTCCACATGGCATGATGAGATTTATTTAAGTTATCACATCCGGTTACACGAGCGGTGATGCTTTCTCTCTCTGATCATCAATCAAGGATCGTATTAGATCAATCCCATAGTTCTTAAGGGATTAATCCATGGATCCTACACAGCTTGATCAGGAGTGTCCATCCAAAATGTGCGGATGGATGGTCCATGATTGTCACTGAGCTCGCCTGCGGGTGATGGAGACTGTCCATCCCTTAGGGCAAGATCTAAGCTCAAACACAACCCACACCATCAAGAGGTAAAGGGATGAAGATCTAACTGTCAAATTCTCATGAGGTGAAACTTTCTTTCAAAGAGGACCAAGAAAAATTCAAACTATGCTCAATTTTGAATAAACCTATTCACCGCCTCCAATCCCGAGGTAGCTTTGCCTAGTAGATATTGAAGATTTGAGCCTTTGGTATTGGATAGATTCTTCTATTGGCCAAGGTCACCTTCAAATGGAATTGGCTTTGGTCTAGAGACTACCTCCCTTGCCTTTGAAACTTGGGACAAGCTTTGGATCAACTCGATTGACTTCTCTAAAGATGCTTGCAAGAGGAATTGACCTAATTTTGTGTGTTGAGTAAGTTGGAAAGATGGTGGAGCACCCCTATTTTGATTTGAAGAAATCAAGAAATGGAGAAATTGGAAATGGCTCTAGGAAGCTTGGGAGACTTGCAATTGCTTACTCTAAGTTTCCTAGCTTCAATCAAGTGTGAGAGTGCTGGATTGAAGTAAAATTAGGGGGAGTATATCTCCCACTAGGTGAATCAGACGGCCTAGCTTCCCTTTTCTATTTTGATCCAATTCACCCTATGCAATGGGTTTGTTAGGCCATTTAGGTTGCATGTGGTTTAATTTTGGCCAGAGGGGGTAGTGGAGAAGTTTTCATGTGCAAAACAAGGTGTGGGAGTGATTCCCATGTGCTTATTTTCAAGTGAGTGGTTATTTTTGACCATGGGTTGGGTTTGGTTGACCCAAACCCATTAGCTCAAGTGCACCATGCTCACTAGTGTCCACTTGGTCCACTAAGAGTGACAAGTGGCCACTAGAAAGATATGGCCAAATTCGAAGTGGAATTGGCCATAGGTTACCCCTTGACCTAGGGGTAAAATGATCATTTGGCTTGGATTTTAGTTTGAATATGTTTGGTATGATTGAAAAATGGGTTGGACCAAGTTTCAATGAATTTGGAGTTGGTTTGATATGATTTGGCTCATGTTGACCCATTTAGGTCAAAATGGGTCAACTTCGGTCAAGTTGACCAATTGCTCAAATTGGGTCAAACCAAGGGTTGGGTCAAGTTCATATGACCATATGAGATTTCATATCTTTGTTTCCAATCAATTTGGTTTATATTTGGATTTGGTTCAGTTGATTTCATTTAGGTCAAATGGGTCAAGTTGACTAATTTGACCCATTTGACCTATTTGGGTTAGGTCATAGGTTGGTTTAGGTTTCATTGATTATTTGAAATGTATTGGCATCTTTGTTTCCAAGAAATTTTGGTTTAGTTTGATTTTGGCTCAATTTGAGCTTTTAGATCAAGTTGGGTGCATGGTCAATTGGGATAGGTTGGAGCCAATTGAGGCTCAAGTTCAACAAGTGATTTGGAATGAACTTGACCCATTGGTTTTAATCAATTTGTCTTATATCAAGTTTTGACATATTTTGACTTTTTAGGTCAAGTTGGGTCAACTTGGGTCAAGTGGCAAATTGGGCTAGGTTAGGCTCAAATGATGACTTGGTCAAGTTCAAACATTGATCATGAATGAGTTTTGATCAATGGTTTCAATAAATTTGGCTATGGTGGATTTTAGTTAGGTTAAGTTTCATTTTGGCTAAGTGTTGACTTGGTCAACCCTTAGGTTTGACTTGGTTTGACCCAATTTGAGTTATTGATCATCTCATGATGATTGTTGCTCATAATGAGGCTTAGTTGGGCTTAGTTCAATCCAATTTGAAGATTAGAATTTGGCTCAAAAGGGTACTTTAGGTCACTTTGGGTCAAGTGAGCCTAAGTGGGTCAATTGATCAAGGCTTGAATCAAATTTGATTGAACTCACATATGGACTTATGATTGAAATATAAATCCATTTCAAGTGGTTTGAAGTCAAATGGGTTTTGATTCATTTGACAATTTTTCAAGTTCAAGATGTTTAACTTGGGTTTCATTTTTGAATTTAGTTTTGGTTTGATGATTGGAGTTTGTATTTATACTTGGAATCATGATTGAAACATGGATTGAATAATGAAGAAAAATTAAGAGTTTAGCTTGATTTGAATTTGATTTAGCTAAGTTCAAGAATTTGACTTGAAAGGCTTAGGTTGAATTTTTATTGAATTTGAGTTTGAGTTTTGAATTGATTTTGATTTTGAATTTATATTTCATTTATATTTGTGAATATAAATGAGAATATAAATGGGTTATGAGAAAATTTCTTGAATTTGAATTGATTTGGAGTTGATTTTAGGCTAAGTCCATAAGATGAAATCAATATGACTTGGGAAAGATTTTTTGGAATTTGGAATTCAATCATAAGTTTCAATCATTTGGAATTGGTTCATGATTTGAGAAAAATCAATCAAGTTGGAATTAATTTAAGATTTGAGAAAATAACTCAAGTTGGAATTGATTTGTGTTTGACTTGAAAGAAGGAAGCGAGGATTTGTTTCAAGCTATGGGGTAGGCAAATTTTCTAACTAAGGCATGACCTATTCCTATGGCTAACTTTAAGCCTCAAGGCTAGTTGATGTCACCTAATCACTAGATGTATCGTAAGACTAAGGAACTCTTAAAGTCTAAGAGAAGTCCTATGTCTAAGATGGAGGGGTTCATAGCTCATCCTAAAAATGAGGTCAATAGGGGTAAAATGATCATTTGGCTTTGATTTCAATTTGGAAAATTTGAAATAATTAAAAAATGTGTTGTGCCAATTTTCAATGAATTTGGTGTTGATTTGATATCATTTATCTCATGTTGACCCATTTAGGTCAAAATGGGTCAACTTGGGTCAAGTTGACAAATTGGTCAAATTGGCTCAAACCAAGGGTTGGGTCTTCATATGACCATTTGAAATGTTTTGGTATCATTGGCTTAGTTCAATTTGGTTTATATTTTTTTCGATTCATTTGATTTGATTTAGTCAAATGGGTCAAGTTAACCAATTTGAATCATTTGACCCAATTGGGTGAGGTCATGGGGTGGTTTAGGTTTAGTTGGTCATTTAAAATGTATTGCAAGCTTTGGTTTCAATCAATTTTGATTTTGATTTGACCTTTTAGGTGAAGGTTCATGGTCAATTGAGCTGGTTCCTAGGCCAATTAAGGCTGTTGTTGAACGAAAGCTTTTAGAATGAATTTGACCCATTAGTTGCAATCAATTTGGCTTAGATCAAGATTTGACACATTTTGACATTTTAGGTAAACTTTGGTCAACTTGGGTGAAGTGGCCAATTGGGCTAGGTTTGGCTCAAATGATGACTTGGTCATGTTCAATCATTGATCATGAATTGGTTTTGATCAATGGTTTCAATCAATTTGGCCTATGATGGATTTTGGCTAGTTTGGGTTTCATTTTAGCTAAGTGTTGACTTGGTCAACGCCTAGGTTTGACCTGGTTTGACCCAATTTGGGTGATTGATCATCTTATGATGATTGTTGCTCACAATGTAAGGCTTAGGTGGGCTTAGTTCAATCCAATTTGGGTAGGATTAGAATTTGGCTCAAAAGAGTATTTTAGGTCACTTTGGATCAAGTGAGCCTAAGTGGGTCAAATGACTTGATCAAGGCTTGATTCAAGTTTGGTTGAACTCACATATGGACTTATGATTGAAATATAAATCCGTTTGCAAGTGATTTAGAGTCAAATGGGTTTTGATTTATTTGACAATTTCAAGTCATAAGGGTGAGTATCAGCTTGACTTGGGTTTGAGTTTTGAATTTAGTTTTGGTTTGATGATTGAAGTTTGTGTTTATATATAGATTCATGATTAAAGGATTGATTGAATCGTGAAGAAAATCCGAGGGTTTGGATTGATTTGGGTTTGGTTTGTGTTCAAGAACTTGAAAGGGTATAGTTGGTTTTAGTTAGATTTGAAGATTTGAATTTTTGATTAATTGAATTTATATTTCATTTATATTTGTGAATATAAATAAAAATATAAATGAGTTATGAGAAAATCTCTTGAATTTGAATTGATTTGGATTTGATTTGAGCTAAGTCCATAAGATCGAATCAAAGGGGCTTATAAGGATTTTAGATTGACTTGAGTTTTGGATTGGGTTTTGATCATTTGAATTTATATTTCATTTATATTTGTGAATATAAATGAAAATATAAATGGGTTATGAGAAAATATTTTAAGTTTGAATTGATTTAGATTTGATTTGAGCTAAGTCCTTTAGATTAAATCAAAGGGATTAGAAAGATTTTAGATTTGACTTGAGTTTTGGTTTGGTTATTTGATTTATATTTCATTTATATTTGTGAATATAAATGAAATATAAATGGGTTATGAGAAAATCTTTGATTTAATTGAATTTGATTTGAGTTTGTAGTTGATTTGAATTTGAGGTTGATTTGAATTTGAGGTTGATTTAAATTTGAGGTTAATTTGAATTTGTGATTTGAATTTGAGGTTTTGAATTTGAGATTTGAATTTGTACTGATTTAATTATATTTGACTTGAAAGGAAGTGAGGATTTGGTTCCATATGGTAGGCAAATTTTCCTATGGCTAACTCTTCTAAGTCTCTAGGGTTTGTTTAAGTGTTCACATAATTGCTAGAACTATCTTAAGACTAAGGAACTCTTAGTGTTTAAGAGGACTTATGTCTAAGATGAAGGGGTTGAGAGTTCATTCTAAATTTGAGGTCAACAAAGGGCACCCAATAGGTGTGGTGTGACTGACAAGGCACACCGCACATATTGGTGTTGACCGAGATGATCAATAATGTCGAACAATCACAAGCACTAACAAAAATGATTTACTCCCAACCCAAGGTGAAGAGGGAATCAATAGCCTAGTGTAGTGTGTCTCTACTCATGTCAAAGTCATAAGAGAGTGAAGGAGGAATCCACTAGGGATTGAGTATATGAACCTTCCAATTGGGAAAGAGGTTCAAGTCATCCATCTAAGATGAGAGTTTGATTTGATTTGAGTCTCATTGGGGAGAGATAGATTTTATTTGTTGATTTAGTGTTGCACTAGGGATGAAGATGTGAACTTCTCCACTGAGGGAGCAAGTTCAAGCCATCCACTGAGGAAAACAGGTTGTGAAATCCATTGAGGGATTAGAATTTAGGATCCACTAGGGAACCATGAAAAACTTGCATCTCACTGAGGAGAAGCAGATTGATTTAATTTGTATGATTTGATTTGACTCCACTAGGGAGGAAGGTTGAATTTGATTTTTGTTGTTTGTTTAGGTTAACTCCAATGGGGAGGTTAGATGGAATTTGTTTCAGATTTTTAAAATTTTAAATTTTGAGATTGACCCTGTTGGTTTGCGAGGGACCACACTGAGTAGGGGCCATGTCGTCCTTGATCTAGCTCAGATTTATCAATCCAAAGGGGTAGTCTACTAACCATAAAGTAGAATAACCGACCGAAGGGGTGCCTTTTGGTTTGCAATGATTAATTCATGGAAGAAAGCACAAGGACTCACATCTTCTTAAATGAAAGACCGCTGGGGTGACACATTAGTAATGTAATATGTTAACCCGACTTAGGGCTGACTACTGAGTGAATGCCACTGGGGGACTTAAAACAGCTCAATGATAGTCAAAGTTAATTTCATTTTTTTATATTTTTGATGGATCCCATCGATTTGCGATGGACTACACTGAGTAGGGGCTATTGGCCTTAGTCTAATGCAGACTTACCAATCCAAAGGGAGTAGCTTCCTGGCCAAGGGGAGAACTATCCAACCAAATGGGTGCCTTTCGCTTGGAATTGTGGAATAAAGTCAGGACTCACATCTTTCACTACAAAAGACCATCGAGTGACACATAAACAAGGTAACATGTCAACTGACCTAGGCCTCATCGGTGCATACCATGCTAGAAAGAATGCGTAGTAGACTTACATTTTTCAAAGTGAAATGATCATCCGGGAAACCTGTTTATGGAAAACAGATTGAACCTGACTACAGGTGACAATGAAGAGTGTCGACCTGGAGAGTTATCTCAACTCAAGTAGTCAGGCAATTCCTATAGGGAGTTCTGTTGACACTACCCTAAAGATAGGATGCTTGCATGAGAAAGGGCCAAAGGGCTTGAATTCCTAATCCACAAGCAAATTAATTTGTTTGTTTATTTTATTTATTTTTCATGGACCCTATTGGTTTGTGAGGGATCATATTGAGAAAGAGCTTATATTAGCCTAGATATATCTCATTTTTATTGAACCAAGGGAGAATCTATGCATCCGTTGAATGGATTCTCCAACCACAGGGGTGGCTATGAGGAAAGGGGGACTGTCCAATCTAAAAGTAACCCGGGTAGTGTCTAAATGGGGTCTCAATGGATGTGATCCAAATAGAGTGCCTATAGGGAAAGAGGCCACTAAGGCTTTATCCAAAACCTTGGAGAAGATAATTTGCATAGGTATTCGGGCCAAGTCTAAAAAGAAAGCGCAGGGACTCACATCTGCCAAGAGTGGTGTATCCACCGGGTGAGTTGCTATTAACATAGCAAACATCAACCAACCTAAGGTGCTCGCCATGTATAAGCCTAGAAGAAAGCTTGGGGACTCACATCCTCCTATTGAACCGATTATCTGATAGTCTATCTTCACAAAAGTTATTTGACCTAGGGTGACTCCTGAATGAATGTCACTGGGAGACTTATATCAACTCAAAAGTAGTCAAGAGGAAAAGGGCCTCTGGGGGATTTATCCTAAACCTCAAATATACTCAACCTAGTCAGTGCATGAAGGCTAGTTTAAGAAGAAAGCTTGCAGAATTAGATCCTCTTAAACAGTCAACATGGGGTAGCTTACTGGCTGCGCAATGAAGTCTACCAAAACTAACAAGGCACTCATTGGTTTGCAATGGTCAAGTCAGGAAGAAAGCATGGGGACTCACATCCACTAGGATAATGACCACTGGGGTGATGTACTAGCAAGGTAGTATGTTAACCCGACCTAGAGCAGCTAATGAGTGAGTGCAAGGGGCTTGCTCCCACATCAAAATAGCCTGAGATAAAAATATGTGTTTGTTGTTGTGTTCATGTTTAAAGGGAAAATGATGCCTCTTGGGTTCTCTCACACCTATCCTAAACACATTGGGGAATTTGATGAAATGGTGTCATGAATGGTAGTTGCGATCCCACTAAGAAAGGATGATGATTAGGTTCTCTTACACCTAACTTAGTTGTGCTAGTTGAAATAGGATGCCTCTTGTGTTCTCTTACACCTATTCTAGTAGCACCGAAGAATTGTGTTTGATTTGTGTTTATGTTGTGAAGGAAGGATAGGATGCCTCTTGGGTTCTCTTACACCTAACCTAAACACGTCGCGGCAGATTTACAAGACAAGCAAGCAACACTTTAAATGAAGAGAAGATTTTGAAGAATTGGAATGAAATTTTGTTCTTTTGATGCTAATTATTTTCAAACATGTTTTTATGGGTAATATTTCTTCAAATATAGCCCATTAATTAGAAGAATCGGGTGTTCCCTTTTACAATCAATAAGCTGATATGATCCTCCTTGGTAGGCTTTCTCTATGACAAAATGGCATTCCCAAGTGGGTTCAAACTTGCCTCCCATCTTTCGATGGGCAACAATTGGTCTCCTTAGAACTAGGATGAGCTCTCCTACTTGGAAAGTTCTAGGGCGAACCATCTTATTGTGAGCTTGAATCATTTTCACCTTGTATAACTCGAGGTTCTGGCACGCTCGTAGGCATCTCTCCTCCAAACCTTTGAGCTCTTCTAACCACAACTTGGCATTCTACTCTATAGTGATTTTGCTACCCAATGCTATCCTTAGTGATGGGAGTTAAACTTCTAATGGTAGAATGGCTTCGGACCCATACACTAAGGAGAACGAGGTATATTGAGTTGGAGTTTTATATGGTAGCGGCAAGGCTTCAACTCTCATGCCACTGTTATTATTATCGCCAAGTGTCTTCTTTAGTATCGGATGAGAGTTTTATTGAATGCTTGCTAGCCATTCGCCTGGGTAGTAGATGGTGGAGTACCCAATCTAACCATGTCTGTGAAGTCTGATCTTGGTGCTTTTGAATGCATTATTGAATATAATTGTTGAAGCACCCTAAACCTATATATATACATGGTTAAAAATTGGAGCACATGCGAGTTATGACCTCTCTGAGATTTTCCCACTTGGAAAAGTAGTGCTAGAATGAACCGATGACCCTTGGAAGAAGGATGAGATCGTAACCATAATGTCTAGCACTAACACTCAAATGACCATGAGGCCAATATAAGATGTAGAATGTTGGGTTGATGTAGATGACATGTACGGCATAATGATGGCATCTCTAGCCAATGTTCAGCACCGTAATCATCAAGGCCGAGTATCCTAGTCTCTTGATCTTTCATCTTCAATCATTGATGCGCCTCATAAACTTGAATGTCCTTGATCACATTCTATGTTTCATTCTAAACAACCACATTTGATCGAAAGACCCTCGATACAAGGTGCCTAAACACGAGAGCATAGGAGAGAGCTCTCTACTTCATTTGATGGGCTTGAGATTTCTCTTGAGGTAGTTTACCGGTGTTCAAGTAATCTATGAATGGTTGCCTCCAATCTAGCTCCTCGCTTTATTGGCAACCATACCTCCCTTAAGAGAAAGTCTCGAGTTTAACATCAAGGATAGATTTGCCTATTTTGGACCCTTATTGATATGGACTCATCTTCTAGGCAATGCCAACTCTTTGGCAAGTTTGGTCAAAGCATCTGCTACATTCTCTCCTCGAGGGACTTTGTAGATGGTGACCTCAGGGATTTAGGCCAAGAGCTTCATGGTGTACTCAAACTAATGATGAAGCTTGGGTTTGAGAATCGTGTAGGACCCAACAATTAGGTTGATGACCAACTAAGAGTCCCTATAGATGTTGATGCTTTTGACACACATTGTAAAGGCTAACTCCAGATGACAAACAAAGCCTCATACTCAGCTTCATTGTTGGTGCATGGATTGGAGATATAGTATGAGAATCTCATCACATTGGTATGGAGTTAAGAGAACTATTTCTACCCCTGCCTTTCTTGGAAGAATATATCTGTGGTTCTTCTCCTTTATGAAAGAAAGTTGCACCATCAAAATACATCTCCCAACGGTTTTCAACCTCCCCTATGTTCATAATTTGTTCGCTAGGGAGATCATCACTAAGGGGAGAGTAGCAAGAAGTGGGTGTTCTGCTAAGAAATCCACTAGTGCTTATCCTTTCATCGCACAGAGGGGCATGAATGTGATATCAAACTATGAGAGAATCATGGACCAACATGCTAATTGTTCAGATAACATTGGTCGTGTCATGAGATACTATAGTGGATTGATTCTTGAAATCAATTTCACCTTATGACAAAGCATATAGTGTCATAGCTTTTGGGATGCAATGATTAAAACTAGGCAATGTTTCTCAATAAGTGGGTAGTTCACTTCACAGGATGACGATGGTGAGATAGAGAAGCATTATTCTTTCCTTCATCGCTTGGGCCAACAAAAGCAGGGAATCATCCAATGCGAATGTAGAGGATGGCCTACCAAGATAGGGCTACTAGAATTGGGCTTCGCCAAATCTTGATATCTTCAAGGCATACTAGCACTTGTCATCCCACTTAAACTTGGCATCCTTTTTGACAAGTGCTAAAAATAGCTTGTATCTCCCTGATAGGTTGGAGATAAAGCGTCTTAGATACACCAACTGCCCTTGGAAAGATCTGAGTTGAGTTAAACTTTCGGGAGGTGGCATTTCTAAGATAGCTTTGATCTTTTTTGGATCTATTTCTATTTCCTCTGACATGAACCCAAGGAACTTCCTCAAGCTACCCAAATGACACTTTAGGGATTCATTTTGAGGTTGTATTATCTTAACCATTCAAAACTACTCTCAAGTCAAGAGATGGTCTTCCTTTTCTTTTGACTACTAGATCATCAACATAGAATTCAACTTAATGATGATTCATTGATCTAAGTCATGGCCCATTGGTATGTAGCACCAGCATTTTAAGGCGAAAGGCATACCTTATAATAATAGATTTTGAGGGTTCAAAAGTTGTTTCTTCATTCTCGCATCTTAAATTTGGTTGATGACCCATCCATGAAGGAGAATACATGAGATGAGACGATGTCCACCATTCTCGTATAGGAAGAAAAACTCTTCCTTAGACATCTTATTTAAATCGGAAATTGATGCATATGTGAATTTGGCCATTCTTCTTCTTAACTAAGCTAACCATGTAGGTATTTTTCTTCCTGATGAAACTAGCATCGATCGCTTTCTTGACTTCAAAAATGACCTTGTTCAATTTTAATCGCATGCCTAGGAGTTTGCTTGATAGGGTTGGCATGGTCTATTGTTTTGTGGACCGCTATGAGATAATCTAGGCATCTCTTCATAGCTCCATGCAAAGTAGTCCTTAAACTCAATCAATAGCCTAACTAAGTCATTGGTTTCTTCTTCATTTAGCAATGAAGTGATGTATGTTGCATGGATTTTATCTCTAGAGGTTGATTTCTTTAAACTTGTCATTTGTTGAATGGTTCTCCTCTTCAAATTCTAGCGGTGCATTTTTGATTTGGAGATCATCTAGATCATTTGAAGTTTCTAAACACACTTCCTCATAGGAGTTAGTATGGTTGGAGAAGAACCTATCGACTGATGATTGATAACAAGCAAGAATCATCATCATCAATTAAACCCACCGCATCAATATAGTCCACATCTTGATTATTCCTCGCTTCATTGTTCCACAACTTTTCAAAGTATTCTAACCTATGCTTAGACCATGTATAAGGAATCAAACCTTTCTTTGAAAGATTAAGAACACAAGGCAAGTACTAATCAAAAGGCAATTTCATTAATTCTTTATATGAATTATCCTCAAGTTCTACATCAGCTTCTAGACTTGATGATGATGATCCCAATTGGAATCTTTTGGCTTCACATTCATGGAAGACTTAGGGGCTTCCGTAACTACTAAACCTTCAACTTTTTGAGAGGAATGTGAGCTTAGAGCTAAGGTTCCTAACTGCTGCCTATTAGTTTCACATAAATTTGATTAGAATATATTCGTGCTTTGGAGGCCCGGTCTTCACTATCCGCTCGGTCACCTCCAATGAAACCTTGAGAGGGGTTATGGTATGCTAATCACATGAGACTCATCCTGAAGTTGATTCCAAGTCTATGTAGTAGGGTACTCTATGAACTGGAACATAACCCCCTGGGCCAACTGAGGGTCTTCCACCTCTGGAACTACCTCTATGTGTTCCTATGCCTCTGCCTGTGGAGGTCGAGTCATCTACCCATGTTTCAATATGATGGAATGAACTATGGGTGAAATGTGACATACAACTCTACTTCTTCGTTGATGTCCTTTTCTCGTTCACTTATTTTTTTCATTTTTATTTTCTTCTTCTTTTTCTTTTTCCATCTTCTTTTTCTTTATCTTTTGTATTTGAATTTTGACTAAGTTCATGAGAAAGGGTGTTTTGAGAAAGATAGTAGGTTGCATCCTCATATATCTCAACCTCTCTGATTGAAAATATCTTTTCATCTCCTTTAACATAATATTCAATTTCATCCCTTCTGAACTTGATGCATTGATGTAGGGAGGATGGAATCATCTTGTTCTGATGTATCCAAGGCCTATTGAGCAAAGCAGTGAATGAAGTATTTGAATCAATTATATAAAATTTGGCTTCAGTCTTCCAATCACCTATCTCCAAAGGTAACACTATGGAACCTAAAGCCCTCTTTCCTTGTTCATTGAATCCTCTCAACATCATCTGATCTCCTCAGAGTGTGGAGATGTTGATCCTCAAATAGTCAAGGGTCTTTAGACTCATAATGTTCATCGATGCACCTAGATCAACAAGAACCCTGGAAAGTCTGAATCTTCTCATGTCCACTGTGATGTAGAGGGGACGGTTGTGCTCCATGTTCCCCAGTAGAAGATCTTCATCTGTGAAGGTGATTCTCTGGGCTTCTCTAGAATAATGTGCCTCCTCTCCAATGGTCAGCTGAGCTAAGCATATTTCTAGATCAAGAAGAGCCTTGATTAATGATTTCCTCTTCTCTTTGGATAAGACAAGCACATCATATATGCTTAACTTAGAGGATATTGTAATCAACCTTGGGCTGATCCTCCATAAGCATATCCATGAGTGGAGCATCCTATGGAGGGGCTTCTCGATTATCTGAACCAATGACTTATTTCCCCTTATCTTGAGGTGCTACCCTAGGAGGTAGAACCTTTCCACTATGGACTTTGACTTCGGTAATCTCTTATGGCAAGTTAGTGGAAGATTCTACCTGCTCGTCGGGCTTACCTATAGTTTCTCCTATAAGACCCTCAGAATTGGATGATTCCAAGTCTACCTTAAGAGGTGAACTCATATTATTTAGAGAAGGAAAGTCCAACTCAATCGAAATATCAAAGAAGTTATAATTATTATTTAAACTGGAGAGCTTTTAAAAGAGTAGTAAGACAACCCATCAAGTGACACAAATATAATTCAAACTAGCTTTATTCCTTGATATCTTTGATTTTGTAGGAGGTACATAGTAGAAATCCAGTAAAGTAAGTGTGGTGAGGGATTTGATGACCTCATCCGCCAATACAAGATGTCTACTAGAGGAAGTGCTAGCTGCAGTAGAGGTGCTCACTGAAGTAGTAGCAGTAACTGTGGACTAGAGGTTGGGCTCAATCAATGGTTATGCTACTTGGCTATCCCAGACTGGCATAGGCTACTTCTGCTACTGTTGCTGAGCTCCCCCTTTCCCCAAGTTGTCTTTGGAAACTTGCAAACCTTCCTTTATGTTGGAGGTTTGAGCTGCCTCAGGCACATGCAAGGAAAGTTTCTTAATTTTTAGAAATAATTTTCTTAGAGATTTGGGATAAGGAGATATCTTAACATTCTTTGGTTTTGAGAGGATCACAGGTATCCCCAAGGATTACCCTAATGAAACTGGATGGGTTTTCCACATGGTATTCCTTTGGGATAACTATGATGCCTATTTTGAAGCTATGCTCAAGCCAGTCCTTGAATGTAAAACAATCCTCTGAAATATGGCCTAGCATGCGATGGTAGGGGAAAAAGTTAAGATCATTTCTCTTGCCCACTTCCTCAGGCCTTCTAGGCTTAGGTAGCTAAATGTCAAGTTTCTTTAAGAGATTTTTAAAGATTTTCCTAACTACCTCTCTTAAATGAATATAATTTATTTAGTTTATCCATCAAAGTAGGTGGATGGTAGCTACCTTGCGATGGGTATGTGTACCACTGTTGTGGATGTGGCTGAGGAGGAGATGGAGAAGGCCATGGAGGCTACTGTGGCGATCAGTAGGATTGCCTTGGCAGTGGTAGAGGAGGTGGAAGTAATGTGGAGCATGCTCTCTCGCTCCCTTATTGTCTACCATCACACGCTCATTTCTTCTCATAAGCTTTCTATAGCTTTGGCTTTGTTGATTGATTTGGAAAAGCAACTATTTGGCTTCTCCTTATAAGCTACCTACCTTGTTGATTAGCTTCTCAAATATTTTGATGGTGAAATCTTTGAGCATGAAGGCGACCGAGCCATGAATATTCTTAAGTATAATTCAATGGCATGCTGTTCAGACAACTGTAGTTCACATTTCATAGTCAAATTATGCCATCTGAGAATATAATCAATGAGAGACTCACTAGAGTGTTGTTCAGCCGCAATGAGATTGCATAAAGTTACCCTTTGCTAAGCTCCAACATATCTCTTAATGAAGAGTTGCTCCAACTCAACGAAAGTCTTCACTGAACTATTGGGGAGTTCAGCGTATCAATCAAAGGCTATGCCGCTAAGTCTTGAAATAAGACGAAGAGTGCACGCCACACATTGCAAGGCCCTAAAATATGTGTATGTGGGTTCTCGCCATCAAAGCTCTTGAAAGAAGGTGGCACAAAAACCCTTAAGATGATGGCATCAATTCCTCCCTACCCTTTGAACCGATGATCCTCCTTGGGCAAGCTTCTCTCACCTGCTACTCAACCATGAGTTTAATGTTCTTTTTTTGCATGGAGGTACTATCCACTACCTTTCTATACAAGAATGTGCCGCTTCCCAAGGTAAACTCATCCAAGACATGCAACAACTCATGACTGTCTCGCAATATGATGATCCGGGCTTATTTAAGTGCCAAACTGCTAGAAAATCTTCAAGCTTCTTCCCCATCCTATAAATTTATTCATCCTTTTGCTTTAGTTGTTGAAGGAGGTGTTGGGTCGAGTAGGATGTGTCATTCTTCTACCGCACCTTCTAAATTTTGTCGATCACAGGAGAGAACCCCTGTATCTACCATGTGCACTCCCCCTCTAACATCATCTTCATTAGGATCAAAACTAACCTTCTCTCCTCTAAGTCGGACCAATCATATCCTAGATCTCCTTCTCCACTAATCGAGCTGCTACAATGTCTAGGATGATCCAACCAAAGTACAAAATATCAAGGCTGACTGGTAGTAGGATCACTATCATGATCAGATAGACACCTAACCTCCCCTACTATTGGAGAACTAATCTTGTGAGGACTATGCTCACTAGAGGATAGATGCTCTGACACCGCTAGATAGGAGTGGTACTGGTGGATCTATCATGGAGTGGTACTATCTCCTTCCCCTTCGGCTGCTACTATCTCCATAGCCTGTTGTGGTGGTGGTGGTGATGGAATGAATACTATACTCTGAGGTCACCATTACCACTTCACCATAACTAGGGCAAGAAGTCGAGTAAGAGAGCACGACCTCACCTCAGTCGATGGTGTAGATAGAATGGGATCTCTTGGCCATAGTTGGATCACCAGTGGGGATCTCTTGTCCCAGAATGCAGCCTTCATGGCCTTTGATGGAATAATGGATGATGGAACCTAGAGAGATGGGCATGGAGTAGAGCGTGTGGAGGCACCACCGACTCTCTGGGTAGTAGCTCCTCTCGTGATGGGTAGTACCGCCAAGAGAATGTTATCAAGATGATCGACGCGTAGTGTCGATCGGAAAGTCCATGGGGTTGAGGCCATCGATTATCCGCATACCTACATCTCCCAGTAATTTATACCAATACCCGGCCTCCTAGCTCTCCCATCACTGTTTACCTACACCAGGGATGATAACAAATCAAATTGAGCCCCTGACCATGCCCGTAAGCTCCACCAACTCACCACAAAATTGATCTAAGGCTCACATATGACCTTCTCCTATAACTAATAGAATCCTAAAAATGAACTGTGGGTAGAGGTGAAATTGGGATCCTCCTAATTTCTTCCTCTCCATCAGAACCAAAGAGGGGGTGAAACTTATTCTCTGTGATAATAGGAGATACTAACCTGGGTAACTCCTCTGCTATAGACTGAGTGGCTGCCTCTAGCTCCTTGGCTATATGGTCATGGTGTCACTTGATATTGCAGCATCGATTATGACACTGAGTCCTACTAGGGTGAGTAGCATGAGAACTAGACCCAATCTCGTAGGTGGGGGAGACTACCCTTGAAGACAGGGTAGCCTTCCCCTTGGAAAGAGGCAATGAGTGGGTGCTAGCCCATACTTGGGTAGAAAGGGGAACCACTGAAGACAGAACTGCATTGCTATGGGAAGCCACAACCCTTCCTCTTCGTGAGAGAAATCAGTCGATGGCATCTTAACTGATGATGGATTACCATCACCATGCTCACTGACGTTGAGGTGGCCCCCTCACAAGTGATCCTAGCCCCCTCAAAATCTCAGCCAAAATGAATGAGGTGGGAGAAGTCAGACTGCAGGAGGCTGGCATAATCCAAGGCCAAATCCATCCCAAAGGAAATGTAAACATGTACTTATGTACTGCCATTTGAATGAACTAAACTAAACTGAACTAAACTGAACTGACTGAAACTGATTGAAAGTCTGTAATGTTGAAAACAAGTTTGAATCATATTTCTACTTTAATTTGTTTTTTATAATTTGAACCCACACTCAACAGTTTGAATATGTTAAGTGGGGCTCTTTGATTTTGGAGAGATTTTTGAATTTGGAATTGAAGAGAGATTTTTGAGTTCAGAAGCCATTTTCAACAAATTTGTGTATGTTTGAAATGGGTTCAAATTTTTGAAGAGATTGATGCTTCCATTGGTTCATATTTGAATTTTGATTTTTGATTGTTTGGGGATGATCATTTAACAAATTTGAGTATGTTAAAGTAAAGGGTCAACTAATTTTGTTTGGATGTGTGATTTTGGAATTTACTCACTTAGAAAATTTGGGTATGCTAGATGAGGTGTTTGAAAATAATTTTCTTCTATTATTTGATTGTTTGTGAATTATGTGTGAATTTGAAAATGGAGTCCTCACTTAGCAAATTTGGGTATGCTAAATGAAGAATCCAAATGTTTTGTTATTTTTGAAAAGAGGATCTTCACTTAGCAAATTTAGATGCTAAATAAAAGATCCATGTGTTTTGTTTTTGATGATTTTTGAAAAGAGAATTCTTTACTTAGAAAAATTAGGCATGCTAAATAAAAGAAATCCAAATGTGTTTTATTTTGATGATTTTGAAAAGAAGATTCTTAGCAAATTTACGTATGCTTAAGAAATCCAAATGTGTTTTATTTTGATGATTTTAAAAAGATGATTCTTAGCAAATTTAGGTATGCTAAAGAAATCCAAATGTGTTTTTATTTTGATTTTTTTGAAAGGAAGATTCTTTACTTAGCAAATTTGGTATGCTAAATAAGGGATCCATGTATGTTTTGATTTTGGGATTTTAATTTTGAAAAGTGAATCTTAACTTAGCAAATTTGAGTATGCTAAATGAAAGATCCAAATGTTGTTTGATTTTTGATTTTGAAAAGAGGATCTTCATTTAGCAAATTTAGGTATGCTAAATGAGGGATCTAAATGTGTTTTGAGTTTTGATGTTTGGATTTTTTTTTAATTTCAAAAAGAGGATCTTCACTTAGCAAATTTAGGTATGCTAAATGAATAATCTAAGTATGTTTAATTTTGAAAAGATGATTGTTAATCTTGTTTTTTTTTTTGAAAAGATGATTACTTTTTAAAAAGATGATTATTGATTTTGTTTTGAAAATGAAATCTTCATTCAATAAATTGAATGAGGATGTTCATTTGTGCTTTTGGAAAATATGATTGTTGATTTTATTTTTGAAAAGAAGATTGTTGATTTTTTTTTGAAAAGATGATTGTTGATTTTGTTTTGAAAATGAAATCTTCATTCAATAAATTGAATGAGGATATTCATTTGTGTTTTTGGTAGATATGATTGTTGATTTTATTTTTGAAAAGATGATTGTTGATTTTGTTTTGAAAATGAAATCTTCATTCAATAAATTGAATGAGGATGTTCATTTGTACTTTTGGAAAATATGATTGTTGATTTTATTTTTGAAAAGATGATACACATAACAATCATGAAGATTGTTAGATGAGGTTGCTTTATAAAAAAATTTTGTGTAAACATTTTATTATGCACATTTTGAAAAAGTGTTTTTTTGGAAATTGATGTTTTATAAAAGATTTATTTTTCTTTATTTTTGGAATGAACTTTACCTTACCATAGAAATGGTAATAAGGAAGTCATTAGTTATTTCTTTTTATTAAATTTTTATTTTCACCTATTGGGGAACCCAACAGAGGTTTTAAGACCTACACGGAGTGAGATCCTAAAACCTAAAGGATGTTGGCTAACTTAGCTTAAGGATGAAATAAACTAAGTGCCAATGAAAAAGAAGGATAGTCTTGGGTTCATATAAAATACAAACCCACTATCAATACTTGGAGACAACGATCATTTACCAAAGATGGAGAGAGGAACCATCCCCAGCAGAGTCGCAAGAAAAATCTATGGTGAAATTATTTCTATCTTCATCTATCTTTTGAGAGATAAATGAAAACAAAAATATAACCACTTGTTGGGACACTACGTAAATCCATAGATGTTCTTATTAAGATGATTGGGTATGACATTGAGGAATGATGTACTATCTCGAGGGACAAAAGTCACCATCCTACAATGGACCTAATAAACTTAATAATGACTCCTAAGGACTATGGTTCTTCATATGTACTAGAGATTCTTCCCCTACTTTACATGGAAAAGTAAAGCAGGGTTTATTTTAAACTGGGTTCGTTAAGTTTCCTATGGAGGCAAGCCCCCATAGTTAATTACATCATAGAATGATTCTTGGAATACTCGATTAAGGTAAATAATTGTTGTCTCCAAAGATTTCAAAGATAGGACTATCAATCAATTGGTTTATTTTAGAAGATCAAGTGGGATTGATCAAGAGGAGGGAGTTATTATCAAAAACCAAGGAAGATAAGTAGGGGATGCTTATGATACTAGGAAGCTAGTAAGCATCCCAAACTATCTATGGTTGGGCTTTATATTTTAAAATTGAAATGATTTATTTATTTGAGTTGAATTTTTGTTAGAAATCTAGGGGCTTACAATTCCATGACACAAGATCATGGAAATGCCTAGAGGTGAGGATTTATGTAGCCAAAGGGAAGTAGCAACTCTGAACCTAAATCTAGGAGCTTTGGTGAGAACAACCTAAATCTAAGGTGAAAATGGGCATATGGTTTACCTCCACAAGAGAGGATAAAACCACATATTTGGACTTACAACCACAGGGGTGGCCACTAACTCCTCCTATGATTTTAAATACATGTAGGCAAGTCATATGCTTTTTTTGCAAGATAGCTAAGGTATTATTTATTTAAAAAGAGACTAAGTCCTTAAACAAACTCCCTAAGAGAATAAATCATGTAGGGCATGAATTCATGACTTAAATCTAATGCAAATTTTGTTATGTTTTATCTTCATTTTGGACAATTAATTTGACATGGGCTTATAGGATTCATATGCCTAATGCATGAGAAATTGGATTATGGGTCAAAATCAACAAGAAGGAGGTGTATTTCTACCATGGCTCTCAAAGGTCAAACCAAGTTCCCTAGAAAAGGTGGAAGCCCTCCATAAGCAAGAGTGAAACAAGATACTTTTTATGCATGATGTGAAAACATACAATATCCAGCTAAGGGGTTGCTAATTCTTTTATCTTGATTTTATGTCTTAGGCTTTAAGTGAGGTTATCAGTTATTTATTTTTTTGATTTTTGAGTTGATTAATTGGATAGAAAATTTATTTTTTCTAAGAGCCTAATCACATCTAGGCCATTCATCAAAGCAAGGAAGAAACTAGGAAAATATGCCATCTTAATGCACAAGCTAAACAAACATCAAATAATTTATAAAGCTAATGCAAAAGAATAAGAGGGTCATTGGGCCAGCAAACCCAAAAGAAATTGGGTAGCCAGCTCTACCCTTATACAACCTGGATTACAAATGAATTAATTACAATCAAAAAGGAATTCATGTTATGGGGGTCTTCATTCTTCATTTCTTCTTTTCTTCTTTCTTCTTTCTTCTTTCTTCTTTCTTCTTTTCTTTCTTTTGGTTGGTTGGAATGTGGTTGCTCCAAAGGCTTCACATGGTGCATAAGACATAGTCTTATGACCAATGTTCATCCTAATCCCCATAACATTCATTCCAAATCTTAATTACAAAATTACATGAAAATGGAAAAAGTAAATCTAACTAAAACCTGCAAAATAGAGATTAGCTAAACAAACCACACAATCCCAAGCATGTATATGAATAAATTGGACTTAGCACCCCACACATGGGTAACCAAGTATACCTAGCCATTTTGGATTATGCTTAGGGGTATAAGTAACCTACATACAAAAGCATTTATATTTTTTATTACTAGCCCCAGCACAATCCCCTAGAAGATAATGATTAGACTAAGATCACCTACCATTCATCTACATACACCTAACATCTAGTCTAAAACATCACATCATAAAATAAAATCAAGCATCAAATCATGCACCGCCTTAACATAGAGCTAGAAATAGTGAGTTAGCCTAATGTGTGTTCCATTTTAGGCTTATGTGGTATGTCTTAGCTAGGCTTTAAGGTTAAAATTTTCTAAGTGTGAAAAGGGTTCAACTTAGAGGGTGATTTTATTTAAGTGATTTATTTGATTTGTTAATTTTATTTGATGATTTGATTTGGTTTGAATGAACTACACTTAATTACTAAGTTGTAGAGAGAAAAGAGAAGAGAACTTCCCTTTCCTCCCTACCTTAAGTAATTTCTAAGGTAGGTTCATTAGCAATTTTTTTTAGTGAATGTTTTATTATGTATTTTAATTAATCCTAAATTTAGATTTTCTCTAAATAAACCTATTCAATAAGAAAGATATTTTAAGATTAATTAAAGTGAATTACTATCACAAAACACGTAACCCTTTATTTCTTTCCAACATGTGTAACATGCATATGGATGAACCCTAAGCATATCTATACATACAAATGGAAGTGTTAGCATACCTTGATGATGAATGCTAAGAGATGTTGGTTAGGAAAATTTGGAATATTTCATGTATGCATGATTTTGTTAAGTAGAAAAGAGAAGGTTTGTTTTATCTATTAATCAAATGCACATTTACATGTATGAAAGACATAAAAGTGAGTACCATTATTTTCTACACCAGGGTGTAAGGTACAAGATTAGGGCTACTTAAAGCCTCAACTCGATGTCAGACTAATATACCACTTTTCTTAAATGCTTGTGCATGTACAAAAAGAAATGAATGCAAAAAGAGTCATGCAAAGATTTTTATGTTTGATTTGGTTATGCAATTTATATGTGTAACTATGAAGATCCTTCTTAAAGGTTAACATAGGAATAAATAGGAATAGATTTAAGCAAGTGTTGTGTTCTTTTCAAATGAACTATACACTTTGCAAATCCTATTCAAAACTATGTTAAAGGAGAAGAGAAGGAAAAGTCACATAATGCACATCTTATGTTGTATTCACATGCAAGCTTATAAGTAATTATAAGTAGCATACCTTTCATTTGTCATCTTTGATTTATAGTTTTTGAAAATAATTTTGGATTTAATAGTGATAATAGCCATTCATATTCTTACTTTAGCCAAAATATGCAATTTGACATAAAGGAAACATTTCATTTTAATTTATTTTTCAAAAGACATGAATGCATGATTTCATATGACATACACCATTTAGCATGCTAGGAAAGAAATAAAGTGATGTAAGCATGTAACTAATTCACCATAATTAATTTCTAAAGACAATCCTATGGAATAAGATCATTTAAAGTGAATCAAAGTTGTTTAAAGAGATTTTGTTTTAATTTTGAGTTTGATTTGATTTGATTTTGGAAAATGTGAAAAGGTTTGTCGGTCCTAACCCATCTACCACATATGTGTGTTGTTTTAGTTTACTTTTTGAACCATTAGAATGATTTTATGTTTTGCTTAGGTTAAGGTATGAATTAAGTTCATTAATTACCCATTACCTACACCTCCTTAACATAATTAACCTAACAATTATGAGCCAACATATGATATGCAACCACATTGAATTTAAATCAGCAGTGTACCCTAAGAAAGAAAGGGCCTAATGCAATTGGCTCACAATTATTGATTAATTAATCTAAAGGGTTTAATTAAGTACTTTCATAACCTTCCCACACATGTGAGTTGGAAATGATTTCCATAAGCTAACTTAGGTTATTGAACAACTAAGTGTCTACCCAGCAAAGGATTGATTAAGTTTAGATTGATTTTGAAAATTTGATTAAGATAATTAAGTAGATCATTATTGGATTAATCCTTAATTAGGTTTGGATTAAGGAAGAAAGGGGGTTTAGGGAATTGCTTAATGAAAATATCTCAAATTATTACATAAACCTCCTAACCACTTAAACAATATTTAATTACCTTAATTAAGTGATTAAATAATTTTTCCCATGCTTAATTACCCTTAATTACATTAAGAGAGTGATTAGGGATTCATTGATTGAATTCTCTAATTAACTTATTAATAAATTCCAAGAAAATTAGGGGAGGCATAGGTTATCCCCCAAAACATGCCTAAGAAGTTTGGAATTAATTAATGAAATGATTGAAAGTAATTAGGGTTATTAATATTTCAATTAAACCCTAATTAAGGAAATTTCACTATTTAAAATCAATTAGAAATAATTTTATATTATTCCTCACTAAATTATCTTTAAAATGAGCCCTTATTCATACTTTTTTTATTTTTTACATTTAATTATGAATTTTGAAGTTTATGATTAAGATAATTATAACCTAATTATATAACTAATCCCATCGCCCATTGTGGCGATGCGTGCGCTTTCCATCATGATGGGATTGGTTATTTAAGTCATCAAATCTGAATAGCGTACGCATTTCTCCTTGGCGATCGATCATGGTCGGATTAAACTGATTCTAAAGGATTAATCATGTGATCTGATCATTTAATTGACCATCCATCCAAAACATGATGGATGGTCCATGATTCATCCCCTCTCGGGAGATAGCGACGTCCATCCTCTGGCTTGATCCGAGCTCACTTGAGCTGGATTGAGTAGATTGAACACACACCATCTAAGAGCAAAGAAAGACATCCAATGGTGGAATTTGGGATTAAAGTTCCTTCATAAAGACCAAGAATTCTATACTAGCTTGAATTTGAAGCATACCTCAGAGGCTATCAGCACTCCCAATGAGGTAGCTTGTCTAGTGGAGAAGCCCTGTTGAAGGTTTGAAGGCGGTGAAGTGGATCTTCTATTGGGCTTCCTTCAAAGGCTTTGGCTCTAGTTCCTCTTCCCATGGCTTGATGCTTGGAACTTGACTTGGGTGAGCTCAATTGGGTCCCTCGATGGTGCTTGCAAGAGGAATTGGCTTTTGGTGATGAATGAGTTGAATTTCTTCCTATTTTTTGGCTTAAAATGAATAGAAATTGGAAGAGCTTGGAGATTGCTTCAGAGAGCTTGGGGAGCTTGCCTTAGGTCTCTCTAGCTCAATCGATTGCAAGTGATGGCAATTGGAATGAAATTAGGGGGAGTATATCTTCCCTTAGTTGGATCAGACTGCCATGAGTTATCCTTCCATTTTGATCAAATTGATCACATGGAATGGGTTTGTTAGGCTGTTATGGATTCCATGTGATTCAGTTTTGGCAGAGAAGAGTAGTGGAGGAGTTTTCCATGTGTTAAATGAGGGTATGGGGTGATTCCATATGCTCATTTTCTATTGGGTGGTCAATTTTGGCCTTGGGTTGGGTTTAGCTAACCCAAACCCATTGGGTCATGTGCACCACACTCATTAGTGTCCATTTGGTCCACTAAGAGGGTGCCAAGTGGCCATGAAGAGGATTTGACCAAATTCTAAGTGGAATTGGCTATAGGTTACCCCTTGACCTAGGGGTAAAATGGTCATTTGGTTTTGATTTCAATTTGGGCAGATTTGGAATAATTGAAAAATGGGTTGTGCCAATTTTCAATGAATTTGGATTGATTTGATATCATTTGGCTCATGTTGACCCATTTAGGTCAAAATGGGTCAACTTGGGTCAAGTTGACCAATTGGTCAAATTGGGTCAAACCAAGGGTTGGTTCAAGTACATATGACCATTTGAAATGTTTTGGTATCATTAGTTTGGTTCAATAATATTTGGTTTTGGTTCATTTGATTTCATTTAGGTCAAATGGGTCAAGTTGACTAATTTCACCCAATTGGGTGAGGTCATGGGTTGGTTTAGGTTTGGTTGGTCATTTGAAATGTGTTGTATGCTTTAGTTTCAATCAATTTTGGTTTGATTTTATTTTGGCTTGATTTGACCTTTAGGTCAAGTTGGGTTCATGGTCAATTGGGCTGGGTTGGGTCTAGTTGGCCAATTAAGGCTTTGGTCAAGTTCAACAAGTGATTTAGAATGAATTTAACCCATTGGTTGTAATCAATTTGGCTTAGATCAAGATTTGACACATTTTGACTTTTTAGGTCAACTTGGGTCAAGTGGCCAATTGGGTTATGTTTAGCTCAAATGATGACTTGGTCATGTTCAATCATTGATCATGAATTAGTTTGGATCAATGGTTTCAATCAATTTAACCTATAAAGGATTTTGGCTAATTTGGATTTCATTTTGGCTAAGTGTTGACTTGGTCAACACCTAGGTTTGACCTAGTTTGACCCAATTTGGGTGATTGATCATCTTATGATGATTGTTGCTCACAATGTGAGGCTTAGGTGGGCTTAGTTCAATCCAATTTGGGTAGGATTAGAATTTGGCTCAAAAGGGTATTTTATGTCACTTTGGGTCAAGTGAGCCTAACAAGGTCAATTGACTTGATCAAGGCTTGATTCAAGTTTGGTTGAACTCACATATGGACTTATGATTGAAATATAAATCCATTTGCAAGTGACTTGTAGTCAAATGGGTTTTGATTCAGTTGATTATTTCAAGTCAAAAGGGTGAGTATGGGCTTGACTTAAGTTTGAGTTTTGAATTTAGTTTTGATTTGATGATTGAAGTTTGTGTTTATATATGGATTCATGATTGAAGGACTGATTGAATCATAAAGAAAATCCAAGGGTTTGGATTGATTTGGGGTTGGTTTGGCACAGTTCAAAATTTTGACTTGAAATGGTATAGGTTGATTTTAAGTTAGATTTGGGTTAAGTTTTGAATTTGGTTTTGGTTATTTGAATTTATATTTCATTTATATTTGTGAATATAAATGAAAATATAAATGGGTTATGAGAAAATCTCTTGAATTTGAACTTATTTGGATTTGATTTGAGCTAAGTCCATAAGATGGAATCAAAGACTTAAGAAGGATTTTAGATTTGGACTTGAGTTTTGGATTTGGTTTTGATCATTTATATTTATATTTGTGAATATAAATGAAAATATAAATAATTATGAAAATTTTTTAGTTTGAATTGATTTGATTTGATTTGAGCTAAATCCTTGATGAAATCAAAAGGCTTAGAAAGATTTTAGATTTGGACTTGAGTTTTGATTTGGTTTTGATTTGAATTTATATTTCATTTATATTTGTGAAAATAATATAAATAGGTTATGAAAATCTTTGAGTTTGAATTGATTTGATTTGAAGTTGATTTGATTTGTAGTTGATTTGAATATGATTGATTTGGATTGATTTGGGATTTTGATTGAATTTGAGGTTGATTTGAATATGAGGTTGATTTGAATTTGAGGTTGATTTGAATTTGTAGTTAATTTGAATTTATAATTGATTTTGAATTTGTAATTGATTTTAATTTGTCGTTTGACTTGAAAGAAGGAAGTGAGGATTTGGTTCAAGCTATAGGGTAGGCAAATTTTCCTAACACCCCTAAGGCATGACCTATTTCTATGGCTAACTCTTTTAAGTCTCTAGGGTTAAGTTAAGTGTTCACCTAATTGCTAGTCATCTTAAAACTAAGGAACTCTTAGTGTCTAAGAGGAGTCCTATGTCTAAGATGAAGGGGTTGAGAGCTCATTCTAAAAATGAGGTCAACAGTACGCCATTAAAGCCACCCCTCAAGCTTTCAATTTTAATACTTTTTGAAGTGAATTTGATCTCAAGGAGATCATCCCTTTGTTTTAGTTCACTAATCATTTTGGAAGTAAAATCGAGCGATTTCAATAGGTGGATCATTGGAGTTCACCTTGATTCAATGGACGACTCTCGGTCTTCACCATTGTTGAAGGAGATGGAATCTCCATCATTCGTTCCTTTTTTAGGAATGGACGCTTGAGATTTAGTTGGACCAAATGATTTAATCCCTATAGGAAATTTGCAAAACAATCTAAGTATCAATGAATATAAGTGAAACGCATCGCCATTTCAATGTGGGATCCACATGGATCATTTGTGGATAAATGCCATGATGCCATATGTAAAGCGATGCCACATGAGATCCATGTGGATCAAAGGTAGTTAAAGACAAAATCAACATTTTTGAATTTAAAAAATTATAAAAAAATAGTTAAAACTTTAAAAAATCATAATAAAATAAATATTAATCTAAAAAATACAAATAAGGGCTCTATGGAGTCATTTTAGTGAGAGGAATCCATTAAAACCAAAAGCCACAAATTTTGTGGGTATTTTTACATTAATTTAAGTTTTAATGAAAATAATCTAAGATAAGTTAAAAATAAATTATTGATCAAAATAATTGGAAATTTTTGGGAATCAAAACTAGTCTTAAATAAACATTAAAAGAATTTTTCAAAATTTATTGAGGAATAAATGTAAATATATGAAATTTTCAATCTTAAACCCTAATTTTAATAAAAATAATTTATATGAATCAAATAAATTAGGGAAAGAATGAAAATAATCTAAAATATCATAACACACCCTAATGCACTTAAATAAACTATTAAAACCCACAAAAACTTAATAAATCATAAAAATAACCTAATTTGGTATTTAATTGAATTAATTAATTCAAATAATTAGCCTGAACTTAGGAAAATCATAATAAATCATCCAATAATCTAAAAATTATAAATAAATTCTCAATGGATGCATCATTGAGATGGAAATCTAGGAAAAATAAAACCCCTAAGTAATTATATTTAAATTAGGCTTAATTTAAGTTTTAATGTAATAACTAAAACTATAATTAACTCTAAAATAAATATTTGATTATGGTGACATTTTAGGGAACTTAAATTAGTAAGGAACCCCACTTGCTACAAAAATTTTAAAACTAATTTACCTCTAGATTAGGAATTATTGAATTTTCAACTCTCTAGGTCAATTTAAAGGAAATAATAAATAAAAATCACAAAATCACAATCCATAATATAAATTTAAAATATCATAATTAGCATCAGAACACTTAAATAAAATGTCCAAGTAATATGAGAGTAAAAGAATTTAGTTAAACATATGCTAAGGGTTAAGAATAATTGATAAAATAGAATTTAATTAAACTCCAAAGTTAATAATAAATTAAATCATATAAACCTGCTAATAAACTGAAATATAAAATTCATTAACCTCTGAACATTATAACCTATCAACATTAAGGCCATTTAGATTAAGAAATAAAGTGGCTATAAATGTAAATATAAACAAACTTAATGAGATTAAGTTTCAACAAACCTTAAATGATATCTAAAGTAACATAGGGTAAGTTTAATATATATAAAAATAACCCTTCTTTAGACTTCGATCATAGTTAGTAATGGTAATACATTATACCAAATGATAAAAATAATCTTCTTAAATAGAATTATCATTTCTTTACATTAATTGAAAATAATTGAACCATTTCTTAACATATGAAATCTTAACTTGAAATCAACTATTTTAATCTAAGTTAATTATCAAACATTAGGAGTGAAATAAAAAATATAAATAAAAGAGATAAAAATATATAAATTGGTTATAAAATTAAGACATAATGAATTGAATGATATCCAAATTAATATTGAATGTTAAGTTTACTCAAGTTAATGAAAATAAATATTGATAAGATAAATCAATGAAATTAACTTGAATTGAATAAATGAATAAAATTAATACAACCAAATGTAATAAGTAAATCCAATTATCCTAAATTAAATGAAATAAAAGAAACAAATAAAATCAATATAACTTAATGCCTAATGAAACTTAATGATGAAAGATGAAATATCAAGATAAAAAAAAATCAAACATAAAGGTTTAACCTAAACTATAGTATAATAAGATTAATGAATAAAATATAAAAAGAATGAAGAACATTAATTTAAATAAACACACTTTACATAAAAACAAATATCAATTGAATATAAACACTACATAAGAACTAAATAATAAATCAAACTAAAAGAAATTTATGAAACAATAAAATTTCAAAAGAATAATAACTAAAAAGATAAATTAACTTAAATCAAATCATCCAAATGAACCCATGAATTAATTAAGATATTTAAGATCCTAGTTAGACCTTTAAGATGAATCTTCATCTTAGGGAGAAGATTTCATTTAGAATGTTGAATGGAATGGGTTCCACCAAAAAGTGGAATCTATTTTATTCTTCATTCTTGAAAACCTAAACTTCACTTTAACATAAAAATGAATTTAAAAATGAAAACAAAATCACACATCATTAAATCATTTGACTTGAAACTATCCAAAAGTAAAACTAAACAAACTTCAAAATTCAAATCAAAACATGAATGTTTACCTCACTTTTGGAGTGAGGATTCGTCACTCCCATCCTAGGTCTAGGATTCTTCTAGAAATTTTATGTTTCCTTAGAGCTAAGACACTTCTAGTAGTTAAGAGGACACTAAACTCAAACCTATAGACTTGTAGGGCATGACCTAGGTCTAGAGCTAACCTTAGAGCAAGTAGGCTTCACCTACCCTAAAGCCTAAACCAAAACTCATACCCATCAATTCATTTGAACCTAAACCAAATGATTGAAACCTCAACCTCGAGCCAATCAATTGACTTTGATTGAATTCAGTTTCTAATCCAAGTTCCAAGCCAAATTAATTTGAATCTTAACCCTAATTAACCCACTTCAATCCTACAACTCCATTCAAGCCAATCCAAGCCAACCAAACTCAATTTAATTCTCTCAATCATCCTAAATTTCAATAGATCATTTCAAAATATTTCAATAATTATGATCAAGCCAATTAAATCAATTAGACTTAAGTGACTCAAGTTGGCCCATTTGACCTAAAAGGTTAAAATAAGCCAAAACCCAATCAAACCCAAATCAATTGTAGTCAAAGCCACCAATCAACTTAAAATTCATCTATGAATATATTCCAACCATCTATAGCCTCAATTGGTTCAAATTGACTTAATCAAACCACTTAACCCAAAGTGACCTAAAAGGAAAAATTAGACCAAACATCAATCAAACTCACATTGGATCAAACAAAGCTATCGAATCTTTTCATTGATGATTGTAGGTCACTATTGAACACTCCACTACAATCAATTGAACTTAGCCAAGCCAATTTGGTCCCTTAACCCAAGTTAACCTAAAGTGGCCTAAAGGGTCAAATTGGACTAGATTATGTTCTATGCTAAATTAATTAAACCAAGGACTCTCATCAACCATAAATTGAATATTGAACATGTCTCAACCACTAATGGAACCTAACCAAACTGATTTGGCCTCTTGACCCAAGTTGCCCAATTTGACCTAAAGCGCCAAATTAGATCAACTCAAATCCTAAACCAAATTGGTTGAAAGCAATACTTCTAATCAATCACCAATTGGATGTTGGACATGATCCATCCTTCAATTGGACCCAATTTGGTCAACCCAACCTTGACTTACTTAGCCTAATTTAAAGAAAAATTGAATCAAATCACTCCATAATCCAAATCAATTCAAATCAACTCTTCCAATCAATCACTAATGATCAATTGAACATAGACTTAATCCATGCTCAAGCTATTTTGACTAATTTGGTCAAATTGGTCAACATGACATATTTAACTCAAATTAAACCTTTTAAATCAAATCCAAATTGAATTAAACCAATTGCACTCACTCATTCCAAATGACCAATTAAACTTAACCAAACTCTCAACTTAATCCAATTGTGTCAAAATGGTCAACTTAGCCCAATTGAACCCATTTGACCCACATGACTCAAAATGAACCAAACCCAACCAAACTAAGTTGAAACACAACTAAACTTGGCATGACTCAACCTTGGGTCACCATGGGCCTGCCCAAGTCAGCCCAACCCATGGTGAGCCTAGTTGGGTCAAACTCATTGAACAAGCCTCCCAATGAGATAAAATCAATATTTAGAAGGGTTCTCCACCTCCCAGTGCCTTGGCACCATCTTTGGCTTTTCTTGTACAGAGGATCACTAACTCAACCTAACCCAAGGTTTAGCCTTTGGCCAAGAGAGGGTGAGCTCACCCATGAGAAACCATTGGTCCACCTAAGGAGGAGTGTGCACTCCATGGCAGCCCATTACACTCCCTTAGCCTCTCACACACATCCACCTCAGCAGTCTCTACCACCTCCGGCCACCTACTCTTACCGGACAACTACCAAAGCTTGAGCCAATCTCAGTCCTCAGTTTAGTTAGGGAGGAGAGTATACTCCTCCCCATCCATTCGAACTCACCATAGACATTATCTAAAGCATTCTGAGCATTCCCCAAGCTTTCCCTAAGCTCCTCATGCACCCCATCACTGGCAAGACCAAGCTCCACATACACTCTAGAACTTCATCCATCCAATCTCAGCAAATCTCCACCAAAACCAAATTATCCCCACACCTTCACCACACTCTAGCAAACAAAAATGAATCATTTCTTGATCGATTCAATCACCAGAAGGCTTCCCTAAACTAACTTTGCGGACTTTCACAATGGTGTTTGATCCACAGACCGATCGATGGGGAGACAACTCGAGATCTTCTCAACAAGGCTTCATCTCTTCAAGATGAAGCTACCTCTATCGACAGACCGCCTCTAGCTCAAGTGAGGTAGAAATCCAACAACCATAGATTTGTCCATTAGGTGTTGGTCTTTTTCAAAATGAAATATGATTTCATGTGATTTCCACCATAGGATCTTTTAGATCTCTTACCTGGTCATTTTGGATTGGATTCCACCATCAAATGAGCTCAGATTGAGTGGCAGAAGGTGAAAGGTGTCTTTCTTCGTGTGCGGGACAACGGATCACTGGTTGTTCTTTTCACATGATTAGAACGGACGGTAGTGATTAATTATGCTAAAGTTCTTGATTTAATCTTTTTGTAATCACAGGATTAATCTCCACCATCCGATCTGAGATTGGACGGCTGAGACAAAATCTCGTCCACCGCTTTGAGTCAGCAGCCATGTCAGACATTTTAAATAACCAATACCATAGTGCCATGTGGAAGCATTGTCGTGTCAGCGTACATGTGACACCGATAGTTTAAAATGACTTTATTAGGTTTTAAAATGTAATTAAATAGCCAATACTTCAAAAAATTATAACTAAGTGTAGAAAAATCTCAAAAATGCAAATAAACCCATTTTGGAAAGTGCTTAGTTAAGGTTTGAAGCTTAGGCTAATTAGCTTAATTAAGGTAAAATTACTTGGCTAATTAATTAAAAATGTAGCATGTTGATTCCATGAGATGTCATCTACCTCCCATATTTTCTTGGAATTATTTGCCATGTAGTTTAGGAAATTCCAAATTTTCAATCCTAATTACCCTCTTTAAATGATTTAATAATTATTAAATTTAATGAACAATAAAATTGATAATTACTATAAATAGTGGGATAACATAAGAATTAATTAGGACCCCTTCTCCTAATTATTTATAAATGTATTCTCTTAAAGGGTTTAATTAATGTGTTTAATAATTAAGTGTAAATTAAGGAGAATTAATATTGAAATATAAGTGAAATCAATTTAAGTAACTCAAGTGCAACCTACTAACCACTTTATTTGTTTAATAACTTAAAGTTGTTAAAGACATTATGATTTTCCTATTGGTGTGGAAAAATCACAAGAGTATTTATCTTAAATCTTTTCCTTCTTTAATTTAATTAATTCTTAAGCATGAGCCTAATTACATTAGAACCTTGGGTGCATTGCAAGTTTTACTTTCTCAAAGCATATCATTGAAGGCTCATGTTTGGGTAGTTAATTAAATGTAAGAGGCTTGGGAAGGGTGATCAAATGGATATAATTAATTTGAACTTAATTAATCCAAAATAGGTATAATTTCTTTTCTTTAACATCTTAAATAATCAACATAGGATGGAGTAAATTTTGAGTTTTATTTCTCCTCTTTAGGTTCTTAATAATTTGAATATTAAAATTAAACATTAAAAAACTATGATTAGATTTTAGGGATGTTTATCTAACTTGATTTTCCTTAAGTTCTAATGAAATTAAGTATGTTATGCGATGATGTTCAATTACGTCCTTTCAAATTATCATAAATGTGTTTGTCATGTGCTTCATGTATTCATGTTTTAAAATTAAAAGAATATGATTGCCTTTAAATTAAATGAGTTGGACAAATGTTATTATATGGTGTAGTTATTATCATTAATAAATCACAAACTATTTTCAAACTATATGTTAGTTATGAATTAAATCATTTGAAGCTTAAATTAATGTGCTTATTATAAATAATTAATTATGTGAAAAATGAAATGTTCATTTACTTATGATCAAAAGATGGCAAATGATAGTTTTATTCTACGTTCATATATATATATATATATATATATATATATTATATATATATATATATATATATATATATATATATATATATATATATATATATATATATATATATATATATTATATATATATATATATATATATATATATATATATATATAGATATATATATATATATATGTATTCATGTATTTAAATTTGCAAGTATATAACTTGGATATTTTAGGAACATGGGGATTTAAGTAGCCCCAAAGAGGTCTTAGATAATCTTACTTCTCTGGTTTAATAATGGCACATACTTGCTTAATTTCATTTATGTGTTTGCATACATTAGAACATAAAGTAAAACCCTTTTCTTTTTTCATTAAGCTTTACATAAGTAAAAGATATTTACATACAATCTTTTTATGATTTCATTTCTTTGTTTAGGCATATGCTTATGTGCATTTGAATTAGTAAGTATATAGTCTAGACATCCTAGGAACATGAGGATTTAAGTAGCCCCAAGGAGGTCTTAGATAATCTCACTTCCCTAGTTTAACAATGACATGTACTTGCCTAAATTCCTTATACATGTTTGCATATGCTCAAATATGAGGTGAAATCCCATTCTCTATCAAAATCATGCATTAACATTCATTAAGTATGCAAACTATGGGTACATTGCATGTATATATATACTAAACCAAATATTAAAGAAATTAGAAAGGAAAGAATGTAAATGTTATTGATAATTAAAGGAAGAAATTGAGTATTATTCATGTGATGGAGACTTTGGTCTTAAGATGCCTTTCATTTTTGGATAAGATTCATTAAGGCTAATCTAAACTTAGGCTCAAATAAAATTCATGAATGATCTATTAAGAAAGTTAAAGAAATAATAATCTATCTTTAGAAATCAACATTAGGTTATGGATGAAAGAGTTAAGTCTCTTCCTTCTCTTCATAATGATTAGACCTTAAGTAAGAAGTGAACAAAATAAACAAAAATGCATAAGTTAAAACTCAATCATGCTACTAAAAGACTTAAAGTGAAATCACCCTTAGTGGATGATTTAAATAATTCTAAACATTAGAAAATCCTATTTCTAAAGCTTATTCAAGACATACCACACTAAGCCTTAACACACACCTTAGAATACTAAGTCACCGATCCTAGTATTAGGTTAGGCTGATATATGTTGTGGTGATATGTTTTATTTTGTAATATAATATTTTAGAGTGTATGTTAGCATTGTTTATGTGTAGACTGGTTGTTAGGTCATTGTTAGTCTAATGATATTTTATGCAGGGGATTGTGCTTGAGTGATTGTTGTAATAATAAATTAATATTCTTTCGTGTAGGTGTTGCTTAAGTCCCTAAGCATAATCTAATTAGGCAGGTGGGCTTGGTTACCCAAGTGCAGGGTGCTAAATCCAAATATGTGAGATATAACTGCTTGGTTTGCATGTTTATTTCACTAATATCTATTTTGCAAATGTAGTTATATTTTATTTACATAAAGATGTAATTTTTATAATAGGATTAGTATTAGTGCTATGGGGTTTAGATGAGTAGTGCCTAAAAGGAAAAGACCTGGCAAGCCTTGTGAAGACTAGAGCAAACTAATTTGAAAAGAGAAAGAAGAATAAGAAGTGAAGACCCCCATAGCATTTATTTCCTTTGTAAGATTTAATTGTAATCTGGGTTATATAAGGGTAGAGCTCAGCTACCAAATTTTTTTTCTTTTCTAAGTGTTACATGATTTACACCGCTTTTATTGTTTCACAAAAATCTAAATTGTTTAATGGTTATGTTTAGATTGTAAAATAGAATTGGCATTCTTTTCATAGGTTTCTTAAAGTGTGTGTGAGTTTGTGAGGAGGCTTGGATGTGGTAGGCTCTTTAGAATAAACTTAAATTTCCTATCCTCACTAAATAACTCATAACTAACTTTTAATTTAACTTATAACCTCACTTTAAAGCATAGGTATATAAACAAGATAATTAAAAAATTTAGAAACCCTTTAGCTAAATGGTTGAATGATATCACATCATGCATATCATATTACTTCACCCATAAAAATAGAGGAACTCTACTCTTACATGATAGGGTATAGGCTTGACCTGTGAGAGCAATCTCTTATAGTGGAGAACACCTCTTCTCACTAATTTAGGCCACAAGTCAATCTCATTATCATTTAAACATAATTATCCCAAACCTTGGTCCAAATTAACATGTTAAAATGGTTTAAAATTTTGTAAATTTAACATTAGTCTAAGTCATGTTTACATACCAACCATGATCTAGTCTCTTTAGGAGTGAGTTTAGGATCCTTGCTTTCTTCCTAATTGAATACTAGTCTATCAATCTTGCATTTACATAAGACCAGACTAGATGGTTTTAAAGCATAGGATTTATTAGTTGGAAGCCACTCTAAGTGGTTGTAAATCCAGAAGAGTCAAGATGTGTTTATTCTCTCTTGTGGAGGTGGACCATTATATCTCATTCTCCTTGAGTAAACTTAGGTCATGCTTCTAGCTTGTGCAAAAGTTTTTTTTTTTACTTAGGATCTAAAGTGGCTTGTTTCTCTTTTTCTACGAGTATAAGTCCTCACTTCTTAGGCATTTCTACAATCTTTTGTTGTTGGAATATAAGTCTTAGCATTCTAATAAAAATTTCAACTTAAACAAAAATAAATTATTCTCTTTAGGGTAGGTTGAAACACTCACTAGGCTTCCTAGTATCATGTGTGCTTCCAACTTATTCTCCTTTGGAATTCATAAATAAGTCTTTCTATTTGAACTCTTCCGATTTGATTTCTAATAATATCCAATTCTTTGATAGTCTAGCCTTAAAATCTTTGGAGATATTTATTGACTACTTTAACTGAGAATGTTCTTAGGAATCATTTCTTAAGATGTAATTAACTATGGGGGCTTACCTCTATAGGAAACTAAAGAACCCAACTTAAAATAAACCCCACTCTACTTTATCCATGTAAAGGTCCCTTGTGAAGCCCAATGGAGGTCCCTAAAGATGGAAACAATCCTAGACAGAAAACCCCATAGATCTAAACTTTAGTTCTAAACCAGGTTGTATAAGGTCAGAGCTCGACTACCCATTTTTTCTTTCTTCCTGGGTGTACAGTGGTACCTGACCACATTGATCTATTCTTTAATTTAAATTAGTTTGTGTTATGCGCTATGTGATGAATGCCTAGACGATTATGCTCTTAGGAAAGCTAAATTTTCTACCCAACCTAATTCGAAATAACATAAACAAAAATAAAAAAACTTAAAACTTCACATTAACTAAAGCCCTAGGAAAAACTTGAAAATAACTAGAAATAATTAACTTTTGTGAACCATGCTAACAAATTATTCTAACTCTATGAATTGGGCACTTCACCCAATGCACATAAGGGGCATCTGACTTATGAGGATGGCCACTTTCTTGTGGAAGCTTATTTTCTCTTCTTAATTTGGCCCATGACGCTTCTAATTGTATATCATTTAGGCATAAAATGCATACCCCATACTTTAAATGAATCATGAGTCAAAATATTTAAAAGTTGAAAAATATGTATTAGTTAAGTGCATATCTACCCTATGTGATCTTAAGGATTAGGGAATGAGTTTAGGATCTTGCTTTCTTTAAAAATATAATAGCTATCCATACATGAGACTTGGCTATGGTTTAAAGCATTTTGGTTGATTAGTGGAATTCTCTAAGTGGTTGTAAATCTAAAAGTCAAGATGTGTTCTTCTCATGTAAGAGGACCATTATATCTCCCAAAAGTGAGACTTAGGTTTGCTTCTACTTATATCAAAAGCACTTATATAGGTTTTGAAGAATCTTATTTGAGTAAGTCTTCAACCATAGACATTTCTGTAGTCTTGTGCTGTTAGAATATAATTCTTAGATTTTTAATAAAATGTAAACTCAAAATTCTATTTAAATTTCAAAATTTAATGCCCAATGATAGGATATTTGAAATGTTTACTAGGCATCATAATATCAACAGACATTTTCTACTTAATCCTGATTAATTCAAAAAATAAGTCTTTCTATTTGAACATTCTATTTGATTTCTAATAATATCATTCTTTTTAAAATATTTAGAAATTCATAAAATAATAGCTTATTTTTTTATTGAGAATGTTCTTAGGAAACTTTCATTTCTTAAGATATAATTAACTATGAGGCTTACCCTTATAGGAACTAAAGAACCCAATTTAAAATAAAACTATACTTTATCCATGTAGTTTAGGAAAACTCTAGTACATTAAAGACCCATTAGCCTTAGAGTCTTTATTAAATAATAATACGTATGGATAACCCATGTTTTTCTTTCGAGATAAAATGTTTACTCCTTAATGATGCATTTGAAAATTCAAATAAAAAATTCCTAAAATTTTTGTGGTGTCATAAATTTTTTCTCACATTCATAATCCTATAATAGCTTAACATAAAATTAGTTCACATTAACAAACCATTTAGGAAAACTTGATATGGAAATAATTAATTATTAGGTCTATTATATTTATTTATGATGTGTTGAGTTGCACAAATTATTTGTTGCATCAATAGATAATATCATGTGGAATTAACATGTCCATTGCTCTATTTTACTTTTATAGAGGCCATGCGTTAAAATATAAATGCTACCAGATTATTAATTTGTGATATTATATTTCTAGATGTGTTATTTTTTATTATGTGGTGATGGCTCAATTTAGTTGAGGACATTTCTTTTACAATGTTTCTTTAGAACTTTATATGTAAAAATAAAGTATAAATTAAGTTTCCTGACTTGGTATAAGATCACCCAAACTTGACAAATTGATGTACAATTTGGGTTAAAAGAAGGACAAGAAGGAAAGTAGAATTTGTACTTTATTGTTTCTAAATTTGTTCAAGCATGTAGAAAGAACCAATATTTTCCCAAATATAAAGTAGTTGTCGAACTCAACTAGTCTGTGACCTACTCTTTTATAGCCATTATAACATAATGACTTGTTTGACTTACATTATTTATTTACTATGATTTTTACTCTTTTTATTATAATGTGATAATATGGGAACACATTTTTGTTAAGTTCATAGGATAAAATACTTTCTACCAACTTCAATAAAATATTAAACAACCTTAAAATCAATTAAAATATAGTTTAAAATTTAAATTGATGCACTCTCTTGCCAAATGTTTTAAATTACTCTTGTTGTCTTATATCTCTTGGCTGTGTAAGATAGACCTAATTAGCAATTAAAACCCTCAAGTGCTGGACCACATTCATAACATGGCCAACTCTATCATGCATTAGAAATCTGACATAAAAACAGATAACTTACATTGGATACCATACCCCCTTAAGATAGAGCCTCAAGTAGGCATGGATTCAGTTACGCTTAGGGAGTCTTAGTACACTAAGTAATGGCAGCATGACTATGATAAGATTATAAGTCCAAAGTCGAGTAGCTCTTATCGCATATAATTAGGCTACCATTTTTCCTATAAACATTTCTCTATCTATGTAGTTATATATTAATTTTAATTAATTTATTACTAGTATAATTTAATTAGTTAATTAAAATAAGATCTTTTTAATTAAATTTAATTAGTTTTTAACTAAGCTAGGAAAAGTCTAAGGCTTTTTTATTTAGAAAACTTGTAGTTCAATAATATTGCTCGTTAATTTGCACAACAAGGATCAACTAATTATAAAACAATTAGCTTGATTGGAAACTCCTATGATACAAGTCTACTCTGACTTCATCTGGTAGTAAGAAAGCTTGATTCATGTGCCTCACACATGAACATTGAAACTTTCCTTCAAAAATGTAAGAATGAAGTTGAGATGCCATGTGTATGAAGTGCTCAACACCTCTCAAAAATTCATTTACTAATCCTTTTCTACCTAGATGTAATATATTGTACCTCCATGATCGCTCACTATAGATATCCATGAGCTGGGTAAATTGAAGAATATGAGAATTCAATTAACATTATATCTCAATTACATAGGTAATAATGATTGCATAATAAATAGCTAATTTCATGCAACACCCTAAGTGTCTAGGTCGTACAATGAATTTTTTTAGAATTTCTTAGAAGTTAGTCGTAGTAACCTATAATCACCAAAAAATTTTCTTTACAAAACTTAACTTGACACAAATTATGATGTTTAAGTAAATGCATCAAAAATTTGAAAATCATATAATTAATTATTTTACACATTAAATTAATTAGAACAATAATAACCAAAAATTTCTAAAATAAAATTTATAAAAAATACAAAACCTAACATGTGCAACTAAACATCTACACACAAATAAATATTTTAATCTAAGATTTAGCACATTCAAATAAATTTGGACAAGATTTAGCCTAAAAACCACAAAATTCTTCAAAACTTTAAATTCCTATTTCTCACAAACCAATGAATGAAATTATAAAAATAGCAATAGAAAGAAGAGATTGAGATTTACTTTCAATTCTATAGAGAAAATAAAGAAAATAGACACATTTCGGACATAATATGGCATGCCATAGCTTCTATCCCATCGGCTGAGAGAGAGATTGGGAGGAGATGGATTTTGATGGATTTTTTATTGGAAAATCCATTGTACATAGTTAAGACAAATTAATCCACCAAAAAATTAGTTGAGTTTAAGTGATTCGAGTGCAACATCCTCCATAGTTAGTAATTCCATCGAAAATATTTTTGGCTGAAATGTCTGTGGTAAATCAGTTGGTAATTTCCAATGAAAAGTCTAATGGAAATGCCACCAAAAATCTATAGTTTTTTTTTGTAGTGATTTGAGTTTGGAGATTTAATTTTTATCATTGAATGATTTCAATTCAAATGATTAATGATTTAAAATTAGATTTTAATTTTAGTTCATATTGGACTTAAACGTTTTAAAGAGTGTTGGGGAGCAATGGTTCTACTTACGGTAGGGACTGCTAATCTTAACGCTTTGATGCTAATAAGATAGACACCTCATCTGAGTGGGAACCATCCTAAAATTCTAATCACAATAATTTTTGTGGATTTTAATTAATTCAGTTATATTTTAATTATTCACTAAAATATGGGTTTGAATTACCAATTAAATTTACATTAAGATTAAATGACTCCACAAACGCCATAGAATTGTTTCCTAAGATTAGAGATAGAATATTCCACAAAAATTTGTTTAATTTGTGAAATTATTTTTAATTAATTATTATTTACTAATTAGTTTAAGGAGAAATTTTAAACTAATATCATAAATGTTCTAATAATTAAGAAAATAGTCTCTATTAGTTAGAAAACACCATATAAGCATCCCATAAAAGTTTGAATATATATATAGTTTTAATTTTCTATTGTACTATGCTTTAATTAAGTTATATGGAATGTTTAGCTTGCATTTTTTTTGTTTAATTTATATTAATAATGTATTACTAAAGCTCTAAGTTATTAATTAAATTATTTTAGAGTTTAATTAGGTTTAATATTTTTTTGTTAAGGTCTCTATTTATAAAGTGCTCTAAAATATTTTTAAAATTTTAATAATTTATATACTTTAATATTTAATTATTTATAAATTTTCTTTATCTCGGGTTTATATTTTATTAACTAATCATAAACTCATGTGAACTTTCCAAGAAAAGTACCAAAGATGGGGACTTCCTCTAGAAACAACCCTCAAATAATTCAATCTATTTAAATTTAAATTTTTAAGTAAAGTTTATTAATTAAATTTTTATTAATTATTTTATACACAACATTATGATATTTGGCCATATGGATCACGTGTGTAGAGCAAAAAATTAAAGATTAATCTCATCTAATCCATAAGAGATTGAATGGTTATGATTAAACACACAGTTTCAAAGGGTAATTGAATTATCCAACATTCTAACTCAATCACCACCATTCACTCCAAATAAAAGGAATGGATGGCAATGATTCTGTCTCCTACCTCTAACTCTAGGCGATGACTGCTCATCTTGAAAATGTTGATATAAGCAATCAAAATATAAATTTCATGATTTAATGCAATAAGAAGGGTCTGAAGAAGAAACGCTAAGATTTTTTTATGGTTAGATCTTAATGATTTGCATAATCACTTAACAAGCTATTAGCTCTTAAGGTTTCTTCATATGATTTGAAGCATTACCTCACTCAGGCCCATGTCTAATATAATTGATGATCCACAAATTATTTTTGGATTGATTGAACATTTAGCCAATGGTTTGTGATCACTCAAAGACCAAATCATTTTTCATGAGTATGAACATGATTCTTGAGCTCAATAGTTTGATAATCCTTAAGTGATGAAGCTCAGTGATTAATTTTATCAATGGGTTAAGATTTGAAAGGTAGTACACTGTAGCCCATGTCTAATATAAGTGATATTTCAGCTTATTTTATGGTTTCTGTTCTCATTAATATTTGAGTGTTTGACTCTTTAATGATGTTTGATGATTCTCAAGTCAAATCATTGGCTTCCTCATGGGAGTTATCAGTTTCCTATGAAAATGGGACTTCATTGACTACCTCGAAAGTCAAAGGAGGTGTGATGGATCAAGATAAGGATGGTGAAAAACTTGTCCCATGTGGTTTTACTCTTGATCCTAATGGGTTTGTAGGTTTGGATAGGGAAGAGTTCAAATTATGTTTGGGATAATGTCTAAGGAAAATGCATGGATTAGACTTATTAATTTTGAGATTTTGGCCTTATAGATCTTGGTTCAACTTTTCTCAGTAGATTCTTCAAAACTTATTTGGGTGTGTTGAGTTAATAATTTTGATGATTGGACCTAGTTTGAAGTTTGTCTTAAGGTGACAAAGTTATTTCAATTTTAATTATATTGAATTAATTGGACAAATTAGATCCAAAGGACTATTAGGCTAAGTCTAATTAACAATTTTAAATTATTTAGAATGGTCAATTTGGTTTAGTTTGGGTTTAATCTAATTTAGGTTCAATAGAGTTCAATTATGACAATTTGGGTTAAGTGACCCAATTTCCCAAATCTAGCCCTAATAAGGCCTCAGTTAGGCTTAATTAAATGGAACTATAAGGAGTGTTCAAATTGAACTGAATTGAATTTAATTTGGATTTGAGTTAATGTGGTCGACATATATCACATTGGATAAAGTGGTCCAGACCAAATTGGGAATCAATTTGATCTAACCCTCGATCAATTAGGTTGAGTTTAGTCTAATAATTATTTGGTTTAATTCAATCTTGAATTAAAGGTGACTAGGTTCAATTTGGTTTATTGAGTCATAATGGGCCAAGTGGGCCGAGTAGCCCAATATGGCCTAAATGACTTTGATTTTTGGTTTAGTGTCCACCTAATCACTGAGATAGTCTTCTAAAATTTTAAAGAGGGAGCTTTTATGCTAAGATTGCATCTTACAGACTAAAGGATAGAGAGTGTGTTAACCAAATTAAAAATAAGGTTAGTAGTTTATGAAAATTAAATTAAATTATCTTTAATACATTTTGTACAAAATTATTCACGCAAAATTATGAGTTATTCATCTCAATTTTAATGCAAAATTTTAATCACTTTATCAAAATTTATTAGTTCATTTATTCTAAAAATTACAATATGCACATTTTTTAATTAACCCAATTTGCATCCAAATGATCTCTCTAAATGAAACCTTAATTAAAATTGAATTTTAAGGATATTCATGGTTGCATATTTTTCATTATTTTCTTATTTTATTTATGTGTTTCAGATTATTTTGTTATTTAATCATGCATTAGTAACCTATTTATTTATATGTGTATACATAAAACTCCACTTTCCAAATATAATCAATTTTATTTATCCCAATGCTTGGAAAAAAAATTTAGTGTTTATTTTAGGTTTGATTTATTAAATTCCTTCCTAATTACATAAATTTGAAGTTAAATCTTCTTCATATATTTCCTTGGTCGTTTAGAGCTTTACAAATCAATATCTCTCCATACTGGATTTATTTCATGGGGATGGCCAAATAATTTCGCAAAATTAATTTAATTACATGAATAAACATGCCATCTTTCCCTCTCTGGCTGTGGATCTATCTGTGAAGTGGCATAAAAGCTTTACAAATCATTTAACTCTAATTCTTTTGGATGGCCACCAAAACCAAGCCCTTGCCCTTTAGAAATAAATTTTTAATTTTGGAAAATTGCTTGTGTACTTTTTCATGCAAAATTGAACTAATTCTCCAAGAGTTCTACATAAATAGAAAGGCTTTTGTTTGATAAGAGTTTCTTTGAAGGATTATGGTATTTTATTTCAAAGCTTTTTTAATCCTTAAGTAAGATTCAATTCTCTTCAAACATTCTTTCTAGTAATTTAAATTAGTTGATTGTTCATGTACAAAATTCTCTATGTGATCATATGCTAATTTAATATCTTTTAATCAATTGATTTTCATTGGATTAATTGTTCTTTTTTAGATTTCCTCAAACATTTTTTTATCTAATGTTGGTGATATCAAATTAGTTGGGTTTAAATTGAGTTTAAATCTTTTTTTTTTTTGAACATTTGATTAATATGTAATTTCATTTAATTTGCATCATTTTAACATACTAATTTTAAAATTTTATTTTAAAATTTTGAATTTTGCTAAAATTATTATTTCATTTTAAAAATATTTAGTTTGCTAAAATTTAAATTAACCTAAGTATATTTGGAAGTAACTTGAACATTTATATCATTTTAGAACTTGATTTTTATTAAAATAAAACATAAATTTTTATAGGTGAGTATATTATTATTAGAGTTGTACATGTCTTGTTATTGGAACATATTGTATTGTATTTTTTAGGGCCAAGTAGTGAAATCTTAGTCTGGGTAGTTAAGCATGAACATAGGCTAGTTTCGGGTTAGGCCATACCATGTAAAAATCTCATGTTTATTCATTTTTTTTACTTTTATCCATATATTATTATTTTCTTTGTAATTTTTTTTAAATTATCAAATCCAAATAAAATTAATTTTACTGTGAAATTAAAAGTTCACGTTTTAATTTATAATTATTTTTAAAATACACAATTCAACCACCTAACCCAAAACTAAAATCAAGATCAATATTCAAGAGATTTGTTGGGTTCTGATGGTCCTTAAGTTGTATTTTATAAAAATTAACAAATAAGATGAAAAGAAAAGTTAATTAAAAAATTAATCATCATCCAAAGCATTAGATATATCATGAAGCCATTTAATCAAAAATTAAAACTTGCATTTTTCAAATTTTCAAGTCCATCCCATGTAGATTTTCTCATAAAAATTAAATTAAATAATTAGTTTGTGTTAATCTATTTTGCTCAAAATTATTCATGCAAAATCATGGGTTATTCAACTCTTTTCAACATTAAACTTTATTTATTTTATCAAAATGTATTGGGTTCATTTATTCATAAAATTCAAATATACACTTTTTTAATTAACCCAATTTGCATCCATGTTATCCATCCAAATGAAACATAAAATTAAATTTTTTGAAATTCATGGCTAAATATTTTTATTATTTCTTTATTTTATTTCATTTTATTTGAGATTATTTGGTCATTTAATCTTGCATTTGTAATTAATTTATTTATATGTGTAAACATAAAACTCCATTTTTCAAATATAATTCAATTCTATTAATCATATTGCTTGGCCAAAACTTTCATTATTTATTTAGGTTTAATTTATTAAATTTCATCCTAATTTCCTAAATTTGAATTACAAATTATCTTCCATATCTTTTCTTGGTTCTTTCGAGCATTAGAAATCAATAACTTTCTATATTTGTTTTATTTCATAGGTTTAGGGATCCATCTTTATTTCTTACTATGGATCCCTCTTTATAGTTGTTTAAAAGCTTTTCAAAATGATTAACCCTAATTCTCTTGGATGCCCAAATTCCAAAACCCACTAAAACCATGCCCTTGCCCTTTAGAAATCAAATTCAGGTTTTGAAAATTGCTTGTGTTCTTCTTCATTCAAAATTCATTTAATTCTCCAAGAGTTCTTCTTATATAGATTGGCTTTTATTTGAGAATGGTTTCTTCAATGGATTCAGATAACTTGTTTCAAAAGTTTTATTATATCCTTAAATAAGATCTAATTCTCTTCAAAATTTCTTTCTAGTAATTTAATTTTGTTGATTGTTCCATTTGTGCACAAAATTCTTCAAGTGATCATATGCAAATTTATCTTTTTAATTACTTGATTTTCCTTGGAATATTTTTTTCTTCAAATCTTGTCATATCATTAAACATTTTGTGATTTAGTATTGGTGATTTCAAATTAGTTGGGATTGAATTGAATTATTTGTTTATTTGTTCTTTAATTTATTTCTCTCTTTATCGAATTACTTAATACCTTCCAACAACTGGCCACCTAGTACTTTCATACTAAAGGGCTAGTTATCCCTGTTCATCAAACATTAAACTCTTATGTCATGAGTTTTGCTTAAGGAGGGCATGATATTTTCAATATTCCTACTTCTTTTAGAATATGAATTTGTTGGGTTTGGCAAACCTGGCTCACTAACTTCTTAATTCTTTTTTGAACGTTTCTATTTTTAATAACCTTCAGAATTTTGTAGATTTTGGAGGTGATGGTTTTCCTTTTGTGATTGATCCTGTGATGGGATGCACATGTTTATCCTAAAAAGACTTATTTATAGCTCCTCCAGAGCTATTTCTCTTGACCCATCAAAGCAGCTCAAAATTATTATTAGTTGGTATGTTTGCTTCCACCAGTGGTTCATATTGTTGTTCAGCATGTATAGGTAATCTAGTAGCTCTGCGACATGCATTGTATTTTCTTCTAACTCTCCTAGATATTTTGGTGCCCAAAGAAGATGCTTCATAATCATTATTACTTCGAGCAAAGGTAATACTTTATGGGATGATATGCCCCTTTGATGAATTATTCAGTGAATCAACAACGATAAATTTCAGTCTAAGTTGAGTAACCATCTTCTCTTGAATAGGCACTGTTGAACCTGCCTTTAATAGTCTATTTAAACTAAAACCATTCTTAGAAACTGACTTCTTTCCTTGATTAAGTGAAGCATTGGAGCTTGGTTGCCTAGGCTTGTTGGGGATGATTATATTCAGTCTTCTTCCCTTGTTTGACAGCTTCTTAAATGCCTTTGACATTTCAATGCCCTTAGTGATGGGCTCAATCATAAGTTCACCAAGTAAAATTTGGATGACTTTAGAAATTGATCCAAACTAGTGGTTGCAATTGAACCATCATTAATCATAACCTAGAAGAATCTAACAGTAGACCCCTCTTCCAACTTGACAGTCATTAGACTTATTAGGTTTACCAACAAAATTTTCACACCTAGTTATAGATTTGAAGTAAGGTTCTACTAGGTTTCAAGAACCTAAACTTTTAAAGAAGAATATAACCTAATATTTAAATTTATGATGACATCGTATATTTTAATTTTTCCAACCAGAGATGGAGAGATAAGTAATCTATAATAGAGTCACCAGAAATCTGATCTCTTAAGAAAAATAACCTTTGTAAATCTCTACGCACTATCTTTTTAGGATGTTCAAAGAGTTCAATGTAAATTAATATATATTCAACTAGATTTCCCTTAATATTATGTTAGAATTTATTTAGATCTAGGTTCTACTTTCTATGAATATAAGAATTAATAGTTAATTACCCATCTTATCGCAGTAACAGAGCATTCTTAATTAAGGTTGGAAATATACATATCTCTTTGATATGAATCAGTGTCTAGAGGTCTGATGTGAATGACTAAAATAAAAGGATAGTCCCAATCAAGATCCCATGGTTCTATTATCCCAAATAGTCATTATTCCAATCTACCAACATCTTAGGGCTATTAGATGCAATGTCTAGGGAGTGACCATGGGTTGTCTCATCTCAGGTATCCTGAGTAGACTGGATGTGTTGTATAAGTATTTAGTGAATTAAAGCTAAACTTAATTTATAAGTTTATTTAATAATTCAATGAAGTATGCTTTACAAACAGATGTGGGGCTTACATCCATTGGAATGTCGTAAGGGTGTTCACATGGCGAACACATTGATTGGACTTACATCCCTTTGGAAGGCCATTAGGGTTCAAATGGCAAATACATAGGTTGAACTTAAATCTCTTTGAAATGTCATTCGGGGGTTCACATGGAAAATACATAGGTTGGACTTACATTCCCTTAGAATTCCATTAAAATATTCACATAACGAACATATGAATTGGACTTACATCATTTTGGAATGCCATTACATTTTAGAAATTCACATGGTGAAATATATGGATTGGACTTACATCCCTTAGAAGGTTAGTCAAATTTTATAGCAGTGTATGCATGACAAATAGAAAGGTGTTTGATTTGATTTTAATTTTTTTCAAGAGGATAGTACATCAATGTTGTATAGCCAATGCCGTAATGCTATGGATTCAGTGCCATTGCGCCAGAATTTGGCACTTCTGTGCTTAATGCTTAATTCCTTAACACGGGTGAGATAGTGCCTCAATGCCTTCAAACAAAAACATAAGTCTCAAAACTAGAGAGGGCAGCACAAACCAAGCACCGCAGTGCTCAAGCACCATGAAGAGTAACATTAAATAGGTTGATTATTTGACCGACTCCATGGTGCTGCCAAAGTGGCCCGCTATGCTAGTCAAAAAATTCGTTCAAAGTTTAACAAGCTGGCAAGAGCATTTAACAAAAAAGGACAAAATTATTAACTAGCTATGGCTACATCAAAGTACCATGACACGCCATCAATGTCTGATGCGCTTTTCAGATTCGGTCTATTACGAAATTAATAGTAATAAATATTACTAAACACTCTTTTGGTCATCACAATAACCCATTTAGCTGGGTGACCGGCACCTAGGCACTAGATAAGTAGAGGCGCGATGTTTTTTGGTGGAACATAGGCCTAAAATTAGAGGGGTCAGCCCCTCAGTACTGTTTGGATAGTACTACGATACTATTAATAGAAATCAAGCTTAAAATTAGAGGGCAATGCCTTCACACTATCTGGATAGCATTGAGGCATTGTGGGTAGATATTTTCTATTCTTAAAGCCAGAGAAGGTTGTGTTATGGCACCGAGATTATAGCACCGCAGTGCCAAATGATTAGCACTTTGGTGCTAAGTGACATAAATTAGACTTAAAAAATTATATAAGGAAGTGCTTAGATGTTGTAAAGTTGACACAACACCTTGACACTTTAAGGACAGCATTGTAATGCTACAAGTGAATATTTTGATTTTACAAGCCGAGAAGGCAATGCTACAGCGCTGAAATTAGAACTTTGGACCATAGAACAGTGTTGTGATGTTACAAAGTGGAGTACCAAAGGTTTAAATTCTTAAGAGCTCAGTGCCTCAGCTCTGGGGAGTAGTGCCACGGTGCTATGAGTCAGGAGACTATTCTTAGACAAGTTTCTTGGGAGATTTGATGAATTCCATGAAATTTTGACAATGTAATAGCTTAGCAATGCTATGTTTTGCAATTTTTAGTGCAACAAGTACTTCTCCCTTATTTTGGATCTAAGATTGATGGATGGAGGATTTTCATCTCATGCTAGAACCAAGTTTGGTAGTAAAGGCCTTGGACTTTTAAATTTGTATTTTATTGAGTTAAAGTCCATTTTAATCTTGATTTCGATAACATTTCATCTTGAAAATACCTAAAATTTTATATTTAATATGAACGTTCTTCTCCCTTACTCACATCCAAGGTTGATAGAGGGAGAAATTTTATTTTGCACTAGATCCAAGATCAACGATGAAATTCTTCAAGATTTTTATATAAAAGAGACTTTTCGTTCAGAGTTTTACTGAAAAACTTGGCTTGTAAGGAGGAAATCGTACAATGGAGATGAACTTGAAATAGAATCTGCAACATAGAGAAGGAAGAGAATGTGGGAAAAAAGTGGAAGAAGAAGAAGAAGAAGAAGAAGAAGAAGAAGAAGAAGAAGAAGAAGAAGAAGAAGAAGAAGAAGAAGAAGAAGAAGAAGAAGAAGAAGAGGGAGAATTAGCTCTTCCCATCTTATAGGAGTTGGTCCTCAACCACTCTTACTCTCTTATCAATTGCTCTCGCTCTCAAAATCGCTCCCCACTCTCCCCTTGGGTGGTTATCACTGAGGGGGATGGCTATTAGTGGGAGTGGTTGGTGTTTTATGGACACTTTAAACATAGGAACAGCTGAGCTAGCACCGTGATGCTAGAGTCGAAATGTTCATTTTCATTATTATTATTATTATTTTATTGCAAATAAAAAGTTCATATGCATTATTATTGTTTGGTTATAATTATTATCATTAAACTTTGATTTTTCCAAGTGATTATTCCTTCATTGTTTTTGTTAGTCAAATTGAAAGTTTATTTGCAACTTTTCAATTTATTCAATTTATTTTTGTGTTAGATTAAGTTGAAAATTTATTTTAAATTTTAAATTTCTTGAATTAAATTTTTTCTTGCAAAAATATTTAGTATGTTTAATATTAGTAAACCTAAGTATTGTTTGAAAGCCTCTTGACCATTTATATCATTTCATAACTTATTTTTTGTTGAACCAAAATTTAATTTTTGATAAAAATATTTTTATTTAATGAAAATATTGAAATTATTATAAAAATTATTAGATTGTTAAGTTTAATTTAAAGAAATATATTTGATATTTTTTGACAAATTATTGCATTCTAAATTTTAATACTTCCTTTTTTTTTTGCTGAATTGAAGTCATTTTGCTAGAATTAATTTCTTACATTTGAAGAATAATTTTTTAAAGTGATCCATAATACTTTCATTACTTATTAAAATATTATTTATTGTAAGGTGATGAGTTGTGTTGAAAGATTTGCACATATGACCTCTTATGCATGTTGACTTAATTCAGGGTTGTTAATAAATTTTTTGCTTGGGTAGCACATAGGCATTATATAAGACATCTACAAGAGAATTTCCAAAAGGCTTTATAAACCATTGGTATCTCCAAGGTTTAATTAGTGTGCTAAAAAAATCTATTAAGCAGGAAATTATGATAAAGGGTTTGTGCTTAACTAGTGCATGATTAATATTAAGAATATAAAGCTTAAGACACAAAAATTACTAGTCAAAAGGGATTCAATAAAGTTAGCTTTAACACATGATGGGGTGTTCCAGTATGCTAGAGATCAATCAATCTAGTCATTTATTTATGCTATATATACAATTTACTAGGGTTTTTCTTGAATAGATTAAGTAATGCAATTGAGTTAGAAATTACTAATGAATCACCCTATGCACTACCCATAAGGAATACACTATAAAAAATTGAACTTGAGGTTCACAAATTTATTATTTTGATTTGTGTCAATGTGCATAAATTTGAGATCTTTGATATATTATTTTAATCAATCCATGTTAAAATAGCCAATAATGAAAGTACTATTTTCTTTTATCATCAGTTTTAGATCTATCACAAACCAAGAGTACATGTGATAGCTACCTTGGTCACTGAAGGTTAAACTAACTAGAATATATATTCTTTATTATATAGCTAATTATAATCAAACCATCAATGCAGGGTTTAATTCCATCCAAAAGATAAATGGATATTGTACAAATAAACTTTTTATTTGAAAAGGCTCTCACAAAATTTTAGATAGTGATTCGATGAGCCATGCACATGACAACATAAAAAAACTATGGATGAGTCTAAATCACATTCTCTTTTTGGTAATGAGCATCATTATACTAATTAAAAACACCAATAAGTCCATCTAAGACTTTTTATCCAAGAGTACTAAGGGAAAGTATGTTAATATGCCTTCTAGTTTTTATTTCCATTCTATATTTTTTCAAGTATCTTATGTCTATGTTTTAATGTTCATTAATAATAAATTGCATATATTAATGCTACATTTTGTAGTATAAGGAGACATTACAATCAATCTTTGGTAGATAAGTGTATAGCCTTGTTCAACATGCAATAAATTGAATTGAGCTATGCATTGGTATTCATTGAAGCATATGTGTCTCATATGATAGGTATGGAGGTTAAGATGTAGATTATGACACTAGTGCACTAGCTTGTTATGCCAGAGAACAATACCAAGAATTGCTACATAAATATAGGCCCTATAGCAAGTCTAATTGCATAATCATCATACAATAGTATAATTCTAAGTAGTGCAACTTCATATGCACAACGAATATGATTTTATAAGTTTTGGTTTCTTGAAGTGTCAAGATACTTCACACAGCCAAATAATCCAACTTATTTCTTTTTAATAACTTATATTTGGATGGCATCTAGTCTTGTACATGATACCACAACATATAGAGTAGTATTATATGCCATCTTAACCATTTATAGTTAATACAATCTAGTTAAGTGGCCATACCCCATGAGGTATGGGATGCTATTGACAAGGCCATATTAGAACATCATCTTGAGAATAGCTACTTCAAGCTTTAGATCACTACACACTAAGACTAAATCCATACAATGAAAATGTAGTTAGATGTAGTGGTATTTTTTTTAAAAAAAGTTGTATTTTAGATGTTGTGTTGTATACATTATGTATGTAAACTATTATTCTATTATTAAGTTTATTTTGTTGATATTTTTAAAAAAAATTGACTTATAATAACATTAAGTAATATACATTGTAGTCCTTCTAAGAAACATTAAAAATTAAATAATAAATATCACTTACATAATAATAAAATACATTGCTTTTGATTTTAAGAAATAGAATAATTAGTTTTAAAAGTAGGCTTCAAATATTAGAATGATAATAAAGTAAATTTTTTTATGAATGACATCTACTACTCTTCCATTCATTAAATAATTAATCCATGCAAGACTGAAGTTGACTTTGATAGGGTAGCACTTCATATATACTCAAAACATCACTATTTCTCTAAAATGCTCCAAAGAAAAAGCCTTGATCTTGTGGCTTAAGAAAACCATTTTCAATATCTAAATCTGAGAACCATTGCTAAAACTCAAGAAAAAAAAACCAATGAATAGTTTCAGTATAAGAGCACAAGTAAATACTCAATAAAGAGCCAATGATTTAGAATTTATTAAATATAATTTATATTTTAATATTTTTATTTTTCATCTAGAAATTTATATGGCTAGCCTTGAAATGAAGAAGGTGTTGACCTCATTACTATAATGTGGGGAAAGATTGCATTGGGTTATAACATTAATGAACAATCTAAAGTTAAATTTAGACTTAATCAAATTTATATTGCCTTGAATAATCTTATTAACCTAAATCACACCTTAATAGAGTTATGAAGAGTTAAAACCTTTGCAAAACCTTATCTAGTTGAAGCTTAAGCTTAAATAAATAATTTCTAAATACCGTAGTAACATATTTATACAAAATCCATATAATTCAAACAATTAAGCAACATATATTGAATCAAACTTTACCAAACTAAACCAATTGAAATTCAAAATTTAATCAAATGATTTTTAATAATGAATCATTTAATCATAACCTAAATGATGATAATCTATATACTTATACATGAGTTATTTAGGTTATCTATTATATAATCTAGATTAGAGTAATATAATCATACTTTAACTTGCCTAAATTCTCTTTTGTATACTTTATAAACTTGCCAAGCTTAAATGGATTATAATAACTTAGTCTAGTACACAATAAGATAAATACAAAATCCTAAGTTTGATTGATTAATGCAACCAATGAAAATTTTTGTTTACTTTAATCTAATAATAAATGATTTCAAGCATAGCTATTTCAACTATAATCAAATAAAATATACAACCAAAGGATTTATCTAGTGAAGAATAAGGGGTTTAATATTTTTTCAAAATTTCCCTAAACTCTAGTTAGATTAATCTTAACACTTTAAATGCTTAAGCTAAGAAAAAAATTAAATTCATTCAAGTTGAATTTCTTTTGCTTTCTCCATTTCTCTGGTTGGTTAAGCAAATTTAAATGCATTAGAGAAGCCAACCCATTTTCACTTTCTTATGTATAACGATCCACCTCCATCCTCTCTTCCATTTTTTCCATGTTCCATAATCTCTTCTCTTCCCCAATGTCATCCTCCTTTTCCACTTCTACTTCCTCAAGATTTCATCAAAGATGATGAGCACCACTGCTGCCTAGACTGTTATTTGGATCATCATGAATGTGATATCATTTGAGTTGTTCTTGTCACCTTCACCATTATTTTAGAGATATGGAGAAACAAGGTAGTGGAGTTTGTCTTGCCAATATCTCTCAAATCTACTCAATTACATGCTTTAGGTCTTTAACAGCTTACCCATTGTCCACCCCAATTCAATTCTCGTACTTACTATCAATGACATGGGAAAGTTCATTTGAATTTCCAAAAAATCTTGAGTTTAAAATTTTCCCATCCTCCTGTGAACAAAAATGAAACACTTCTATAAATCTTGAAGTTGATCCTTTTCCCTGTTAAGATGAAGCTAAAGAACTAGTTGAAGCAAAATCAGACACCTCATTTTAAGGCAGCATTCATAAACCTCAGAAGACTCTTAAATGCTCATACTTTGTGAAGTAACAATGAGTGATTAGGATTCATTCAAAGAAAACTTTGAATTTTTTTAATCTTATTCAGTGAGAGAAATTTGAGAGGACAAATTACATTGGCTTGGATCAAGGTTATTTAAAAAATGGTCCTATTCACATGTTGAAGATTATAATGACATATTTGTTGTTTTATTTTTCTTGGTCTTTGATTCACGAATATGGATCCAAACTCCATAACTATGCACCATAATCACTCAAGGGGTACCTTTCACTCAGTTTTCATCTCTCCATCTGGATTGTAGAATTAGGTATTCACTTTGATCAATCATCTTACTATGTGAATTGAATAGGAAAGTAAGGGATACCTACTCTTGAAGACACAAAAGAAGAATACCCGGAAGCACATATGAGAGGAGAGGCAAAGCAAGCACATGGATAAAAAATCCATTCCCTAGTCCAAGAATTGAATTTGACTTCCCTGCTACAACATTTTAGTCAACATGTGGATTTGGCCCTATTTCGAAGATATAGTAGGTTTGTCCAACATGGAAGAATTTAAAGAATATATTAAGATTTAAGGCATTTAAATAGAACATAAATTTTAATAAAACTTTTAAAAAATTATATTAAATTCAAATGGATTTTAAATAATACAAATAAATTATCTATAGAATCGACAAATAATGTACAATCAAAGAAAGTAAAATCCCTAAGAATTTTATATATCTTCATATTAATTAAAAAGTTTAGAAATTAAAATTAATCCAATGAAGTAAAAATATAAATCAATAATTAAGAAATTTTATTTGACGATCCTCTCAAGAATTTCCAACCTCTGAATTTTTTTTTGTGAAGATGTTATTAGAAATTTAAAAGCCAAATCGATATTAAAATTATATATATATATATATATATATATATATATATATATATATATATATATATATATATATATATATATATATATATATATATATATAATCAAAGTTAAAATCACAAAAACATATTAAAAATTATCTATGGGGCCTTAACACACTCAGTAGATAAAAAACTTAGAGAAAATTTAATAAATCCTTTGATATTTAATAAATATAATTAAATAATAAAGTAAGAAAATAAATTAAATAAATATAAGTATTATAAGCAAATATTAAACTATTTAAATTTTATAAATAAAAATTTAAAATATGATTTAGAAAAATATAAACACAACTCTCTAAGAAAGTTAATGAAATGTAAAATAGAAAAACTAAAACTAAATATATATTTTTAATTAATTAAATAAATCATATTAATTTAAATTAAATTATAGTACTTTCAAATATTTATTGGTAATTTCAAAGGTTAATATGAATTTTTGGAAAAATTATAATATTTAAAATTAATTTAATATAAAAAATTAAACTTAATAAATAAATTGATAAACAATAATTTAAAATATATAAATATTAAATAATATTAGAATAAAACTACAAATTTTATGAAAAGTTCCTTTTATTCTTCCAAATAAGAGAGAATATTCCCATAACTATTGAAATGATTTTATAATTTTTTAATATTCTAAATTAAAATTAATGAAAATGTTATAAAGATTGCATATTAATTTAAAATAAATTTTAAATTTTTATAAGGGACATTCTTTAATATTCTCTCATCAAATCAAAATTCTCATAAAATTTTGGAATAATTAAATATTTTTTATAATTTCTCTTAAGAAAATAAATTAAATTTATAATTAAAACTCAATTAAATAATAATAAAATTCATAAAAATACCTAAATAGGCTGAAAGTGTAATGTAATATGTCCTCATCCCTTGTATGGAAGATACATTTCATAATTCTATTGATGTTTAGGTTGTGGATTCACTTACTCAATGCTTGCTTACCTTTGCATATTTTTTAAACCTCTTAAACAAATAAAACATAAATCAAATAAAATTCAAATAATTTTTTTTTTTAAACACTAATCAGTTAAATTAAAATCACCCTTTATTAAATTGAGCATCCATCAAAACTAAAAAAATAAACTACAAAATGATGCCTAATAGGTAAGCACCAACATGCCCTATCACACACACATTATATATTTGATAAAACACATTCCTTAGACCTTTCAATTAATGATAATTTAGTTTGTCTAATTATTTGTGGTGTTTGGAGATGCTATAATGCTATGTTATGATAGTTTTGCAATAATTTTAGACATTATTAGGGTTAAAGGGGTGTATAATGTTATTGTGAATGGTTGTCTCTTAAACTAACAAATTTGTTGGCATGTGACACTTAAAAATTTCTTATAAAAATATTGAAAGACACTTAAGCATGACCAATAGGACAAGTGGCTTAGCATTTAATTATATTTGACATTCTATGTGATGTTGAATGTTTTGATGTGTGATGAAAATAAATGTTGGACTAACCTCTATTTTATAGGGATGAGATTATAATTTTATTTATAAATAGAATTTTAAGATTTTAGAAATTCCTGTGTATGCATATGGAATTTCAAAGGAGTAAAGAGGTGAAACAAGGATGAGGTTTAAAGGGTAAAGTCTTGTAGTCTTCAGAGTTGGAAGTACTTGAAGAAGAAGCTAGAAGACTCACATGTGAAGCATAAGTTAGTAGAATTAGGTTGGGTTGTATAATGCAGAGCTCAGCAGCCACTTATTGTATTTGTATTTTTTGATATTATATATTATGAATCCATTCATACTATTCTTTATTTTATTATTAATTAATTTCTTCAATTATTTGATGCTTATTTATTTTACCTACACATCGAATGAAATAAATTAATTTCTTTTAATATTTTGCCTCTAAGATCTATTATTGTGCATGAATAAACCACATTAGAATTAAAAATAATTTTTTTACAAAATCAAAATCAAATAAATGACATAAGAATAAAATCAAGTAGAAACCCTCAGACTATGTGCCCATGAATCTCTTCATATTGCTTCTTCATTCTTCTTGGATTACTTATCTTCATTGTATGAATAAGGCCAATCTAACTTTGAAGGTGACAACTACATAATGGCCATAGGAGCGTATTAGATAGATAAATTAGAATATAACATTGTATTACAAGTTAGAGTTGAGTCTAATCAATAAATAAATTAAAAAAATATGTTTCATTTAGCCTATGAATATTGCATGCCCTGTATACTCAACTTTTAATGGCTAGAATCTAGGATTTTCTTAAGAAACAACAACCTTACATATCCTATATTTTCATGTGATCACTTCATGGTTTTAAAGTGAATAAGTGTGTTAGGTAGCAATCCTTTCAGGCATGAGCAACTATTATTCAATAAAGTTAAGGCTGCTTAAAGTGATGTTAAAATCTATTAATCATTTTACATATCATTAGACTAGGTATGAGCAACTATTTGATAGTAGTTTTTACCATAGCTTAGAATATGCAATTAATAGTTTTCTTTGGGTTACACCACAAGTCCTCACTTCTCTAAAAAATTCATAGTCCTATGCTAGAGAATTATAAGTCTCAACATTTTAATAAAATGAACAACTTAAAGTATAAAGAACCTTTCATACTAAAAATATAAAGCCCAATTTTTCCACCAAAAGTTCTACTCACAAAGTATTGTATATTTTATTAATTTGCACTAATTTTTTTTAACTTTACTTATTGAATGTAATATTTTAAGTCAAAATTTCTCTTTTGACATGGTGCTTGTTTACTTTAATGTGTGCCTTTTCTTTGGTAAAGTAAGGTAGTTATCTTTTACTTTCATATTTACTTTCTACTCACTTAATCTTCAACTATATACTTTTCTTATACCTTCTATATCCTTATTATTATTTAAGACCATCCAACAACGAAATAATATTTCATATGCACTCTATAATCTTATCTAAAGCCCTCAACCAAATTAGTTAAAATTAAGACTTAATCTTGTCCTTTATTCCATGGTAGCTATATTGACTCCATCAAATCTAATCATCTACTCTAAATCATAAATACACTTGTTAATGCAACTATCAGTAATTACTTTTAACCATTTATCTCACATTAATTCTTTTTTTAAAATGATATTTCAAAACTAGTCATGGCATTCTCTCTATTATACCATCTTAATTCCATCACCATCTCATAATTAATTAAAAAAAATCAATATTTAGGTATAAAATAAAGAGTCATAATCTTTTTTAGCTTTTTATCTTACCAAAAGGTCTCCCACCACCATCATGATATTTGACATCAAGTCAAGCTTAGAAGGATTCAATTTTAGTCAAATCATTTTTTCAATAAAATGAATTTTCTTATAGTGAACTTTCCTACAAGCATGTAAGTCATTCAAAAAATTTTAGTGAATTCTTTTTTATGGGAATTTTATTTCATATTAAAAATTTGGATATTTGATATGTTGGTTGCAAATTTATGGTATTAGTATAAAATCTAATTTAGTGAGCTCCACCATATAGCTTGTCCAATATTTTATAAGATAAATTATCTTAAAACATTGTCTTGAGTATAAATCTTGGAAAAGTAGTGCTCCACTTCATGAAATAAAATTATATGTTGATGCACATAAAATTGACTTCTTTATTTTCTATAATAGTTGTTTATGGTAAAATTAGTTTCTTTTACATCCACCCTTAAAATAATTTTGGATCTTAAGCACTTAAGATTTTAATATAAGGTATTTTCTTGCATTTTGAATTGCATACATAAAAAATATATATGGATAAAAGTTAAAATTTTGATGCTACAAAAAACCTTTTCAAAAAGCTAAAAAAATTTTAACGATAGATTGGGACATAAGTAGCTTTCTTGCCTCCCCTCCATTACAAGATGTTTTATCTTGTATTATATATATATATATATATATATATATATATATATATATATATATATATATATATATATATATATATATATATATAGATAACACACACACGTTATATTTCACTCTCTCTCATCTTTCTCGTCATATTACAAAATTTTATCATGACACTTAAATTAGTTTCACAAACTTTGGTTAAAAATTAATTAAAAGGTTCAATCTATAATTATTAATAAGACAAATAACTCTAAGTTAAAAAAATATAATATTTAAAGAGAATAAAACTCTAATGCAAGAACTAAAGACTAAATGCACACTATCTTAAACCACTTACAAAATAATAGAATTTTCTTAACCTTTCCTAAAATATGATGATTTTTTTAGATCAAGGAGATGACCAATCTCATAGAAGACAACCTAATCATAGAAATTTACATAAAAGAGTTTATTATTATAGGAATGCTATAACATTGATGATCCCTCTAATAGATTAAAGTTGAAACTCCCCTTATGTCGATACTTGTGATCCCAAAAAATTCTTAGATTAGTTAATCTAGATGGATACTTTTTTATTAGCATAAGGTAGATGAGTATTTGAGGTTTGCATTTACCAAATACTTTCTTAAGCAACATTATAAGATACTATATAGATAACTATTAACTTTGAAGCAAGGTAATCTCCCAAAACTTAATATTCAAACAAGTTTGAAAATATAATTTCTAGATCTAATGTGTTGGAAATGATTAGCACTAATTAATAGATTTATCATTGAACTTAGGGTGGACAATTAAAATGAAGTTTAATTATTTTGACCCTAAACCTTAGAAGAAGTTTTTCATTTTCCTTATTGGTTAAAATTTTAAATAAATATGTGTCTCTTTCAAAATTAAAAGGATAAACCTCCCTTATTTCAACTCATAAGTCTACTACTAGACATACCCCACTATTGGCTTAGTCCATTTAACTAATGCTCTTATTGATATAGTTCTAAGAACACTAGGAAAATAATTTATTTCAAATATTACAAAAGGTGAAATACAAATATAAGTAATGCCCAAATTCTTTTCTTGCAAGAAAATAAGAATTTTATATATGATATAAATTTGATGCAATTTTTAACTATAACTTAATGAAATAGAGAATTAAAATAAAGAAGAATTATTTTAATGGAAAACGTGTTGGTTTATTATATATATAACCACAAGATATAATCTTCATATTGAACAATACCCAAAACCTTTTTTTTTATTTTAGATGGTTAGCCATACATATTTATCCATCATAAGTAGATGTATCATTCTTTGAAATATTAATAGTTATGAAGATCAAGTTTGGTGTGATGTCATTCTTTTAGATATTACATATATTTTATTAGGTAGATCTTAGTTGTACGACATAAATTCAATTCACTATAATAAAGAAAACACTTATATTTTTAATTATAATAATAAGATCATTAAACTCATTTCTATCAAACTAATAAAGTAGACACTTATTATAACACCTCATAAACTTAGCTCAAACTTATAGTCCAAACCCACTTTGAAGTAGGATGCTAATCTTTAACTGATTTTTGTAACAAAATTATATTGCCAAGGATGACTTCAACATTTTGGTGATAGTCTTCTAGCATTTATAATTTTAATAGTAATAATTATTAGATTTGTATAAAGAATGAAAATCATAATTTTGACCTTTATTACATGTGAGAGAAAAACATCTAATACTGATGAGTCCCATACACAAATTTTGATCTCTCATCTACTTTCTAATTTTATGACATTGCACTTGAAAGATCACCAGATAGATTACCCCCTCTTAGGACCATTCAAAATGCTAATATTTTAACCTCAACTATACAACTTCTTAATTTTTTTATTATATGATGTATCCCACTTAATGCATATAAATCAAAAGATAAGAAGAGGAACCTCTCAAAAAATATTTTATACAAGTAAGTCTTTTTCCTTATATAGTTGTAGCTATATTAACCCTCAAGAAAGTTGATACATATATGATTTACCTTAATAGTCAACCATTAATTAAATCACTATTAAGTATAAATGATTTTATCCCTTCATTATTTAACTGTTGAGTACACACCATGTGTATCTCATCATTTAATTTGATGATAAAAAACCTTGTGTAATAAGACTAATAATTTTTTTGTAAGATAAATTATCCATATTAATCATTATGAATGTTAATCTTAAGTTAGATTTATATTGATAATATATATATATATATATATATATATATATATATATATATATATATATATATATATATATATATATATATATATAAAATAAAATTATTTATGAAAATAAGTGTTCAATCTTTTATATCATTTGTTTTGATATTTAACATATTCTTTCATAATTTATTTTCATTGATTTTTCAATATTCGTTTTGGATAATTTGACTACTTGCACTTAATTTCTCCTTATCCATTAGATATAAATTTTAGTTTAGATCATTTATTTATTTTTTAATAAAATTTCCATTCTTATAAATTTTATTTTTTTTCTCTTTTTAATCTTTTCTATCTCCTACCAATAAATTTTTTTGAAATTCAAATTCCTCATGCGTAGCCTCCATGTGTTTAATTTAAGTTATTCTAAATTTATTTGATTTAATTATGCTTAGATTAAATTTAAATCCAAGGAGCCATGTATTATTACTTTCCAAAATTAATACTTTATTTTTGGAAATTCTTTGGTCATCCCCTTCTTTGTGTCATTTAATTAATTTATTTTTATTTTAAAATTTAAATATTATCTTTATGAATATTCTTTGATTATTAATTAACTAATGAGAATTTATTAATAATCAATTCATGCATGGGAAGCTTTGATTGGACTTTGCATTATGGAAAAATTAAATTATTTTTAGTTTAAATTATTTTTAAATTTGATATCTTCATTAATTAAAACATCTTCATTTATGTAAATGGCATTTAAACTCATTCCATCTCATGCTTTGGCCGACCACATGCTATTTAGGTTTAATTTATTTTGAATTTTTACATCATGTGCTTTAATCTTCAAAAATTAAATTGTTTCCTTAAGAAAATTTTCTCTCATTTTTCCATCTCTTTCTCTTATGCCTTGGCCGAAATTCTCTTAGCTTAAACTCTATTTAATGAGTGAATTTTATGACTTAATATCCCTTACAAAAAAATAGCCTTGGTTGACCCCTTGCAAAACAAATTTGAGTGCTCACTTTTGTTTCAATTGCTTGAGTTTATACCTTCCTTTCTGCTTACATCTTCAACAACAATTCAAAGGGACATCCTCTTCACTTTATTCATCAAGGAAGCTTCAAATGTTAGAGATTGATTATTCAAGTCTTGAGCTTACATCTTCATCCATTCTTTTGACTTGATTAAGATTGTTTTAATGTGTTTTAATCATTTCATGATTTATGATTTATTTTATTGAAATGATTTTAATTTCAACATTTCTTCTCTTCATTCATTTATATTTCAAGTATTTTAAAAACTTCATATCATCTTGGATTTGAGCTTTTGGTTTGATAAGTTTTATTCCTAAAGCTCTTAATATTATTTCTTCTAAAAGTTTCTTTAGTCTTCATTTTTAATTTGTTTAGGTGATCTTAAGTGCTATTTTATTTCAAATACATATATGAAGTTGTCTAAAGTTTTTACATTTTCAAATCATCATTTGAACTTGTGAAAGCATTTCATAATGATTAACTTGTTTTACTCTTGTAACACCAAATTTTTCATACATATTGTCAAAATATTTTTCAATGATAAAGTTATTTCAAGTGTTACTCTTGTAACACCAAATTTTTCATACATATTGTCAAAATATTTTTCAATGATAAAGTTATTTCAAGTGCATTGCATATCATTACATAATCTAAAACAAAAAATAATAAATGCATTGTGAGATTTCTTATATTTGTCTTGTTGTATATTTTCTTCTTTTGTTCTCTTGTACTTTGTTAGTGTTGTAATTGCCCTTATAGGAAAGTACGATGTTGGATTATAATTGCCCATGTAGCAAAGTATAGTGTTGGGGTTGTACTTGCCCAATGTAGGAAAGTATGTGTTGGGGTTATACTTTCCTAGTGTAGGAAAGTATGAGAGATTGGTTATAATCTCAATATATTTAGTGAATTTATAATCAGGGTAACTAGGCGTGGATGTAGGCTGATTTTTTGGGTTGGCCAAACCACTTGAAATTCCTTGTGACTCTTGTCTCCTTACATTTCTATGTTTATTTTGATTTATTATTGTACTCTATTTTAATATCATAATATATATCTAACTTTTAAATAAAATATTAAAAACTATATTTTAATTTGATAATCTTTTAAAATACCCAGTTCCTCCCCCTGCCCTCTTGGGTGCCCATAGCTTCTGAACAATTGGAATGAAAGCCTCGGCTCATTTAGTGGCTTAACATTGTTGAGTTGATCACTATGGAACTTCAAGTGTTTACTTGCTCTTTTGATAATAAAGTTTTTCATGCAACTTTTTTGATAAAACTAATTTTGCTTATATGGTAAGTTAGATTCTTATGATTTTTATGAAGTGTTGATTCCAAAATATGGTATATTTATTTAAATGGTAGCTTATCATTTATTTTATAAAGCGATTTGATTTTTTAAATGTAAAGATAATTTCATATTTTTGTAAGATATATCTTCTTGATGAACTTTCTTACATATTATCTTTAAATTTGAAAAATATATACTTAAAATTCTCACATTATTATATAGTTGTGATCATAAGACAAGTGATAAGGAGTCCCTACCTTATTGAGATTTCCAAACAAAAAAAATTCAAAGCCCCAATTGCATGCCTTTGGTCCTAAAAAGAGTAAGAAGAGAAATAAGAAAGGAAAAGCATAGGATAATAAATAAGATTTTAAGAAAAGTCTTATAGTGCTTATAGAAAAAGAAGATACAGAGATTCCAACTACATCCCTCAATGCAGCCACCCAAAGCTTCAATTTTCAAACTGATTCTGAGGATGACCATGAGGTGAACAATATGTCTTATGAAGATTTGTCTAGTGTCTTTGATGAATTAGTGGATGTTTATAATAAATTTAAAAAATACTTTTTCACTAAAAGAAAGTCTAGAAGTTTCAAAGTAAATTTTGACACTTTGATGAAAGAAAATGAGTCACTTTTGTTAGATACTCAAAAATCTCATGATATGATTTGTATGCTTAAAAATAAAGTTTTTTTTTTTCATTAAATACCCAAGTTAATGATTTTCTAAGTGGTTTATCTAGTACTTCTACATTTGTTGTCAAGATGAGCATATTTCCAAAATGAAAATTTTAGAAGATGAAAATATAGTATTGCAAATAAGTTATTTTCTAGAAATAAAGTTGAACATGAATTACATATTGAGATTGAAAGTTTATAAAGGTCGAATACTAATATTAGATGTAAATTAAATGACATATATTTGTCTTCTACAAGCTTTTAGTTGCTCACATATTTTACATTCAAATCCATCCATGTCTTGCAAGTAATTTTATGTTATTCACATACTTTAAATAATTGCACATCTCATAAGCATGTTAGCTCATTTTCTAAAATTAATCCTAAAAGTTATAATTCATTTATGCATGATTTACCCAAAGTTACTTGTACTTATTGTTGTAAGCAAGGTCATGTTTCACATATTTGTCATATAGGAGATCCATGAAATTAAATGCTTCATCCTCGTACATTTGGATTCCTAAGCGAACTAGTTTGCATTGCCCATTATCTACTTATTCAATTATTTGTAATGCTACTAATGTTAAAGGATCCAAGCTTGCTTGGACACTAAAATCTAAAAAAGAAATTGTATTGCAAGATTCTTTTCATAAAAAATCGATGAAGGCAAGTCATCAATTAAGGTATACAAAAGTAATATTAAAATGCCAAATGTATATATTCAAATTAATATACAAAAGGAATGGTATGAGATAACACATTTTATATTTTTAATTTATCTCTTTCTTATATGTTTTAAGATCCATAGGTTAGTTATGTTTCATTCTTGCTTAACTAATCTATATAAGCCTCATGTTCTATTTTTTTTTTTAAAATGAATGATATGTTTTAAAATATAATTTGAAAATATTTTTATAAATTCTATGAATTTCACATATTGTTTGGTTCATTTTGGCTTTAACATTTTCATGAATTTTATGAGTTTTATAATGTTTTTCCAAATGAATGTTTTCATTTATCATGATTTGGATTCATATCTTAAATTTCCTAAAATTAATGATATGTAAATTTAGTTGCTCACCCTATGTACATCTTTTAATCTCTAAACCAAATTAGTTTCTAATTTTCAAGATTAAATGCTTTACATAATTGATATTTACAATTTTATATGTAATTTGATCTCTTATGCCCCCCTTTAATAAATTATGATTCTTATTAGTTTATTGATTTCATCAAGCTTATTCAACATATGTTTTGTTATCCATATCTCAATAAGCTTAATTTTAAACTAATCATTTGTTTATATAGTTTATGACTATTAATTTACCTTAGCTTATGTTAAAAAATGGATATGATTCATAAATTAGTGTGTATGTATTAATTTAAAAAAAATGAAATTAGCTTTATGAATCATGCATAATTAGAAATTCTCTTGTAATATCTATCTTTAGTGTTCATAAAAATTTATGATATTTATCTTTTATTCTTCAAATTAATATTTAATACAATTACATTTTATTTGATAATAATTGTTGTTGGTATTTTATGTTGATTAACTTCAAAAATATTATTCATTTTGAATGGCTAAGATGTGGAATATCAAATTCCTTCAAATATTGATAAACTTAATTACAGAGACATGTTTGTATCTTTCTTATGCTTAATTGTGTATTTCTATATGATATTTGACTTCATTTACATGTTTATTCAAAGCCAGTTTCATATCAAAAAATTATATATTAGTTTACATTAAATAAGGGGAGAATATCAAGAATGTTAATATTTAATTATTTTATCCTTTCATGCTTATATTTACTCTTGTACTTAATTAAGGGAGAGAATTTTATTGATATAATCAACTTCTATTTTATTGTGAACCATTTGATGATGTCAAAAGCGAGAGAAATGTTGATATTGGTGTATATCATAGGTGATGTTAGTTAGACTTTTAATTTCTCACTTATACATTTATTGAGGTGGAGAAAAATCTTTATAATATTATTACCCTTCACATGAACATCAATTTCTCATCATCAAATAGGGGGTGATTGTTTAGTAAACACCTTGTGTATTTCACTATTTAATTTGATGATAAAAAATCTTATGTAATAAGAACAAAAAAAAATTTTGTACGATAAATTATTCATATTTATCATTATAAATGTTATTCTTAATTTAGATTTATATTAATAATAAATATATATTTATGAAGCTACTAATTATTTATTTCAAGAGTTTCTGAAAATTCACCAAACTAAAGTTGCTTAGTTAGATCGGGAAAGTCATCTCAACTAGATTGGGGTAGTTTAGGAATTTCCATAGCACTTGTAAAATAAGAAAAATTAAAGCACACAAAAATGAAAATAATTTTTCAATCTTTCAAATCATTTATTTTGAGTTTTAAATATTTTTTCATATTTAATTTGCATTGATTTTTCAATTTTTGAGAAATTATCTATTTTGGTTAATTTGACTGCTTGCACTTAGTTTAGCCTTATCCATTACATCTAAAGTTGAGTTTAGTTCTTTTGTTTCTTCTTTAATAAAATTTTATTCTTATAATAAATTTTATTCATTTATTTTGGCATGATAATTAATTTATTCAGTAATTTTTTAAATTATCTTTTTTTCTCTCTTATATTATTCATTTTCTCTCTCCTACCAATAATTTTATTTGAAATTCAAAGTCCCTCATACATGGACGACCCCCATGTGCTTATTTGAGGTTATTATAATTTTATTTGAATTAATTATGCTAAGATTAATTTAAATCCAAGGAGTTATGATCATTGTACTTCTCTAAAGTTAAAATTATTTTTGGAAATTCTTTGGCCAACCCCTTTATTATGTCATTTAATTAATTTATTTTTATTTTAAAATGCAAATTTCTATTTCGTTTTAATATCCTTTGATTATTAATTAACCAAAAATTTATTAAAATTTAAATAATACATGGAAAGCTTTGACAAACCCTTGCATTATGGCTAAATTAAATTATTTTTAGTTTAAATTATTTTCAAATTTGATATCTTCATTTATGTGAATGGCATTTAAACTCCTTCCTCTCATCCTTTGGCCAACCACATGTTATTTAGGTTGAATTTAGTTTGAATTTTTACATCATGTGCTTTAATTTTCAAAAAATAAATTATTTCCTTAAGAAAATTTCTCTCTCTCATTTTCCTTCTCTTTTCTCTTGCCTTGGCCAAAATTCTCTTTGCTTAAACTCTATTTAAAGAGCAATTTTCTTGAGTTAATATCTCTTGCAAAAAATTAGCCTTGGCTGACCCCTTATAAAGAATTTGTAACTCTTGTTTCCTTACATTTCTTCATTTATTTTGATTTATTATTGTGCTATTTTTAAAATCATAATTTATAACTAACTTTTCTATAAAGTTTTTAAAACTATGTTTTAATTTGATAATCTTTTAAAATACCCAACTCAACCCCCCTTCCCCTCATGCTACCTCTTGAATGATATAGCCTCTTAACCTCTTAACAATAACATATTAGATTTAATCTTAGAATTAAATTGTTTTAGAGAAAGATTTAAGAAGTAGCTATCACTAGATTAAGATTGATCAGGTGATGAATGAAATGCTTTATTTAAAACTTAAATCTTTTTTAATGGCCCTAGCACATTTATGAGACTAATAAACTATATCTTGACATCATTTGTAGAAACATTCTTTGTTGTCAAATTTGATGATATCTTAATATTTAGCCTAAGTGATAGACATAACATCTACAACACCGTTAAGCTAGTCTTGGAAACCCTTAAGAAAGAATCGTATACATTGACTTCAATAAGTATTATGTTGTGTAGTATGGTGATTAAAATATGATGGCACCATATAGATCTTTGCGATTCTTATTTAGGTGATCAAACATGACATCAAACAATAATATACTACACTAATGGATAGATATATCATCCTATAATAGATTTAAATATTTAATAAGAACTTCTAACACTAATGGGTCTACGTGTATCAGAGTTGTTTCCTCTTCTTTACATGGATGAAATAAGATAAGGTTTATTTTAACATGGGATTATAAGTTTCTTACAGGGGCAAGCTCCCATAGTTAATAGCACTAAGAGATGCAATCTCCTAAGAAAACTCTTAATTAAAGTAGTACTATTATCTCTATGGATTTCAAAGTTTGAATCAAGGATTGTTAAATTAGAAATTCAATGGAATAGATCAAATAGAATAATTATTTTTGGGTTCTAAATGGGAAGGAGTATAGAGCACCTATATACTAGGAAGCCTAATAAGCACTCCAGCTTAATCTTTGATTGGGGTTTACATTTTGGAATTAAGATTTATATTTTATTTTGAGTTGATGTCTTTATTAGAATACATGGACTCCTAACAGTACAAGACATTCTAAGAGGAGAATTTATACCGTAGTAGGGAGAAATAAGGTACTTCATATCTTAAAACTAAATCTGCTTCTAGCATAAGCTAGAAGCTTGACCTAGTCTAATAAGAGAAAATGAAGATTTATTGGTTCACTCCCATCATGGAGTATGAATCTATCCCTACTATTTTGGACTTATAACACTCCAAGATGGGCAGCCAACTAACATCCACCTATACTTCAAAACTATGTCACCAATCTTATAAAATACAAGATGGCTAAATTGTTATTTAATAAGAAAGAAATCTAGAATCTAGGCTCATTCCCAAAATCTATGATCATGATTAGTATGTAATATTTCTAACTAATGCAATAATTTTAAAAATTTATGTACTTCTAGACACTGAATTTATTTAACAAGGCTTAGGTATGTAATTATGCTTTCATGGATGTAATTAGAAAATATTTATGAGTTAAATTAGAAAGAGAACATCAACTTCCAAAAAAAGGGTGGTTATACTCACTAAATAGATGCCTCTTATGTGCAATGGGGGAAGAACCATATTTAAATAAAATTAGAACAAGGTGCTATGGTTTATAAATACTAAAGGTTTATAATTTCTTTTAGTTTTTATGGCTTTAATTAGGTGAGGTTATGAGTTATAATTACTTTTAGTTTGAGTTAGTTAATTTTAATTTGGTAGAAAATTTAATCCTTTAAAGCATAACAAATCTAGACTTACACAACAAATAACACATTATCGAGAAAAAAAACTTTGAAAAGCATGCAATTTTTAGTGCACATTATGATTAAAATACAACACCAAACATTCAAATTAATATAAAGGAAAGGTCAATGTAGTCATGTTCTACTATACACTTAAGATGGAAAAAAAGGTAGTTAAACTCTACTTTTATATAGTGGTCTAGAACTAAGTAAATAAATAGCTTATGGGGGTTATCTTATCTTTATCTTCATGGTGCAAATACTATAGACTTTATAGAACTTTAGGTTTATGCCTTTAACCACTGCTCATCCCGAATTACATGGCTCTAACTTAGTTCTAGTTACAAATTACATTATAAAGTCTAAAATAAAATCCTAACTAAACTTGTAAAATAGAGATTAGTTAGAAGAAACATACATATAAGCAATTAAACTACACATTTAGGCATAGCACTAGTGGGAAGTCCTAAAGGGTTATGTTTAAGAGTTTAAGCAAATAACACCTGCATGCAAATAATATTAATTTTAAATTTATTATTTTAACCCCTTTGTAATAAGTACTACCCCTACAAAAGAAAATATTAATCTAATAAATAGTGCCCTAATAATAGTCTACAAGTAAAGAATCTTTATTTTTAACATAAAATAATACATCACAAAATAAGAAAAATCAATATATCACTATCAAGCATCATCCTAACCTAAATTTAAGATAAGTGGCATAGCAACCTAATGCATGTGCAAAGGCTAGTGAGGTGAGGTAAGAAGCTAGGTTTCAATGTTTTAATTATAATTTAAAAATGAGATTTAATTTATTACTATTGGTTATTTAAGATTAAGTGATTAATGCTTTAAAGATATATTTTAAGTCATAATTTTATTTATATTTGAGTTGTATTTAGTGTTTTAAATGGTGTGACGAATAGTGGGCCTCAAATGAAATAGAGTCCACTCCTTACACCATACTTCTAATAAATTGAACACCCCTCAAAAGAATGAGGTTTCACTACAAACCTCTAAACTAAATGACTTTTATGAATTTTAATTAGTTCAATTAATAATGTATTTTAATTAACTAATAAGTTATGATTTATTTAAGTTAAATGATCTCATAATCATAAGATATATCTTAGAGTTTGGAATACATCTAAGAGAATAAATTAAGTCATTTTGATAATATCAAAATACTCCTCAAATTTTATGATAATATTTTTTGGAGTTGAGAAACTTAGAGAGACATCCCACCAAATTTTTGGGATTAATTTGAATTAATTTAAAAATTTTAATTATTTTAATTTTATGTGATCTAAAAAGTATTTAAATTAAAATACAACTCATAAAATCATGAAACTCTATAGGAATATTAGAGGTGAAGTACTAATGCTGAGACAAAAATTCCATATTATTTATTTAAATATTAAAATCATGAAAATATTTTAAAATTCAAAATAAATGAATTTTATTTTTATTATGTCATATCTATTAATGTAAACTTATAATAATAATTTGATGTTATTTTTTTTTACTTTATTTTATTTATTATGAATTTTCCAAGTTAAATAGTAATTATAATAAATTGTTATATTAAAATGAATATACATTCATCTAAAATTAGTTTTAATTGAGTTAATTAACTTCCAATCTCATGGGATTATTTCTTAAGGTGAGGTGAGACCTTAAATGCATCTCATAAAATTTTAAAAAATTAAGATTATTTAATATTTAATAGGTTTATTAGTTAGTTATTTTTAATAATAATATTAATAATAATATAAAAAGTAATTTGGTAAATATATTAAAATATATTTTCTAACTTAGAATAATAAGTGGAATACTCTAGGTGATTTATGAGTTAATGTTTATAATTTATATAAATTTATTGATTTTTAATATTATTTAAATGATTATTTATAGATACTAATAAATATTATCTTAAGTCAAAATTTCATGAAGATATCCCTAAAGATTATTACTAAAATTTAAGACTAATCATGATATTATCAAACCATTTAGATTTGATTTGAATTATCTAAGAGACTCTTAAGTTGTGGGTTAATTAATGCATTAATTAATGTACATATAATTAGGACTAATTATGTTGATTAGTGTTATTAATGTATCAAATATATTTTGTATTTTTTATGATTCTCTCTATTCATTATGTGATTTAGGCCATTAAGATACAATTTTCATGATTTTTTATATTTTTAGATTAACTATTTGTATCCTTCACATTAAACCTAATACCGTATTAACTCATAAAACAAACATTCAAAATATTTGAGAAAAAAATTATAGAACTAAGTATCAACATGTAAAACACATCCTAAAAAATTAAAAGCATTTGAACTTGCATTTTATGATTAATTTTAATAATTAAAATTGCATTAATATGTTAATTACTCTCAAAATACCAAACACTAATTAGGGCTTTTGATTTTATTGAATCCTTCTCTATTAACTAAGCATAAAGAGGAGTTATTTGTATTTTTTTAATTTCATGTAATTAGTTATAGATTTTCTAAGTTCTAGGTGATGATTTAATTAATTATTAAGAGTCAATTAGCCCTAATTTTTCATGACTTTAATGATTTTATAATTATTTATTTAGCTAATTTAATCATTAAGGCATCAAATTTTTTATCCTAAGATATACACATTAAATTACATAAATTTTAATGTGAATAGAGAATATCTTGATAGACACCTCATAAAAATTTCAAATCATTTTGATGGGATTTTAGGATTAATTTTAAAATATAATTTAAAATAACTTAATTACTCTTAAGTTGCAAGTTAAAATTAGGGCTTTTATTTTTCCTAGTTTCAATTCATTTCGCTAAATTTATAAAGTATATGTTAGTATTTTTAGAATCTTTTAATAATTAGTTATAATTTTTTGAAGTTATGACTAATTAAATTGATTTTTAGACCCTATTGATCAACTAATCCACATGACGACTGGCTCAACTTGTGCTTTATCATAATTTATCATAAATAATAGCTAATGTAGCATCTATGTGGATGGTGGCGGATGCAATTTTGATCTAATCCATTCAATCAATGATTGAATGGCTCAAATCTAGGCCATGGTTCATAAGGGATGGAATCAATTTCTATCATTCAACAAGATCACATTGTTTATTCTAATAAAATAAAATAAATGGTGCATGATTTGTCTCTTACCTTCAGCAAGAAATAGATACCATTCACTATTTGCCTTTTGATTTGAGCTATCCAAGCTTAGATTTTAAATCCATCATATTCAAAAATCAATAAATTAAATGCAATGGTTTTCTATAATTGGAACTTAATGAATCAAAATTTCATTTCAAAAATCATGAGGATAATAGGGCTTTCTACAGTTTTAGAGATTTGTCTCATTAGAGCCAACATCTAGTGGACATGTTGATTAATGTAGCATCACCTTGAAAAGAAAATCCTTGTTATGAAGATCATCGATTGCCACTTGGTTGGTCACTCATAAGACTGATAGAGTACTGCATCTCACAATGCTTAGTCTTTGTTTCTTTACCTTCCCATGCTTGAATTAGAGGAGCTCAATTTGATTTTTCCTAAGGTTGGGGAAGGATTTGGGTGAGTTAATTTGAGCAATTGGTGGTTATAAGTACATGTGGTGTTTTAGGACATTCGGCCTAAGGTGATGTTGATGGTGGCTTGAGCTTTGGTGCAAGAAGACTTTGTGGAGTTTGTGGACTTATTTCGGGAGTATGGTGATTCTATTATGTGCCTAAATCTCTCCTCCTTAGATTAAATGAAGCTCCCCTAAGAACCAAGCTTTTGTCTTTGTTTAACCATGGGAAGGTGGTGGCTTAGTGAGCTAAGCTCAAAATGGACATAAACTGGTCACATGGAGCCTCTCTATTGGTTCGAGAGGTTTGCAAAGTGGGGTGAAATGGACAACACATGGTGGGTGAACTAAGGATTGCCCTTTGTAATTTGGACTTCACATGGGTAAATGACTAAGTAAACTAGGTTTGGACAAGCTAAGTTAGTTGGGCTTCAGCTCAAGGATGTTTAGCTAACTACCCAAACCAAAGGGAGGTGTTGTCCTTTACTATTTTAAGATTTTGTTCTTATTTGGAAACTTGATTCACTTGGATTTGGCCCAAACTAGGTACACATTAGTCAAGCCCACTTAGTCAGACCATTGGGGACCCAACAAGGGGTCCAACCAAGTTTGGTATGATTTGGCTCAATTGGATCTATTTAGGTCAATTTGGATCAATTGACCAAATTTGTCAAATTGGGTCCAAAAACCTATTATGTTATGTTTACTTACTAAATTGAAGTGTGTTGGTACAATTACTTTGGCCCAATTTGGGTACAATTGGAATTTGGCTTAATGCGGTTTAATTGGGTCTTTGGGTCAAGTTACCAAATTGGCTAATTATACTATAATTGGGCATGGGTTGTGTTTATTGAGTTTTGTAATGATTCTAAGGTCTTAGGATGTCTTAGTTTGATTTGAATTGAATTTAAATTGATTTTGACTATCTAGGGTTCAATTTGGACACTTGGGTTAGGTAAACCTATTAACCAAATTGAGCCACAATTGTGCTTCAATTGTGTTTAATTAAGGTTTCTAAAGCTTTGGGCATGGCTAATTTCAAGTAATTTTACTTTAATTATTGATTTGATCCATTAAGATTCAATTAGATTAAATTAAGCTAAGTGACCCAATTAATCAAATTATGCTTTAGTTAAGTCTCAATTAAGTATGATTGATGATTTAGGACTTTTAGAGTCGGTTGATTTGAGCCAATTTTAGTTTGATTTTGATTTGGGTCCAAGAGGACCTAAATAAAATAAATGGGCTAAGATAGATTGTGTGGCCTAACTAGCCCAATTAGAGGTCAATTGGGTTAAGTCTTGGTTAAACTACATTGGGTTTAGTATTGAAATTCATTTGATTTGATCTAGTTTTAGTTTAGGAGTGGTTAGGTTTGTTTGAATAGTGAAAGGGTTAGTGGGGCCCACTAGCCTATTGCGACTAACCATAGTGCTTAATCTTATTGGGTTTGGTCATGAACATGGTATCTCCTAAGTCACTAGTAGTGTCCTAAGGTTCTAAGTGAATGTAAGCATATTTCTACAATAGGATCCAAGTGGCTAAGGGAAAGGTGTTTGTCAACTTCACTAGACTTGAGGTCAGCATATAGATTGTGATTATTTTTAACATAGGTATCAAACTTGGCCCATCTAATGTTCAAGCAATCTTAGACTAGCTTTCAAAAAAGAGTTTTACTAAAATAAAAAATTTTCATGATTGGGTTACTTTTATAAGATATTCATTAAGAATTTTAGTATGGTTGTTGCTAAAATAATTAATAGTTTAAAATTAGATAAAATTTTAAGCCCTATAACATAAAAGGCTATAAATTAGGTTAAGATTTTAATTAGCTTTTCTCTTATCCTTAAAGTACTTGATTTTATAAAGCCTTTAAAGTAGTATATGTTACTTTTAGAATTGGGATTGGAAGAGTCTTAAGTTAGGAAAATCATCAATAGCTTTCCTTAGTAAAAATTTAAATGAGGCGAAATAGCCGTCATTATGTTACTTTAATTGTTCCTTATAGGCATTGGAAGATATCCATTATATTATATCATAAAATTACCACGCACAGGTGAAGGACATGGAAAATTTTTATGGTGATCAATCGATTATCTAAGATGACCCATTTTCTACCCTCTTCAAATTACAATATGTTTTTAAAATGACTATTATATTAGGAAATTTTATAATTACATGGCCTACATTCATAATATTTCTAATTGTGATGTTTAATTTATTCTATATTATTTGAAGACTTTGTGAAAATTATTAGGCACTAAATTTAAATTTTCATTTGCCTTTCATTCTCAACATGATGATCAAATTGAGATAGTTAACCAAACTTTAGACAACTAATAGAGGTGTCTTGTAAGAAAAGTCTAGAAAATTGAGGCTTGCATTTACCTACCACAAAGTATTTCTATAATATTACTATAATTAAAATAATAAAGACTTTGTCTTTTGAAATAGCATATTACCTAAACCATAGATGCCATATTGATATAGCCAATCTCATGCCTCATGCATTCTCTAATTTCACATTTTCTTTTTCCATAAACTTTAAAAGGTTCAATGATACTATAAGAAAGCAAATGAAATTAAGTAATGATAATTATGCTTCAAAGGTAAGCCATAATAGTCAATCAAGGAATTAAACGAAGAAGATAATATTGTGATTCACATTTACACCAAGCAAAATCCAATCATTAAGTTTAAAAATTTATAAGGCTTATGAACCATTTAAAAGTACTTAAAAACATTTAATATAATGGATATAATTTTAATTTGCAAATTAATATGTTAATTCCTCTTATTATTAATATTGAAGATATTCTATTGTTTAAGGAAGTTGGCAAACCTTCATTTATTTAGTTTGACTTTTTTTGTAAGAAACATAATATTTGACTATTAAAATCCCCCAATTTTAAAAAGTTGACTAAATTAACACTGAGGAGGTACCCATGTATCTAGCTATTCAGCCTCAATTTTTAATTTGATGAAAAAAAAATCACTTCATGATATCACTTGGCCAACTTTCACTGATTTGGACACCTTGACCTTCAATTGAGTCAATGAGAGTTGACATAGTATAACATGTTTATTAAAAAATGAAGATCAACAACAAGCCTTTATCCCACTAAGTGGGGTTGGCTACATGAATCCTTCATCTCCATTGTGCCCTATTATGTGTCAAATTCTCATTTAATTCAAGTATACTTAGGTCATTTTTTACACATCTTAACCAAGTCTTTTTAGGTCTACCTTTACCTTTCTTAACATAAGGCAAATCTAATGCATCTACTCTCCTAACCGAATCATCAGACGGTCAATGCTTTATGTGGCCAAACCATCTAAGGTGACTCTCTCTAATCTTATCTGCCACTGGAGCTACTCCAACTTTTCCCCGAACATACTCATTTCGCATTTTATCTCTAAGAGTAAAGCCTTCTCATCCACCTGAGCATCCTCATCTCTGTAACACTTAACTTAGTCTTATGCTTCTCTTTTATTGGCCAACATTCTGCACCATAAGTCATTGCAGGTCATACCACCATCTTATAAAATTTTCCCTTAAGTTCAAGTGGAACTTTTCTATCACACAACGGCCATGCTTCAACCATCCAACTAGAATTCTACTAATAACATCTCCATCTATGTCACCATCATTTTGAATAATATAACCTAAATATTTGAATCATTCACTCTTATTAATGACTTATTCACTAATGTAACTACCACTGAACTTCTAACTAAAATTACACTCCATATATTTTTTTTAGATCTACTTAAATGAAAACCTTTAGACTCTAATGTTAACCTCCATAATTTTAAGTTTCTCTTGGACTCCCTCTCTAGTCTTATCAACAAGAAGAATGTCATTAGCAAAAAAAAAGGTACATCTTCCTATAAATGCCTAGTAAGAACATCCATAACTAAAGCAAAAGATAAGGGATTAAAGTTGATCCTTGATGTAATCCAACCAAATAAAAAATTTTATCAATCCTCCTTGTGTTTGGACACAAGTAATAGCTCGAGTATACATATCTTTAATTACTTAAATATAACCAATATTAACTCCTTTCGTTTCTAACTCTCCAAAGAACATCTCTTGAAACTTTATCATAAGCTTTCTCTAAATCAATAAATATCATATGTAGATCCTCCTTACTTTCTCTATACTTATCCATCAAACCTCTTCAAATGTATAGCATCCATAGTAGATCTATGAAAATGTGAGAAACTTTTGTATCACATCGTAACTATGCTCATTACTCTCTCCCATAATTTTTAATGTATGACATTAACTTAATTCTCTATAATTTGCACACTCTTGTGCATCACCTTTATTCTTAAATATAGGAACCAACAAACTCTTTCTCCACTCATCGACATCTTTTAGTCTTTAAAATAAGATTTGTAAAAGAAATTCCTTGATCTCTTAAACATTTCCACTTCTATTGGAATATCATCGGTCCTATTGCTTTTCCATATTTCATTTTCTTTAAAGCTTCTCTAACTTGACTTGCTATCTGATGATAAAATAAAATTTTCTATTTTTTTTAGGGTATTAAAGTTATTAAAATCAATTGTACTTTCAAATCCTTTATTGAAAAGTTTATCAAAATACCTCATCCACCTATTTTCAATATCTTTTTCTAAGAAAAACACTTTATTATTAGTTTCAAAAATGAAGATCAAGTGGATAAAAAATTATATTAAAAGTCTAAATCAAGAATCAACAGAAAGCCTAAGAGACTAAAAAAATAACATTAAAAGTGAGCATTTTAAACTCCACGTTTATTAATGATCGACTAAACATTTTTTATCTCTGTTTTCCCTATTTTTTCTGCCAAATATCATAGCTCTAATTAGGGGTGTAAACGAACCGAGCTTGAGCGAGCAGAACCTTTGTTCATTTTCGGCTCGCTTAAAAATTATTTTGTTGGTGTTCGACTCGCTTAAAAATTACTTTGTTGGTGTTCGACTCATGTTCGAAATAGCTCGAAATTTGATTGTTCGTGTTCAACTTGTTTGAAAATTGCTTTGTTAGTGTTACTCGTGTTCAAAATTAGGAAATCTGATAATCCAAAAAATCAGTGAGGAGGATTCGAACTTGGGTCAATCTTTTGTATAACAAAAATTTTAACCACTAAGTCATGCTCACATTTATGATATATGTCACTATATATTTTCTTATGTATATAATAATAATAATAATAATAATAATAATAATAATAATAATAACTAACAGCTAATAATAATAATAATTATAATAATAAGAAGAATAATAATAATAATAAAAATAAGAATAATAATAATAATAATAATACTAATAATAATAAATAAAATAATAATAAATAATAGTAATAAATAAAATAATAATAATTAATACAAATAATAGTAATAAAATAATAATAATAATAATAATAATAATAATAATAATAATAATAATAATAATAATAATAGTAATAATAATAATAGTAATATAATATAATTTTTTATTTCGATCGAGCCGAACACGATCGAACAAATGATTGTTCATGTTTGACTCGTTTATATATCGAAATAATAATAATAGTAATATAATATAATTTTTTATTTCGATCGAGCCGAACACGATCGAACAAATGATTGTTCATGTTTGACTCGTTTATATATCGAACTTGAAATCTCCGTTTTATTTCGTTTAGTTAATGAGCAATGAGCCTTTTCTTACAAACAATTTGTTCTACAACGAAACTTTTGAAATAATAATAATTAATACAAATAATAGTAATAAAATAATAATAATAATAATAATAATAATAATAATAATAATAATAGTAATAATAATAGTAATATAATATAATTTTTTATTTCGAGTACACATCGAACAATGATTGTGTTTGACTCGTTTATATAAATAATAATAATAGTAATATAATATAATTTTTTTTATTCGATCGACGATCGACAAATGATTTTCATGTTTATTTCGTTTATATATCGAACTTTGAAATCTCTTTTTTAAAATTTCGTTTAGTTAATAACAAGAAGCAACTTAACAAGAAAAAACGTTGCATCAACGAGCTTTTCGACTCAACCACAATAATAATAATAATAATAATAATAATAATAATAATAATAATAATAAGTAATAAATAATAATAATAATAATTAATAGTAATAAATAAAATAATAATAATTAATACAAATAATGTAATAAAATAATAATAATAATAATAATAATAATAATAATAATAGTAATAATAATAATAGTAATATAATATAATTTTTTATTTTGATCGGTACATCGACAATAATGATTACGTTTGACCTGGTTTATATATCAAATAATAATAATAGTAATATAATATAATTTTTTATTTCGATCAGTAAAACGATCAACAAATGATTTGTTATTTCGTTTATATATTTTGAAATCTGTTGGTTTTTTTGCTCGTTTAGTTAATGAATGGTGACAGAATTACTTAACAAAGCAGTACGTTCATGAGCAATGAATTTTGGACAGTAATGTCTTATAATGCCTATAAATATGGCTAAAAATGCTTTGTAATTTTTGTGAATGAAATATTTTGATAGAGAGCTTCCCTTTTCTTGGCATGGTGCTTGATGGATTCAAATATGTGCCTTTTCTTTAGTGAGATAAGATAACTACCTTTTTTTACTTAATATTTACATTTTAAGCTCCTAAGCATTTGTTATAAATTTTTTTCTCATACCTCCTTTTGCATTCTTACTATCCTTTATGACCATCCAATGCCTAACCAATCCACTTCACATTCACTATAAAATTCCACCTAAAATAATCAATCAAATTATTCAAGACTAAGACCTAGTTTTGTCCTCTACTCTTCAATACCTATATCAAATCTAATCATTTGCTTCAAAACATAAGTACACATAAATTAACTAGCCATAATTTTTCTAATGATTTATTCTATCTTAAACCTATTACCTAAAGTGAGCCTCTAATCTAGTTCAAACTAACCCAATTTGTACAAGTCTTAGAATTCCCTTATTATATCATTCTAATCCCCCTCACTATCCCACCAAGAACTTTAAATCCCATCTTATAAAATTTAAATTTCAAAATCAATATGATTTAGTGCCTTAATCCACATCTCTAAGGAAGGATTGCATGATCATTGACTAGAATTTTTTGTAGCGATTGCTCGCTATCATTAGAAAATAAGATTATTTTCAAATGAATTAGATGTGAAAGCACAAACACATCAAATAAATGTTTTAAGAAAATATATTTATAGGCTTAATTTGCCATTTTTTTGCTTCCAATTCTCCAAATTAAGCTTAATTTTTCAATTTTCTGCTTCCAGTTATCCAAATTAAAAATTAAACTCCACCTAATAAATAATTATTTCCATAAACTCTTGCTGGCAATTATTGCCATCAATTCTTGACCAAATAGGTCATTACAAAAAAAAGGTAAATATATTAATTATATAGATTATTTGGTCAATTTACTTCAATTTATAAAAAATATAGTGTTAAATATAAAAAAAATATGCATAGGTAAATAAATGCATTAAGTATGCATTTCCATTATATAGATGTAAAGATTATGTGCATTACCATTTGATTCGGTAAAAAAATTAAAGTAAATTAGATTTTAATTAAAATTAAAATTTAGTCAAATAACTTAATATTTAATGATAATTAATTAAATCATTTTAGAATTATAAATTAATTATAAAAGAAAAATTCGTTATTTAATTTAAATTTTCAATTAGATCGAATATTTAATTTACTCATTAAGTTTATTTGCTTATGCGTTAATTCCGACTCTTCTGGTTGGTCACCCAGACGTGAGATTTATGGACTAATCACGTGTCGCTGGTTAGTTATGGCCGGCCGAATTTCAACGATTGGGATTGAGTGAATGTCGAACGCATCAACGCCCACGAAAAACCCACGCCCCACTTTTCTTATCGAACAACAAAGGGCCCTTGTTCTTCCACGTGTCGCTTGCATTACCATTTAGGACCAAGAGAACCAGCCGACCCGCCATATCTCTCCCTCCTCTCTTTCTGTCTAGCAAACCTAATCCGTATACGCAGTTTCCAATTCTAGGGTTTTCCTTGTTCTATGCCTTCTTTTCTCCGCCAGAACCAAAATCTTCCAACCTCTATCTTGTCTGATTGCAGTTCTTCAAGCAGATAGTGAATAGAATCGAGCTCGTAATTCGAACCCTAAAAAGTTGCCAAATTTCTAGTTCAACATTCCCAATTACGACCAAAATTATTCAACAAAACATTATTTTTCGCTCATATGGCGGATTCTGACAACGATTCAGGCGGTCATAACAATAGCAATACCGCTCTAAGCAGCGAATATTCTTCTCGCGAACAGGATCGCTTCCTCCCTATCGCGAACGTGAGCCGAATCATGAAGAAAGCTCTCCCGGCTAACGCCAAGATCTCGAAGGACGCCAAGGAGACAGTTCAGGAATGCGTCTCAGAGTTCATCAGCTTCATCACCGGCGAAGCCTCTGATAAGTGTCAGCGCGAGAAGCGCAAGACCATTAATGGGGACGATCTATTATGGGCCATGACCACCCTTGGCTTCGAGGAGTACGTGGAGCCACTCAAGGTCTATCTGCAGAAATTCCGTGAGATGGAAGGGGAGAAGGGGGGAGGCAGCTCTCTGTCGCAGAAAGATGGAGGCAGCGGTAGTGGAGGAAATGGCGGTGTTGGAGGTGCAATGGGTATGGGAAGCAATGCAGGGGGTTTCTCGGGCGGCGCTGCCGGGTTCTATGGCAGCAGTGGCATGGTGATGATGGGTCAGCAGATTTATGGGCCTCCACAGCCGCCTTCTTATCAGCAACATCATCATCATCAACAGATAGCTATGAGTGGTGGCGGCCATTGTAGTTCTTCGCCAACGGCCAGTGGTCGGCAGGGGTAGATTTGATTGGATGCCGGTCAGGTGATCCTTTTTTTCAGGGGCTTCCTTTGTGTTTGAATCTTATTTTGTTGTGTTTGGTCTGTTTATGGGATTTGGGTTAGGATATAGAATGGTATTATTTATAGAAGAACCTTGTTGAAGGATAAGCTCTGTAACATAACGTTGCCCTGCCCTTCGACTTATCTTTCTGAAGAGGTGAAGAGGTGAAGAGGTGAAGACGAGATGTAAAGTTGATGCTGAATGACGTCTTATTTGCTACAGAGTTTTTCTTCTCAGAAGTACTTCTCAAGGTCATTTTGTTTACTCCAAAATAACCTTCAGGATAGCTATTTTTTTTTTTTTTTTTTTCATTTTGTTTGTTTATTTAAAGCAGTAACCCCAAATTTGAGTGGTGGTTTAAAAGAAGAATGGTTGAATAAGTACTAGTCCTTTTTTCAGTTGTTGCTGCAGGGGTGGTGACTGCCTTATGATCAGTACATTATTATAAATATGTTTTGGTGATTCAAAGTGTGGTAACCTTATTTTGGTTTTTGGCCGGAGAAGTTATAATTATCTATGAATGACTTTTATGAATGGCTTTTGTTCCTGTGATCTGAACAGTAGCAACAGATTCTTTTTGGCTTTTCTTCATAAGAAAAGTTAGGGCATTTGGTGTCCCTGTGAGTTTTTATTTTTATTTTTAAGTTAAGCTTTAAGGGCAATTAAACACACATCTGACTGCGCTCCAACGTACATCATTGTGTTGGGAGCGAGACAACAACCCACGTCCCGTGATCTCGTACTCCTTGTGGGTTCTAGCTTCACGAAGGATGGTGCTCATAGTTTCTTAGTTCAGACTTCAGTTCTTTTACCTTTTGGAAGTACCTGAGTGATTAAGTGCCTAGTGAAGGATATTTTCCTGTTGGGAATAATGGAAGGGCCTTCTTGTATGGTTCACATGCTTTTGTGGTTATCGGACAATAAATGCAGCCTAGTGTTTTCTTTTCTCATTAAAGATTTTGTGGTCGCCACAAGTAGGATAGCCTGACAAAGACTGGAGGCTTTCTTTTGTTGGGTTCTGATTTTTTAGTCTGTGAGTCATAATTTCATGTTAATAGCCTAACCACTGTTATGCTCTTAAGGGGAAAAAAAAGGCAAATTGTGAAAAAATTCTCTATTTTTTCAGCCAAATGATATGCAGATGCCTTGTTTTGCATAAAGAAATTGTGGTAAAATTTATTCATTTGCTGCTTTATGACATTTTATGCCCCGTAAATGCTAAAAGCAAATGAGGCTCAGGCTTCATCTGATATTGTCTTATGCTATTAAGATGCGTTATGGAGCGTATATGTTGTCGGAATTGTGCTATTTGAATTTAGAAAATTGTTTTACTATTGATTCAGTGCCAATTGGATTTATTATAAGTTTATATATTTGTAAGATTATATTTTATCCCTTAATAAATAGTGAAATTTTGAATTTCCCTGGCAAATCTATTTAGACTAGGGTTACAACTTACAAATGACATGAGCATTCAAAAAGTTATTCCAGTTTGACTCTATTAGAATTTATTCATAATTATTTGAATAATTAATTAGATGAGTTTGATAATTTTTAAAATATTAAGTTACTAAATGTGCCAGTTTGAATACTTGTTATTTGATTTATTTATTTTCATAAATAGTATCATTTCATCTACAACCTAGATTAAAGTTTATTTATTTTATTAATTAAAGTTTATTTATTTTATTAAATATGCTGCTCGTTAATAAGCACAATAATCATAATATCAATGAGCTCGAGCTGAGCTAGAATAGGACTTTTATATATGAGTTTGAGCCCAACTCAATGCTAAAAGCTTGAAGTGAGCATGAGTTGAGCTTAAATATGATAGTAAATGAGCTCGAGTCCTAATAAGCACTCGATTCTTCAATAAAATAATTTTCATGTATTTGTTTTACAAAATAAAATATCTCCTAAAATAATTTTTTGGATTAAAAATAAATTATATGATTTTTTTATCAAAATATATCTCGTAACACTATTCTGAAATTATATATATATATATATATAACACTTTAAATTTTAATATTTACATATCTCATCTTTAAACTCTTTTATCTTTTATTTTAACACTTTAAAGTTTTAAATAGATCAAACAAATATCACTTCTGTCTCCTTTTCATTACTCTCCATAAACTCCATCCCTCACAGTTAACTTTATTCCTGCCTCACATTCAGCTCACTCTGCAACAATGCGCCAAACTTATAACATAGTACATCAAAGGAGGAAAGAACTTATCATTAGGTCTCAAATCAAAGCTTGAACTCAGGATAGATATGAAAGGAATTCTAATGGTGAAATACTATCTTAGAAATTATGATAAAAGACTCTATGAATAATTAACTATTCTTAGGCAAGAGACTATGTCAGTAGTGGAATATATGAATGCATTTGAGGATTTAATAGCTTAAACTCAATGCACTAATCAAGAGTGAAAAATAACTAATAAATTTATCTTTGATTTAAGATGAGATATTATGAATGAAGTAGAGCTTCATGATCCCCAATCCTTAGAAGATGCCTTTCACTATTCTTTACTCTTAGAAAGCATAAGAAAGTCACATCCACATCTAAAATAAAAGCTCAAATATCTTTAAATATCTTCTTACATCTCAATCTCAAAAGCTTATCATTAGACCTAATCCTTCTACATCGAACAACTCCTCTAAAGTAAACATTAATGAAACTACTTTTAAAATGTGAAAGAGATAGTTTGCTTTAAATATCATAGGAAGGGTCATATGAAAAATAATGTAGGGCAAAAATCATGTTCCTGGATGAATTAAAGGATTTAGAAGAAGAAGAGGATATTGAAGAGATACATAATAATACACCCTTATCTGATAAAGAAGTATATCAAAATATGTATAATTCAATATCAATTATGATGTGTATGACTATTTCTAGAGAAGAAGATTGGAGAAGGAGGAATATTTTCTCGATATATATTATATGCAAAGAGAAGATATGTAAATTAGTAATAGATAAAGGTAGTGTTACCAATGTTATATCAACCAATGCTATCACTAGAGTCAATCTTATAATGAAACCTCACCCAAAAATATTTCAAGTCAATAGGTAAATAACATATCCCTACCTATCACTAACAGATGTCTTGTTCAAATTAAAATAGGTAGCCATAATGATCAAATTTAGTGTGATGCTCTTTTAATGGAAATAACTCATATCCTATTAGGAAGATCATTGCTTTATAACTTAAATGTAATCCATTATGAACATAAAAATATTTACATATTTAAACATAATGAGAAAATAATCAAGTTATTTCCTATAAAGCTTAACAAAAAGAGGTCAATTATAGCGAACCCAATTCTAAACTAGAACCCAAACCCAATCAAGAGTGGAATACGAAATTCCAGTTGATTGTGATATCACCATCTAGTGATAGAAAATATACTTTTAACATACATCCTAATACATGTGAATCTCCTAAAGTTCAAATTACAACCTCAGGGTTTAGATGCTTATTAGAAAGTTCAATGAACCACTTCTTTATTAATCTTGCACCTTTAGAAAATTTATGTTGATACTACAGGTCACCACATATGTTGTAGTTTTAGATATATTATCTGAATTCAATGATTTAATCCCCGATGACTTACCTAATGAGCTACCATCATTAAGGGGTATACAACATGCTATAGATTTGATTTCTAGTTCACAAATACCTAATTTATCTCATTATAGGATGAATCTAATAGAGCATGAATAATTAAAAAGATAAGTAGATGAACTCCTGAAGAAGGGTTTTATCTAAGAAAGAGTGAATACCATCAGATAAAAATTAAATATGGTGATGAATGAAAGACAATGTTCAAGACTCCGATGGTCTTTATGAATGATTTGTTATGCCGTTTGGTCTTTCAAACGCACCTAACATAACTAATAAATATTGTACAAAAACTTTTTATTGGTCAATTCCTTGTAGTCTATTTTGATGATATCCTTATCGATAGTCCAGATGAGAAGTCACATCTACATTATTTTAAAATGGTAGAAATATTTTTTTTGTCAATGTGAAGTCATTTTCTTAGGATTTATTATATCTACTAATGGATTAAAGACTAACCCATCAACAATCAAATCTATTTTTAAGCGGCCAACTCAAAAATCTTTTACGGATGTTAGAAATTTTTATGGATTAATAACTTTGTATAGGTTTATAAGAAACATTAGCATTGTTGTAGCAACTATCTCAGACATTCTAAAGAAAGATAAATTTATATAGAACATAGAAGCCAAAAGAGCCATGCAATGAATTAAAACTCTTATGACTTCCTTACCAGTCTTAAGACTTCCTAACTTTAATAAAGTCTTTGAAGTGACTTGGGATGCATCACGTATTAGAATAGGTGGAATATTAAGTCAAGGAAAACATCTCATGGCTTTCTTCAATGAAATTAAGTGATGCTAAGTAAAAATATTCCACTTATGATCGAGTTATGATTATTCAAACTCTTAAGTATTGGAAGAAAGAGTTTGATTTGAATACTGATCATCAAGCAATAAAATTTATTAATTCTCAAAAGAAGCTAAATTATAGACACACTAAGTGAGTCAAATATCTTTAAGACTTTTTTTTATGCTCAAACATAAACGAGATAGAAAATAAATCAGTAGACACTTTATTTAAAGTAACATTAATGATTTCATCGTTTTGAATTTCAAATTTCTGGATTTACAATTTTGAAGAAAGATTACAAAATTTATTTTGATTTCCATATGATATACTTAGAACATGAATCTAAGCCCTTGACATTTGATAGTTCTTTTATCATTCTAAATGGATATCTTTATAAAGGTAAATAATTGTGTATTCCTAAAACATCTCTAAGAGAATTCTTTATCTCTGAATTACATTCAGGACATATATCATAATATTTTAGCAAATCAAAGACTCAAATATTGGTTGAAGAAAGATTTTATTTGCCATCCCCACGAAAGGATGTTGAACGAATTGTAATCTAATATTACACTTACTGCCAAGCTAAAACTCTTAAACAAAGGGTGGGTTGTTACACATCATTATCTATTCTTTCTAGATCATGGGAAGACCTATCCATAGATTTCACATTAGGTTTACCTAGAACACCTCATGGGTATGATAGTATCTTCATTGTAGTAGATCGATTTTCTAAGATGACACAATTCATACCTTGCTCAAAATTGAATAATTCATCTCATATAGTAAGACTATTCTTTAGAGAATTTGTCAGGTTACAGAGAGTCTCATTTACTATAGTTTCTAATAGAGATATTTAATTTATATCATATTTTAAAAAATCTTACGAAAACTAATGATAACATAATTAAAGTTCTCCTTTGCATTTCATCCATAAATAGATGGACAAATGGAAGTAGTCAATAGGACATTAAAAAATTTAATAAGGTGCTTAATTGGGAAAAATTAGGAAATTGGATTTAATATTACCAATATCTAAATTTGCATACAATAGTTCAATTTCTAGCACAACCTACAAATCATTTTCGAACAAAGAAATGTCTATTGATTTAGTTTATACACCTACTCATGCATTTTCTAATTCAACATATATATTTGCATGCGATTTTCATAGCCTTCATGAAGACACAAAGAAATAATTAGAAATGCAAAATGCTAAGTATGCTGAACAAAAGAATAAAGATAAAAATTTTATGGAATATGAAGTGGGTGATTATATATTGGTTCACATCCGTCCTGAGAGATTTTCTTCTACCAAATATAAAAAATTACAAGTGAGAGTATGTTGGTCATTTACAACTATTAGAAAACTTGGTACTAATGCTTATATTCTAGAATTTCCCCTCACATGTTTATTAGCCCTGTCTTCAATATGAAAGATCTAATATCTTTTAAAAGAGTTACCCAACCTTTAACTCTGCAAGATGAAATTTTGTAGGAGGAGATAGAAATTATTTGTAGGTACCTATCCAACCAAAATTCTTTGACGTGGAGAACATAATCATAGATGAGACACCCATATATAATAATATCATCTAGAGATTCTTAGTAATGTGGAAAGATAAGCCACTAAGTGAGGATACATGGATGAATTTTAAAGAACTACAAAACTTCACCCCTAAATTTCTTGAAGACCTTTAAAATCTCAACACTTCAAAGAAAAGTTCTATGAGGCCAAATGGAGTTGATGTAGCACATCAAAGGAGAAAATGATCTATAGGTTCTAAACTAAGGTTTAAACTCAGAAACTTTTATTAGACTTTATGTGAGTTTATATTTCATATATTGTATTATATAGTAATTAGTGTATTTAATATTGTGTAAAAGTTGTATTTGAGTTGTGGATGAAAACATGTGAGTTCATGTGTTAAATTTCATAGGTGTGGGTCTAGTACCTCGGTGCTACACTCTATTGGTTTTAGTGTTTGGGGACTGAGAAGCTGGAGCCTTGGCACTGGGATGTGAAATTTGGAGTGAAATCTATTTGGTTGGAGCTTAGTGACTGACTGTTTGGGAGATTTAGTGATCTCTCACTAGCATTCTCCTTGAGTGAGTAAAACTTCAGTCTTCTTCCACTTTGGTAGGTGGAACATCTTCATCTCTCTTCCACTTTGGTGAGTGGAGTACATTGGAGCATCTCTTTCTTTACATCCGCTATGACATCCTTCTCTCCATGATCACATTGTACCACTTTCTTCTATGCAAATGGAGACATCCTCTGATAAGCTATCATTGCATCGAATCGGATCGATCATAACCAATGGAGACCAAAGGCCTCATGTGGGTTTTCTCCCTAATGTAAGGACCCTTGCTTTACAGAGGCAAGGAAGGAAAGCTATCATGCTAGAATATGATTACCCTATCCAATTTTGAGGTTCAAGCAGGTGACAAATAGAATTATCAACGTTGTTTATCATGGGTGGAGCAATCGCCAAATTTTAGATATTTGTTAGTTGTAGTTTGATTCAATCTATTTTAGACTTATGATCTCTATAACAATTTCTTTTCTCCTCATTCACTTTTCTATAGGAACCCATCCTTCTTAGGTGCACCTTTTTCTTTACTTTTCTCTCCACTCTTCTTAATCTTTCCCTCACTTCATTCTCCAATTTTTCTTCTCTGCTAACATATCTTCTTTATTTGTTTGCAATTAACTCTCTCCATAGGAATGAAGGTTAGTATACTCTTCAGAAGTCAGAAAAGAGATAACTTTATAGTTTCTTTAACTTATTAGTGACCTTACTTTTGGAGAGAGGACTCATCCTTCCCGTCTTAGACTTAGGAACCTTCTAGGCACTTATATTTCCCTAGTCATAGGACACTTCTAGTAATTAAGGGAACACTAAACCCAAGCCTCAAGACTTGGGAAGGCATACCCTATGCTAAAGTTATATCCTAGAGAAAATAGGTCTTACCTATTCTATGGTCCAAACCAAGACCCATCCTGAAACCCACACAACCAACCTTCAATCAATTTTCCTCATATCTAAGCTCAAAACCAAATTAACCTAGCCCTTAACCTAAGACATTTCCACCACCATCCTATAGATCCAACCTATTCAAATAAAGTCTAACATCCAATTTATTTTCATAAAAGCACTTCAACCATTCAATACTCTATTCCAAATCCTTCAACTCCTACAATCAAACCAATTGAACCAATTGAATCCAATTAACCCAAGCTAGCCCATTTGACTAAGAGGTCCAAATGAGCCAAAATCCAATCAAACCCAAATCAATTGCAATCAAAGCCATCAATCAACCCTAAATCCATCATTGAATTTTTCTCAACACCCAATTCAATCCAATTCAACTCAATCAACCCAATTGATCCACTTGACCCAAAGTGGCCTAAATGACCAAATTGATTCAAACTTTAGGCCAACCCAAATTAGGTTGAATCAACCCATCCAATCTCATCTACAATGATTGTTGATCACCCTTGATTATTTAATTGCAATCAATTGGGTTAAACCAAACTAATTTGATCACTTGATCCAAGTTGACCTAATTAACTCATATGGACCAAAATGAACCAAATCTCATTCTAACCTAAACCAATTACAATCAATGACTCTCATCAATCATAAATTGAGTATTGAATATGACTCAACCACCAATTGGTCCAAACCAAGCCAATTTGTCCCTTGACCTAAGTTGACCCAATTTGACCTAAAGAGCCAAATTGGACCAAATCAAATCTAAACCCAATTGATTGAAATCAATGCCTCTAATCAATCAAAAATTGATTATTAAACATGATCCAACTATCAATTGAATCCAATTTGGTCAAACCAACCCAATTGACCGACTTAGCCCAATTTGACCTAAAGGGTCAAATTGAACTAAATCCTTTCCAAATTTAAATTAATTCAAACCAACACCTACAATCATTTTCAAATGATCAATTGAACCTAAACCAGCCCTCCAGCCAAGCCAAATTGGCCAATTTGACTAAACATTTGACCCTTATGAACCCATATGAGTCAAAATCAAATCCACTTCAAAATAAATCAAACCAGGGAACTAATACATTTCAAATGACCAATTGAACACACCCAAATCCTTAGGTTGACCCAATTTGACCAATTGGTTAACCTAACCCAATTGACTATTTGACCCATCTAAATCAAGTCCAAACCCAACCAAACTTGGCACGACTCATCCTTGGGTCACCATGGGTCAGCTCAAGTGGACCCAACCTATGGTAAACCCAGGTTAGGCTAAAACCCTTGAAGCAACCCACCCAAATGGGATAAAATCCCAATTTGGAGAGGCTCACCTACTCCCCAAGCCATAGCAACTACCTTTGGCCATTCTTGGACACTAGGACCATTGACCCAACCTGACCAAAAGATGTTGGGTTCAACCTTTGGTCATGAGAGGGTGAACTCACCTAAGGTATCCCATTGGTCACTTTGGAGGAGGAGGTACACCCCTTGCCAACCCATGCCACTGCCGCAGCCTCTCAGGCACCTCCACGTCAGCAGTCTATTGCTATCTTCGGCCACCTATCCCAGCAGAATGACTACCAAAGGTTGAGAAAATCTCAGCCCTTGGTTCACTTAGGGAGATAGTATACTCATCCCAATACATTCGAACTTCACACATAGCTTCCTCAGTGTATTCCTAGCAGTCCCAGAGTTTTTCCCGATTCCCTCATACTCTCCATCGCCAATGAGACCAACTCTCATTTGAAACCAAGAGTCCCATCTATCCAACCTCGCCTAAACTCCATTAAACTCAAATTAACTCTTCCCACACCTTCCCCTAGCTCCAACGAGTCAAAATGAATGATCCTAGATCGATTTGATCAACCAAGACCACTCAAGACCAACTCCAACGAGCTTAATGATGACGCTTGGTCCACAGAGGCACCGATGGGGAGGTAGTAGGAGTTTTTCTCAATAGGGCTTCATCTCTTCAAGATGAAGTTACCCTAGTCGATGGGCCGCCGATCTTTAGCTCCTGTGAGCTAAAACTCCAGCAAATCATAGAAAATCCCTTAGGTGTTGATCTTTTGTGAAGAAAATTATGATTGCATGCAATTTTCACTACAGGATCTCTTTAGATCTTCTCCCCACACATTTTGGAGTCGATCCTGACTTCCTAGGAGCTCTGATGAGCTCAGATCAAGCGGTGAAAGATAGTTAGTGTCTGTCTTTCGGTGCTCAGGGGATGACGGATCATCGGTCGTCCATTCAGTGTGATTAGAATGGATGACTATGATTTAATCCAATATAAAATTTGATTTAATCTAATAGGAACCACGAGATTAATCTTCGCTGTCCGATCTGAGATCAGACGGTGGGGATGAAATCGCGTCCGCCGTTGCTAACTCCCATGGTACCTTGTGGAAAGCACTGCCACATCAACTCCCACATGGCGTCAATGGTTTAAGGGATTAATTAGGTGATTAAAATGTAATTAAATGTCCAAAACTTTTAAAAATTCAAAATTGATTGTAGAAAATCTAAAAATATATGAGTAAACCCATTTTGGATAGGGTAAATGAGGAGAATTTAATAAAAATAATATCCCCAAGGTTTGATAAATGAATAATTCTTAATTAGGGTTTAAAGTTTAGGCTAATTAAACTAATTAAAGCTTAATTACTTAGCCAATTGATCTCAAATTAGATAAGTTGATTCTATGGGATGTCCTTTGTCTCCCATAATTTTTTTATAATTTATTGGCCATGTAATTTAGAGAATTTGAAATTTCAATCCTAATTACCCTTCTTAATCAACATAATAATTATTAAAAATGCTAAAAATAAAATTTAAGTAATTAATGATGGTTAATCATTTTTAATAGTGGGAATGATGAGGAAAATAATTAGAGTCTCCTTCTTAGTTATTTTTCTAAATATATTTCCATAGGAGGGTTAATTAATGCATTTGATTAATTAAAAGCTAATTTTGCAAATTAATAATAAAATTAATCCAAATTGAAATGATAATTACCTCATATGATTCAAATTCAATTCAGTGGGTTTCCCTTTATGTGTTTAATAACATAAAGGTCATTAAGAAAATTCATGGTTAACCCATGGGTGTGGGAAGAGTACTTAGCTTAGTTCTTTTCTTAAACTAATTAACTTTTAAACATGAGCCTATTTGCATTAGGTCCCTTTAGGAGCATTGCAAATTTTAATTTTTCATAAGATAGCATCGAAGGTTCATGATTAAGTAGTTAATAAAATTAAAGTGACTTAAGAAAGGGAAATTAAATCAATTACTTAATAATCTGAACTTAATCGATCCATAAAATTTACTTAATTATTTTTCCTTAAACACATTAAGTCACTAACATGGGATGGGGTAGAACAACAAATATAATTTTTTCTCTTTAAGTTTTAATAATTCAAATCCAAATTTAACCTTCATAACAACTTTGGTTAAGATTAAAGAATTTTATTTGACTTGTTTATCCTTAGGAATTAATGTGATTGATGTATTATGTAGCATTGTTTAATTATTATTTTTTAATTATTATAAATTTCTATGCCATTTGCATTATGTATCCATGTTTTCAAATAAAAAGGACTTAAATGAATATAGTTATATATGTATAAGTTTCATTTGTTGAATTAATCTTACTATATGGTGTGGCTTGTATCACTTATAATTCTAAAATTATTTTTCAAAATTATAAACTAATGATGAAGATTTAAACTAATGTTGGTTATGAATAGCCTATGTGACTTACATTTTCTTATAGTTTAAATATGTTAAATGATTATTCTATTTTCATGATTCATGTTTATGTTTATATATGTTTGAATGTTAGTAAGTATATAGTCTAGACATCCGAGAATACAAGGCTTTAAGTAGCCACAAGGAGGTCTTAGATTACCTCATTTCCCTGGTTTAACAATGAGATGTACTTACTTAATTTCATTCATATGTGTATATATGCTAAAATTTTACTTTACATGAATAAATAAATTTACTAATATACGATCTTTTGCATGATTTGATTCTTATGTTTATGTATACATTTATATGTACTTAAGATAGTAAGTATATAGTATGGACATCTCGGGAATACAAGGCTTTAAGTAGCCCCAAGGAGGTCTTAGATTATCTCACTTCTCTGGTTTAACAATGGCACGTACTTGCTTAAATATTTAATACATGTGTATGTATACTTAGCTAAGGAATGTAATCTCTCTTTTCTACCAAAATATATACATTAACAATCATTCAAGTGTGCCAAAAATACATATATGTACATTGCACGTATAGGTATGTTAGGCTCAAAATCATATGCATGTTATTAATGATGAAAGGAATGTGTGATATTATCCATGTGATAGTAATTTAATCTCATTAATTTTAAGATGCCTTTTATGTTTGAATAGGATTCTTTAGGATTAACCCAAACCTAGGGTTAATAAAATGTTTAATAAATCATTCACTAAAAGAAACCAAAAATCATAGTAATATGCCTTTAGAAGATAACTTAGGGTAGGCATGAAGAGGGTTAAACCTCTTTCCTCTCTTTATAATAATTATATGCTAAATGAATATTAAGTGAAACAAAAAAAATACAAATTAAAAATCTACTAATCCTTGTAATAACTTAAAGTGAAACCTCCCCTCATGTCTAGCTTAAACAACTCCAAACTTAGATGATTAAAATCTTAAAACCTAGCTAAGACATACCACACCAAACCCTAGTACACACATTAGATTGCTAAGTCACCAGTTCTAACTCTAAGTTAAGACAGTGTATGTTGTGATGTGACGTAATGTTTTAGACTGGATGTTAAGATTATTTATTCCTAGATTGGATGTTAGGCTACTATTAGCCTAATGATATTTTATGTGAAAGATTATGTTAAAGGGGATGCTAAAATAAGCGATAAATATAAATGCTTTTTATTGTAGGATGTTTATGCCCTTATGCATACTCCATATTAAGATATGTGGGCTTGGTTACCCTGTGCAGGGTGCTAAGTCCAAACTTATGGAATATAACTGTTTGATTTGTTTAGTTGCTTAACTAACTTCTATTTTGGAGGTGTAGTTAGATTTTATTTTTCCATGAACATGTAATTTTGCAATAGAAATTAGGCTTAATGCTATAGGGTTTAGGATGAGTAGTGGCTATAAGGAAAAGACTTAGGAGGCCCTATGAAGCCTTAAGTAAATCAAACCAAAGGAAGAAGGAGGAAAGAAAGATGAAGTATGAAGACCCCCATAACATTCATTTAATTGTAATTATAATATTCTTTTATAATCTGGGTTGTATATGGGTAGAGCTCGCTACCCAACTTCTTTTATTTTTTGGGGTGTATAGTGGTACCCGATCGCACTGACCACTTATTCTTTTACGAAAATCTATGAATGTTTGATTATCGTGCTTAGCTTGTATAATAGAAATGGTATATTTTTTTATTTATTTCTTAAGTATGATGATTGAATGTGTGGCCTAGATGCGCTATGCTCTTTAGGATAAAAGTAAATTTTCTTATGCCCACTAATAACTCATAATTAAATATTGAATATAACTCAAAACCTCACCTTAAAGCTTATGTTATAATCAAGAAAATTTAAAAATTTAACAACCACTTAGTTGTTGATGTATGTTCTAATAATAATGCATATCATCTTATTTCACTCTTGAATAGGGTGGGTCTCCATTCTTGCACAATAGGAATGCTTGACCTTTGAGGGCATCCCTTGTAGTGAAGAACACATCCTCCTATTGATTTATCTAATAACATTACTTTATCATGCATTTAGGCATACTTTTCTTAAGCCTTTCTCTAAATGAATGTGTCAAAATGATATAAAAAATTATAAATTTTTTGTATTTAGTCTAAGTCATGTCTTCATTCCAATCATGATCTAGTGTCTTAGGAATGAGTTTAAGACTCTAGTTTTCTTCTTAATTAAATAACACCCCAACTATCTTGCACTTATATAAGACCAGCCTATATGCTTTTGAAATATAGGAGGAGTTAGTTGGTGGCCACTCCAGACGGTTGTAAGTCCAGAGGAGTCAGGATGGGTTTATCCTCTCTTGTGGAGGTAAACTATTGTGTCCCTTTTTCTGATTAGACTTATGTCATGCTTTTAGCTTGTGCTAAAATATCCTGGATTTAGAATATGAGGTTTCTTATTTTGTTTGGGACTGCTTATGAGTATAAGTTCTCACCTCTTAGGAATTTTAACAATCTTCTATTGATGGATTATAAGTCCTAGTATTCTAATAAAATTTCAACTCAAATAATAATAAACTCTTTCTTTCAAATATATAAAGCCTCACTTTAAGGTAGACTAGAGTGCTCACTAGGCTTCATAGTATCTTGAGTTATCCCTACTTATCTTCCTTTAGAATCCAAAAATAAGTCTTTCAAATTGAACCTTCCCACTTGATTTTTAAAAACACATAATTCTTTGATATTCTAACCTTGAAATCTTTGGAGATATTTATTGACTACTATAATTGAGAGTTTCTTAGGAAATCCTTATTTCCTAGGATGTAACTAACTATGGGATCTTACTTCCATGTGGAACTAAAGAACCACACATAAAATAAACCCTACTTTACTTTTTCATGTAAAGTAGGGGAAAGATCTCTGGTATATACGATGACCCAAATGCCTTGGGAGTTCTTATTAGGTGATTAGGTCTATTGTAGGTTTAGATTTTCATCTTACAAAATGGTATATCATACCTTAATGTCATACTCGATCACTTCAATAAATCTCCCCTAAGATCTGCGTGGTGTCCCAATGACTCCAAATTAAAACACCACACTTATTTCCATCACCATAATGATTTAAAGAAAGAATATTTGATTGCAATCCTAAAATTTGCAACTAATTTACTTTATTTTGTAGTAAAGAATGTATTTTTATTTTATATATTTTTATTTGGGTCTTTTATATTATTTTGTTATATAGCATAATCTAGGATGCATACCTAAAGTGGTGAGCAAGCCCAAGTGACCAAACCAGTCTATTTATCAAGATATGTGTACTCACATTAAGGTTACTCAACCACCAAGACTAAGTATACTCACTAGAAGGTGTTTCTAATAAAGGAAGATCAACTTGATCTCATGAACTAAGGACTTTGAGAATAATGACTCAAAGAACAAGGCATTAATGAACTTGCTAGCAGCAAGTGACAACTCGAAGGAATGAAAGAACTACTTTCCTCATCCCATCCTTATTCTCATAGTCATTCTATAATTGGATATTCCCCGTGACCAACCGATAGACTTATTCTCTCTTATATGCATATCTGCCACCAACATAGATAGGAATTCATTTGTATTAGATGTACCATATATATACTTTTATGTATACCCCTTGATATTATAAAAGGGGGCCTTTTATGGGTGATCTTTTGGCTATCACTTTAGACCCCTATATTTTGTACTTAGATTTTGAGCAATAAAGATTATTATTTCCCCTACACTTTTTTTTCTTGCTTGCAGCCTTTATGTCTAACCCTGCTTCTTAGGAATCTCAAATGGTTCTTCCTCCATCTATAGATGAATTTGGATTTAACATACTTATAGGTGCGGTGAGTGTGGATGAGGATAAGAACTAAAAGCCAGATACAAAATGAAGAAAGACCTTCAACATGAGATCACTTGGTAGACATAGAGAAAAATATCCAGCAATTTGCAACTTAGCAAGATTTGTGAGGCATGGAGGACAGGAGGATCACATGCCTTGTGTAGGGGTCATTTGAGAAACCACACCATGAAAAACAGATAAATGTAGAATGAAGGGTCCATGGGATCAGTTACTCATCGAGTTCACTCAGTGAGAAAGAAGGCACTCATCTCAAAACCCTAGCTCTCATCCATCCAAGATCTCTGACTCTGATGATGACTCCTATGGAATAAGTGAAGAGGAGGATGTGTCAAAGAAGCAACCCTAACCAACCATTGCTTTCTCTATGAAAATTATTGCAACATCAATATTAGAAAAATATATATATATATATATATATATATATACTCCTCACAGGTTCAAGCTCCTACATCTTGAATCATACAAAGGTAGGTCAGACATACCCCATGGACTATATAATGTATTTTGAGTCAACCACATCATTCCTAGGCTTGGATGACAAGATGAAATGCCTGCCCTTCTTCACTGCTTTCAAAGATTTGACCCTTAGGTGGTTCTCACATCTTCCTTTGGGAGTCATAATATTATTTGTTGAGCTCAAAAAGATTTTTGTTACACAATGTGCTAGTGTTTAGAAGCCATTGAAGAGATCTCAAGCTCTCATATAAATGAGATAGAAACTTGGCAAGTCCCTAAAGAAAGTTCATTACTCTCGTCTAGCAAGTGATGTTGGAAATCAAAAATATTGAACTCATAGTCGCTTAAGCTACACTCACTCAAGGCATAAAGGAGGGGCCCTTCAGGTAATCTTTAGTGCTCTAGCAACCTAAGATACTCGCCAAATTTTTAGACCTGGCAAATAATCATGTCAATGTTGGAAAGTATAATGAAGTGGTCCAACTAGTATCACTAGCTAGGACTAAAGACTTGCTAAAGAGGCCTTCAGAGCCACTACCTAGGGAATGGTATTAAAGGCAGAGAATGAATAGGAGAAGGCAACCATAAATACCTGGTCGAGGTTTTAGAAACTTGGCTACTCCCATCTAGGAGCCGACTATGTACAACTTTCTTTAGCGAATCCTCTGAGAGTGTTAATGGCCAATGCTATAGAGGTGATCTAAAATAAAGATTATTTCAAACAACCACCACCCATGAAGGCTGATGGAGTGCACGATTGATTGAGATATTGTGCTTATCATTGTGATGACAACTATGATAGATGAGTTGATAAACCCATGGAAGTTCAATGAGTTCATGAAGATAAAAGACAAAGAACTCATCAAAGGCGGTAATGAGCCTTACCCATGCACACCATTCATATTGCTAGAGTCATACCTGCTATCTTTGGAGGCAATGGAGAGTCCTCTGAGAAGGCGAGTATGACAATGTTATGATATGGAGAGGTAAACTCAGTAGCCATGGTGCAAGCACCACCTATGATAATCTTATGAGTGAGTTTTTAAAAAGAGATAAACCGGCTATTGGAAATACCTATAATGATGTAGTTATAGTGACAACTTTAATCGTCAATTATCAGGTGGGAAGAATTTTGATTGACATGGGAATCTCAATTAATTTTATTTTAAAATTATTTTTTGACAAGATGGGACTATCGAATTCTAACTAGCACCCATAGGGGACCATTATATGATTTCTTAGGAGAGTATAGAAAAATTGAAGGGATGATTACTCTCTCCATCATCTAGGGAGAAGATAAGAAATAATTTATGGCCATGGTTGACTTAATCATGGTAGAGGCCCCTAGTACTTACAATTCTATCTATGGCTGACCTCTACTCAATACATTCAAAGAGGTGGTGTCGACATATCATGTAGTTATCAAATATTCCCCATTCGAGGAAAGAAGTTACTATTAGAGGAAACCTTAACCATCTTGCACGTGCTATTTGAGAGCCATTGGCGAGTTGAATAAAGAAGATGAGGTATTGTAGTTGGATATTGTGCAAATAGGGATTCAAGTCTTTGAGGAGGTAGATAAAATTTTGACCATGCAAGATAATGAGTGAATATTAAGGGTCATCTTGACTTTTTATCCTAAAAATAAAGAAGCCCTCATTCAAACTCTAATGAACAATATAGAAGTATTTTTTTGGACAACAATGGAGATGTTGGGCATTGACATCAATATTATTTACCATTGATTGAATGTTCACGTGGACATGCAACCTATCAAGCAAAAAATAAAGAAAATAATAGCTATACTCATCAAACCCATCAAGGAGGAGGTCACCAAGCTGCTCGAAGCTAATTTCATTAGAGAGGTTTAATACCCAGACTGGGTGTTCAATGTGAGGATGATGCTAAATTGCATGGAGGTTGTGTGTTGACTTCACTAACTTAAACTTAGCATGTTGAAGGGCGGCATCCTCACTTGCGAATAGATGAACTTGTGGACTTAGTGGTTGGATTCTCGCTAATTAGTTTTTAAGATGCATTTTCAAGATATCATCAAATTCAATTGTACCCTACAGACTTTGAGAAAATGACTTTTTTTTTTACAGATGAGGGGTTATTTGCTACAGAGTTATACCCTTCAAGCTCAAATATGTAGAAGTAACTTATTAGAGACTAATGGATCGAGTGTTCTAAGAGTAGATGGGGAGAAATATGAAAGTCTATGTGGATGACCTGCTAGTCAAAAGTAAGTTGACAATGCAGAATATTGAAGATCTCAAAGAGATATTCATGACACTTAAAAGGTGCAATATGTGCCTTCACCTCCTGAAATGTCTTTTTAGTGCAAGAGCATGGAAATTTCTAGGTTTTCTCATTATCCCTAAATGCATAAAGCCAAATCTAGATAAGGTGATGTCTATACTCGACATGCCCTTGCCAAAAAATGTTAAAGAGTTAGAACGACATACTAGGTGAATTGCAGGATCGAATAGGTTCATCTCAAAGGTAGGAGAGCCTGCTCATTATTTTTCAAGGTTCGGAGATGACTGAAAAAATTTGAATAGAGTTTGGAACATGAAGAAGCTTTTAATGACTTGAAGACTCTATTCCTATCACCTCCTTTGTTGTAGAGCCCAAAGGAGGGAGATGTCATGTTGCTATACCCAGAAGTGGAGAAAACTTGATCAACTTAGTTCTAATTAGAGAAGAAGGTTGGAAATAATGGTCTATTTATTATGTTAGAAATGTCTGCAAGGTGCCAAGTTGAACTACCCACTCATGGAGAAACTCTCCCTCATGCTAATCACATCGACCAAGTGACTGTGACCTTATTTCTAGGCACACTCCATACAAGTCATCATCAATAATATGCTTAAATTCACACTTTCCAAGATTGATCATTCTTGAAGGTTACTAAAATGGTCTGTGGACTTGAGTGAGTTTAACATATTATACTTGTCTCAAACCATAATTAAAGCCAAAGCAATCGAGGATTTTCTTCATTGACTTTAGTAGCTCATAAGAGATTCTCATCAACTTGAAACTTTTGTGGGGACTGTATGTTAATAGTTCTTATGGTGAACCAATAATGGGCATGGTCATAGTGCTAAAAAGTATACTAGGGATCACAATAACACAATTAGTCAAATTCGACTTCAAGGTGACCTATAATAAGTTGAATATAGAGCTTTACTTGTTAGACTGAGATTTGTTAAAGAGTTTGGAGACGTGTATATAACAGCTTATTCAGATTCATAGCTTGTGGTAAGACAAGTAAATGGAGAATTTGAAATTTGAGACTATTTTTTAATAAAATACTTTCTTAAAGTACAATCGAAGAATCGAGAAAATTCCCAAAGAAGAAAACTAACTGCGATTTACTATTCCTAGCTAGTGAACTCGAGGAGCAAACAAACATTCAACTCGCCCATCTGAGTGTAGAATAAGAAGTGCTAATGCAAGTAGACCATGAATGCTCACCTAGTTGGATTGACCACATCAAGAATTACTTATAAATCGATGAAATCAAAGAAATTACAAAAGATTTGAGGAGATTGAAAATAAAGGCGACCCAATACGTATTGATAGGAAGTAAGTTATTTTGAAGGTCTGTGACCTTGGTTATCCTCAGATGTGAGAAAGAGGATAAACAAAGGAAGGTCCTTGAGAAGATACATTCTAGCGTGTGACAGCCACTCAAGAGGAAGTACACTCACCGATCGAATCCTAATGTAAGGGTGTTTCTTGCCTAAACTTAGAAAGAATGTAGAAGGGTTTGAAAAAAGGTGTATATAATGCAAAAAGAGATGTATACAATGCCAAAAGTTTGCCATAACCATTTCAACCCATCATCAGTCCTTGGCCATTCACTGTTTGGTGGATGGACCTGATAGGTCCATAGTCAGTCGTTAGGAGACAAAAATAATTCATCTTAGTCATGATTGACTATTTCAGTAAGTGGATCAAAGTAAAGCCACTTGGAAAAATCACTTCTTAGGTAATAGGAAATATTTTTTTACTACCATTATCTACATGTATGAGTTACTAGTGGCGATCATCACTAACAATGGGCCTTAATTTGTTAAAAAAGATCTATGAGAGTTCTACGAGTCTCATGACATTAGACTGAATCAAATTGGCACATCACTCATATAGTAACAAATAAATGGAAGCTGCTAACAAGATGATCCTCAACTTGCTCAAGAAAAAGGGTCGAAGGACTCAAAGCTAAATTGGTAGACACACTAGTTGTGGTATTTTGGCCACTTAGAATGACTCCCACTAATGCAACAGGATAGTCACCCTTCACATTGTTGCATGGCACAGAGGACATCTTACAAGTCTAGTATGATGTCCGAGTAAAAAAGTCCTAACAATGAAAAGAATGGGAGATGGAGATGGTGAGTAGAGTCAAGCAAACTTAGAGGCTATGAAAGACATGCTTGACATGCTCAAAGCACTTAGAATTGTGGTGACCTAGTGTTAAAAAAAAGATGTTGTTATTCGACAGAATGTTTTGGGCAAACGCCCCAACCAAGATGGACTTTTCATAGCCAAAGAACAAGTCGGTCTCGATGCATATCGATTAAAATCTCATTCTTGTGAAGAAATACCAAGTACATAGAATGACAAAGATATGAAGAAGTTTTATCCCTATGGGAAAATTCCTCTAATTTATACTTATTTCACTATTTTTGAGTATCATGTATCATCTTATTTTCAATAATTAAGCTTTATATTTGGCTCCTTAAATGAGTTAACTCATAGGATAATGATATGCACTAAAGGAGAATAATCGAACCCAAAAAGGTAAAACTTATACTAAGGGAGCTATGAGATGACTCGGGATAATCTGTGTGCAATTTATGGCCCAAGGAATAGTCCCACTTGATAAGTCATGAAAGCTCGAGTAGGAGATTTGAATACTTGGCATGTCACTCTTGGCTTGAGAAACACTGGTGTTGAGAAAAGCAAACCCTTGATATAAGAACACTTGGGGAGCTGCATGATGACTTAGGAAACTCAATGCACTATTTTTTTCCCAAGGAAAGGTTCCACTCGATATAAGCTATCCTCAAGTCAACTCAAATCTACAAGTATAAAATGTTTGTATTCTACTAAATAATGACATCACTACTTTCATGATACCTATCAAGTATTCTACTAAATAAAGGTTATTATGAACTTATAATTTTAAATATTGGTTCAATTTAGCTTTTAGCTTAACATTCTTATGTCTTATTTATAAATAATTACCAATTGATTTAACAAATAATTATTTTTCTTTAGTTCATTTTATTCATTATTTAGAGTAGAAAATTGTACATCAAGATTGTATGTACTTTCTCTAAATTTTAATATATTCATTTAAAGTTTTTTATTCAATAACTAAATTATTAAAAGCAATATTGAGCTTCTTATAAGTAATTTTTTTCACATATCTCTTGAGAGTTAGAAATTATTTCTCTTGTAAGCATAAGAGATGGATTTACTTCATCATCTAAAGTATTACATCTTGATTCATCATATTCCAGATTAGTTCACAATGTCTTCTTCTTTTCTTGTGGTAGCTCTTTTCATTTCTATTCTTTTTCTTTTAATTTTCATTGCTTTTTTTCATAGGAACATTGATAAGATCCAAAATGTCTCCACCCATATCTTCAATTTTTTTAAAGTGGTAAAGAATAATTTCTTCACTTGTACAATATTTTTTAGTATGAAATTTATGAACTTTAAGTTTTCCATAATATTTATTTTTTATTTTGATTAAGTTCCCAAGCCTTCTTGAAACCAATACTACTTTATCATTGTATCATCTAAACTACGTCCCTTAGCATTAACACATTCACCTACTTATGAAGAAATGATCTATCCCTTTTCTTTTTATAGCAGACCATCATTCATGTCTTTTTAAGCTAATACTTACTCATGTGCTATAAAAAATCAAGATGTTAATCAAGCAAATATCTAGTTAAGACTTTAGCTTCACTGATAACTGTCACTTTGACAAGAAATCTTCAAATTTTAGAAATAATTTTTTGAATTTTATAGGTTATTTCAAGAGGATTTATTGTGTTTATAAATTGTATCAATTTAGTTTAAATATTAAAAGGGATTTAGTGGGTTACATGCAAAATAATTTATATTTATAAACTAATCTATTTATGTGTGCATTTTTATCTCATTAATATCATCATAAATAATAGTAAACTTAGCTCTTATCACCTTTACTATATTTAATATATAAATTCTCATATAATTATCAGATATAAAACACAATATAAAGTATTATATGCCCAATCATTTAATCTATGTATTTCTTTTCTAGTAATAGCCATTTAAATTTTACTAATTTCTGTTATGATATTGGTAAGATAACATATGCAATATGTACATCTTGACATCTTAACAATAATTCTATTTTTCCAATAATTAAAGGTATATCATCATGTAATGGAAGCATTTGTGTTGATTGTTCCTCAAGTGGTGAACCTCTAGGAAAACTTTGTGCTAGAATGCATGAATAAAATTTACTCTTAGTTGTTATGCCAAATAAAGGATTAAGCCTCTAATACAAATTGTGGTGTGATTATAAAACTAAAGAAAAGTTGTATTGAGTACTTTAAGAAAATGAACATCCCGTGAGGTCGATGACTAAAAAAAGACTAATTCTTCTTATTGACAAGTTGAAGTTAATTCTTTATAGGTTGAACGATAGTGAGAGATCACGAAATCTCTTGAGAAGGTTGGCCACCAAGCTCCAACTAAGAGTTTCCACTAAATGTTTCACAAACTAAACATCAACTACTTTCATTCCACCAATACAAATATTTTATACAACTTCTAATTCTCCTAGAAGGTGTCTCTTCATAATAACTCTCCATTAGTTTTGAAAAGTAATAATAAAAATTGAACTAGGTAACTCACAATGTGTAGGCACAGAAAGCTTTTTGCCTTAATGCTATTGTCTTTATCCCTAAGCACAAAGTACAATAGCTGTGGCACCACGACACCATATGATCAACGCCTAGGTGCTAACATGACTATTACATACAAATATCTAATTTTGACTATAACACATATCCAACACTTATACATGATAATATACATTACCTAACAAAAATTACAATAAATAAAATACATATATAAAGCCATGTTACTAGTCTTCATGCACCAAGCTTCAAGTTCTCTTGCCCATAGTAATAGGACCTCCCAGAGTGTTCTTCATCTCCTTTGCCTTACCTATAGTCATTGAACCTTTAATTTCATCTTTAATCTTCAAAATCTAGAGGCTTAGTCCATTTTATCATTTGATTAGTACTTTATGTCACATCAAATATGTTATGATATAATAAATTGAGCTTGATAACAAAAAATTTGCATATAACAAATCATTTTAACTTTTTTTATCTAGTTCAATCAATGACCAATTAATAATAATTAGCTTAAAGTTTATTAAAGCTTAGGTGATATATGTATGCATAGCAACTCATTAACTAGTTAAGGTAGTTTAAAGCTTAAGGATTTAATAACACATATATAATTTAGCTTAAACAACCTAGGTACCTTATAATACTATGGGATTGAAACTTTTCTTCAATGTTCAAGTTAGAAATGACTATGATGCTTTTATCGTATCTATATCTCCTATTAAGCATCTTTTTGATGTGAAATTTCTCCTTTGCTGGCTTTAGATTAACTAATTCTCCTTTCTAAGAATGTTTTAATTTTTGGTGAATGGGGTAGAAGGGAAAGTAGGGATGCCAAAAAAGTGAAGACTAGAGAGAACTAACTAGGGAGAGTTCTGAGAAGATCTCCTTAATTCAATGGTTCCATTATTCTTCCCAAGCTTACGAACTCTACATTAAGCAACAAGTGGCAACTAATTGACATGAAAAGATTGTAGAGAATGAAAGAGAGGTCGAGACTAGAGAGCACTAGAGACTCAAAAGAGGTAGAGACTGGGGAGTATTGAGTTTCATGAGAAACATTATGTTTTAATTTGCAATGTGCCCTAGTGGATTGTGGGTCAAAGGCGAAAGAAAAACATCACATTAAAAGCAACATCAAACTTCATATAAGTAACTTTTTCACATATCTCTTGAGAGTTAGACATTATTTTTCTTGTAAGCATAAGAGATGGATTTACTTCATCATCTAAAGTATTACAGCTTGATTCATCATATTCTGGATTAGTTCACCATGTCTTCTTCTTTTCTTGTGGCATCTCTTTTCATTTTTATTCTTTTTCTTTTAATTTTCATTACCTTTTTATTTTCAGATGATCATTGATAAGATCCAAAATGTCTCCTCCCATATCTTCAAATTTCTTAAAGTGGTAAAGATTAATTTCTTCACTTGTATAAGATTTTTTAGTGTGAAATTTATGAATTTTAGATTATCCATAATATTTATTTTTTATTTTGATTAAGCTCCCAAGCTTTCTTGAAACCGTTAGTACTTTATCATTGTCATCATCTAAACTTCATGTGTTAGCATTAACACATTCACCGACTTATGAAGAAATGATCTGTCCATTTTCTTTTATATTAGATCATCATTCATGTCTTCTTAAGCTAATACTTACTCAAGTGCTATCAAAAAAATCAAGATGTTAATCAAGATATCTAGTTAAGTCTTTAGCTTCAGTGGTAATTGTTACTTTGACAACCCATTTTTCTAAAAGAAATCTTCAAATTTTAGAAATAAAATCTTGAATTTAATAGGTTCTCTCAAGAGGATTTATTGTGTTTATAAAATCTATCAATTTAGTATAAATATTAAAAGGGATTTAGTGGGTTACATGCAAAACAAATTATATTTATAAATTAATATATTTATGTGTGCATTTTTTATCTCATTAATATCATCATAAGTAATAGTAAACTTATCTCTTATGTCCTTTACTATATTTAATATATAAATTCTCATATAATTATCAGGTATAAAGCACATATAAAGTATTATATGTCCAATCATTTAATCTATGTATTTCTTTTCTAGTAATAGTCATTTAAATTTTATACCACTCTTTTATAGTAAGTGTATGATATTGGTAGGATAACATATGCAATATGTAAATCTTGACATCTTAACAATAATTCTATTTTTCCAATAATTAAAGGTAATGGAGGCATCTATCTTGATTGTTCCTCAAGTAGTGAACCTTTAGGGAAACATTGTGCTAGAATGCATGAATAAAATTTACTCTTAGATGTTACACCAAATAAAGGATTAAGCATCTTATACTAATTATAGTGTGATTATGACACTAAACTAAAAATTGTATTGAGTACTTTTAAAAAATTAAGTTGATTTTTAAATTTATTATGGAATTAAGTAAGACTAATTGTCTATAATATCATAGTAGTAAATAAAAATGTGTGTGAAATGAAAAATAAGAGAGATACAAGGCACAATGAATTTTTACATGGTTCAACAAACACTAAGGCCTATTTCCATACCTAGCTAACCCTTGGCTAGGATTCCACTATCTTAAAATTCAATAATACAATCTACACACTCTCCAATAGTAGGTGAGTAGAACCCCAAAACAGATTACAATAATCAATATAATAAGACAATAGTTTGTGAGAAAATAAAAAATAAAATGCTAATATAAATAAACAAAATACTTAATATTTAGTTAAATTCGAAAATTTTTTTTCTTACAACCATTTTAAAATGATCGCCTTATAACATTATAGTGTTTACAAAAATTAACTAAGATATGCTCACAATTATTTTTGGAATTAAATGAATGCAAACACCACTAATTTTTCAATAAAAATAATTTTTAGTAAATCGATTTTTGCAGAATCAAATTTCAATATCTTAAAACCTGAAAAGTAAATTCAATAATATAAGTATCTACTAATGTAAAAATAATTTCAGCAAAATATGAAACGAATTCAAGCATAAAAATAAATAATTTTAGCAACACAATTTTAGCTTTTTCAAAATAAATTTTAGCAGAAGTAATTTCGTGTTTTGTAAAAACAATTTTAGATTTTGGACAAATTAATATTTTCTTTTAGTAAATTCAATAATATAAGTATCTACTAATGTAAATATAATTTCCGCAATATATGAAATGAATTCAAGCATAAACATAAATAATTTTAGCAACATAATTTTAGCTTTTTCAAAATAAATTTTAGCAAAAGTAATTTCATGTTTTGGAAAACAATTTTAGATTTTGGACAGACTAATTTTTGCTTTTTGCAATTAATTTTCATCACACTTAATTTTAAAATTTGGAGAACTATGTTTAGATTTTAAACATAATAATTTTAATAAATTAAATTTAAAATTTGTAAGTTAATTTTGGATAAACTAAATACTTATAGCTTTTGTAAAATTAAATAAATTTAATCATTTAAAAATAATAAGAAATTAATTCCAACAAAGTGTTAACATGATTCCATTTGTTGTATGCTAGATAATTTGAAGTCATAGTTATAAATCAAATAGGAACTCAATATGAATATACAAAACACACAATTAAAAATATTATGATATAGCAAAATTTTTACTAGAAAATTTCGAATGGAAAAAAATCATTGGGCCTCGCATAGTTGTACATAAGTTGGGTGATAACAGCCTAGAAATAAGATCACAATAGCTGTAAGATGGTGATCAGGCTATAACAATCATTATTGATGGTTGGCAATGATTATTGTTGGTGGTCATTGATGACTATTTTTTATTGTTCACTTCAAGCTCTCAAATTTAGCCCTTGGTTGTCCCTTTGTTTATGGTGATAATTAGGTTTTATTTATAGATGTTTGGGTGGGATATTTAAAGAAATTTAGCCAAAATCCTAAAGTACTTCATTAGGCCTATCCAGTTAATTCCCTTGATCATAAATCATTTTTTATCATTTAAATGCCTTAAGACCTTAGATTTGAGTGATCTTCAACTCGTTGGATTTCTTTCATGGAGCCACTCGATTAAAGTATAAGTATGCCATATTCAAAGAACATTTAACCCTTCAAATACAACTTTGAAGCTTCTAATTACTCTTCAAGAGCTAGAGTTGAACCCATTCAAATTTGAATTGAATGACTTTTATCATTAATGGGCCTACTTCATTGAGATGATCTATTAGAATTATAGATTGAGTGATCTTGAATTTAATTATAGATGATTTTCAAATATATATCACCATAAGATTCATGCTTGGTTGATCACATTTAGAATGATAAATCATCTCTAAATGCAAAAATAATTTCAATAATATGTATGAATAAATTTAGCAATTAGAAGTACAATAAAATAAAAACAATTTCAACAAAAGATCATATGTTTTACAACAAAAATAAATCATATCTAATGAAAATATAGCTTCAACAAAAAGAAATGTGACATCAAGTGCAATTTAATCCAATAATCTATGGAAATAATGTTTTTGACATTATGAACATATGCAAAACTTTTTTCATACAAATAATAAATTAAAATCTTAAAAAGTTTTAGCACTTTGAAAAATAATGGCATCAAACATAAATTATGATTTCAACATAAAGATGTTAGTACTTATTTCTTCAAAAAAAAAAAAAAAATTTACTTACATGAATTGATGAATTCAACGAAAAAACTCAATAAAATGAGAGATGAAACCTCTTTGAATTGATGTAGCATTTTGACAAGAAGAATGCTCAATTTCGGGCTAATCTTGAAGAACAAAAGCAAAATAATCTTTAGCCTAAAACCTCTCAATTACTTAAGTCTTGAATTCTAAGAAAAAATGGCTTAAGATTTTCGCTTAAAAAGGGGGAAAGTTGGAGATTTTTGTTAGAGACAATCACTGAATTTTTTTTGTTATTGCAGCTGTCCACTACCAAAAATAGGGATGAAAAATACTGCCAAAGCACTTCTAGAAACATGGAAAATACTGCCAATAGCTATCACAAAGTTAATGGCTAATTTTTGCTCAAGTATATGTGAAAAGTTCTGAGAATTTTGAATTGCATATATTATTAAATCAGCCCTTAAATTCTAGAGATTTTGTGAAGTAGTTTAAATTATGATTTAAGGAAATAGAAGCGTCAAAAATTTGTCCAATATGGTGTGTGATGTGTATATATATATATATTGAAGATTTGCAACTGAGGTTAATTTGTGAACTTATTGTCAAATTATGCATGATACATCTTATGGACAGCTACGATATAACAAACTTAATGTAATGAATTAATGTTTGAGTCCTTTCTCAAAAATATAAAATTTCTGCAAATTTTTAGAGCAACGATAATTTGATAAAGTTGCATTTATATGTAACAAAAAATTATTAAATTTAAGATCAAAAATTAGAAAAAAGAGTTAATAGTTGTAATAATTTATGAAAGTCTGTAATTGTTTTTATTTAATTACGTAGTTATTTTGAACATTTGTATTGCGCTTAAGTTTATATTCACTTTGCAGTTGATATTATATTAAATTGTTATATAGTTCTTCGAAACGTCAGTATTGCTTGTTTTATCAATTAATAATAATTATAAAAGTTTGTTTAAAAAGAAAGTTTGTTTTGAAGGAAAGGTGACAACCATGCTCAACAAAAATTCCATTATGATAATAGAAAATTTTAAGCAAGCTGTGAGGACTTCTAAAAAAAAATATAAGAGAGATTACATAACAAATATTGAAAAAAAAACCATAAAAAATAAAAGTATAAGTCCCCAAAAATACAAACATATGTTGTTGATTTTGACATCAAGAGATAGAATGAAAAGCCAACCAACATGCTTAGATATCGTATTACAGTGGTTCGGGTCAATAGAGCAACGTCCACTCTCGAAATCTCCTACAAAAGTTTAACTATCACTCTTTCGGCACATAGAGGCAAGGTGTAGATGCCTCTCTCATTAATAAGAAATGGAGAAATCCTACACTCTCCTTCTCTTTCAAGGCAAGAAGGATGCTAGTCCCTCTCTGAGATACAAAGAAACTTCTATGGCCAAAAAAAAATCTCACACAACTCTCTATAAGAACAATATCTGAAGTTAAAGCTGGACTCTTAAGAATAAGGTGCATGAGAAAGAACAACCAAAATAAAGTGCAACCTCACCAACAAAAGATCACTTATGAGAAAAAAGAGGAGAAAATTCTCCCCTCTTTTCATTAAAAGAACATTGTTTCCTAAGTCTCCATTAAGTTCTATTCATGATCAAGCTCACAGATTAGGCTCGCTAAAGGGGGCACTTTTAGGGAGGAAGTTGATTAAAAATATTAGAAAAATTAGTTTTTAATAAAATATTCCAATCATACTCTATAATCAGATATTGTAATGTACAACCAGTTTAATTTTCTAGGGTTTAGGAACACTAGGCGACGTGAATGCCCCAACAGTCATCAAGATTTGCACTATAAGACAAAGTCATATTGTATGAACAATACAAACTAAAAATTTAGCACTCTTTGGTCATCCCTTACAATCACATAGTGTAGTTCAAACTCAATAAAATTAATTCATTCATAACATCCAATAAATTCTAGATTCAAATTAGTTTTATCAAGTATATTCATATTGTATAATTTACATCGTATTGTACGATCGATCAAATTAGGTAAAATTATAATTAGTCAACTTAATCCCAATGACTACAAAATTAACAAAAGTGAATAATCGCAGCGATCTAATATCGTATAGTATGATTTGTTCAATTTTGGTAATTTTAGAATTATCCAACTTAATTTTGGTGGTTGAAATTATTTAATAAAAATTGATAATCATCTAATAATATTTAAATCATATAGTATGATTTTCAAAAATAAAATTAATTTTGATAATCTTTCAAGTGTGTGTGTGCTTGGTTGTTTTTCATCAATTGCATGCCAATTATATGAAGACAAAATAAATATAAAAAAAGATGCAACTTTAGGCTTGACTTGAATCTTTTAGCATCAACTATTTCATTAATAGACTTCATTGACTCTTCCATGATCTAGGTCTAGGAAGTAACCAGTGATTGTACTCTCATAGTTAACCTCAATGATTTACTTATTTGTAGTGCATTTATGCTTATCATAGCCTGCACAAATAACTGATTAGTAAAAATAATTGTTCACTTATAAATGTTTGTGATCATCAAAATATAGAATTCATGTGAAGGTTCATGGGTTAACAATCTCTCTATTTTTGATGATGATAAATATTTTTAGTTGAGTTTGATAGTTAAAAAAGATAAAAAAAAAATGAAATAACTTTTCCTCAATTTATGCCTCACAAAAATATTTAATGAATGAAATGATTTTTATGCAATGATATGAAAATGCAAACATTTGAAAAAATATGCAGGAAAAAATCTCAAAAAAAAAAAAATACTAATTTTCTTTTCCTTTTGACATATTAAAAATGGGTTGAAGTGAAAGATAACCAAGTGGATGCCAAAATAAATCATGCAAACACTAGAGGTGCAAAAAAATATTTTGTGAATTAAGTCAAGCATGTTTTCTCTAAAATATTCTTAACATAGATACTTATAAACAAGTATATTTAAAATGCTCAATTAATGATTTTATGATTTAATTCACTAACTATTTTCTACTAACCCTATAATCACCTACTTATATGCAACACTTTTGTAATCATACTTCATTACTTATCTAAATAAGTTTGTAACAAAAATAAAGTGTAGCTTAAATTTCATTTCAATGATAGAGTTGTGATTCCATAATTCCAGTGCGCGAACAACTATTAAGAAGGGCCTCTTAATGATAAGATAAGGAGGTACAAATTATTATTTTTATTTTGATTTCATACTTCCCGCTTTGGGGATTTATTTATTTATCTAATTCATACTTCCTCATTGTGGGGAATTTTTTTTTAATTTAACTTTTATCCCGTTTATGAATCCCGTTCTCCCTTTTTCCATTCCTTAATTCATTCTACAATTTAAAAAATCACATACATTCCACACTTTTATTTATACGCAAATTGGTTTGTTTCAAAAGTAAGGAAAAATATAATAATAAAGAATGAAGTGGATTACATAAAAAAATTCATACTAAATAGTTATGCGTATTTTTATAAATACATTTTAGAGCATTTGGTTACTTTAGCAATTCATACTCCTACTATACGATTTTTTGTATTTTAAATATTATACAATCATAAGTACACAATATAAGCAATCTAAGGAAAACAATGCATCAATTTGTAATTCACAAAATATAATATAAATGAGCACCTCCTAGAAAAGTTGTGCATTAGAAATATGCTAAAAGTAACTAATGCAACTAATACAATACATACAACTAGTACAATGTCAAATTCAAAACATGATAGCTTAAAAGTAAAAATAGACTACATTATGCTAAAGAAAATCATAGACCAGACTACAATAAAGGTAAAAGAAAATAGAGAAAACATAAAACTGTGATGGTCCTCGTCTAGTGGTGGTGATCCATTGATGTTGTGAAGTGAGTCATATTTAACTTGAAATCAAGATCTATCCTTTGCACCCTGCCACTAGTACTCCATCAAGTGAGCACCTTCCTTCTCAATATGCCTATTGACTTTAAGCTCACGCCATGCTAAATGCTTAGTCTAGGCATCTTGGGGGTAGTGGTAGTGAGTAGATGTCTCCCACTCTCTAATTATCGCTTCTTTTTTTCCCCCACTATGGCCTGAGTTGGACATCATTTCTTTTATAAATGATGTGGAAGGAATGATCTATGAAGTGAGAATGACTATCGTTTATTGCTTCATAAAAGGTGAGGCTACATTTGACTTCTAGCAAATAAGTAATCATGTGTCTTAAGGATTGATTGTACTTTCTTTTATATTTTGAATTTTAATGATGGTAAGATTTTCAATGTACCAAATCGAAAGATCATCAAGATTGAAATATGTAGAAGTAATGCATAAGTATGTAATAATGGAAAGAAGAGTTGTGATGTTAATTTTGTCACTTGCTTTTACAATAACATCATACCCAAGCACATGTTGGATAATAAGAGCATTCAGTAGAAGTCCATTGACAAAGAGTTTGTGCTAGTGATGGAGACTCTCTAATGACCATGCTAATATATCAATTATGTGGGATCAGAGTGTGATTAGAGCTGATGACAATATTTGCAAAATAAATTCATAAAGAAGAACAGAGTGAAAGGGGGAGTGGGATAGACAATTTAAATAAAAAACTAAAGGGTTGTACTACCAAAAGATCGAGAATGGGATATGATAATTTATTTTGTAAGACCAACATTGAATAATTGATCATTCCTTGTACTTTATGTAGGCCACTTCTTCATTGTTTGGTTTGAATCAATTGTTGTGCTTGCCTTGCAACCTTTTGCAAGCCATGGATAGGATCTTACACAATATTAAAAAGATCAAGAAAATTTGAGAGGAGATGAAGAAATCTTATGAGAAGAAATGAGGAAATAAGGGCTATTTATAGAGTTTTGGGTCCAAGAGATCATACAATACAAATTGGGTTCGTACAGTATGATTTAGATCATCCCAATAGTTACTTTGATTGAATCAATCATAAAGTAAAATTGGAAATTGTATAATGTGATTAATTAATGTTAATCTGGCCAATGTTCATTTTAAATGGCTAGTTGAATGGGTTAATCATATAGTTTCAAACATGTCACATAGTATGATCTATTTTAATATAAATCATCCAATTGTTCATCCTAACCTATGAAACCTAAACAAATCTATCATACAATACAATCAATGATCATACAATACGATTAAAACATTTAGATTTTAGCCCAAAAGTAAAAAATAAGTGAGATTGATGGGATCAACCTGTGAGAAAAGAAAAAAGTAAAGCTAGAATAAAGTAAAAATACATGAAAAAAAAAAAAAGAAAAATATTCATGAATTATTAAAAAACATAAAATAAAGTAAAAATATATGAAAAATAAAAATAAAATAAAGCAAAAATAATCTAAAAGAAAAATAAAGATGTATGAAAAATAAAGGGAACACAAAATAAAATGAAAATATCTTAAGTACTAAAATCAATCACTTCTAATCATGATCTAAAGGAGCCAAACTTATCAAAATTCAATTTTTTTGTTAAAATGTTTTGTAATTAATTATTCATATCAATGATTTGAATATTAACATCTCCTTTCTTAACATGATATCTACTAAAATGATGGCATAAATCTATATATTTAGTATGCTAGTGCTCAATTGGATTTTTAGTCATGCAGATTGCATTAGTATTGTCACATGTTATTAGAATTGTACCTATAAGCAAAAGAAGATAAATAATTTATTATTTTAGCTATAAGATTTGGGCAACATAACTTTCGACAGCAATGTTTTCAAATTCAGCAAGAGGTAAAGTGATAATATTTTATTTCCTACCATACCAAGAAACTAATAAGACACCCACAAATTAACACATGTCATTGTTTTTTTTTATCAATTTTGTATCCTGCAAAATTAGAATAAAAATATCCAACAAGATTAAAAGATGACCTTTTACAAAGGTACAAAATTTCTAAATTAGGTATGCCAATCATACTAAAAAATCCTTTTTATAGCTTTCAAATGAGACTCTTTTATAATAGCTTGAAATCATGTACAAATATAGGCAATAAACATGATATCAGGTCTACTACTAGTCAAGTAAAGTAAAGAGCCTATCATCACATAATATTTCATAGGGTGGATGGACTTACTTGCAGGACCCTTGTCGAATTGAGTATTATGACTCATGATGGTTGATGAAGGGTTGATCGTGGAGAGTAGGACATCACAATGGATATAGAAAAGAGATGCATCCACTCACCCAAGTGAAAGAGATATGAAGATCTTCCACTCACCTAAGTGGAAAAAAAATCTAAAGTTCTACTCACCACTAAGTTCCAACTAAGGAATTTTCAGTCCAAATGGCACACATAAAGCCAAAAGACCATCATTAGATCGAAATAGGTGTTTAAATAAGCATAATATGCCAAGGGATGCATCCCTTGAGGAGAAAACTATAAAATTGAAAAATTTTGTAATAGTCCTTTCACGACACCGTGGCTCCACAAACAAGCACCGCAGCCCCATATCCCAACATCAAGGCACTAACTTCTCGGTCGTTAAATGCTTAAAACCTACAAAGTGCAGTTCCGAGTCACTAGACCCACACCTATGAAATTAAACACATGGATTCACATGTTTTAACCACAACTCTAATACACCACTTATACATGGCTAAATACACCAATTACTATATAATACAAGATATGAAATATAAATTCATATATGAAGTTTACTAAAATCTTCTTAAGTTCAAGCTTTCATTTGGGACTAGTGATAAGTCCTTTTCTTCTTTGATGTCCTACATCAAAGATGTTAATACTTTTACATCATTCTAATCCAAACTTATTTTTCAGCTCTTTGGCATACTTGTATTGACTAAGAAATTATCTATTTGTCTTTTCTTAACATTAAACCCTAAGAAGTAAGCTCACTCATGATGCTCATCTCAAATATTTTTCTTGTTAGTCTTGAAAATCTTCACACAAAAATGAGTTAGTAGATTCAAATAAAAAGTCATCCACATAAATCTGCTCCAGAAGAAAATCTATATTTACTCTTTAGATAAATAATGTCATATCAACAAATCTTTTAACAAAAGAATTTTTCAATAGAGAAGTACTAAGCCTACCATACCAAGCACAAGGTGCTTATCTCAAATCATACAAGTTCATTTTAAATTTATAGACATAATCAGGATATAATGAGCTATTAAATCTAGGTGGCTATTTAACAAACACATCTTCTTCTATTACAACATTAAAAAAAAGCACTTTTAACATTCATCTAAAAAAGTTTAAAATCTTTAAAACATAAAGTAATAATTAAATGGATTTTAAATAAATAATTATTGTAAAGAGTTTTTAAAATTAATGCCTTATATTTGATTAAAATCTTTAGTCATAAACTTTGATGATAATAACTTCATAGTGATGTAATTTATTTTTGAATACCCACTTAGTTCCAATTACACTTTGGTTTAAGGGTTTAGGCACTAATTCCCAAACTTCATTTACAATAAATTGTTTCAATTTTTTCTACATTGCCTCTATCTAGAATTCATCATGTATCGCTTCATCTACATTAGTAGGTTCAATCATGAAAATAAAGGTTGTATGGCTAACTCTGGCCCTAAGGCTATTTCTAGTCCTAAATCTTCATGGGGATGACTTGAAGCATATCTCCACTTTTTAGGTAGTCTCGCCTAGCATCCTCATTTTCTTTCAAAAAAATTCTCAATTATGGGCACTAAATCATCCTCATCTATAGAATCTCTTGATAGGGAATGGATAATATATTCATAAAAAATAATATGCACTGACTATTCTACCAAAAAGGATTCTCCTAATAAAGATTCTATTAGCTTTTTTTTTATAGAGGAGAACTAAGAAAGATTGCATCATCATATTTAGAATCAAACTTCTCCAAATTATTATTTTTATTATTCAACATAGAACATTTACACCCAAAAACATTTTCATGTAAATGAAAAAGATTTAGATCTTACTTTCATGATGCTCATATGAATTTTTATTTAACTCAAATAAAATGTTTACTTGATTCTGCACATAACAAGCTATGTTAATTGTCTCAGCTCATAAGTATTAGGAAACTTGTACTCACTTAGCATGAATATAACAGCTTCTATATGTATTCAATTCTTTCATTCTACCATTTTGTTCTACTTTGGTGTTCTACATGCTAAAAAAATTATGTTTTATCCCTATTTAATTTCAAAAAATTTTAAATATATCAATTTCAAATTGCCCATCATGATCAATATGAACAGATAAATGCTACAACTAGTTGATCTTTAAATCCAAATAGTAGATCTTAACTTCAAAAAAGGATTCATTTTCACATTTTAGAAATCTCACCCAATTAAATCTACTCAAATCATCAACAATAATAAATCTGAATGACTTTTCCTCCAAACTTATATTGTTGATAAGTTTGAACAAATCAATGTGTAGAATTTCTAGAAGTTATGAAGTAATGGTGCCTATTATAGATTTAAAATAAGATTTAGTTTGCTCACCAAGCTAACATGCATCACATAAATGATCATTAGTAAAATATAGCCTAGGCATACCTGTACTCAAGTTGCTTCATGTAACTTTCTTAAGTGCATGCATGCTGGCATGACATCTCCAATGCCACAACCAAGACTTATCTAGTGAGGATTTAAGACAAACAACTAAAGAGAAACCTAAGTTATTATGATCAATCAAATAAATATTATTAATTCTAAGACTTACCAAAATAAATTATTATTTAAATTAATCAATCATTTATTATTAAAAAACATTACCTTATCACAAAACTAACTAATGCTAATCTATTTGTGTTTTATACCATAAATAATAACTTTTTCAATAGATAAAGATTTTTTTATATCAATGGTACCTAACTTGAGTATTTTATAAGTTATGTTATGTCTAAAGATGTCTTGAGCACCTGCTGTTGAAGTGCCACATTTTTCCACCAACCCCTTAGTGAAGAAATTTTTTTAAAATAGATTTAGGTTAGTTTTTTTGGAATCCAGACTTTCTTGGGTTCCATAGATTTAGAAATATGAAAGCTGAAAAAATATTTGAAGTTTTGAGAATCAATGCATTAGTTGGGTTTGTATATATATGGTGTATTCATAGATTAACAATATATCAAAACATACTCCATTTAAAGGAATGCATGATTTTATTTTATTTAAATTTCCTTTTCCTTTTGTAAATTTCTACTAATTTTTTAAAATTTTTATTAGCACATTCAAGAAAACTAATTTCTTTTAGATAAGTCATGTTTCTTTTTTGCTTTTCAAATTTTTAATATTTTATACTCATTTTTGAATTTTTTGTATTCATCTATAAATGTGTCATGAATCTAGTTCAAAGAAGGGAAAATTTTCCTTAGAGTTGAATATTTTCTTTTCAAAGATTTCACTACAACATGTAATTCATTACAAAGTTTAAGAGTTCATAATAATTGAGCTTATTTACTTATTCTTCATCAAAATCATGAGAATCTTCTTTTAGCATCAAATAAAAAATTTGTAGCTTCTTCTACAGCTTTATCTTTAGAGAAATATGAATTTGAATTGATCCAAAAACAAACTAAGTCCTTTTTTCTAATTTTCTTTGCATCACATTTTCCTTCTATTTGTCCTTCAAATTGGTGTGCTTGAGTGAAGGGCATTTCTATTTGATGTGACTTGATTTATTATATTCATAACAAATGTTATGAGTACGATTTGAGGAGTTTTTTTTTCTTTTTAGCTTCACATTTCTTTTTCTCAAATCTCTTCTTTTTATCTTTCAGTAAAATTTTGAACTTCCTAATCATGAATGCTACATTGTCATTATTAGTGGTACATTTCTCTTCGCTATATTTAGAGATATTTACCTTTAGTGCGATAGTCTTCTCCTTTATCCTATCATATATATTTGTATTTCTTTATATAATTTTTTATTTATACATATTAAAAGAACTCAGTGGATGATCAATAGAATAAAAAAATCTTTATATTTAAAAATAGCCTTAATCTTGTCATCCCAAGATTCAGGCAAACAACATAGAATTTTATTAACTTTTCAATATTTGTAAATTCTTTTCTTAATGCATGTAGTGAAGTGATGATTTTTGTAAAGTGTGTGTGCATGTTAGAAATAGACTCATGAGGTAACAAATAAAAAAGTTGTAACCATGTAAAAGCATATTATTATGTGATTATTTAACCTCATTAGTTTCATTATAAGTAACTCACTACTTTTTCAAAATTTCTTTATTAATTTTGTAAGTGAAAACATATATAATCTTCAAATTCCAAAGCATAGAAAAAATAATTAACCTTTAGAATTTAATCTTGGTAATTTCATATCTTCTACTAACTACAAATTAAAATGAGTTTCAACATATTTGCCACTGATAACTTCATATAGTGGTGAATATTTTACCTCTATCATATTCCACATATCAAAATCAACTGATTGAATAAAAGTAAGAATAAAAATTTTCTAAAACTCAAAAGGAATATCAACAAATAGAGGAGGTTGGTTAATAGAGTACCCTACCATGGTGTTTCTATTTCGTAGATTTTCCATAGCTGGATCTACTTGTGATTGTTAGACTGTGAAATCTAGCACTCGCTTTGATACCACCTGTAAAAATAACACACCCAAGAGAGGGGGAGGGGGTGAATTGATGTGCTTCGAAAAAAAAAATTCTTTAAAAAAATGAAATCAACTCTTTAAAATTTAGTAAGAAAATAAAAATTAAATTCTATGCCAACAAAACAACACAAAAATATAAGAACAGTAGAATAAAAAGTGGGGCATAATGATTTATAGTGGTTCAACATAATGGAACTATATCCACTTTCTAAATTTACTCCAAAAGTTTCACTATATCACTTTTAGCACAACAAACCAATGCATATATACCTCTCTTCTTTACAAGTAATAAGAAACCCTAGACCACTTCATTCACTTTTAAGGCTAGATGCATGCCACTCCCACTCTAAAGTATAAAGAAACCTCTCTTAAGAAAATATAAAATCTCACACAATTTCTTTGTAAGAACAATCTCACAATAAAACAAAACTCTCAATAACGAGGCGAGTGAGAAAGAGCAACCAAAATAAAGTTCAACTTCACCAAAAAAATATCACTTAAGATCCCAACAAAATTATTTAACTTACATAGGTGTTAGTCTGGCAACTAGGTAATCCTCTTTTAGCACCTTGGCATTGCATTGCAGTATTTAGTGCTTGGGGATGGAGAAGCTAGCCTGTGGTTCCTTGGTATTGGACTGTGGTGCCTTGGTGCTAGATTGTAGCAATTTGATGCTACAAAATAATAAGTTTTGCCTTTTTTATCAATTTTTGTTAGTTTTTCCCCCAAGGGATTCATTCCTTAGAGTGTTGTACTTATATAACAAAATTAGCTTAGATTTCCATATGATATATCAAGAACATGAATCTAAGCCCATAAGTTTTATAGCCTCTTTATCATTTTAGATGGATATCTTTAAAAAGGTAAGAGATCATGACATCCCTGATAGAATTCCTTATCTTTGAATTACATTTAAAAGGTATATCAAGATATTTTGGTAAATTAAAGACCCAAACACTAGTTGAGCAAAGATTTTACTGGCCATCCTTTTGAAATAATGTTGAACGTATCATAATCCAATGATACACTTGTCTTCAAGCTAAAGCTATCAAATAAAATGTGGGTTGTTACACTTCATTCCCTATTCCTTCTAAACCATGGGAAGACTTATTAATAGATTTCATATTAGGTTTACCTAGAATGCCTTGTGGCTATGATAATATATTTGTTATCATAGATCAATTTTCTAGTATGACACATTTCATACCTTACTCAAAATTAAACGATGCATCTTACATAACAAGAATATTATTTAAAAAAGTTATCATATTACATGGAGTCCCATCCACTATAGTTTTTGATATAGATGTCAAATTTATATCCTATTTTTGAAAAATGCTTATGGAAACTAATAGGAACACAATTAAAATTCTCTTTTATATTTCATTCACAATCTAATGGATAGAGGGATGCTTTCAATAGAACATTAGTAAATCTACTAAGATGTTTAGTTAAAAAAATATAGAGAATTAGGATTTAGTATTACCTACATCTAAATTTATGTACAAAAGTTTTATTTCTAGATCAACCCACAAATCATCTTTTGAGATAGATTATAGATATAATCCTAAAATACTTATTGACCTAGCTAATACTTGTACTCATAATTTTTTGATTTAGCATATACATTTGCATGTGATTTTTATAGGGTTCATGAAGACATAAAGAATAAATTAGAAATATCAAATGTTAAGTATGTTGGATAATAATAAAGATAAAAATTTTAAGGATTATGAGGTAGGAGATTATGTATTGGTTCATATTTGTCCTGAGAGATTTCCTTCTAGCAAATATAAAAAGTCACAAGTAAGAGCATTTGTGCCAATTAAAATTAATAAAAAATTTAGTATGAACGCTTATGTTCTTGAATTACTCCCCCACATGTTTATTAACCCTATTTTCAATATAGAAGATCTAATATCTTTTAGAAGAATTACCCAACCTCCAAATTTGTAGAATGATACTTCCGTAGGAGGAGATAAACATTATTTGTAGATACCTCTTCAGCCAATATTCTTTGAAGTGTTGAATATTATTACAGCTAAGACACCAATAGATGATAACACCATTGGGAGATTCTTAGTTAGGTTGAAAGATAAGCATCCAAGTGAGGATACATCAATGACCTTGGAATAACTATATTGCTTTACCATCAAACTTCTTGAACACTTTTAGAATCTTAACTCTTTAGAGAAGAGTTCTTTGAGGTCTGAGGGAGTTAATGTAGCACATTAAAGAAGGAAAGGACTTGATAGAAGTTCATAAAACAAAGCTTAAACTTTAAGGACTTTTATTAGACTTTATGTGTTGTGATATTTATGTTTCATGTGTTGTACTATGTAGTAGTGGATGTATTAGATTATGTTTAGGTGTTGTATAAAAGTTGTAATTGAAATCATGTGAGTTCATGTGTTAAATAGAATATGTGTCAGTCTAGATGTGCTGCTCTTTTAATGCCTTACTACTGCATTTTGTAGTAATTAGTGATTGGGGATAGAGAAGCTAGTGCCTTAGCATTGGCCTGTGGCACCTCGATGCTACACTGTAGTGCCTTAGTGCTCCAAAATAATAGGTTTTGATTTTTTTTATCTTTAGTTTTAGTAGTTTTTCTTCTAAGAGACACATCCCTTGGAGTATTTTACATGTATAAACACTTATTATGACCTAATGGATAATTAGATTTATTTATGTATAAAAACTGAGTGAAAAATATTTTGGCTGGAGCTTGGTGGTTGTTTGAAAGATTCTGTGATCCTTCGTTGTCGTTCTACTTGTGTGATTGACCTTGGAGCATTTCTTCTTTCTCCATTTGCTGTGACATCTTCTCACCATGACGATCAATCATTTTAATTTTTAAATAAAATTTTTATTTTAAAACCTCTCAAGTGTCTGCGTTTGATTACTTTTCATCATTCACATGCCAATTACTCAAAGATAAAAAATATTAGAAAAAAGTTAAAACTTTGGGCTTGACTTGGGTCTTCTAGCATAAAAGGTTTCTCATCAATAATCTTTATTAACTCTTTCTTAATCTAGGTCTTAAAAATAGACATTATTTGTGTTCTCTTAGTAAATCCTTAATGGGATACTCATTTGTAGTATCTACATTGAGTGCTTATCATAGTATGTACACCCAACTGATTACTAAAAGAAACTATTCAACCAGGAATATTTATAATCATCAAGACTTAAAATCTATGTGAAGGCTCAAGAGGTTAACAAAAAAAACAATGATCTCCTGAGACATGTTATTACAAACATTCCATTTCTTTCCATTCAACATAATGATGTTAATAATATCATCACATATGTCTTGGATTTGGGGTGTTTAATTATTAAATATGATATTTTTCCTCTCAATCTAAATATAATATGCATTGTATTGAATTGCAAGAAAAAAGGATCTATATAAAATGTTTTCCTAGAAATCAGATGCATGATTTAATGCTTGAAGGAGAGTGTAGCCAATCATAAAAAAAAAAACCCTTTTGGCTTAATTGTTTTAAATATAGTTATTAAAATAAGTCATTAGTAGAAGAGGTGTGAATTAGTTATTACTTACATTATTATAGAGTGGGTACATATTATCAACCAAAGACCTTCGTCTTTATGCTTATCTCTAGTATTAAGGCTATGATATTTCACCTTCCTACAAAATGTAGCATATTTAATGCTATAACCTTTGAACCAAATGTGATTATGTCAATTTATATCATAAATATGATCATAACATGACAAGCATAGATCTTTTGAGTTAAGAAAATTCTTACCAAACCACTTCAAAGGAAGACCATCAGTGATTATGAGCACCATCTCAATGGAAAAAAATAATCCAAACTCGTTTGATTAGTAAGAATGAGGTGATTCCTATTAAATATTGAAATAATTTCTACAACTTTAGAGTTCAAGGAACATCAAAATATTGATTTTCAAATATATAAAAATAGATTTAACATGTGTCCAATGATTAAAAAAAGGGATATTAGAGATACTATTCATAATGAAGGACATCTTTAGCTTGTATATGTTTGTGATGTATTTCATGTTTTTCCAAAATGTGAAAAAAATTGATGTTTAGTCTCCCAAGTTGAACACTTGGTCTATAAAAATATGGGCAAGCAAAGATTTGTTATTCTACAAGCAAATGATAATCCTTACATTGCAAATTATGTTCATTATGTCTAGGGAATAAATACTATCACCATCCTTAGACTTTGGTAAGGTGGTAGATTACTACAAGATATTAGGGCTCTTATTATTGATAGTACCATGATATAGGGATTTGGAGATAATAAAATTTAATTTTTTATGATGCCCATAAGGAAAATAGTGGACCAAAGCCAATAATTAAAATAATTCTACAAGGTGAATTTGATAAATTGAAATCTCTCTTTAAGAAAGGGAGTGTTAACTTCAACCAAAAAACAAATTTATAAGTTTGTTCATGATAAGGTTATAATCATATGCTTTAAGGTTTTTATGAGTGATTTTGGCCTCAAGTTATTTCCAAGCTAGATTTGGTTAAGTGATGTCACTTGCCTTAATAAGCTAATTCTTGATGTTATAATTTACACTACTTGAAATATAAATGGATTATTTATTGAAATTTAGGTTCAAATAGATATGTTGCCATCAAATCTAGGTTCAAATACAATGAAGATTGGCATTTCCAAAAATAAGGGGATCAATGGCAACAATTAGGTGAGACAATTGGAAACCTTTCTTCTTAATAAGCTCATATTTTCCTTATAAATATAGTTATTTATGATATTAGATAAAATATCCATGAAATAGAAAGAAAAAATAGGTGGCAAATGATGGCCTTGTCTTAATCCATTGAATCCTTTAAATTAAATGTGATGTCTGCCATTAAGAATAATGAAGAAAGGCCTACTGTAGATGAAGATTCAATCTATCATATGAAGGTAGTAAGGAAACCTCTATGATGCAGTCTTTAAAGTAAGGTTAGGATACTAACATTATCCAAAGGCTTACAAATATTTAAATTCACACACAAATGCCTTGGTGACATGTAAACAAAGAATCCCTTAATGAAATCATTAAAATGATAATGTTAATTGAGATGTCTCCACCTATAATAAATGTAACTTAAATAAGATGAATGAGGGAGGGAAGACTCCTTGATCCTATGTGAGAGCAACTTAGAAATAATCTTATAGATTGTATTATAAATATATATCGATCTATAGTCATAAAGATTAGTTTAGGAATAGGGGTAATGGTAAAGTGCATTACTTTATATGGATGGGTAGCAATAGCATAAAAGTGATTGATGGATTTGATGGGATTCACATTGATAATATTCCAAACATCATTAGAAAATTTATCTGAGAAACATTTAGTGAAGGGTATTTATCAAAATGGATGCTAAATAAAGAAATTTTAACTTCTATAAGATGAAAAAGTGAGAGCAGGGTAGCAGGATTTACAACATGTAGATGACCCCTAATAGGGATGATCTCCAAGAAATTAGTAGAATTAGTATGGATGAGGTTTAGAAGCATAGAGAAATACTTGATAATCTCTTTATCCATATCATGTGTATTATTGAGAACACCATTTAAGAATTCAATCTCTAAAATAACATTACTATTCTTTCTTCTATAATAAAGTGATATAAAAACTTTAAACCATTTTCACCACTTTTGAGCCATGAGTATTTGGATCTCTACTTTAATCATTTAGCTACAATAATTTAACACTAGATATATTCTCATTCAACAAAAGAACTTTAATAAATATCTCTTTATCCTAAAGAAAATTTCTAATAAATCATAAATTAATTTTTTTCCTTTCATAACTTAAAAGCATCAAAAGAATTATTATGAGATTTGAATATAATATAATTCCTTAAAGTATTTGATATTTGTCAAATTATTCAACATATTCTAGAAAGTAAAAATTAAATCACCCTTAATCTCAATGCTCCAAACATTAGAAATTACCTCTTTAAAAATCATTAATTTTTCCCAATAGTTTTTATAAAGAAATCTGCACTTGCTAGGTTCTTTCCAATTTGATAATAATCGATGAGTGTTTAGAGGTAAGAGGAGACCAAATTTTGTAGTAAGTAAAAGGAAAAAATTATAGCTAACTTAATTACATAGGGCCCCATCAAGAAGGTAGTGGATCAGTGTGTCAACCTAGTGGTTATATAAATTATATGTCAAGTTTATTTGGGGGAGATTCAATAAAACATTATTTCTAATGTAGTCATTGAAATCCCAAAACATACCAAAGTGAATAAATTTACCCATAATCTTGTCCTTATTGTAATGAACATAATTAAAGTCAGCCAATAAAATTCAAGGTCCTTAGTTGTCATTAACCAAAGAGATAATATGTTCTAGAGAAAATTTTCTATCAACAACCCCATTATCATCATATATGAAAGAGATAAAGAAATTAATGATAGGTTTTATGCTGAGAAGGCCATGAACAATTTTTGCATGCATAAGTATAATAAAAATATTTCAACTTATTATGATTCCATTTTACCCATATTTTGCCTCCATATGAAATGTAAACTTTTTGACTATCAAATAGTTTATAAATTTTCATTAGAAAATGATCCAAAATAGAGTCAAACTAAAAATTAGTTACTGAGAAGCAAATGATGTCAATATTAAAATTTTTCAAGAGATCTTTATAATTAGAGATTATAAGATTCTTATTGAGACATTTAACATTCCATGACGTAATGATAGATAGCAGAATATTGAAAATATATTTAAAAAGAAATGGTAGAGAGAAGACAATTGAAGTGCGAGAAAGAGAAGCAAGAATAATTAAGGGTTTAATGATTGTGATTCATTTCAAGTATTCTTCTCTTTGTAAAAGGGTAGAGACAAAGATTGTTATTATGCTGAAAATTTAAGTAGAATTTTATGAATGGTTATTCATTCTAAATGAGGGGGAAGTTTATAAGATATATTGGTATCAAATGAGTGGTCCATAACTTTATAGTGAAAATTGAAATTTTGGTTGTTTAAATTAGAACTTTAATAGACATTAGTCCCAATTGGTAAAGTTAGGAGAAGATGACTTTTGAGAATAGAAAGGACTATAAGAGGATTTTAGGAGTTTAAAGTAGAACTTATAAGGATGTTAAAATCAAGTGTTTATGTAGGATGTGAAGTAGTTAGAGTCAAAATAATCAATTTACTAAAACTCTAGTATTGAAAATATTATGGCCCTATTGTGGCCTCTTTGGTTATAATTGGTTGTGAAGTTTGATAGTTAGAAAACCACTTAGATTTATAATTTGTAAGGTTTTTTTATTTGGATTTATTAAGCATGAGGGAACATCATGGAAAGTTTGATAGTTAGAAAACCACTTAGATTTATATTCACTTATAAATTTTTGCTAGAAAAAAAACATAAAGGTTAATATGAATTAAATAAAGAATGGTAAAGTCAATGGATATTTAGATACTTACTGAAGCAAAATGAGCCTAAATTTATTTGTCATCATGCTATTAATAGCTAAAGGTTTGAAAATTTTGATGGAAATCTTAGAGATTTTAACTTTATTTCAACAACTAAGGAGAAGGCTAAGAAGTTTAGTCCAAATTAGGATCTCATCAAATCAACCTTTAGAGGTTTGAAGTTAGAGTTCAAATTTTGCATGATAAAATGCTGACCAAAAACCAATAACCTCGTGAGTGGGCATACTTTTTGTAATCTTTTATGAAAGAGAATTAAAAAAAATCTTTGTATAGGAGAAAACATTTTAAAGTTACCTTTGAGTTTTCAAGCAGAGTTAATAGCTTCGAGGAGGCTATTGTAAAATGACCTCTGTCCAAATGCATATCCAATAAGCAACATATTCTTGTATTTAGCAGCTTCATTGATTTCAACATCTAAGAATACTAATTTATTTTCCTTTGATAGGATGGATGAAAAGGAAAGGAGGGGTTTTGATTGCTTTTAAAGTAGATTATTTTAATTAATTTGGGAGGGAATTGTAGAAGATGGAAGCACAAAGTGTTGTCCCAAGGATACTTAAATTTAATGGCAAAAAAATAGAGCTTTTTAGAATATTGTTAATGGTTGAGAGAAAGAAAGTTATTATGGGACAAAGAGATAAATTAAATGAGTCTAGTTGGAGCTAAAGAAGAATCTAAAACCAACTGGTGAACAACTTTACATGTAGTATAGGAAATGGGTAATAAAGCAATGCAAGGATAAAGATGAAGGAAACAGTAGAACACATCAAAATCTTAGAATAAATTCATGTTTAGACCTGAAGTTGTCATTACAATGTTCAAAACTAATTAAAATTATACTTGCAAACGTATTACTCTCAAACTATAATTATTGAATTTTGAATTCAAATTTATCTACAAACTGAGGATGAAACTTCTAAGATACTTGAAAGATAGGGTTTGTTAGAAATACTTTAAATAAGAAGACAAGAAAGTAAAGTGCAAAAAAAAAAAATATTTTATTCTCAAAATTGAAGTGCAAAGACTAAGGGCCTTGAGAAAAAAAATCCCCTCATAAGAGATTAGTTCCTTTTTTTAATATTAAAGGATGACTATACAAAAAAGTACATATAAGGTAAATCGAGAACAAGTGGATGCCTGCCTAGACTGGAAACAAGTATACATGTGAGCACGTATAGACTTAGTGGATAGTAGAGATGAGTAGCCTATCATCATGTAGGTATGCGAGTTAGGATTGAATAGAGAGGAATATCCATCTTATCCCTTTGAGTATTCATATGCTATTTGTAACTTGATTCATGACTTATTCTTTAGGTCATTATTTTATTCTCTAAGTCCTCGACTTGTTGGCTTTGGTCGATTTTTTATTGTTGGATACCCTTTCCAGTGAGTATACTTATTTTGTAGCCTTCATTGTTGAGTACCCTTTATGGTGATTATGTTAGTTTTAGTAACTAGACCCATAAGATCTCTTAGGCCTGGCCACTACTTTGGGACCATGATAACGCCATGATCTGAATAGCAAGATAGTTGTGGACTCTGAGTGCGTAAGAGCTTATTATTATTATTATTATTATTATTATTATTATTATTATTATTATTATGAGTCAAGCTCTAGTTCAAGCTAGTGAATTGGAGATGAGTAAAGCTCAAGTTAGCTTACTTAAACATGAGTCAACTTGATTACCTCCCTAAATCAAGTCTTAGGATTTTCTAGATTATAAAGGCTTGACTCTAGACATCTTGTTTACTTTTATTTTTAGTGATATACATACTCACCCTATCTTTACTCACAAATACTTTATCTTTCTTTTTATGCTGTCTTCTTAAGCTCCCACTTCGTTGAGAAAATATAACAAGCAAGGTCTAGTGTTAACCCCAAGCCAAATCAAGGTCAAACATTGATCTCATTTTTAATTTGTTTCAATCATTTAAATCTTAGCTAACTTTTATTTAAACATAAATATTTGCTCGTATACTATAAAAGCATATTACTAAAGTTACATAATCAACTTTCAATCATATTTGATCATTCTTTGAACCATGTTATTTACTAATATTTGAAAAGAATATCATATAAAAGTTATATAATTAGGTTTAAATTTTATTTGAAATTTATTGAAGAACTAATTTCCTCAGTTGTGAAGCTCTTTAAAAGAACAAGGATCAAATATTGTTCAAATAGTGTTCAATATGATTTAAAAAAACAAACATACAATCTTAGATTACTTTAGGATAACTCAAAATATTGAATGAAATACGAGTAACAAATTAAAAAAAATGGAAAACCAAATTAACATAATTATAAAATGATTTAAAAATACATTTATAATGAAGATTGAAAAAAATTATAGTTATAATATACATGCTAATAATTATTATATTTAAATTTAATGATACATCAACATAATAAAAAATATATTAGTTATAATATACACACTAAATTTTATTGCAACACCACACATATCTTGGGTTACTTATTTAAGTAATCAAATGCATCATCACCTTCTTCAAGGACCTCCATAGGCTTCACAGGGGACCACTAAGACCATGTATTAGTAAGGCTAGCTAGTGCTATTCCTAGACCCTATAGATCTTAACATAATTCTGGACTCAAGTTCCTTTTAAATTTTCAAACAAAAATAAAAAAATCTAAATCCTACTAAACATACATCAGGATATTCACATAGTACATCAACAGTTATAATACAAATATATGGACTTAGCATTAGTTACTTGTTGAGCTCACTTGTTCTATTAGACTATGCTTATGAACTTAAGCATACCTACAAACAAACAACATTTATATGTTTTTTATTACAACATTCCTTTAGCACAACCCTCTCTAGAAAATAATTTTAGACTAAAAATAACATCCTACCATCCATACTAGTAGAAAATAATCCTAACCATCCAATCTAAAATAGTACATTACAAACATAAAAAATAGTTTACATCACTTCATAGATTATCATAGAACATCGACGTAACTTAATTTTAGGGTCGGTGACCTAATAATCTACTCTATGAAAAAGGGTTTGTGTGGTGTGGTGTACTAAGATTTGTTTTAAATTTAAAGTTTGGTTTAATTTTATTTGAGATTTGATCTTTACTTTTCATATTTTTGCTTCATAGCCATGTGTCATTGTTAAACAAGAAGTTTGAGGTATCAAGACATCCTTCAGACCAGTAGCTATGTGACCTTGTGTGTCTAGATTATATACCATATATTTGCTAAATATGAAAAAGTTTATTTTCATTATTTTGATTTCTTTTATTTTATTCTTAAAATTGTTTAATTTTTTATTGTGTAGTTTCAATTTAAGCAATTTAATGGATTTATAATTTCATTTCCATTTTATGGTTATTTAATATTAAAATGAGGTTTAAATTTTCAAGAATGAAGAATAAAATAAATTCCACTTTGGGTGGAATTCATTCTATTCAACATCTAAATCCTATTAGAATGAGATCTTCACTCAATTTAAGGATCAAACTAAGATCTTAAGTATCTTAATTAACCTCTTTTAAATTCATTTATTTAAGTATGGTTTGGTTTGATTAATGCTTTAATCTTCCATTTTTCAAATTTAATTAGGATTTGTTCTTCTTCCATTTCCTTTAACGATTAGTGTTTCTTGATTTGATTTATGATCTTTTGGTTTATAACTTTCTATTAAGATTTAATCAAGAGTTTAATCATATATCATGCATAAATTTAATGTTCATTTTAGTTTGATTTATTTTAAAATATTTTTATTCTTTTAATGTTTTAGATTAGAATTCATGTAGTGTAATGTTGTTAAGATTTGGAGACTTCATTCCTATTCCATTTCTTTTATTTGATTAAATGTTCATTTAATTTCATGTGTTTGAATTATTTGATTTATTTCATTTTAATTAAATTAATTCCATTCATTAATTTAATGCTTACTTTCTGTTTTTTTTTCAAGTGCTTACACTTACTTTATGCCATTTACCTTTTAAGTTATGTGATGCATATATGATTCCATTACTTAGGTTTCTTTGTTAAATTTTTATTTCGTTTCACACGTTGTAATTATTTGATTTGAATTGATTAATATTTATTAGTGTTTATATTCATTTCATTTGAATGAATTAATTTAATACATTTAAGTTGATGTTTTAATTCACTCTTAGTTAAAAAGTTTTAATTTCATTATATGTTAGGATTTAATTAATTAATTCAATCTCTCAAGCTGAAATTTTATTTATCAATTCATAACCTAGTAAACTTAGGCTACTTTGGGTACCAAACCTAATCTAGGCCATTTAAAACTTTTAGTTTTTCAAGTTTAATTGATTCAATTAATCACTTTCACATATATTTAAGATTATATTATTCATTAAGCTAAATGGATTTATAAAGAATTTAATAAATTTTATATTTGGGTATGAAATTCAAAGGTTAATTAGTTTTGGATTTCAATTGATTAATTGATTCATCGTGATTTTAATAAATTATTAACCTAATGTTTGACTAAATTTTATGTTCTTAATTATTTTATTAAACCTTAAGAGTAAAATTAAATGAATTCCCTAACTTTAGAGGTTTGAAAAATTTTTCTTAAGTGTTTTGATGTTAATGAAAATGTTTTATGTTGATTTTATCAATTTTTATAATTTTTGTAATTTTTTGATTTATTATTTCATTTATCTTGACCTAATGATTAGAAATTCAATAGCTTCAATTCTAGAGGTCATTTGACCTTGAAATTTTAATGGAAAATCAGGTTCCTTGCTAGTTTATGTTCCCTAAAGTTTCATCCTAATCAGATGTATAATTTATGACTAATTATTATTTTAATTATTTTAATAAAATTTAAATTAATCATAAATTAAAAAAAAATAAATAAGGGTTTTAATTTTCTTAAATTCTCCTCTAGAGGATGAATCCATAGAGGGTTTATTTTGAATTTTTTGTGTTTTAGTTGATTTCTTATGAGTTTTGGAAATTAATAAATTCAATTAATTAACAAATTAGGTCATTTTAGGGTTTATTAGATTCAAGAGGGTTCTAATGATGTGTTTAGGTTCATTAAGGTTTATTATAATGATTCAAGTTGATTTATAATTTTCCATGACTTTTCTAATTTAATATTAATATATTTTTTAAAATTAAGGCCTATGGCTTGAAAATTATGTATTTTAGATTCACTTGCCAATAAATCATGAAAAATTTATATAAGGTGTGTTTTAATCATAATTTAGATTCCTCAAAGTTTTAAATCAATTAGATTAATTGTTTGAATTTAATATGAGTTTGATTATTTTCATTTAAACTCAAAATAACCCAGAAATACCCAATAAAAATTGGTTATTTTGAATTTAATGCATTCTCCCCACTAATGATGAATCCATAGAGCCTTTATTTACATTTTGTTTCTTGAGTATTTTATTTCTATGAATTTTTAAAGTTCTATGCATTTTGTTATAATTTGTAAATCCTTACATTCCTACTTATCCTCATTAGTGCCACGTGGCGTTGACACAACACCACTTGCAAGTGATGGCGTGTGATTCGGCCATGCAGGATCCATGTGGATTAGGCATAATTTTGGTAGCGGGATGTGATTTGATCCAGGTTGTCCGATTGGATGGCTTGGATTCAGCCTGAGGTTTCTTATATGGATTTTAATCAAAGATCTAACTAGATCTTGGCCGTCCATTCATAACAAAAGGAACGAAATGTGGAGATTGCATCTTCCCTATCGACGGTGAGAACCAAGTGCCATCCTTTAAATCAAAGTAAACTTCGGTGATCTAGGCAGTGGAATCACTTAATTTCATTTACAAATCCATGACGAGTTCAATTGGAGTGCATCTATCTGGATTAATCTCACTTGAGATCAAGCTAATTTAGAATAGGACCAGCACCAAAAGCTTGTTGAATTCATGAGACTCATCTTATATGAGATTGATTTTGATGATGACAAACACATGTTCAAATGCTACTAATCAAGTTAAATTCAACTGTGCAAGAAAGATTTTTCATCTCCTGCTTCTTCAGTTATATCAAATTGTTAAAGCTATTGGACATGGATAGGGTGAGAACTTTTCTATGAATTACTATATTAAGGAAAATAAAAAGCTCACTAAATTGAAATAAATGATTCATTCATTTTTAGATTCTCATTCTAAAATTATTTATATTTCTCTATATCTTAATATTACAATTATTCATTAAGTTATCCATTTTGGATAGTATAAACAAAATGCATGATATAAGTTTCATTAAATATGTTTTCAAGCAAGATAAATTAAGTTTAAAACTTATTAAATTATTTTCAGGTCAATCATAAGTTTTATTCATAATTTTTAGTGCATGAAAATTGTATTATCTCAAAATTATCCTTTTTTCCCTCCTATTCTCTCTCAAATTATAATTTCTTCTCTCTCTTATTATCATTTTCATCTTAGCATTATTTTGGCAAAATTTTTTAATGTATTTTGTGCACTAAATTGTATTAAATTCATTCAAAACATTGCCATATCATTTTCCCTCATTTTTCATATTTTAAAATTCATTTATTTCAATTTTTGAATTTGAATTATTCTTTAATTTAAACTCCCTTATGCATGACATGTACTTGCTAAATCAAATAACCTTTTTTATAGAATATGTTGAACGTCCCAACAATGATTAATTATGATTATTTAGAGTCTTGTTTCAACTTAAAAGAGTTTCAAAAAGTTAAAAACTTTTTCTTGCTTTCTTGCTCACCCTTGGCCGAACCTTGCAAGATCATTTCTTATTTTTGGTGGTACAAGTGCATGCATTCCTCATCATTCTTCTCTTTCCCTTGGACATTTATTTGGATTAAAGATTGATTGGGAAAGTGAAGGTTTGTGTGATTCCACCTTTGGCCGAAAACATCATCTCTTTGGTGTTTATTTCTAAGGTACTAAGTTCTTAAACATCTTTTATTTCTTTTTGGCTTTGAAGTTTACAAGGTTATATAAATTTTTTTGTATTTATTCATGAAGTAATCTTTAGATTTTCTTTGTCCAAGAACAAAGGTAAGAAGATTAATTTGTATGGACTTAACTTACTTGAAAATCTTTTGATTTCTTTTTTGGTCTAAAGCTAACATAAGGAAATCAATTTATTTTGTGTTTAATCATTGAATATTCCTTTTGTTTCTTGTTTGGATGAAGTCTCTTTAAATGTTATTAATATTTTAAGTGCTTAATCATTTGAATATCCATTATTTATCCCTTTAGCTTAAAGTTTAATATGTTTAAATTTGATTGTGTTTAAAATCTTATTACCTCTCTTTTTCCATTTGGCCAACAACATCACATCTTGCATAAATTATTTTATGCTTATTGATTACTTGTATTCAATTAGTTTATGCGTATGTTATGTGATAGCTTTCATGTGATATAATTCAAATCCTTATTCAAGTAATTGTTGATGTTCCAAATGCACATATTTTTATCATTTGAATAAAAGTTAGCTTGTGTGAAAAAGGATTCAAGTAAAGTCTTTGGTGATTGCATTTTAGTTTGCATTTTAAAGTCTTTCAACAAAATAATTTCAAACCTTTTAAAGATCATTCAAGCGACATTAAGTTACTTAATTGCATTAAATATTTGATTGAAAATCTTGTTGTAATTTCATTTAAAATTAAAGTGAGCTCTCTTTTTCATTAACATTCAATTACCTTAATATTATTATCTATTGGTTTGTGAGTGCAAAACATTTTAAAATTGAGAGTTAGATTGGTATCTTTCTGTTTGCTTCATCTTGATTTTTTGTTGGGTTGTACTTGCCCATTAAGGAAAGTATGTGTTGGGTTGTGCTTGCTGGTTAAGAAAAGTACATTTTGGGTTGTACTTGCCTGTGAAGGAAAGTATGGGATATTTATTGTAATCTCAACTTTTGTTTAGTGAATTCCTATCCTAGGTGGCTAGGCGTGGACGTAGGTTGATTTCTAGTTTGGCCGAATCACATAAAAATCTTTGTGTTCACTTTCTTTATTTTTCACCACTTTAATTTTATGTTATTGCTTCATTTATTTGTGGCTTAACATCCTTGAGTTTGATTTCTATGGAACAAGTTTAAACTACCTGAAGGATAATCTGCACATAGATCACCTTTACTTGATAATGTTCCATTTGATTATTAGAAAAATTGCATTAGTAGTTTTATTCATGGACAAGATTCTAGAATGTGACATATGTTGACACACTAGTATCACACACACATTGTTGATATGAATGGCTTAAAAGTTGATAAACCTAGTGATGAATGGTCTTCTTCTAAAGAGAATTGGATGAACTAAATGCAAAGGCTTGTAATATTCTTTATTATGCTTTACTTCCTGATGACTACATGAGAATTTTCATGCTTACTAATGTAAAAATAATATGGGAAAAACTAATTCTTACTTATGAAAGTACTAACAAAATTAAAGGCGCTCATATAAATAAGTTAGTACATGAGTATGAATTATTCTACATGTTACAAAATGAAAGTATTTTTGATATGTATATTGCTTCATGAAAATTATAAATACATTGCATTCACTTTGAAGAAAGTATAAAAATCAAGATTTGGTTTATAAAATTTTAAGATGCCTTCCAAAAGATTGAGATGCAAAAGTTATTGCTATTAGTGAAGCTAAGGATTTAACTATTTATACACTTGATCAGCTTCTTAGTTCTTTGATAGCATATTAATAGGTTGTTACAAAAAGGGATCATATTGACTCTTTCCAAAAGAAAGAGAAAAGAAAACTAATTTCTTCATAGGTGGAAGATAGCTGTGAAGAAAATTCTTCATGTTAAGATGTTGATAGTGATGAGATTGCTTTGCTTTCAAAAAGGCTAGGAGATATGATCAAAAAGAAAAATCACAGGTATGGAAAATATAAAGTACATAAATTGCCTATTGATAGATTGAATGCAGGAGAATAATAATATGCTTCAATTGCAAAAAGCTCGGACATGTAAGAGGTGAATGTCCAGACTTAGTTGAAAAAGAAAAAGCTGAAAGAAAGAAGTCTTGGAAAAATAAAAAGCCTCAAAAGAAAAAGAAAAGAGTTGTTTAGGAAAATTTTGACTCAGAAGAATCAAGTGATGATACTACAGAAGAAGCAACAAATTTATGTCTGATGATTGATGTACATTCTACAAGTGTGGTATGTGAAGATATTTCTTATGAAGAATTTGATGATGAATTCAATGAATTAGTACACGAATATAAATAGTTAAAAAAAATTTAATGTGTTAGAAAAAGAAAAGAAAATTTTAAAGATGCATGCTTCATCTTTAGAAAAAGAATGTGTTGATTTAAAGGTTAAGAATGATATTTTATTAGATCAATCAACACTTGTGGAGAAGTTGAAAAAGGAAAATTTATTACTTCATGCAAAATTAGATTTTTGTAGTAGATTAAATTCACATGTTCTATTTATTAGACATAAGTCATCAGACACATCAAGATCATTTAAATTTACACCTTATGCAAATATAAATGTCACATGTAATTTTTGTAATAAAAAAGATCATGTATCTTCGATTGTCATGTAAGAAAATCTCAATCATTTTCTAATTCAAAATTTATTTGGATGCCTAAAAATAAAATAGCTATACATACTACATAGCATTCATTGCATGTCTTTTCATTTGGATGTGCACCTAAACATGTTTAGGTTCCAAAAGTTGACCCCTAATTTAATTTTTTAGGAATGCCTTCAAAGCAAAATCAAAGAAGGCATGTGGTACTTGGACAACGGATCTTCAGGACATATGACAGGTGATAAATCTATATCTTCTACTTTAGAACCTTGTGAAGTAGGATTTGTAGTTTATGGTGATAATGCAAAAGAAAAGATAATTGGAGTTGGTTCTATTTCTAAGGATACAATTTCTTTAGATAGAGTTTACTTTGTTGAAGTTTTAAAGCATAATCTTATTTCTATTAGTCAATTATGTGATAAAGGATTTAATGTTGAATTTCATGTATCTTTCTATACTATTAAAAATAAGGAAACTATTTTGCTTATTGGTCATAGGTACAAAAATATTTACTTTATTTATTTTGAAAATGCAAGTAATAGAAATTTAAATTTACTTTATTTCAAAAGTTCACTTGATGATGTTTGGTTATGCCATAAAAGGTTATGTCACATTAACATGCGTTCTTTAAACAAAATTGCAAAACATGATCTTGTTGATGATTTACCTAAAATAAAATTTCATTTTGATTATATTTATAGTGCATGTATTCATGAAAAATATTCTAAACATTCTTTTAAAAATAAAAATATTATTTCTACAACTAGATTAAATTATTGCATATAGATTTATTTTGTCCTATTAGCACTGCTAGTTCAGGTGAAAAATTCTATGGTTTTATTATTGTTGATGATTATTAAAGATTTACTTGGGTTATGTTTTTAATTCATAAAAATGATACTTTTGAACTATTTAGAAAATTTATTAAATATATTCAAGTCATAGAAGTCTTCTTGTTAGTAAAATTTAATCTAATCATGGTGGTGAATTTGAAACTAAAAATTTTGAAACTTTTTGTGATGAATTTGGTATTAAACATAATTTTTTTTGCTTTTAGAACTCCACATAAAAATGATGTTGTTGAATTGAAATATATAATTTTAATTGAATTTAGTGGAGTTATGTTTGATGATTATAACTTGCCTAAGTATTTTTGGGCAGAAGCTGTTAACACTGCATGCTATGTTATGAATCACGTTTACTTGACACCTCTTTTAAATAAGACCCCTTATGATTTGTTCTTTGGTAAGAAACCTAATAATAGTTATTTTCATATCTTTGGTTGTAAATGCTTCATTTTCAATAATGGTAAATACTCTTTAGGAAAGTTTGATAGTAAATCTGATGATGGTATCTCTTTAGGATATTCCTTGAATGTTAGATCTTATAGAGTTTATAATAATAGAAAATTGATTATTGAAGAATCTGTACATGTTATATTTGATAAAAATCTTGAAGATCCTATTAAAGATGATGTGATTGAAGAAGGGGTAGATGATTTTAAGAAGATGAGTTCAGAAGAAAATGTAGATGATTCTTTACCTAAAGATTGGAAATTCATTAGGAATCATCCAAAAGACTTGATTATTGGAGACTATTCCCAAAGAGTTAAAACTAGAAGAAAATCTAAAGAAATGATAAATCATTCTATGGTCTTATTTGAGATTGAACCAAAATCAATAAATGAACCTTTAGAGGATTACTATTGGATCATAGCCATGTAAGAATAATTAAATTAGTTTATTATAAATAATGTGTCAGAATTAGTTCCTAGACCTCAAGATCAAAATGTTATAGGAACCAAATGGGTCCTTAGGATAAGTTAGATGACTCGGGAGACATTGTTAGAAATAAGGATGGATTGGTCGTAGAAGGATATACTCAAATTGAAGGGATAGATTTTGAAGAATCCTTTGCCCCTGTAGCTAGGTTAGAAGCTATTGATTGCTCCTTGCTTATGCCTGTTACAAAGATAATAAATTGTTTCAAATGGATGTAAAAGTGCATTTTTAAATGGCTTTATAGATCAAGATGACTTTGTAGAACAACCTCCTCATTTTGAAAATGTGAAAATTTTGGATCATGTTTTTAAATTGAAGAAAGCATTATATGGATTGAAACAAGCTCCTAGCATGGTATGATAGATTGAGTGGCTTTCTTATAGATCATGGTTTTAGGAAGGGAGAAGTATACACCACCCTATTCCTTAAGAATTTAAGTGATGATTTGATTATTGTTTAGATTTAAGTGGATGATATTTTATTTGGTAGTATAAATGAATCTTTATGTGTTGAATTTTCACCTTTGATGTCCAAAAAATTTGAGATGAGCAAGATAGGTTAACTCAATTTTTTCTTAGAACTTCAAGTAAAATAATAAGAAAAAGGCACTTTTATTTGTCAAACCAAGTATACCAATGACTTGATAGAGATATTTGATATGAAAAAAAATAAATCTAGTAAGACTTCCATGAGCCTTTCTATTAAACTTGATTTAGATGAGTCAATAAAACCAGATGATCAAAAAATTTATAGAAGTATGATTGGTTCTCTTTTATATTTTGCTACTAGTAGGCTTGATATTATGTTTATTATATATTTATGTTCTCATTTTTAGACTACTATAAAAGAATCTCATTTAACTACTGCTAAGTGTATCTTTCGCTATTTAATTAGCACTTCTAGATTAGGTTTGTGGTATCCTAAAAGTTTTCTTTCATGTGACTTGATTGCTTATTCTAATACTGACTTTGCAAGATGTAAAGTATATAGGAAAAGAAAATTAGGAAAATGTCAATTTTAGGGTCATCTTAGTATCTTGGACATCCGGAAAAAGAACTCTGTTGCTCTTTTAACTACTAAAGCTGAGTATATTGCTATTGGAAGCTGTGTTACTTAGGTTGTTTGGCTAAAGAAATAAATAGAAGATTTTTGAATTACACTAGATTACATTCCTATTAAGTGTGATAATACCAATGTAATTTGTTTGACAAAAAATTCTATCCAACACTCTAGAACAAAACACATAGAAGTTAGACATCACTTTATTCAGAATCACGTAAGTAAAGGAGGTGTGACTATTAATTTTATTAGCACAGATTTACAAATTGTGGACAATTTTACTAAATCGTTACCTGAAGAATGTTTTTATACTCTAAGACGCATGTTAATACCAAGCATGTTTTATAACCTTTTTGATGTTGTCAAAAGGGGGAGAAAAATGCATGTTGGTTTTTCTTTCTCTTTATGATGCATAGTTTTAGGGGGAGCCTTCTCATGTTATATACTCATGTTATATTCATGCTTCATTATGGTTAAAAATATTTAAATTCTTAAAATTTTATTTATTTACTTGCTATAAATTTTCTTTAATGCAAAGTTTATTTCAAAAGGTTAATGAAAGGTCACTTTGCACCTTCATCACTATTTAACACCTACATATGTTTGTCATCAACAAAAAGGTGACTTCATGAGCTTCATCTCATATGAGATTGATTTTAATGATAACAAACACATGTTCAAATGCTACTAATCAAGTTAAATTTAAGTGTGCAGGAAAAATTCTTCATCTCCTAGATCTTCAGTTATATCAAATTACTAAAGCTATTGGACATGGATTGGGTGGGAATTTTTCTATGAATTACTATATTAAGGAAAATGAAAAGCTCACTAAATCAAAATAAATGATTCATTTATTTTTATATTTATCATTTTACAATTATTTATATTTTTCTTCATTTTAATGTAACACTTATTCATTAAGTTATTCATTCTGGATAGTATGAACTAAATGCATGATATAAGTTTCATTAAATGTGTGTTCAAGCAAGATAAATTATGTTTAAACTTTATTAAATCATTTTCATGTCATTCATAATTTTTAATCAAAAATTTTAGTGCATGAAAATTGAATTATCTCAAAATTATCCTTTGTCCTCCTATTCTCCCTCATATTATTCTTTCTTCTCTCTTGTTATCATTTTCATCTTAGCATTATTTTGGCTAAATTTTTTAATGTATTTTGTGTAATAAACTATGTTAATTTCATTCAAAACATTTCCATATCATTTTTCATCATTTTTAAAAATTCATTTATTTGAATTTCTAAATTTGAACTATTTTTGAATTATTCTTTAATTCGAACTCCCTTATACATGACATGTACTTGCTAAATCAAATCAAATTTTTTATAGAATATGTTGAACCTCATAAGAATTATTAATTATGATTATTTTGATCCTTGTTTCAACTTAAAAAAGGTTCCAAAAAGTTAAAAACTCTTTCTTGCTCTCTTGATCTCTTGCTCACCCTTGGTCGAAACTTGCAAGATCATGTCTTGGAGATTTTTGGTGATACAAGTGCAAGAATTCCTCATCAATCTTCCCTTTCCCTTGGACATTTATTTGGCTTGAATATTCACTAAGAAAAGTGACGGTTCAATGTGATTCCACCTTTGGCTGAAAACATCATCTCATTGGTGTTTATTTTCTAAGGTGCTAAGTTCTTAAACTTATTTTATTTCTTCTTGGATTTGAAGTTTACAAGGTTATGTAAATTTTCTTATGTTTATTCATGACATAATCTTTAGATTTTTTTTGGCCAAGAACAAAGATAAGAAAATCAATTTGCATGGACTTAACTTACTTGATAATTTTTGATTTCTTTTTTGGCCTAAAGCTAACATAAGGAAATCAATTTATTTTGTGCTTAATCATTAAATATTCCTTTGATTTATTGTTTGGATGAAGTCTCTTTAAATGTTATTAATTTTCTAAGTGCTTAATCATTTGAATATCCATTGTTTATCCTTTTGGCTTAAAGTTTTATATAGGTTGCTTAAATTTGATTGTGTTTAAAATCATATTACCTCTCTTTTTCCATTTGGCCAACCACATCACATCTTGCATAAATTATTTTGTGCTTATTGATTACTTATATTCAATTAGTTTGTGCATATGTTATTTGATAGCTTTCATGTGATAAACTTTAAATCTTTATTCAAGTAATTGTTGAGTAGTTCCAATTGCACATATATTTATCATTTGAATAAAGTTAGCTTAAGTGAAAAAGATTTCAAAGTAAATTATTTGGTGATTTATTTTAGTTTACATCTTAAAGACTTTCAAGAAAATCATTTCAAACCTTTTAAAGATCATTGAAGAAACATTAAGTTACTTAATTGCATTAAATATTTGATTGAAGATCTTTTTGTAATTTCATTAAAAATTAAAGTGACCTCTCTTTTTCATTAATATTCAATTTCCTTAATATTAGTATAGATTCGGTTGTGAGTGCAAAAACATTTTAAAATTGAGAGTTAGACTTGTATCTTTCTCTTTGCTTTGTATTGATTTCTTGTTTGGTTATACTTGCTCGTTGAGGAAAATATGTGTTGGGTTGTGCTTGCTCATTAAGGAAAGTATGTGTTGGGTTGTACTTTCTTATGAAGGAGATTATGGTAGATTTATTATAATCTCAACTTTGGTTTTGTAAATTTATATCCTAGGTGGTTAGACGTGGACGTAGGCATGTTTTTGGGGTTTGGCTGAACCACTTAAAAATCTATGTGTTCTCTTTTTTATTTTTCAGCACTTTACTTTTTTGTTATTGCTTTTTCTATTGCTTCATTTACTAAAGCATTATTATTAGATATTTAAGCCTTTTATAGAAGAAAAATTAATTTCTCAAAAATTATATTTTAAAACCCAATTAGACGTGGATGTAGGCTGGTTTTTGGGGTTTGGTCGAACCACTTAAAAATCTATGTGCTCTCTTTCTTTATTTTTCAGCACTTTACTTTTTTGTTATTGCTTTTTCTATTGCTTCATTTACTAAAGCATTATTATTAAATATTAAAGTCTTCTATAGAAGGAAAATTAGATTCTTTGAATATTTATTTTAAAACCCAATAACACCCCGCTTGGGTGGTATATCTAAGTAACAAAGCTATGGTGGTTGGGTTTTAGGCATACTACATCTTCGGTGGTGGGGATGAGTCAAAAAGCTTCCTTAGGTTGAGATGAACCTCTGAGCAAGGAATTGGATTGCTTCCCCACTAATTGCTCTATTGGTCAAGCTCCTTTACCTCTCTATGGCTTTGATCAAAGTCTGGCTTGTGATGATGTGGGAGTCAAGGAAGGGTGCACTCTTCTTCATTTTTCTTGAGGAACGCATTGGAATGCTTATAATGGCCTGAGATGGATTCTCTCTTTCCTTTTCAAAAGTGGTAGAGAGTTATATGGGAAAGGAAGGTCAACTTTTGTTGGCTATGGTGATTTCCATCTTGAAAGATGAAAACATCGTTACGTATTGCTTCAAATATATTCCTATAAGTGCTTAAAGAGCTTATTCAACTTCATATGCACTTGAGATTCTTCCCCTACTTACATGAAAAAGTAAAGTATGATTTATTTTATGCCAAGTTTTTTAGTTCCTTATGGAGGCACGCCTCAAAAGTTAATTACATCCTAGGAAATGGGATTTCCTAAGAAAACTCTTGATTAAAGTAGTTAATTATTATCTCCAAAGATTTCAAGGTTAAGACAATCAATAAATTGGTTATTTTATAAAATCAAGTGGGATTTTTCAATTGGAAGACTTATTTTGGAATCTAAAGGAAAATAAGTAGAAAATGCTTATGATATTAGTAAGCCTAGTGAGCATTCCAACATATCTGTTAGAAAAATTTATGACACCATATAGAGTGTAGGAACTTTTTATTTAGATGATCAAATTCATCGTTAAAGTATAAACATATTATCTCGGAAGATAAACATGTTATCCTATACTGGATTCAATTATTTAATAAAAGACTCCTAAGGCTAATGGGCTTTTGTGTACTAGAGGTTTTTCTCCTAAACTTCATGGAATATAGAATAGGGTTTAATTTAAACTAGGTTCATGGTTCCCTATAGAGGCAAGCCCCTTCAGTTAATTACATCTTAAGATGGGTCTCTTCCAAAGAATACTCGATTAAAGAAATAAGTTATTATTTTTAAATATTTTCAAGTGGGTTTCAAAGGATTGATTTTTAGAATTATTAATTAGGATTGATTCAAATTAGAGAGAGTTATTTTGGAGTCCAAACGTAACGAAGTAGAAAATCCCTATTGATATTGAGATGCCTAGTAGTCATTTCAACGATCCTATAATTGGGCTTCAAATTTTTGAATTTAATTTAGATTTGGAGTTGACATTTTCTTAGAAGTCTAGGACTTAGAATCTAGCAGCACAAGACTGCAAAAATCCCTAGGGTTGAAGACTTATTCTTGAAAAGTATGCTTCAAAACCTATTCTACAAGTGCTTCTAACACATGTCAGATTCTCGACCTAATTCTATTTTGGGAATTATCGACCACTCCTCTCACTTGAGAGAATTAACCTATCTCTGACTCTTCTGGACATACAACCCACCTAAAGAGGGTTGCCACCCTAAATATTAAATTCATGATGCTAAATGGTGGATGAGCTATTGCATTTTTAAGAAAGGAATCTATGAACCTAAACTCACTCCTTAATCCTTAGAATCATGCAGGGTATGAAATGCATCTAACTAATGCACATTTTTAGATTTTAAAATGTTTTTATCCAAGATTTATTTAAGTTCTTGGGTATGCATTTTTATGCCTAATGCTATGCAATTAGAAGTGGTTATGTGCCAAATCAATATAGAAGGTAGGCTTCCTCAAAAAGGTAGTCATCCTCATAGGACAGATGCCCCTTATGTGTAATGGGTGAAGTTACCCAATTCAAAGAATGGAACAATATGATTTTATGATTTTAAAATTGATTATCTAATTGATTTCTAAATTTTATCTAAGGCTTTAGTTTATGTGATGGTTGAAGTTTTCTTTAATTTTGTTTCAATTGTTTAGATTTAAGTTGGCTATATAATTTAATTTTCCATGACCTAATCATCTAAGTATTCATTCACAGGAAAGCACAACATAGAAACAAATTTAGAAAAGTAGGTTGATTCTATTGTGCACCCAAAATAAATCAAGCCAATTTAAATTTATAAAGAATAGGCCAATGCGGTAGCTGTTGTACACCTTGAAAGAAAAGGCAAATGGGCAGTCGAGCTATACCTTTACACATCTTGACCTAGAACTACAAGTGTAGATCTAGGAGTCTTCTTTTAGGATAGTCTCCTTCTTCAAAGATATCCATTGGGCTCCATGGGGACCATTGCACCTATCTTCTAGTAGAGACAGCTCCTGCTAATCCTAGACCCCATAGATCTTACCATAATTCTAAGCTCAAATTTATATTTTGATTTCAAAATTAATTCCCGAGCCCTATAAAACAAATGTTAACAAAATACAAAGAGCACACAACAATTATATTCATAAACATACAGACTTAGCATTAGTTGTTTGCCAAGCCCACTTGTCCTATGAGCTATGCTTAAGGATTTATGCATACCTACATGAAACAACATTTTTTATTTATTTATGATAGCAATCCTTTCTAGCATAGCCCCTTGCAAAAGATAATGTCAGATCTAGAAAGAACGTCCTACCATCTAGTCTAACCGACAAACAATTTTAGACATGTAGTCTAAAATAGTACACCACAAAGATGTGTGAAGCACATATCAAAACACATCACAAGGAATCATAAAGAATCATAGAATGACCTAAGCTAAGTCTAGGGTCCGTGACCTAATGATCTAGTCTGCGAAAAGAATAGGCTTGTGTAGTAAGACTTTGTTAGGCCTCTTTTGTTTAAGTTTCAAGTTTTAGTTTGAGTTTGTTTGAATTTTACCTTTAGGTGGTTTCAATTCAAATGATTTAGTGATTTATTTTCTATTTTTTATTTCACTTTATTTGCTTAAAGTGAAATTTAGGTTTTCAAGAATGAAGAATAGAATAGATTCCATTTTTGGATGGAACTCACCCTATTCAACATCCTATATCCTAATGAATGAAATCCTCATCCTAAGGTGAAGATTCATCCTAAAGGTCTAACTAAGATAACTACGTATCTTAATTAATCCTTTTGATTTCATTTAGTTTGTTTGAATTTTGATTTGATGTTGTGTTTGCTTTTCATTTAATTCTTGTTAGTTTTCAATTTGGTTCGATTTAATTATTTCATTTCATTTGATTTAATTTTATTTATTTGAATTGATTTATTTTATTTCAATGATTTGGTGTTTTGACTTTGGTTTATTTTTTGGATTATTTTAACCAAAGGCATTTAGGTTAAGATTTGGATTGAGTTGTGTTGGTTTGATTTGATTTGATTTAATTCAACTATGATTTGAATGCATTCTTATATTAATTGAATTGGAGATTAATGATTTCATTAACTATTGGTGATTCAAGTTTTAATGTTTGATTTAATTAAGAATTTCATGTAAGGTTTAATTTCTTTAGTCTTTAAGTTTGAAATTGATTAATTCTTTGGCTTAGGATATTTAAGAAATATCTTCAAGAGTTTTTGATGTTTGATTTGAGATTAGTTCAATTTATTTTATGATTTAATGGATTAATGAATTTTCTTATTTATTATTTGATTCAAACTAATTTAGGAATTTGGAAATTCAATAATTCCTAATCCAAAGATTAATTGGGTTTCAAATTTTTATGGCAAGTGGGGTTACATGCTAATTTCAGGTTTCCAAAGGTTCATTTTGATTAGATTCATAATTAGGATGTAATTAAAGTTTTAATTATTTTATTAAAACTTAAATTATACCTAATTTAATGAAATTCATTTATGTGTTTTATTTTTCATTGATTTCTCTCTAAATGATGTTTCCAAAGAGGGTTCATTCATAATTGTTGGACATTTGGTTGATTTATTATGATTTAATTAAGTTCTAGTTATTTATTTGAATTATTTAATTCAATTAATTTCTTAATTAAGTCAATTTATGATTAATTGAGTTTGGATGAGTTTCATTAGTGTTTTAGTGTTCATTAGGGTTCATTAAGTTGATTTAAGGTTATTTTATTTATTTTCATTAATTAATTTGTTTCAAATTAATTTATTTAATTAAATTTAAAATTTAGGATTTCAAATTTCATTTCTCATGAAATATAGTAAAATAAATCATGCAAATTTTTTTATGGTGTATTTTAATCCAATTTCATTTCCCCAAAGTTTTAATTCAATTAGATTTATGGTTTAAGAGTAATTAAGGTTTAATGGTTTCAATTAAACTTAAAATAAGGCTAAATACCCAAACTAAATTAGGATTTTACTTTTTATGGATTCCTCTCATCAAGTCAAATCCATAGAGCCCTCATTTCTATTTTTAGGATTTGTATTTATTTTTCTACAATTTTTTGAAGTTCTGAGTTATTTTTGCAATTTTTAAAATTCAAAATCAATTTTCCTCTTTAAACTAGTTGATGGCATTGGCGACCTTGTGCATTTGCATATTGGTCCATTTGGATCCACATGGATCTCGCATTAAAATAGAAATGGGACTCAAGATTGATCTGGACCGTCCGATCAAAGATTGGATGGTCCATGATCAATCTGTGGATCCTAAAGGGTTCAAATCAAATGATCCAGGTAAATCTGAGCCATCCATTCCTTTTAGAAGAATTGATGGTGGATATTACATCTCCATCCCCAGATGGTGAGTACCAAGGACCATCTATCATTCCTGCTTGATTTTCAGTGATATACTCATCAAAATCTTGCATTTTCAATAATAAATCAATCGTTGAGGGATATACTATAGATCTATACAGCTAGATCTCACTAGAGATCAAGTTGCCTTCACAAAGCTTCAAAATGGAAAAGCTTGGAGGTGCGTTAATGGTGTATCTTCATTTTGGTGATCTCCGATGGCAGGGTTGATGCAAAAAGCTTTGGAATGACAAGAGAAGCTTGTGCACCAAAGGAATTGGATCCTCCCCCTCTGGATTGGTCCCTAGACTGGAGTGGGTTTGGATCCCATCAGCTTTGATGGTTCTCCGGCCTCTCGGTGGTGTGTGAAGCGGGGGAAGGTTCGTCTTGGCTTCTTTTTCTATGGTGAAGGTGATGGAAAGCTCAATTGAGCTTGTGGAATGCTATATGGCTCTCCTCTTGTTTGGCGATGAGCTATCCCTTTAGGAGAATTTTTTGGAGGTTGAAATCGGCCAGATGGTGCAAGAGTGAATTCAATCCCCCTTGGCCTTAGAACATGTTTGATGCTCACTTGGAATGGAGCTCTTGGTGGGCTCCTTTTCCTTTCTTCTCTTTCTTCTTCTTCTCTTCTTCTTTCTTAAAGAAGCCAACTTCTTGGCTTTGGCTTGGCTTCAATTGAAGGCTTATAAGAGGTGGGATGGCATGAGATAAGAAGATGGAATTGACATTTCCCTTCTTCCCTCTTTTCTTTTTTCTTTTTATGAATTTTCAAATTCTATTTCTTTCCATTTTAAATTTTATTTTGTTTTTTTATTTATGGCATTATCACCATAGTCTATGGACTAATAGGTGGCTACCATTTCAAACTCAAATGTATTTGAGTTCATGTTTGAATCCATTTGGCTTGGATTGGAATTTGAATCAAAACCAAATTCTTGAATTCAAATTGTTGGATTTTAATTTAATCCTTTTCATTATGAATTCAATCATCTTGAATTGATGATCGATTGAGTTTTGATTTGATTAATTCATTTAATTTTAATTTAATTATGAATTTCATTTCATTTTAACCCATTTAGCCAAAATGGGTGAGTTTGGTTCCAATTAGTTCGAATGACCAATTTGAATCAATTGGGTTGGGTTTGGACTCCAATCATGCTTGATCACATATTTGAGATGATTTCGAGTGGTAGATTTCATTTTTTCAATTAATTTTTGATTTGAACCCATTTTACCCAAAGTAGGCTTAATGGGTTAAGTTTTGGTTTCATTTGGGTCAAATGACCAATTTGACTAAATTAGACCCAATAGTGGGTTGGATTATGTTTGATTATCATTTCCAAATGATTTTGAATAATCAAATTAAGTCTAATTCAATTTGATTTGGGTTTGAACCCAATAAGACCCATTTAGGTTATTTTAGACTAAGTGGTCTAATTAACTCAATTAAGGCCTAAATGAATTTAAATTTCTTTATATTTATGATTAATCATGTTTATTTGATCATTTGAAATGATTTAATTTGGTCAAATTCTTGATGGGTTGACCTTTGACTAGGTGGGTCCCACCTAAGTCAAACCTATATTGACTAGATTTAGCTTTGGATTTAATTTCTTTATTATTTTTATGTTTCATTTTGATTTATTTGGATTTTTTCAGTTAATCCAAATTGGAAGGTTGGATTGATTCAACCTAAGCCAAATAGGTTAGATCCAACCTAAGGAAGATTCCTTAGGTCACTAGGTTTAGTGTCCTAGGCATTGAATTAGGAGATTCGTATTTGAGATTAGGTCATCCTAATTACTAATTTTAGAGTTTAAATTAACCTCATCCAAAAATGAGGTCAACAAATGGACCCCCAATTTGTGTAATGGATCGGCCAGAGTACATTGCACATATTGGCGTTGACCGAATTGATCAACATCACAAACATAAGCTTGGAGTTCAAATGCAAGATTTTGATTTCAATTTATGTTTTGGATTTGATTATGAAAGATGGGCATATGCATACCTATACTTGTTTTAATTTCTTGAATTCACTAAGTTTAAGATAAATAGGGATGCCATTAGGAGTGGACCCAAGGGTGGTCTAGTCCTAATGCAATCATTGTGCTCAAGGAAGATGCCTTCAAGGGACTTACTCTTGTCAGAGAATAAAAGTTAGAAAGAATGCCAATGTGGACACTTAATCCTTAATCCATACTACTTGATGTTTTAACTAGGAAAGATACCACAAGGGGATTTAGTCTTATCTAGTTAGCTATTAAGAAGGGGTCTTTAGGGACTTGATTCCAACCCAAATAGCTAAGCTGGGGAGAAGGGGCTTGAATAGCTTAATCCTAATTCTCAACATTTTGACTACTAAGCAGGGGTCACATGGACTTAATTCCTACTTGAGTAGTCCATATGAATGGGGCCTTCAATGGCTTAATTATATTTCTTAGTTTCTTTTGTTGTTTTTATTAGAAAAGGAGTCATAATGATTTGGATCCTATTATAAAGAAGTAAGCTATCAGGAAGATGCCTTCAATGGCTTAATTATAACTTTGGTAGCTTTAGAAAGGAAAGGGGTTATGATGACTTTATCCTATCCATATAAGGATGCCTACTAAGGGACTTATTCCTTTATGATTAGCTAATAAGAAAAGATTTTCATGACTTCATTCCTTCTTGAATAACCATAATGTGGAAGAGGGGTCTTCATGACTTCATACCTTCTTGAATAACCATAATGAGAAAGAGGGGTAGGAAGAGGGGTCTTCATGACTTCATTCCTTCTTGAATAACCATAATGAAGAAGAGGGGTTTTAATGACTTATTCATCAACCTCAAATTTTGGATAATAGGAAACAAGTCTTCATGACTTATTCCAAACCTTGGTAGCCTATTTGATAAGAAAGGGGTCTTCGTGACTTATTCCTATTCTTGTCTTTTAGAAAGAATGTCTACTGGGGGACTTACTTCTTTCTAGCTAGCTATTAAGAAAGGGCCTTCAATGGCTTAATTCAACCTAAATAGCTTGGGTGGAGAAAGGGCCTTTGATGACTTATTCCTAAACCTCACACTTTTATTTTGACTTAAGGATAGGGGTCTTAATGACTTTATCCTAACCTTAGTCATTTAATAGGATGCCTTGTGGGACTTATTCTTATGTGATCTACTATTAAGATGGGGTTTTCAATGGCTTAATCCATCCTAAATAGCTAAGGAAGAGGAAAGGGGTCTTAGTGACTTAATCTAGTCCTCAAATTTGACTAATAGGAAAGAGGGTTTTCATGACTTGTTTCCTTACCTAAATAGTCTAGATAGAAAGGGTCTTTGATGACTTATTTCTTATCTTGCTATATGAAAGGATGCTTTTTATGGGACTTACACTTATGTAATTAGCTATTAAAATGGGGCCTTCAATGGCTTAATCCATCTTAAATAGCTAAAGAGAGGAAAGGGGTCTTCTTGACTTTATACAATCCTCAAAAGTTTGGCTAATAAAAAAAGGGTCTTCATGACTTGTTCCAATCCAAATTAGCTTTGTGACATGAAAGGGGTTTTAGTGACTTAATCCTATCATGTAAACAAGAATGGTGCCATGAAAGGCTTACTCCATACCTATGTGAAGTTATAAGAAAGGTGCCACCCATGGGGTTTAATCCCATCTAAAGGAAAGAAAGAGTTATGCCAAAAAAAGGCCTACTCTAAATTTATGAGAATGGTGCACCAAACCTTACTCCAAACTCATAAAGAAAGACATGAGAAAGGTGCCATAAATGGATTGCTCCCAACACAAGATATGTATAGGAAAGGTGCCACAAAGGGCTTGCTCCTTTCTTATGGATGATATGAGTAATGCCATAAAAGGCTTACTCTAAGTTTATGAGAATGGTGCACAAAGGCCAACTCCAAACTCATAAATAAAAACATGAGAAAGTTGCACTAAGGGCTTGTTCCAAACTCAAGGTATGGATAGGAAAGGTGCCACAAAGGGCTTAGGAAAGGGGTCAAAGTGACTTAATTCCCAATCCTCAAATCTTTTGACTAATAAGCAAGAGTCTCATGGACTTAATCCTTACTTTATTAGTCTAACTTGATGAAAGGCAATGGAAGGTTTGTTTTCATTTCTTGGTTTCACTAATGCTTCTTAGACATAAAAAAGACTAGTGAAGATTATTTCAAATATTTGAAGTATGTTTTTGTAGGAGGATTTGGGTATATTTTGGAGCCAATGCTTCACTATGCAATAAGCATAGAATTTCATCATTTTCTTTCTTTTCTTTTCTCTTTTTTTTTTAATCTCAAAGTTACAATGAGCCATGCTAGATGTTTAATTCACTATAGGCAAGACATCATAGGGCACTAACTTGAGAATTTTACCTTTTTGAGCTTGCATGTGACTATGTAATTCCTTAGGCATTAAGAACCAAAGTCAACCAGTGCTTCTCAAATGAAATTTCTTTTTTTTTTATTGGAGAAGTATTTCATTTTTGTTTTGTTAACATGAATCAACAGCTTATAAGGATTTCTCTTAGATTCAATAAAGATCAAGAGATTCCTTTGAAGCTTTCTAAAGTGAATGAGAATCAAGATAAGCAAACTCTTGGATTCTTATGGAGACATTTTTTTCTCTTTTGTCCATAATCAATAAGGGAATTGAAAGGATTAACTTATTAGAGAAATTAAGATTCTCCTGATAAGTTTGAAATTGAATTTATACAGTTGATTTATTATTCTTTTAAAGGATTTATGAAATGATATTTCATAAATGTCTTTGAATAATTTCTTATTTTTGCATTTTTCTTCTTCTAAATTTTACAATGTCTTTGAAATTACTTCAAAAGTAAATTTCAAGACTCTATATGTAGTAATATGGTTGTTTTTCAAATCTTATTGAAGTTTATTTTATTATTTTTTTTCTTTTCATTTTTTGGGCAAGATTTTCAATACAACTCGCCACTTAATTGAAAGTGAGGTTATAAGAAATCTTGATCTTGACCTTTTGATAAATTGCCCTAATATTTTGAGACTGAATAATATGACTATGTGAGGATTTTGAATGTCATATCATATGCTTTCAATTCTTCTTTTTCTAGAATTATTTTGATTTGATAATTTTCAGATAAGTTATCCTTAAGGAGGATAATCTTATGCATGAAATCCTTTTTGATTTTGAAATGAAATATGTGTAATATGAACCCATTTTCAAAGTAAAGATTTTATCCTAGTCTTAAAATGTGGGTCACATGGATTTGATCTTTTTCTTTTTTTTATCCTTCATTTTCATTTTTTTTGTTAATGATGTTAGCTAACCAAGAAAAATGTTTTCTTCTCATGTAAAGCCATCATTTTCTAACTTTTAATTTAGCAAAATCTTGCTTTTCTTTTGGAATTTGACCGCAGTCATCAAGGGACTTAGTTTATTGAAATGGCATCAAGCTTAAGTTTATAAACTGCTATATCTGGAGATCATTTCAATTTATTTCCAGATAAAGTAGTTTTTAAACTCAAAAGATAGCTTGATCAAGTCATCAATAGCTGATTCATTAAAGAGTTAGATCATTGATATCAGATGTAGATCAATTTCTCTTATTTTTTTATTTATTTCTTTTAGCTTGTCAATTATGGAATTAGATTCCTCTTCAAATTCTAGGGGTGCATCCTGAACTTGAAGACTATATAGATCTCCAGACACATCTAAACAACATTCATGAAATATGTTAGAGTGCCTTTTGAGGAGAAAGTCAGGACCTTGATTACTTAACAATTTTCAACTACAATGGATCTATGATTCCATAACTTTTCTTGTTTATGGTTATAGACCACTTGCAATGGATATGGACCCCTGGAAAAGAAGATCCATTATTTCTTTTAACCGCCAAGCGAGCTCACCCAACATGGCATAGGTCATGATGACAAAGTATGAGATATCTGATCATTTTTGTTTATCTAGGGACAATTTTTGACTTCTAACCCTACCATTTTATTTTGATGCGAATAAGTTTAAAGCCAAAATGTCCACTTACTTAGAAACTTTAGACTCCATCCTTTTCTTTTGGATAGTCCTTCCATCCCTTTACTATTCTTTCTTTCTTTCTTTCTTTCTTTTTTGTCAACATTTTTATAACATTTCATTTTTTTTTATTAACTATTACATTAGACATTTTTCATAGTTACAAATCTTACTAAGAGATTGGATGTATTTGACCTATTTCCATAACATTTCATTCTTTATGAAATGACTCCACTAAATGATTTACTATGAAATTAAATGTATTTGACTTTTTGTCCAAATACAACATTTGATTGATTGACTCCTAATATGATTCAACTCTTTGTTTTGATTAAGTAATAATATAACATGATCCAACACTTCAATTTCTTTTTTATCATTTCATGGAACAACAAATCTAGTAAAGCCATTTAAGATTGGTAAAATAATTTTCTAAAGATGTTACACTTTTGAATTCAAAATTATTTAGTGGAGTCATTTGAGGTTGGCTTAATGACTTCTTTGAAAATTTTACACTTTTGAAATCAGAATTTTCTACTAGAATCAAATATTTAGTGAGGTCATTTAGGAGTAGATGAATGATACTCGACACTTTCATTTTGGGATGAATATGAACATCCATAATAATCATATTTTTCTTCTTTTTCTTTCATTTGATTTTTTAAAATTTCTTTTTTGTTTTTTTGTTTTGGTATTTGGGCTGGATAGGACCATCCAAGAGCATTTAAAGATGTTTCAAAATTCTAAGTTTATTTTATTTGTAATGTTTAAATTTTTATCTTTAATCAACTATGTGATTTAGACTAAGTTATTTTTCTAGGTTGAGTTTTTAAGATTAAATTTTCATGAAACTAAAAACCCCTTTCTTTACTTGATTGAATTTACAAGCACCATCTTATCAAAGCTTAATTAGAATTGAGTCTATGTATGCTTTCATGTTTATAATTAATTGATCGATGCACCTAGATTAAAATATATTTTGGAGGTTTTCTTCATTTGAATTTTCCACATCGACCAAGTTTTTAATAAATTCTTAGCAGTCTATCTTCATCATAGAAGATAACCTTAGAACCCTTTTATAGTGGAATGTCGCATCAGGAAGTTGCTTATAGTTATAAGGAAAATTACATGATTATGTAATCCCTTACTTTATGGTAATTTCTTTTTCATTCCTTTTCATTTTTTTATTTCATTTAATTTTCTTTGCCTTTTTTTTTCTTAGAAGAGCATTACGATGCTTGATTTTACAAGCTAAGATGGGCAAGACATCACATTTTGAAGATGACTTATTTGCCATTTCTTTTCAATGTCATTTGAGGTGGTATGACTCTACCATTTTGAATTTGATTTCAAGAATTTCCCTTTTGATATGAAGGGAATGTAGGTCTAACTCTATCCTCAATAAATCATTATACCTCATGATTTATTCATTTGGAGGATCATCATTTAAAAGAGGAACCTCTAGGGTAGATGATGTGCTATTAGAAAGTCAAGTTTGACTTGTACTTTCGTTATAGCACAAACAAGATTAAAGGTAATCTCAGCTTGCAATGGAATCACCATACTAGACATTAAGACAATATCAAGCAGGTCATAAGACATTGCAAAGGATTCTCTTTAGATTCACTTTATATTGAAAGCATATAATGCCTTTATTTTTTGGATGAAAGAAACCAAGGCTTTCTCCATTCATTTGGACTGACATAGTCCTAAGTGATTTATTTATCAACTTACCAGAGATAGAAGTTTCATACTTTCTCTATGAGAGATATAAATATCACCCTTAGGATCCAATCCTAAGGTCATAATTTCTTTAGAAGGATTAAACTCTTCATTTATTTTCTTTTTTAGGATTTGTCCTTAAAATTTAAAGAAGGCCATTCATGAAATATCATTTCATTCAATGGGAGAAAACTCCCACTAAGAAAGTTGATTTAAATTTATTAGGTTTAAATTTCATTCATTTTAACATTATCAGAGAATTAGAATTCTCTTTTGCTACCCTATCTTTTCTTTTATTGATTAGGAGCAAAAGTGAATCCTGTCACATTTTTTTTATCTTTGCCATGTCATCTTCCTCTTTTGACTCTCTTAAAATCTTAAGAATTTAAGGTTTTGGAAAGGTCAAAAAGAGGGTTACCTCCAAGACACTCCCTAGAATTGGCCAATCAACTTGAGTAGTTGATTTTCTAATATTCTACTGGACATGTGGAGATGAATTAAGATTAAAGCTGATTTGCATTTATGTAAAATTTTCTTCTATAAGGATAGAAGATTTACATTTAGTTCCTTAATCAACCACTACCTAAGTTCAATAAGGCATTCTTTTGGGATGATTTTTTTATCCTCTTTTTATTTTCTTTTATGTTAATTCTTCTTTAATTGCAATTTAAGCTTCAATCATAGTGGTAAGGGGTGATAGGCATAACTATGCCTCCTTCCTTTGATTTGGATTTTCTCAAGATTTGAAGGAACTCCTTCATTTCAATCTACATCCTTAGGTGTTTTTTATCTTTGAATGTAGTCGAACAAAGGGTATCCATTCAAGGACCCTGTCCTCATTCTCTTTTACCTCAGTATAAAGCCAAAGTAAGATCAAGGATAAGTTTAACTTTGAGATTTTATTCTTGAAATTTACTTTTCAAATTTTGAAGTAATTTTTAAACTTTTTTTTACATTTAACATTCTTTTCCACATTGGAATGGCTTCAAATCCATATTGACCAAATTTACGTCTTAACAAAAATGAGTTAGTTTTCATTTATTTCCCTCCACTTTTTTTTTTTATTTTGAGACTTGGTTCTAGGACCCAATCATTTAATTGTGGTCAAATGAAGAGTTCTATAACCTTAATTCAAGATGTTGGATAGGCTCAACCAAGAATAAAATGGAGAGGTATTCAACTAAAAGAAATGCAACCTTGATGTGTGAGTGGCACTTGTACACTACCGATATAGAAATAACAACTTATTTCTAAGGATGGAGAGAGGAACCATTCCCTAGCGGAGTCGCCAGAAAATATCTCTCTGGGAAAAATTTATGACACCAATAGAGTTTAGGAATTTCTATTTAGATGATCAAATGCATCATTAAGGAATAAGCATATTATATTAGAAGATAAACATGTTATCCTATAATGGATTCAATCATTTAATAAAAGACTCCCAAGGCTAATGGGTCTTTTGTATACCAAAGATTTTTTCCTTGAATAACTTGGAATATAGAATAGGGTTTAGTTAAACTGGGTTCATGGTTCCCTATAGAGGCAAGCCCCTACAGTTAATTATATCTTAAAAAGGGTCTCTTCCTAATAATACTCTCAATTAAAGAAATAAGTTGATTTCTAAATATTTCTAAAGTTATTTTCAAAAGATTGATTTTTAGAATTTTCAATTAGGATTGATTTAAATTAGGGAGAGTTATTTTGGAGGCCAAACAGGATGAAGTGGGAAATGCCTATTGATACTGGGATTTCCAATAGACATTTCAACTATAATTAGACTTCAAATTTTGGAATTTAATTTAGATTTGGAGTTGACATTTTCTTAAAAGTCTAGGACTTAAAATCTAGTAGCACAAGACTGTAGAAATTCATAGGGTTGAAAACTTATTCCTGAAAAGGATACTTTAGAACCTATTTACAGGTGCTTCTAACGCATGTCAGATGCTCGACCTAATTGTATTTTGGGAATTATCAGCCACTCCTCTCACTTGAGGGAATTAACCTATCCCTGACTCTTCTGATCTTATAACTCGCCTGGAGAGGGCTGCCAACTAACACCACCTAAGCACATTTTAAATTTATGATGCTAACTCTCATGAATGCAAGATGGATGGGCTATGCATTTTATTAAAGGAATCTATGAATCTAGGCTCACTCCTTAATCCCTAGAATCATGTATGCTATGAAATGCATTTAACTAATGCACACTTTTTAGATTTTTAAATATTTTGATTCAAAATTTATTTAAGGTCTTGGGTATGCATTTTTATGCCTAATGCCAAGCAATTAGAAAGGGTTATGAGCCAAATCAATATAGAAGGCAGGTTTCCCCAAGAAGGTAGTCATCCTCACATGACAGATGTCCCTTATGCTCAATTCAAGGAATGGAAATGATTTCAAACCTGATTATTTCTAATTAATTTTATGTTTTGCCTAAGGCTTTAGTTTAAGTGATGTTTTAAGTTTTCTTTAATTTTGTTTCAATTATTTAGATATAAATTAGGTGTAAAATTTAATTTTTTTGTATGAGCTAATCGTTCAGGCATTCATTCACAAGAAAGCACAACATAGAAAGAAACCTAGAAAAGCAGGTTGATTCTATTGCACACCCAAAATAAATTAATCCAATTTAAATATATAAAAAATAGGCCAATGCAACCCGATACTGCTGTACAACCTAAAAGGAAAGGCAAATGGGCAGCTGAGCTCTGCCCTTATACAGTCAGGCCTAGAACTACAAGTATAGATCTATGGGTATTTTTTCTAGGATAGTCTCCTTCTTCAAAGACATCCATTAAGCTTCATAGGGGACCACTGCACCTATCTTATGGTAGGGTTAGCTCCTACTAACCCTAGACCCCATATATCCTAACATAATTCTAACTCAAATTTATATTTTGATTTCAAAATTAATTCCTAATTCTTATAAAATAAATGTTAGCAAAATATAAAGAGCAAAACAGTTGTATTTCATAAACATACGGGCATAATATTAGTTGCTTGCCAAGTCCACCTATCCCATTAGCTATGCTTAAGGATTTAAGCATACCTGCAAGAAATAACACTTTTTTATTTATTTATGATAGTAATCCTTTCTAGCATAGCACCCTGCAAAAAATAATATTAGATATAGAAAGAACAGCCTACCATCCACCAAACAATCATAGATAGTCTAAAATAGTACACCACAAATACATGTGAACCACATCATATCAAAACACATCACAAGGAATCATAAAGAATTACATAATGACCTAACCTAAGTCTAGGGTCTGTGACCTAATGATTTAGTGTGTGAAAAGAAAAGGCTTGTGTAGCAAGACTTTGCTAGGCCTCTTTAGTTTAAGTTTTAAGTTGGAGCTTGAGTTTGTTTGAATTTTACCTTTGGGTGATTTCAATTCAAATGATTTAGTGATTTATTTTTCATTTTGTATTTCACTTTTTTTATTAAAGTGAAGTTTAGGTTTTCAAAAATGAAGAATAGAATGAATTTCATTTTTGGATGGAACTCACCCTATTCAACATCCTAACTTCTAATGAATGAAATCCTCATCTTAAGATGAAGATTCATCCTAAAGGACTAATTAAGATCCTAAAGAATATTAATTAATCATTTTAATTTTTAGTTTGTTTAAATTTTGATTTGATGTTTTGTTTCCTTTTCATTTGATTATTGTTAGTTTTCAATTTGATTTTATTTAATTATTTCAATTCATTTAATTTAATTATTTCATTTATTTGATTTGATTTATTTTATTTTAATGATTTGGTGTTTTGAATTTGGTTTATTTTTTGTTTTGTTTTAACCTAAGGCATTTAGGTTATGATTTGGATTGAGTTGTGTTGGTTTCATTTGATTTGATTTAATTCACCTATGATTTGAATTCATCCTTAAATTAATTAAATTGGAAATAAATGGTTTCATTAAGTGTTGGTGATTCAAGTTTTAATGTTTGATTTAATTAAGGATTTCATTCACTTAAGGTTTATTTTTATTAGTCTTTAAGTTTGAAATTGATTAATTATTTGACTTAAGATGTTTAGAGATATATCTTCAAAGTTTCTGATGTTTGATTGAAATTAGTTCAATTTATTTCATGATTTAATGGATTAATGAATTTCCTTATTTATTATTTGATTCAAATTGATTTAGGAATTTGGAAATTCAATAGTTCCAAATCCAAATATTAATTGGGTTTCAAATTTTTATGGGAAGTGGGGTTACATGCCAATTTTAGGTTCCCAAAGTTTAATTTTGATAGATTCATAATTATGGTTTTAATTATTTCATTAAAACCTAGATTATGCTAATTTAATGAAATTCATTTAGGGGTTTCATTTTTCATTGATTCCTCTCTCTGAATGATGTTTCCAAAGAGGTTTCATTCATAATTTTGGATATCTAGTTGATTTATTATGATTTAATTAAGTTCTGGTTAATTATTTGAATTTTTTAATTCAATTAATTGCTTAGTTAAGTTAATTTGTGATTTATTGAGTTTGGATGAGTTTCATTAGTGTTTTAGTGTTCATTAAGATTTAGGGTTATTTCATTCATTTTGTTAGTTAATTTATTTTAAATTAATTTATTTAATTAAATTTGAAGTTTAGGATCTAAAATTTTATTTCTCATGAAATATAGTGAAATAAATTTTGTAAAAATTTTCCAATGGTGTGTTCTATTACCAATTTTATTTCCCCAAAGTTTCAATTCAATTGGATTTATGGTTTGAGAGTAATTAAGGTTTGATGGTTTTTAATTAAACCCAAAATAAGGTAAAAATATCCAAACTAAATTGGGGATTTTAATTTATATGGCTTCCTCTCATCAAGATGAATCCATAGAGCTCTCATTTGAATTTTAAGGATTTGTATTTATTTTTCTATAATTCTTAGTAGTTCTGAGTGATTTTAGAACATTTTTTAATTCAAAAAATCCTATTATCCTTTTAAATTACTCAACATTGATGTGGCAACCCTATAACATTTCACACGTAGATTGGTCCACACGGGATCCGTGTGGATCCCATGTTAAAATGATGGCAGAATGCGGGATTGAAATGGATCATCCGATCAAGTAGGGGATGGTCCATGATCAGTCCATATATTCTAAAGGGTTCAAGTCGAATGATCCAGCTAACTTCGAGCTGTCCATTCCATTTAAAAGGAATGGAAGGTGAATATTGTGTCTCCTTCTCTGGATAGCCAGAACTGAGGACCGTAGTCATTCTTGCTTGATTTCTGGTGATCTACCCATCAAAATCTCTCACATTTTCAATCGCAAACCTATCATTGAGGGATATCGTATAGATCTATATGGCTTGATCTCACTTGAGATCAAGTTGCCTTCACAAAGCTTTAAAATTGAAAAGCTTGGAGGTGCGCTAATGGCATACCTTCAGTCTAGCGATCTCCAGTGGCGGGGTTGATTCAAAAAGCTTTGGAATGACAAGACTTATGTGCTAAAGGAATTGGATCCTCTCCTTCTAGATTGGTCCCTAGACCGAAGTGGGTTTGAATCTCATTGACATTGATGGTTGTCGGCCTCTCAATGGCGTAGGAAGTGGGGGAAGGTTTTTATGGCTTCTTTTTCTATGGTGAAGTTGATGGAAAGCTCATTGAGCTTGTTGAATGCTATATGGTTCTCTTCTTGTTTGGCCATGAACTATCCCTTTAAGAGAATTTTTTGGTGAAATCTAGCCATCGATGACAGCAAAGCCAGCCAAGGGGTAGATTCAATCCCCTTGGCCTTGTGAACATGTTTGGATGCTCACTTGGCATGGAGGGTGGCTCCTTGCTTGGTTTCTCCCTTTGGCCGATCCATTCCTTTTATTCTTCTTTTTCTCTTCTTCTTTCCTTGGGAGAAGCCAACTTCTCCAGATTTTTGCTAGCTTGGTTGCCTTCAATTGAAGGTAGCCTTCTCCCATAAGAGGTGTGATGGCATGAGATAGGAAGAGGGGGATTGACATTTCCCTTCTTCCCTCTTTTCTCTTTTTTATGAATTTTTAAATTCTATTTATTTTGTTTTTTAGATTTATGGCATTATCACCATAGTCTTTGGACTAATTGGTGGTTGGCAATTTCAAACTCAAATGGATTTGAGTTATTTTAAATCCATTTGATTTGATTGGAATTTGAAACCAAACCAAATGCTTGGATTCAAAATGTTGGATTTAAATTTAATCCTTTTAATTATTAATTTAATCATCTTGAATTAATGATCAATTGAGTTTTGATTTGATTAATTCATTTAATTTTTATTTAATTGTGAATTTCATTTTATTTTAACCAATTTAGCCAAAATGGGTTGAGTTTGGTTTCAATTGAGTTCAAATGATGAATTTGACTCAATTGGATTGGGTTTGGACTCCAATCATGCTTGATCACATGTTTGAGATGATTTGGAGTGGTTGATTTCATTTAATTTTAATTAATTTATTATTTGAACCCATTTGACCCAAAGTAGGCTTAATGGGTTAAGTTTGGGTTTCATTTGGGTCAAATGACCAATTTAACCAAATTAGACCCAATGGTGGGTTGGAATATGTTTGATTATCATTTCTAAATGATTTTGAATAATCAAATTTAGTTTATTTCAATTTGATTTGGGTTTGAACCCAATAAGACCCATTTAGGTTATTTTAGACTAAGTGGTCTAATTAAATTATGACCTAAATGAATTTGATTTTCTTTAAATTTATGATTAATCATGTCTATTTGATAATTTGGAATATTTGGAATGATTTAATTTGGTCAAATTCTTGGTGGGTTGACCTTTGACTAGGTGGGTCCCACCTAAGTCAAAATTATATTAATTAAATTTGACTTTGGATTTAATTTCTTTATTCTAATTTTGTCTCATTTTTATTTATTTGGATTTATTTGAGTTAATCCAAATTGGAAGTTTTGGTTAATTCAACCAAAGCCAAAAAAGGTTAGATCCAACCCAAGGAAGATTCCCTGTCACTAGGTATAGTGTCCGAAGCATTGAATTAGAAGATTCTTATTTGAGATTAGGTCATCCTAATTGTTGATTTTAGAATTCAAATTAACCTCATCCAAAAATGAGGTCAATAATATCCTATGGTGAGGCTTTATATTTTTGAAAGTGAGAGGATTTATTTATTTGAGTTGAAATTTTATTAGATGGCTAGGGATTATAATCCATCAATACAAGATTATGGAGATACCTAAGAGGTGAGGATTTATGCTCATATCCCAAGGGAAATAAGCAACCTCGAATATAAAATCTAGGGAGCTTTATCATAAGCTAAAAGCATGACCTAAATCTAAGTGAAAATGGGACATATTGGTTTACTTTGTAAAGGAGAATAAACCCGTCCGACTCTTCTAGACTTACAACTGCCTGGAGTGACTACCAGCTAACACCTCTTACGATTAAAAATCATGTAGGCCAATCTTATGTAATTGCAAGATGGTTTAATCTAATATTTAATTTAAAATACTAGAGTCCTAAACTTACTCTCTAAGAGACTAGATCATGACTAACATGAGCATATGACTTAGTCTAAAAATGCAACATCTTTTCAAATTTTATATTATTTTTACACAATTATTCAAACAAAGGCTTTGGGATTTCTTATGCCTAAATGCATAATGAAATTTAGTTATTAGCCAAATCAAGAGAGAAAGAGGGTGAAGCTCCACCATAAGGGGTTGCTCTCATATGTCAAGCGGTTCCTAAAGTGCAAGAATGGAGGCCCTCATTTTATAAGAGTGACATAATATGGTATGCATGATGTTATATATACAACATATAGCTAAGGGGTTGCTTAATATTTAATTATCTTGATTATAGCCTAATCTTTAGAATGAGGTTACACGTTGTTTAAAATTTAGCTATGAGTTATTAATTTGGGTAGAAAAATTAATTTTGTCCTAAGAGCCTACCACATATAGGCCACACATTCAAACATCAATCATAAGAAACTATAAAATATGTGCAATCCTAATGTGCAAACTAACACAATATCAATTATTTTATAAACTACCATTAAAGAATAATAGGCTAATGTGATTGGGTACTACCGCACACCCTAAAAAAGAGAAAAGATGGATAGTTGAGCTCTACCCTTATACAACCCAGAATTACAAATAATATTTACAATTTAGAATTGACTACATGCTATGGGGTCTTCATTCTCATTTCTTTTTTATTTTGATTTGATTTACTCCAAGGCATCACAGGGCACCCTAGGACTAAGCCTTCTAGCCACTACTCATACTAATCCCCATAGCACTAATCTTAATTCCAATCATAAAATAATATTTTATGGAAAGTAAATCTAACTACACCTATAAAACAAGGGTTAGCTAAACATACATACAAACCTAAGAAATTATCTTTATAATTTTGACTTAGCACCCTACACATGGGTAACCAAGTCCACCTGTCCTAGTATGGATTATGCTTAGGGGCATAAGCAACCTGCAAGTAGAACATTTACATTTATTTTTAAGCAGCCTAACATCTAGTCTACAATTTACATTCCTAACATTCAGTCTAAAACATTACATCATAAAACAAAATACATCATCATTACATACACCATCCTAACCTAAAGCTAGAAGTGGTGACTTAGCATTCTAATGTGAGTGATTAGGCTTTATGTGGTATGTCATAGCTAGACATTAAATTTATAATTTTTTAAGTTTGAAAATTTGTTTAAGTTAACATGATGGGTGATTTTAATTCAAGTTGTTTAAGAGTTTAATGAGTTTTAATTTGAATTTTATTTTGTTTCATTTGATTTACACTTAGAATCTAAGTATTATAAAGAGAAGAAAGAGGCTTAACCTCCTTCATCACTATCCTAAGTTATTTCCCAAAGGCACATTTTTATGATTTAGTTTCTTTTAGCTAAAGATTTATTAAATGTCTTATTAGTCCTAAGTTTAGGTTAACCTTAAAGAATTTTATTCAACATGAAAGACATCTTAAGATTAATGTAGTTGAAATACCATCATATAGAATATGTTGAACCATTCCTTTTCTTCACCCATAGCATGCATATGATGTAACACTTAGTATACCTACACATGCAATATATTTTTGGCACGATTTAAATGATTATGGGTGCACATGTTTTCAATAGAAAAGGGGATTTTCATTCACTAATTAAGTACACATACATATGTATAAAAGATGAAAGCAAGTATGTGTCATTGTTAAACCAAGGAAGTGAGGTAATCAAATGACCTCCTTGGGGTTACTTAAAGTCTCATATTCTTGGGATGTACAGACTATATACTCACTATCTTAAATACATATGAATGTATACATGATTATAAGAATGAAAATCATGCTAAAGATTGTATTTTATTTGATTGAATTATTTATGCATGTGAATTAAAGCTCTATCCAAATTTTAATACAAATATACATGGGAATGAAATCAAACAAGTACGTGCCATTATTAAACTAGAAGTGAGGTAATCAAATGACCTCCTTGGGGGTTGCTTAAAGCCTCATATTCTCAAGATGTCAGACTATATACTTATTATCATTCAAACACATGTAAATTCATACATGAATGTAGGAAAGAATGCCAGACTTAAAATGCTTAAGCTATAAACACATACAAATAATATGTATATATTCATAGCTAATATCTCTCTACATTTCATTATCAATTTATAACTTTTCAAAAGTAATTTTGAATTTATTAGTGATAATAGTCACACATATAATAGAATTTAAGCCAACACATGCAATTTTACATAAGTGAATTTAGTTAATTATTTGATTTTGAAAGTATGAATGCATGAGATCACATGACATACAACCTTTATGGTGATTGAAAAGGAATAGCCAAATATTTCTACATGATTCATTAAATTACACTAATTCCTAAGAATAATCACATTAATAAAATTACTTAAAGAACCAAAGCTTCTTATTAATTTGATTTTGGTTTTGATTGAACTTAAAGAGGAGAGATCATTTGTTATTTTTATCCCGTTCCCATGTTAATAATTTTAATTTATTTAAAAAAAATAATTAAGTGATTTTTATAATTTAATTAAGTTGAACCATTAAGCAATTCAATTAATTACCCATTCATATGCTTCTTTATTTTAATTAATCATTTAATCATGAACCATGAATGATATGAACATAAGGGAAAATAAAAGTGCAATGCTCTTAAAAGACCTAATGCAATTGGTTCATGATTAGATATTAATTAATTTAAAGAATTTAATTAAGTACTCTTATGATTTTCTCATACTTATGGGCTAATCATAATTTCCTTAATGGTCATTATGTTATTAAACACATGAAGAGGAATCCTTAATTTAAATGTTGATTGTTTGAAGGGATTAGTAATTTAATTTGATTTGATTTAGCCATTAATTAATTAATTCCTTAATTAATCCATATATTAATTAACTCTCTTTAATCAAAATGAATTGTGAAAAGTATTTAGGAAAGAGGTCCTAATCACTCACCCTCATCATCCCAGTGTAATTAATGATTGATGAACTTTAATTAATTAATTTTTACTATTTAGAACTTTAATTAATTATTAAATTAGTTAAGAGAGTAATTAAGATTTGAATTTCAAATTTCCCTAATTATATAGCCAATAAATCTTAAAATAATTACGGGAAGTAGAGGTCATCCCACTAAATCGTCATACCAAATTTAGGATTAATTTCCCAAATAATTAGAACTTAATTAAGATAATTAGAAAAAGTTTAAACCCTAATTAAGCCTTAATCACTATTGAAAATCAAATGAAATTATTTTTATAAACTTTTTATTTGCATTTTTTGAATTTTTTATAATTAGTTAAGAATTTAGCAAGTTTTAACCAATTAATTGAATTTTTAAACATTAATTAATCTGTAATCTCATCGACGCCATGCAGACGGCTGATGTGGTAGCACTTTTCATGTGGCACTGAGGGATTGGCCACTTAAAATTGTCCGACACAACATTGACGTGGCAGTGGCGGTGGACAAGCATTCGTCCCTGTCATCCGATCTAAGATCAGATGGTGGGGATTAATCCTATGATTTCTATTAGATTAAATCAAGATTATCTAGCAGATTAATCACAACCATCCATTCCAATCACGCAGAATGGACGACAGATGATCCTTCGTCCCCCGAGCGATAGAAGATGGACACTGTCTGCCTACCTATTCAAGCTCATCGGAGCTCGTGGAGGCTCGAGATCAATCCCAAAATGTTCATGGAGGAGATCTATATGGATCCTATGGTGGAATTCACATGAAATCACACTTTCCTTCACAAAGTCCTAAAAAAATTGAAATTCCAATGGTTTTCAAGAATTTACCTCACGAGAGCTTAGGACCAGCGGTTAACCAAATGAGGTAGATTCATCTTGAAGAGACAAAACCCTGTTGAGAAGCTCGTGCCTTGCCTCCTCATTGGTTGCTTTGTAGACCAAATGCCACCGGAATTCTCACCAAAGTTGTTCTAGGAGTTCTCTCCGATGCTCTAATTTATCGAGAATCAATTCATTTCACCTCGCTAGAGCTAGGTGAATGTGTGGGTAGAGTTAATTTGAAAATGGTGGAGTTTGGAGGAGGTTGGATGGAGATGGGATCTATCTTATTTTAATTTTGTGTTTTGATGGGAGGCTGGGAACTCTGAAATTGCTCAGAGTTTCTCGTTCTCATGCTCTAGAGAAAATCTGATTGTGTGTTTGAATCAAATGAATAGAAGTATACTCTCCTCCTCATCCAAATAGAAACTTTGATCAATTCTACAATGGGCAGATGTATGGCCAGCGCAGGCAGCTATGGGTGGTAGGGAATTGGTGAGGTGGCTCGGTTTGAGTGGGAGTGAAGGGGAGTGGGCTGTTAAGGCTGAGGAGGCTTGTCTTTAGTTTTCAAGTGTTCCAATGGGAGTAAGTGGGTTAGCTCACCTCCACTTAGCTCATGGCTAACCCAACCAGCCGTGGGTCAGGTGAGATAGTGGTCCTCATGTCCATATGAGCTTAGAGTGGCTATCAAGGGTAGGAGAGTGGGTTTGACCATCCAAAAATGGGTTTTGTCCCATTTGAAAGGCTTTACCCAATGGGAAATGGGCCAATTCTGCTTGGACTTGGGATATGTTTTAGGCCGACCCATGGTGACCCAAGTATGGTTCATGCTAAGTTTGAAAGGGTTTTGATTTGGTTTGGTTGGGTTTGGTTCAATTTAAGCCATGTAGGTCGAATTGGGCTAGGTTGGATTAGGTAGACCAACTGATCAAATTGGGTCAAACCATGGGTTAAGATAAGTTCAAATGATGATTTGGGATGTGTTGACTTCACTTTTGGAGTGAGCTTTAACTTCTCCATCTTATACATAGGGCTCCTCTAAACACTAAGAGTTCCTTAGTCTTAAGACACTTCTAGTGATTAGGTGAACACTTAACCTAACCCTCGAGACTTAGAAGAGTTAGCCATAGGAATGAGTTATTCCTTAAGGGGTATTAGGAAAACATGCCTACCCTATAGCATGAACCAAATCCTTACTTCCTTCTTTCAAGTCAAACTTCAAATTCAAAGCAAACCTCAAATTCAAATCAACCTCAAATTCAAATCAACTTCAAATTCAAACCAACTTCAAATCAACCTCAAATTCAAATCAACTTCAAATTCAAATCAATTCCAAATCAAAACTCAAATCAATTCCAAATGTTTGAAATTCAAAACACAATTTCAAATCCCAAAATCCTTCCAAAGCCTTTGATTCCAACTTATGGACTTAGTTCAAATCATATCTAAATCACTTCAAATTCAAAATATTTTCTCATAACCCATTTATATTCACAAATATAAATGAAATATAAATTCAAATAACCAAAACTAATTCAAAAACTCAAATCCAAATCTAACCAAAGTTCAATTTACCTCTTTCAAGCCAAATCTTTGAACTCCTTCAAACAAATCCAAATCACTTCAAACTCAAAAGATTTTCTCACAACCCATTTATATCTTCATTTATAGTCACAAATATAATAAGATATAAATTCAAATGACCAAAATCAATTCAAAACTCAAATATAAATCTAACCAAAATCCAACTTATGCTCTTCCAAGTCATTCTTGAACTTAGCCAAATCATTCTCAAATCAATCCAAATCCTTTGGATTTTCTCTTCAAACAATCAATCCTTCAATCATAAGCCCAAATATAAACATAAACTTCAATCATCAAACCAAAATCAAACTAACCCAAGTCAAACCCATGTTCACCCTTTTGACTTGAAATTATCAAATGAACCAAAACCCATTTGACTCCAAATCACTTGCAATTGAATTTATATTTCAAACATAAGTTCATATGTGAGTTCAACCAAACTTGAATCAAGCTTTGATCAAGCCAATTGACTCACTTAGGCTCACTTGATTCAAGGTGACCTAAAGCATTTTTAAGCCAAATTCTAATCCAACCCAAATTGGATTGAACTAAGCCCACCTAAACATCACATTGTGAGCAACAATCATCCTAGGATGATCAATCACTCAAATTAGGTCAAATCAAGTCAAACCTAACCTTTGACCAAGTCAACACTTAGCCCAAATGAAACCTAGACTAGCCAAAATCTACTATAAGCCAAATTGATTGAAATCATTGATCTAAACTAATCCATCGTCAATAATTGAACATGATCAAGCCATCAATTAAGCCAAACCAAGCCAAATTGGCCACTTTACCCAAGTTGACCCAAGTTGAACTAAAAAGTCAAAATGGGTCAAATCTTGATCTAAGCCAAATTGATTGGAACCAATGGGTCAAACTCATTCTAAATCACTTGTTGAACTTGACCAAAGCTTCAATTGGCCAACTAGACCCAACCTAGCCCAATTGACCATGAACCCAAGTTGACCTAAAAGGCCAAATCAACTTGAAATTAAACCAAATCAAAATTGATTGAAACCAAAGCTTGCAATACATTTCAAATGATTAACCAAGCCTAAACCAACCCATGAACTAACCTAATTGAGTCAAATGGGTCAAATTGGTCAACTTGACCCACTTGACCTAAGTGAACTCAAATGAACCAAAACTAAATCTAAACCAAATTGAACCAAACCAATGATACCCATTAGCTCCAAATGATCATTTGAACTTGACCTAACTCATGGTTTGACCCAATTTGACCAATTGGTCAACCTAACCCAAATTGACCCAACTTCACCTAGATGGGTCAAATTGAACCAATGCAAACCAAATGAACTCCAAATCAATTGAAATTTGGCTAAACCCACTTTTGAATTATTTCAAATATGGCCAAATCAAAATCAAGGCCAAATGATCATTTTACCTCTAGGTCAAACGGTAACCTATGACCAAATTCACTTGGAATTTGTCCAATTCTTTCTCATGGCAACTTAGCATCTTCCTAGTAGTCCATTTGGACACAAGTGAGGCCAATGGAAACTGGATAAAAAATTCGCATTCACTTGGATCTACCAGCACAGCACTCTCCTCCACTCTACCTAAAATGAACCACATATACTAATCTAAGTAATTGAAAGAAAATGGCAAAATGGCTTTCGGGCATCCGATCCAAAGAGGGGGAGGTATACTCCCCCTTATTTCCACTCAAACCATAGACCTTGCATTCGATTGAGCTCTAAGGATCGAAAGAAAGCATCTCCAAACTTCCCTAAGCCATTTCCATGCATCTTGAATTTCTCCTTCTTGATTTTCTTCAAAATCGAAACATGGGGAGGTAATTACAAACTCCAATTCATCCAATTCTCCACCAAACACAAATTCACTTTGCAAGCACCATCAAGGGAGCTAGTCGAGCTCACCTAAAGTGTTTCCCAAGTCTCCAAGCCATGGGAAGGGGGACTTCAATCAAAGCTGAAAGCCATTGAAGGGGAGCTTGGTCAATTGAGTAATCCACTTCAAATTGAAGCTTGAAATCTTCAACAGATCTTTGTCTCCACTAGACAAAGCTACCTCCTCCGTTGGAAGCATTGGTGATAGCCTCCGATGAGGTATTGTTCGAAACTGATCCTCCTTTGAAAAAATTCTTGGTCTTTTGTGAAGGGAATTGTAATCCCATTAGATCCTAGCCATTGGATGTTCTTCTCAACACCTCTTAATGGTGTGGGATAAATCCTAGCCTAATCCAAGCTTAGGTGAGCTCAGATCAAGCCATAGAGGATGGATGGCCTCCGTCTCCCGTAGCTTAGGCAGGGATGAATCATGAGCTTTCCATCCCACATGTTTTGGATGGACGACCATTTAATCACATTAGATTTATGATTTAAACCTTTTATAACCAGAGATTAATCCTGGCCATCCCATCCTTGATCAAATGACCTAGGGGAAAGCCCGTTTCACCACCAGCTAACACGACACGTAATGTGTCAACTTAAATAACCAATCCCATCATGCCACATGAAAGTGCATGTGGAGTCAGCGGCATGAGATTAGTTAATTAATTAGGCTATTTTAATTACCCATTAATCACAAAAACTTCATAAAATCATAATTAAATGTAGAAAAACCCATAAAATATAAATGAGGGCTCATTTTAAAGGTATTTCAGAGGGTAATCCAAGAAAATTATTTTTAATTAATTTTGAATTGTGATTTTTCCTTAATTAAGGTTTAATTAAATATTTAATTACCTTAATTACTCCCTAATTACTTAATTAATTAATTCCAAATTCCTCAGACATGTTTAGGTGGGGACATCTGCCTCCCTCAATTTTCTTGGAATTTATTAATGAGTTAATTAAGGAAATTAATTAATGAACCTCTAATCACCCTCTTAATGTAATTAAGAGTATTTAAGCACATGAATAGTGATTTAATCCCTTAATTGAGATAATTAAACATATTTAAGTAAGGAGGACATTTATGGAATGGGATTGGGATATTTTCCCTATGTTATTCCCTAAACCTCCTTTATTCTTTAATCCAAACATAATTAAGGATTAATCCACTAATCATCTACTTACTTAGTCTAATCAAACTTTCAAAATTAATCTGGAGTTAATCAATCTCTTATTAGGTAGATCCTTAGGTGTTCAAAAGCCTAAGGTAAGTTTGAGAAAATCATATCCAACTCACATGTGTGGAAAAGTTATGAAAGTACTTAATGAAAACCCTTTAGCTTAATTAATCAATAATTATGAGCTAATTACATTAGGCTCCTTTATTTCTTAGGTGCATTGCTAATTTAAATTCCATGTGATTGCATATCATATGTTGGCTCATAATTTCTTATTTAATTATGTTAAAGTGGTATAGGTAAGGGGTAATTAATGGATTTAATTTATACCTTAAGCTAAACAAAACATAAAATCAACTTAATTGTTCAAAAATTAAACTAAATTAATTCACACATGGGGAAAATGGGTTAGGACTAGAAAACTCTTTCTTACAAATATTTTTTTAAATCAAATCCAAAAAAATAAAATTCTCTTTAAAGAATTTTGATTCACTTTGAATAATCTTATCTTATAAGATTGTCTTTAAGAATTAATTAGGGTGAATGAAGTCATATGCTTACATCACTTTATTCCTTTCCAAGCATGCTAAATGTTGTTTGCCATATGATACCATGCATTTATCTCTTTTGAAAAATCAATTAAATGAAATATTTCCTTTTATGTCAAATTGCATGTTTTGGCTAAAGTTAAGAATATGAGTGGTTATTATCACTATTAAACCAAAAAGTATTTTCAAAACCTATAAATCAAAGATTATAAATGAAGTGATGCTACTTATAACTACTTATAAGCTTGCATGTGATTATAGCATAAAATGTGTATTATGTGATTTTCTTCTCTCCTTTTTACATAGATTTGAATAGGATTTACAAAGTGTATAGTTCATTTAAAAAGAACATAACACTTGCTTAAATCTATTCCTATCCACTTTTATGTTATGACTTAGGAAGGATCTTTACATTTACACATGTAAATTGCATAATCAAATCAAAAAAATGTTTTGCATGATTCTTCATCCATTTGTTTCCTTTTGTACATACACATGTATTTAAGAAAAGTGGTATACTAGTATGGACATCTCACGGTTGTGAGGGTTTAAGTAGCCCCAAGTAGGTCTTATACCTTACACCCCTGATGTAGAAAATAATGGTGCCGTACTCACTTATGTATTTTATACATGTGGATGTGCATTTGATTAATGGATAAAAGAGTCCCTCTTTCTACTTAATAAAAAAACATGCATTCATGGAATATCCAAATTTTCCTAAACAACACCTCTTTGCATTCATCATTAAGGTGTGCTAAGATTTGCATTGCATGTGTAGTTATGCTTAGGATCATTCATATGCATGATATACATGTTGGAAAGAAATAAATGGTTGTGTGTTATGTGATAGTAATTCACCTTAATTAATCCTAAGATGCCTTTCTTATTGAATAGATTTATTTAGAGCAAATCTAAACTTAGGGTTAATTAAAATACATAATAAAACATTCACTAAAGAAAATCACTAATGAATCTACCTTAGAAATTACTTAAGGTAGGGATGAAAGAGACATTTTCTTCTCTTTTCTTCTTTACAATATTTAGTAACTAAATGTAGGTTCATTCAAACCAAATCAAATAATCAAATAAAATTGATAAATCAACTTAATCACATAAAATGAAACCATCCTTCTAAATTGAATCTCTCACACTTAGAAAATTCTAATCTTAAAGCTTAGCTAAGACATGTCACATAAGCCTTAAATGGCACACACATTAGGCTAAGTCACCATTTCTAGCTCTATGTTAGGGTGGTGCATGGTTTGATGCCTAATTTTATTTTGTGATGTAATGTTCTTAGACTGGATGTTAGGGTATATGTGCGTAGACTGGATGGTAGGCGATCTTAGCTTAATCATGTCTTATAGGAGATTATGCTTAAGGGTAATAATAAAATATAAATATTTTTGTTGTATATGTTTCTTATACCCCTAAGCATAATTCAAATTAGGACATGTGGACTTAGTTACCCATGTGTGGGTGCTAAGTCAAAATTATTCATATACATGCTTGGGTTGTGTGGTATGTTTAGCTAATCTTTATTTTGTAAGTTTAGTTTGATTTAATTTTTTACATTTTGATGTAAATTTTGTAATTAAGATTTGGAATGAATGTTATGGGGATTAGGATGAACATTGGTCATAAGACCAAGTCTTATGCTCCATGTGAAGCCTTGGAGCAAACCACATCCCAACCAACTAAAAGATGGAAATAAATGAAGCAAGGAAGAAATGAAGAAATGAAGATATGAAGAAAAAGAATGAAGAATGAAGAATGAAGACCCCCATAATATGAATTCATTTTAATTGTAATTATTCATTTGTGAAAGGGGTAAATCTATTTTTGGGTTTATGCGTGAGCCACACATCTCTTATTCTTTTATGCTTTATTTAATTGTTTGATGTTTGTTTAGCTTGTGCATTAGAATGGCATGGTTTCCCTAGCTTCTTCATTGATTAATGAATGGCTTGGATGTGATTAGGCTCTTTGGAAAAAATAAATTTTCTATCCAATTAATCAACTCAAAATTAAATTAAATAACTCATAACCTCACCTAAAGCTTAGGACATAAGTCAAGATAATAAAATATTTAGCAACCCCGTAGCTGGATGTTGTATGTCCCACATCATGCATAAAAATCATCTTGCTTCACTCTTGCTAATGGAGGGCTTCCACCTTTGCTAGAGAAAATGGCTTGATCTTTGAGAGCCATGGTGGAAACACACCTCCTTCTTTTTGATTTTGGCCCATAACCAATTTCTCATGTATTAGGCATATGAATCCCATAACCTGTGTCAAATAAATTTATCCAAAAATTAAAATAAAACTTAATCAAAATTTACATTAGATTTAGGTCATTATCCATGCCCTACATGACCTATTCTCTTAGGGAGTGTGTTTAAGGACTTAGTCTCCTTTCTACTTTCTAAATAAAACTATCTTGCAAAGCATAACATTATATGTATTTAAAATCATAGGAGGAGTTAGTTGGCCACCCTAGGTAAAGTGATTTATCCTTACTTGTGGAGATAAATAATATACCCATTTTTTCCTTAGATTTAAGTTGTGCCTTAGCCCTCAAAGCTCCATAGATTTAGGATTTGAGGTCGTTGTTTCCCTTTATGGGCTACAAGCATAAATCCTCACCTCTTAGGCATTTCCATGATCTTGTATTATGGAATTGTAAGCCCAAGATTTCTAATAAAAATTTAACTCAAATATATAAATCACCTCAATTTCAAAAATGTAAGGCCTAATCATAGGATAGTTCAGGACGCTCACTAGGCTTTCTAGTATCATGAGCATCCCCTACTCATCTCCCTTTAGTGTTGATAATAACTCCCTCTTTTTGATCAATCCCACTTGATTTTCTAAAAATAACTAAATGATTGATAGTCCTATCTTTGAAATCTTTGGAGATAATGATCATTTACCATAATGGAGAGTATTCCTAAGGAATCTCATTCCTTAGGATGTAATTAACTATGGGGTTTTGCCTATATAGGAACTTAATGAACCTAGTTTAAAATAAACCCTACTTTACTTTACCATGTAAAGCAAGGGAAAAATCTCTAGTTCTTTGAAGACCCATTATACTTAGGAGTCCTTATTAGATGATTAGGTTCATTGTAGGATGATGGCTTCTGTCTCTCGAGATAGTACATCATTCCTCGATGTCACCAATCACCCTTATAAGTACATTTGCAGATCTACATGGTGTCCCAACACACAAACATTATTTTATTTTCAAATTCCCAAAAGTTTGAGAAATAAACACCACAGGATGTTTGGGTTCAATTGGTTTGATTTGGTTTTGAGTAGATTTGAATTTGACTCATATGGGCTCATATGGGTCAAATGGGCTAAGTTGACTAATTTGGTCAAATTGACTAAATTGGCTTGGGTTAGGTATTGGTTTAGGTTCAATTGATCATTTGAAAATGTTTGTAGGTTTTTTATTTCAATCAATTTAGATTTAGCAATGATTTAGACCTATTTAAACCTTTAAGTCAATTTGGGCTAAATGGGTCAATTTGGTTGACTTGGTACAATTGATGGTCAAGTCATGTTCAAGGATCAATTTGAAGTTGGTTAGAATCATTGGTTTCAATTGATTGGGTTTAGAATGAAGTTTGGTTCAATTTGGCTTATATAGGCTAATTGGGCGACTAGATCAAATGACCAAATTAACTTGGCTTGACCCAAATGATTGTAATTGATCAATCAAGGATGATTAATAATCAATATATGAGATTTTGGATGGTTTGGTTCAATCCAATTTGGGTTGGATTTGAGTTTGATTCCAATGGGTCCTTTAGTCACTTTGGGTCAAGTGAGCCTAATGGGTCAATTGAGTTTGTTTTGGGTTGAATTGAGTTTGACTGAGTTTGATAATTTATTTAGGATTGATTGATGGCTTTGATTGCAATTGATTTGGGTTTAATTTTATTTTGGCTCATTTGGACATTTTGAGTTTAAATGGGTTAGCTTGGGTTAATTGAATTGATTTTGGTCAATGGCTTGGTTGTAGATTTTGGAATGAGGGTTTGAATGGTTGGAGTGCTTTTATTAAAATTAATTGGATTTGGGTTTGATTGAAAGAATTTTTGTTAAGTCCATAGGGGTTGGCTTAAGGGATTAAGATGGATTTCGGTTATGGGTTTCAATCATTTGGCTTGGAGCTTGGATATGAATTGGGACTCAATTGGGATTAGTAAAGTCGATTTGAGGTTTGGTTTTAGCTAAGGAGGTAGGCATAGGCTTGGTTTAGGCCATAGGATGGGTACACTTCCTAGGGTCCTAAGACATAGTCTAAACCTATGGCAAGTCCTCCTAAGCCCTTTAAGTTTGGATTAAGTGTTCACCTAACCACTAAAAGTGATCCATGATTAAGTAAGTCTTAGTGTTTAGAAGACTCCTAGGTCTAAAATGGGAAGGTTGAATCCTCACTCTAAAAGTGAGATCAACATTAACCCAATTAAGGCTTTATTTGATTTAAATTTCTTTAAATTCATGTTTAAACATGTTCATTTTGTCATTTAGGTCCTTTGGAATAATATCATTTTATCAAATTTTGGTGGTTTGACCTTTGACTTAATGGGACCCACATAAGTCAATTATATGTCCAATGGTTGACCTTCATTTGACTTTCATTTAGATTTAATTTTAAATCCATTCATGTTCATGTAATGACTTTATGCTTTTAATTGATTTAATTTGAATTTATTGATTTATTAAAATTTCTTTGAGTTTAAGTGATTTGGAACTTAAATAGGATAATTAGGTTAATCACCCAAATTATCTTAGTTTAAGCTCAGTTGGATTTAAGATTCAATTCAAATGTGTTATGTAGTTACTTGCTTAGATTTATGTTTAGTTTGAGTCTACCTAATTTCATTAGGTTAGATCAAACCCTGAAATAATTCACTAGGCCACCTAGTATAGTGTCCTAAGTGTCTAATCAGGAGGTTCTAATCTAGAATTAGATGTCCTAATTACCAAGTTTTAGAAATCATGTTAACCTCATCCCAAAATGATGTCAACAAGATTGGGAGTAAGAGAGTAGTCATATTGTTTCCTTGTGTAGTCACCAGATGATGATGAGTTGGATTATGATTTATTGTTGGGTCAATATTCTTTAAGTCAATTGGCTTGATGGGTTAGATCTATCTTACCTTGTCAGGTGTCTCTTTTAGTGAGTATATTTATTCATCAAATACCCTTTATGAGAGTACACTTATCTTAATGTATAGGCTCACTTAGCCTTACCCACTACTTTGGATATACATTTAGTTCACTAACTTTTCTACTTCCATATAGAGGCACCTCATAAAGATGGTAGAAGAATAATTAGCTATAAACAATTATTGATTTAAGAAAATTCACACAATTATGTTGAGTGTATGAGAAGAGGAGGCAATGGAGAGGATGCAGGGTCATAGCCTAAACATCGCTCTCTACCTTCGCTTTAGTAGGGTTTTAGCTATCATTGGTAAGTTATTTTTCCCTTATACTCATTAGTCCTTTTATACTTTTGTCTATTCATTCTTCTAACTTTTTTCTCTTATCCTTTGCTCATAAGAGAGGTGACTTCGGTTTCCCCCGAGCTTAGTTTCAAAGTGCTCCAAATCCATGAGGAAGGAGAGCATGAGATCAGCAAGCAAGTGGTCGTTGGTGATAAATCGACCTCTCTCGAGGTCGATGTGGAGGAAGAGGAGGGGGAGTCGAATTTAGTTTTCATTGAGGTTGCTGATGAGGCAGAGCTAAGTGCAGCTTCTACGAGGAAGTAGAGTAGAAGGATGGCTTGGAGGATAATCTTACTCCAATCTTACACGAGTCCACCATGAATCCTATGAGCTTGGATTTTCCATCTTCTAATGAAATTTTGATTGATCATCCTGAGTGACCTTCTAATGCTAGCCTGCCACATGCCGTCATGACTTCTCGGTGATAGTGTGGTAGTTGACTTAGGAGGTATGCCACAAGTTTCTTTGGAAGATGAAGGAGGCTTTTTCCAGTAGGTCATAACTAGTGAGAACAAGGATGAATCTAACAACTCTTGAAGCCAAGAATAAGGACCTTTAGGCTAAGACAACTCATCAAGAAGAGGAGAAGGAGAGGGTCAGCTTGGAGCTTAGTCTCCTTGCAAAGGTCAAGAAAGGATTTGATGTGGAACTCCCATCATACTAAGAGTTTTAGAAGAGAGAATCCAAGTTCATTGATTTCTCGATTCTAAGTACAAGAGATATTATAACAAAAGTTCAAGGATGGAGCTAACTTGTTATTACCAAGTTGGTGAATCATGGTCACCTTGATGCCAAGTTCTTTGAATTTTTGAATGTACTCACACTTTCAAACTCAGATGATGATGATGAGAGTAGTTTGAGCTGATACAATCTTTCCTCCTTCATCTCTCTATAATAATTTTTTTGGTAAGTTGGATGCATGTATCTTACTTGTTTCACTATAAAAATAAGTTTCATGAAATAAAAATTACAAGAACATTTATATTCATTTATACTTATCTGAATAGCAATTGAATTTTTTTTCTGAGTATTTTTGAATGAATTTTATATTTTTGAGTTGATGCTCACTGGTCGATGAGTGCCTTGCTCTATTTATAACTTAGAATATCTAGATCACTGATTAATAGAAACATCTCTAAGTAGTCTCTTTGGCTTAGTGAGCTCATGTATACTTTTTAGATTAATACTCATTTTTGATACAAGAACAACTTTGATTATGATGCTAACTATTTAAGAGAATCTTTCCTTGATAATCAAATCTAATATATGTATATTTGCTAGGGTGATGCTCTCTTGTTAAATGAATTGTCTCATGACTTGGAATATTTTAAGCCATTAACTAATAGAAATCACTTCCCTTAATGATCACTTTAAAATCATGAGTTTATATATTCTCATCAGCTTGATACTCATTTATTGATTACTCTGCTTGACTTAAGATACATTATGTTGACTCATTTAGCATTAGTCACCCTTTTAAGTGTTTTCCTTGACTTGCCAATTAAGAGAATTGATCTTTTTTATCACCAACCTCATTGGGTGTCGACCATACATGATAGTTGCCAATCATATAGACTATTGGTCATTTTTAGTTTCTAATGCGACCTCATGGGATGGCAATCTTACACTGTAGTTGCCAACTGGATGGAGTGTTGGTCTTTTTTAGGTTAATTATCGACTTTACAGGGTGTTGGTCTTGCAATATAGTCGCCAACCACATGGTGTGCTAGTATTTTTTGAGTTTAATTATCAACCTCATAGGATGTCAATCTTACAATAAGTTTCAAGGACAAATTGTCGACTAGTCTTCTTCAGCCAAGAATGGCATGCAAAGTATTCGGGTCTTTACTCGATTTTCACCGGTCACCGGGTGGGACTTTTTCTTGGGCCAAAAATGGTGCATCGAGTATCATGAGTCATCACATAGCTTCCTGAGTATTCTTGTATTAAGGTTTTACTTTGCTTAACATTAGTTTTCATCAAGAAAATAGTGGCGCACCAGGTACTTCGAGGTTTCATTGCTCATTGAGTGAGACCTTTTCTTAGGCTAAAATAGACACACTCTAAGTCATCACGTAGCTCCCTAGATATAAGTTTTATTTTTTAGCATTTGAGTAGGATCCATTTGGAAACTATCATTATCTACCAGTTAACACATTAAGGAGCAAAATATATAAAACTTCATTATTGAAAATAAAAGATACATGACACTTTAAATTAATAAAATGAGTACAAATGATAGGAATTTTTACTTAAGATTAAATCTTCTTCAGATCTTTAGCATGTCCTCAATATGTATTTGCTAGAATGAGATTATAGTTGGTTTGCATCAAGACCAACTTGCTTTTGATTGTGATAGGTTCATCCCAATTATGGACTAGTTTACATAGAACATTTTATCAAGTCTTCAACATGAGATCGCCACACTTGAAATGGTTCTCTAACACATAGTAGTTGTAAAACATGGCCATCCACCTTTTATTTTCTCTTTCCATAGTGATGTCTCAATAATGAGTTCTTTAAGCATATCAAGTGTGTCTTCCATAGCAGTTCACTTGAACCAACTCGCCATCTCCATCTCCCATTCTTTCAATTTTTAGAACTCTTTGACTTTGGACTTTGTACTAGATTAGTAGGACAGCTTCTATGCGATGTGACAATATAAAGGGTGAGTGTCTAGAGACATTAGTGGGCATTATTCTAAGCACCCAGAGTAGTACAAGTGGTGTGTCTACCCACTTAGCCTTTGCACCTTTAATCTCTTTTTAAGCAAGTTTAGTACCTTCTTATTAATGGCTTCCACCTATCCATTTCCCTATGGGTGATTCATTGATGCAAATTTTAGCATAATTTTGAGAATCATAGATTTCCTTTAGGCCTCTCTTAGTGAATTGAGGCTCATTGGCAATGATGATTGTTGGTGGCAACCTATACTTATAAATAATATTAGTCTAAATAAAGTTTCATTTTATCTAAGAGGTGATTTTACAAGTGGCTTTACCTTGATCTGCTTGCTAAATTAGTTGATCATGATTAGAATTAACTTTTTGTTTGTCCATTAGTGATTGGCAATGGACCTATCAAATCCATTACCCAAATAGTGAATGGCCAAGGACTAGTGATGGGTTTCAAAGGTTGTGATGGCTACTACTAGTGTGTGAATTTTTGGTATTGTATAAATTCTCTCATGAATTCTTCAGCACCCTTACTCAATTCTGGGTCAAAAGTACGCTTGCTTCAAAATCTTGTTAGCGAGTGTCCTTCCTCCTGAGTGACAACCTCACTCGCTAGAGTGGATTTCCTCAAGGACTTTCTTTTACTTTGCTCTTATTTTACATATCTAAGGTTGAGAAAAGTTGTCAATTAGCTCACCTCTTATCAACATGTATTGGGATGCTCTAATTTTGAACCTCCTCAATTCCATCATGATCACTAATTTCTTAATATGTAAATAGTTTTTAATGGAGCCAACCTAGCTTGGTGAGTATTCATGATCTATTTGCATTAGCTCTTCTTCTTAGGTATTTTGTTGGGTGAGTTAGATGATTGTGTGCTCCCTAAGTTTGCTAGCTTTAAATAACAGGTAAGTAAGTTGGTATTCTTCTCTAGGAATTTTCTTAATCTTGAAATATTTTAGTTTCCCATTCTCTACTTTCACTTTAAGAAAATATTTATTAGAGACTCATCTCTAACATCGAATTCTCAATTCACTTATCTTACCATGAGTTGCGAGTCTGAATAGGCTACCACAAATGTAGCTCCATGTTTTGCAAATCTCAAGCTAGCGAGTAAAGATTTATATTCAGCTTGATTATTTGTCACCTTAAAGACAAATTTAACTGATTGTGTTATGCTGATCTTTATTGGGCTATTCAGTACTATACTTACTCCCATAGTTTGTTTTCCTGAAGGGCCATCAATGTATAGTCACCACAAGGGCTCAAGGTTAACAAGAATATTTTATGAACTGCTAAAATCAACATGGAAATCCACAAGTGCTTATTCTTTAATCGTGATTCAAGGTGAGTATCATATATCAAACTCGCTCACTTCTACATACATTTTGAGCAATCTTCTCCGGTGATTAGGCTTAGCAAGCATAAATTTAAGTGTGTTATTAATGATGACTCATATAGAGTGTGCTTGGAAATACGGTTAAATTTCCTATCCCAGTGATTAATGTGAGCGCAAGTTTCTCCATGAGTGGGTGGTTCAACTCGACACCTTGTAGAGATTTGCTGACATAATAGATGGGCCATTGTTTCCCACTTTATTCTCTAATTAATACAAACTTAATTGAGACTTCTCCCACCCCTAGGGATAGTAATAAGACTTCTTCCTCTTTTAGGATCTACAATAAATAAAATACAAGTATAATCTTCTAATCATTAAAAGCTTTTTCACATTTTAGGGTCCACTCAATCTTTTTTGCCCCCCTAAGAACCTTCAAAAATGGTGAGCATCATTTCACTACTTTTGACATGAACTTATTTAGTCTTGCTACTTGCTAAGTAGGTTGCTACACCTCTTTTACATTCTTGAGAGAGGACGTGTTGACTATCTCCTTTACTTTATTTGGGTTTGCTTTTATTTTTTTATGGGTAGTGAGAAACTCAAAAATGTTTCCTACACCAACACAAAAACACATTTCAGAGGGTTAATGCATATGTTATACTTTTTAAGTATGGCAAATATCACCTCGAGATCTCGAATATATTGCATTGTTGACTAGCTTTTGATGAACATGTCATCAACATAAGCTTCCATATTTCTCCCTTTCTACTGTTTGAATACTCAATCCACAAATCTTTGGTAGGTCTCCCTTGCATTCTTGAGCTCGAAGAGCATGACTCTATAGCAACATAATCCTTTAGCAGAAATGAAATTCATTTTCTCAGAGTCTACAAGGTGCATTTAAATTTGATAATATCCCAAACATGTATTTAAGAAACTCATCACTAAGAATCCAATGATAATACCATGAGCTCATCTATTCGTGGGAGAGGATACCCATAACATGTCGATTTTAGTTTTTTAAAGTCAACACACATTCTCCATTTGCCACCTAAATTTTATACCATCATACATTAGATACCCATTGAATATATTGAACTTCTCTAATGAAATTAGCTTTAAGAAGTGTAGAGAACTCCTTCATGATAGGCTCATTGAGTATGTCTATTATTTTTCTCAATTTTTGTCTGATGGGTTGCATGGTATCTCCGTTACTATCCAGGTGAATACATCTACATTGTTCATCAAAGTTTGAATGAGGGCTTCCTTATGCTCAAGATAAAAAGCCAAGAAGACCCTTAATGCTTGTCCATTACTTTATGTGATCGAGATTTCTTCTATCTCCTCAAGGACATTGATTTCTATTCGTGCTATATCTAGCTCTAGCACTTTGGTGCATTTGAGATAACTTTTTGGCTGCTTTACTTTTCAGAAAACAGACACACCTACATTTGGCTACCAACCATTTCACTTTTTTTAAAATTTTTGTGGTAAAAAGTTGGTTTTAGGAACTAGAGCTGTTAGAGTATAGTGGTTGTTAGAAATCTATGATTTAAATATTTTAAAAATAAAAATTTTTCTAACTCCACAATATCTTTTCAAAAAGCTGCTTTCCCTACAAAAAGCTATAGCTACCCAAAACAAACCCTTCATCTTCTACTCAACCCACCAATGGCTTTCATGTAGCACATACGGGATTGGATGAAGTTCCCTCTGATGGTGGTATTTTCTCCTATGGTAGAGAATTTGATGGCTACATGATACATTGATACCATTGCACTTAATGTGTTGAGTAGAGGTCATCCAAAGATGGCACTATAAGTACTAGGAGCCTCTACTATGATGAAGTTGGCCATTATCATGAACTACTTCTTCTCTTCTTCCAAGTGATGGGAGTAATCATCTCCTTACTCTCTCTACACTCTCTTGAGAAATCATACAGTGGTTCTCCATTGGGTGGATATGAGTTTAGAGTTCCCTAGCCCAATTTATCAAAGGTTGATTTAAAAATAATATTCACTGAATTACCCATGTCAATCAAAATGCTCTCTACCTAATAGTTGGTGACTAGGGTTGCCACCACAACTGCATCAATATAAAGATTCTTAGTAAGCAAAGTCTATCCTTTTATAAAAAACTCAATTGCATGATGGTAGTAGAGGATGCTCATGTCATGAGTGCTGAGTTCACTTCTCGAGATCATAACCTTTTTATACTCGCCTTCTTAGAGGACTTGCCATCACCCTCAAAGATAGTGGCTTTGACTCCAACAATGTGAATAATATGTGTGGGTATAGGCTCATTTCCATCTTCAATGACTTGTTTATCTTTCTTCTTCATGAACTCCTTGATCTTGATGAACTCATCCACTAAACTCTTTAATTTGCAACATAATTCAATGTCATAGCCATGATCATGATGATAAGCATAATACATTGATTGATTATGTAATTCATCAACCTTCATGCAATGGTGGTCACTTAATAATCTTTATTATGGATCGCCTCTACATGCTCTGCCATGGACACTCTCAGAGGAGTCATTAGAGCAGGTCATGCATAGTCGACATCAAAATAGTGAATGGCCAAGTTTCTGGAGCGTCACCCCGGTACTTCTAGTTTCCCTCTTTTACTTGTTCTCCATCTTTAATATCTTCCTTGGGTAGTCACTCTAAAGGACTTTAGTGAGTCTTTTATTATAGTCAGTGATAGTGGTTGGACCACTTTATTATACTCTTTAGTATTAACATAATTGTTTGCCAGCTCTAATAGTTCAGTGAATGCCATAGGTTGTTAGAGCCATAATGCATACCTAAATGGCCCCTCCATTAAATACTAAGCAAGTGTTACTTGAGAGATAGTACGATGTAGATCTTTGACTTCCAGCATCTCTTATTGGAAATGAGTGATGAACTTCTTTAGGGACTCGTCAAGCTCCTACCTCATCTATACGAGAGCTTGAGAACTCTTCAGCTACTTCTGAACACTTCCATATTGCATGGGGAACATCATCTTGAAGTTTTGAATGATGTAATGACTTCTAAAGGAAGGTATGAGAACCACCTAAGGGTTGACTCTTTGAAAATTATGAAGAAGAGTTAGCACTTCATTGCATCATCTAAGTCCAAAAGTGATGTGGTCGACACAAAGTAGGCTATATGGTTAGTGGGATTTATCCAACCTCTGTAAGATTCAAGATGTGGAATCTTGAACTTATAAGGTAAGCGAGTTTTAATAATCTTCATAAAGAAACCATTAGTTTGCTATGGTTGTCTCTTTGACACATCCTATTATTCATTAGTGTCATAGGATTCATCCTCATTATCAAAGAATTTGGGTGGATGGAACTAGGGACCCTAGATTGGTGTCTTCTTTCTCATCGAGCTCAGTGAGACTATATCTGACTAGTATTAAAATCATGTCTTAGACTAATGCAATAAGATTTACATATTTTAATTAATTTTTGACTTATAAATTTAAACTCAAGCTTTGGGAGGCATTTATGCCTACATGCATGATTAAATGGAGTTGTGGGCAAAATTAGAAAGAAAAACATGTTCTCCATTACAAAGGAACTACTCTTACAAGTCAAGCCATGTTTGTTTGCAAGGAATGAAATGATATGTATGCATAATCTTATAAAATACAACAAAGAACTAAGGGTTGTTAAACCTTATCTTGATTAAATGTCTAGGCTTTAAAATATGAGGTTATTAGTTGGTTAATTTCAATTGAAATTGATTAACGCGAGTAAAAAAATTTTAAGTCCTTAAAGAGCTAATCATATCCAAGGCATACAACAAACATTCAAACATAAGAAACTTAGGAAAAGTATTCAATTCTATTAAACAAATAATGTAAACATAGTAATTTTGATTAAAAGAATAATGAAAGGCTGGTGCGGTCAGATATCACCGCACACCCTGAAAAAAAAAAGATTGGTAGAGGACCTATACCCTTATACAACTTGAATTACAATTAAATTACAATAAATGAAATAAGCTTATGGGAGTCTTTTATCTTTATTTTATCCTTTATTCTACATGGATGTTGGGTCTTTCAAGCATCATAAGGCCTCCCAAGTCAAATCCTTTTAACCACTGCTCTTCCTAACACCCCATAGGCTCTAATCCTATTACAAAATTACATTTTTTTTTATAAATTGAAGTCTAACTACAACTATAAAATAGAGGTTAGTTTAACACTCAATCATACCAAGCAATTATATTCCATACATTGGGGCTTAGCACCCTTTTTTGGGTCACCAAGCCCTCTTATCCTAATGGACTAAGGTTAGGGACTTAAGCAGCATCTACAAGTAAAAGAATTTATTTTTTTATTATTACAATGATCCCTTAAGCATAAGACCCTATAAAAGATAGTGTTAGTCTAATATCATCATAATATCCAGACTATGCACATACACCCTAACATCTAGTTTAAAATATTAATCCATAATAAAGCATCATCCTAACTTAACTCTAGTATCAATGAATTAGCATTCTAAAGTGTGTGCAAGAGATTATATGATGTGACAAAACTAGACCTTAATATTTGAAATATTATGTAAGAATGGGTGTTTAATTTTACCATTAAAAGGTGATTACAATTTAAGTGATTAATAATTTTTAAGTAAATTTTAGAATTCAACTTAATTTTTTTTTATTATGCATAGATATGGAGTTTTAAAGAGTAAGAAGAGGAGTGAAATCCACTTCAAACCATAACCTTAGGTTGAACCTAATGGTGGATTTATGTCTTTTAATCATTTTAATGTAGCGTTAAGAGTTTTTTTTATTAAGTTTTATGTTTAGATTCAACTAAAATGCTATTATAATAATACATTAACCACCTTAAGATTAATGGATTTAAATCATGGTTAATTTGGTGGTGCCTTCTTGGCATTGCTTCATCATTCTCAATATTCATTTAAAATATTAACTTAATTTTCCTTAAGGGAATAATTTGATTGAATATATATATATATATATATATATATATATATATATATATATATATATATATATATATATATATATATATATATATATATATATATATATATATATATATATATATATATATATATATATAATATTTAGAAATTCTACAGATTGATGCATAAATGAATTGGTAAGTTTTATTGTTTTATTTTCAGTTTAAGATTTAAAGACATATGTATATGTAATGTATGCATGAATTTTGTATGAAAGATGATTTATGAATTCTTTATACATAAGTGCACACATAAGTTAGTTGAATTTATATAAATATGTATCATTGTTAACTAGGGAAGTGAGATAATCTATGACCCCCTTGGGACTACTTAAAGCCTCATTCTCCTAGGATGTCCAAACTATATATATATATATATATATATATATATATATATATATATATATATATATATATATATATATATATATATATATATATATATATATATATATATATATATATATATATATATATATATATATATGTGTGTGTGTGTATAGATGGATAAATAAAAAAAATTTAAGATACTTAAAGATTTGAAAATAACTTAACCTTACTATTCATTTCACTACAAAATTTAAGGTACATGTCATTATTAAACCAAGGAGTCTGGTATGAGACCTCCTTTGGACCAATAAGAATGTGTCCTCGAGTTATCCAAACTATGTACCTTTTAAGCATGTAGATCATACATATGAATGTCTAATTTTGTTTTAACTATCTTAACTAATTTAGATTTACACTAAGTAAATACTTAAACTTATTAGATAAGATAGTTTAGGATTTGCTAGTGATAATAACCACATTATTGATCTAAGGCATGCAATTAATGAAATCTTTTATTTTTGCAACATGTATGCGTGGAACATACATTTATACAATGATTAAAATAGAGCGTGCAAATATTACCAAATAACCTATGTAAAATCATTAATTCCTAAGGCTATTCATATGAGAATTTAATCACATTTAAGCTTAATTAAATTCATTAGTTATTGATTTTAAAATTTGAGTTAATTAAACCTAATAAGAAACAAAGAGTCTAGGGGGTTATTCATTAACCCACTTATATTCATCAAATGATTTAAAATGATTTAGATGATTTTTATAAATTAATTAAACATAATTAATTATTTTAACTAGCCAATTACACCCTAAACGTAAGTACAAAATTATGAAAACATTTTAGCACATAAATAAACATGAAATAAATATGTCCTAAAAGTTCTAATTGAATTGAGCTTATATTTAAAGACTAATAGAAGAAATGAAAAAACTTAAAATCATCAATTACACTCAAATACCCTAAACTAATTAGGGATTTTGAATTCAATGAAAACTTCTCTATTAGCTAAGCACAAGTGAGATTAATCACATTCTTTAGAGACCTAGGGTATTTGTTAGGAATTTTCTAAATCCTAGGATAATTAATGGTTTAATTAAATAATAAAAGTCCCTTAATGGTGATTTTGGAAAATAATTAAGATCAAATGTCCTAATTTATTTCGTAGGTCATAATTCACATTTTAACATTTAATAAAAAAACAATAATGGTTTTTATAATTTTCTTGATTAATAAGATTTATTAAATGACCAAAATTGGTCATTAGGGCTTAAAAATTTGCAATCCTAAAACAAATGACCAGTAGGGTTGAAATAATTATGAGAGGTAAAAGTCATCCCATAGAATATTTATACTAAATTTCAATCATTTTGCCAAGGACTCTATGTTTAATTTCACTAATTAAGAAATATTCAAACCCTAATTAATCCCTAAACACTCAAAAAAATTTGTTTTCTTTTTATGTGATTCTCTTTTGTCTAAGTTTTTTATAAATGGTTTATTTTCATTTTTTTTTTGGAGATTTTTATAATTAGTTATGAATTAAACAACTTGAGTCAAATAAAGGTAATTTTTTAACCAAATTAAATGAATTACACATGTGGTAGTTGACTCATGCTTTACATGCAACATGATGAAAGTGGGTAATTAAAACCTCCCACATTGCAGCTAAGTTTGCTGGCTGTGGACACAATTTTGTCTTGACTATTCAATCAAAGATCAAATAGCCATGATTTATCTCATGTTTAATAGGTTTAAATTGATCAAATATAATTATGATTAATCACAATTATTCATTATAATCATGTAGAATAGACATGTGATTCGTCTTCAACCTCTGGTGAGAGATGGACACTGTCCATCCCTTATCGCTCAATCTGAGCTCGGTAGGGCTCGAATCAAAGAAAAAATGATTCCAAAATTATTAGGGAATGATTCTAGGGAGATCTTATAGCTTGCTTCAGGTCAAATTCATAATCACTTCATGAAGGACCAATGATCCTCTAGTTTTCTATAGTCTAAGGAGTTTTACTTCGCTAAAGCTAAACATCTATGGTCCAATGACTAAGCTAGCTTTATCTAATAGAGATGAAGCCCTATTGATGAAGTTGTGCTTTGCCTTCTCACCAATGATTCTATGGATCAAACTTAATTATGAATGTCATAGGAGTTGGTCTAAGAGTGGCTTCCTATGTTTGAATTAAGTGAAGCTTGATTGATTTTGACTCAATGGAGCTAGGAAGATGTCAGAAGAAAGTGTTTAAGTGGGGTGATGGTTTGGTGTGATTGGGTATGAGGGATGCTCTTTTTTGAGGAAGGAGTTGGAATCACCATGAGGAACTCTAGGGAAACTTAAAGACTTGCTCTCTCACTCTAGAAGGTGTGTGTCGAGTTTAAAACCATGGGGAAAAAGTATTCTCCTCCCCAATTGAACCACTTAATGGAGGTAGTTTAGGCTATGGCAGCTAGTTAAATAGTGGGAAGGACATTCCCAAGTGGACTAAGGTTATTATATGCTCAAAGATGAAGGAGTTGGTGGACATTCCCAAGTGGCTAGAAGGAGTTGGTGGCTAGTGCTGAAAAGGGCTTATCCTTAAGGCTAAACCAAGGTTCTACTAAGATGAGGCTGACCTCTCCTTAGTTTAAGGCTAGCAAGGAAGCTTTGAGTCAACATGGGTTAGTGGGTCTATGCTCAAAGAACACTAAGAGGGGTTGTTATGGCCAAATGAAGTTGGTGGACCTTCCAAATGGAAATTTTATCTTATGTGGGGAACTTGGTTCACATGTGTTAAACTAAACCAGATCCACCATGGGATGGGCTCTTTGGTTGTTCATGGGTCATGTGAAAATGAGTCAAGCCATGTCTGGATGGGTTTTGACTTAGTTTGGTAAGGTTCGACTCATCTTAATTCAAGAAGGTCAATTTGGGTCAAGTTAGGTCAATTTGACTAATTGATAAAATTAGATCCAAAAGGGAGTTAGATCAAGTTCAAATGATGATTTGGAATTTGTTGATGCCATTGGTTCGATTTAATTTAGGTTGGATTTGGATTTAGCTTATATGGGTTCATTTGGGATAAATGGGTTAAGTTGATTAATTTAGTCAATTTGGACAAATTGGGTGAAATGGTTAAATCAAGTTTGTTTGATCATTTGAAGATGATTGAAGGCTTTGATTCAAATTGATTTGGATGAGATTTGATTTTAGTTCAATTCAACCTTTATGTCAAATTGGGCTAAATGGGTAAATTAGGTTTGTTTGATTAAATTGGTTTCAATTGATGATTGACAAGTGTTCAATACTCAATTTGGAAATGATTATAAGCATTTATTCAATCCAATTTGGTTTAGATCAAGTATTAGATTAATTTAACCTTTTAGGTTTAGTGTCAAATGGCCAAATTGGCTCACTTGGGTTAAGTTGATTGTAATTGGGTGATTGATCATCATTAATGATCATTTAAAAAGTAATTGGAATGATTAGTTTGGTCCAATTCAGGTTGAATCAATTTTTGACTCAATTTGGGCTTTTAAGCCAATTTGGGTTAGATTCGATTAAGTGAGCTAATTAGAAAAATTGTAACTATTAGAACCATTTGAGAGTTAAGGTATGATCAATCACTGTTCTCAAGATAATTGATAGCATTTATTGAGTCCAATTTGGATTAAATTAGATTTTGAGTCAATTTAGGCTTTTAGGTCAAATTAAGTTAAATGGACAAAGTGAGTCAATTGGTCAAATTGGATTGCAGTTAAGCTTCAATCAAGTTTAATTAAGATTTAGGAGTGTTTGGTTAGGTTCAATTTCAAATGAGTTCGACCAATTTTTGGTTTTTCCCCTTTTATGCTCAAATGGGTTATATTGGTCAACTTTACTAATTGGCCAAATTGAGTCTGCTTGGATTAAATTAGGCATGAATTAGAGTCTTGAGTTTCAAATGGTCATTTATTAGAATGCAATCTAATTTTGGTTTGCTCTGGTTCATAGTGACCTATATGGGTCAAGTAGGTTAATTGAGCTTAGTGGGGTCCACTAACTCACTAGCCTAAGGCATTTGGATCTTAGGTCTAAAGAGGTTATTATCAACCTCATCAAAAGTGAGGTTAACATGAGGCTTCAATTTATCTCAAACTTCATATTATAGTTTTGTATGTAGTTCAACCTTGTATTTTAAACTTAGGGATTGAAAATTTAAAAATTATTTTCAAAATTGAAGTTCAAAATAGAATTTAAACTATGCTCGATGTTGGTTAAACCCTCATTATAGGTTTGAACCAAGTTCAAACCGATTTGTACCAAATTAAAATCAACTTTTAACTTCTATTCTGAGGTTAAAGAATAGCTTTAAAATAGATGTTCAAAAATTGGTTCAAACTAGTGGATTAAGCAATGGCCTTGTAATCACTCATAAGGTGTATTTCACACCCATTATCTTATATATACCTATAGTAGATTCATTTTCTTTGATATGAAGCTAGATATTCCAACTTATTAACCTTTGAGAGACATATTACATAGCTCGAGTCATATTATATACCTAGGTTTCTGTAAAGAAAGTTTTGAATAGCTTGAAATCTATAATTTGTCTACAATTGCTAAACATTCCTTCTTTAAACAATTTTTCTATTCCCCTAACATGCAATTTTCTAGGACATTGACTTACCAGCTTGTCCTAAACTTTTTTATAAAATAGGAAACATTGATAACTTTATTATGTTTAAAATTTGGAGTTTTTTGTTGTCTTTATGAGCTATTTAATCAACATTCTGGAGTAGCAATTATTGTGTTCATGGAGAATAGAAGCCCAAAGATCTCTGAAAGTGGTTTGAATCAATTTTAGAATATGAGATTTGTAATTAATATTTTTTTTGAATTATTAGAAAAATGTAGACCACATATATTATAAAATGAACAATAAACTAGTTTGTTAGATAATATGTGATATTGAAATATTAAAAAATGTTGATATTATTCGAGTCTTATGAAATTACATTAAAAATTAAAGAGACATAAACACTTTATAAATGTTTTCTTACGATAGTAAAAGTTTTAGGATTGTTAAGACACAGAAGGATGAATATTTAACAAATTTGCTTAAAAATGGTCGAAAGCCAACATAACTAAGGGTTTTATTTCCTGAAAGGTTATGTATACCCAAAGCAATGAGTAGACCCAAACGAGCCTATACGTTAAGACAAGCATACTCACATAAAGGGTACTCAATGACCTTTGAATAAATATACTCACTAGAAGTAATGTCCAATAAGGGAAGTAGATCTGACCCAATGAGCCAAATGACTTAAAGAATTTTGACCCAATGGAAAAGCATAATTCAACTCGTCGGCATTTGATGACTATGCAGAAGAACAATGTGACTACTCCCTTCCGCACAATCTCAGTCACACACTTGCTAGATAATGGGCTACTCTCCCCTATTAGCTAAGGGAACTATACTCATTTACTGCCATCAACTTAGATGGAAATTTATCTTATATAATCTTTCTATGTATGGTTACCACTTGATATTATAAAAGGTGAACTTCTTTCTTACAAGGGAACCTTTGGCTCTCACTCTAGACACTATATTCTATACTCACATTCTGAGCAAAAAAATTATTATATTTTTTATACTTTCATACTTTCCTATCTTCCTTCTACCAGTCTTTCTACGTAACCCATTATCTTAGGTATTTTAGAAGGATCTTTCTCTACTTATAGACTAATTTTGATTCAACATCCTTTTAGGTGGGGTGAGCATGAAAGAGTATGAGAACTAGAAGCCCAATACAAAGTGAACCAAAACCTTTGACATGAGATCACTCAATAAACTTCGAGTAGAATGCCCAATAATTTGTGACTCAACAAAATTTTTGGGACCTGGAGGGCAGGATCACTCTCCTTATGCAAGCAACCATTGGGAAACACACCACAAAGAGCCCAAGCCAAAGGAGAATAAAGGATGCTTGGGATCAATAACCAAAGGAAGAAAGGAAAGAGCATAGCGAGTAGATCTTATAAGTCCACTCCTTATGATCCTCTACTGTTTCCTAGTGGAAAATATTCAGGATCTCTTGTTGAAAATCCTTGATTGTTGATGTTCTTCTCCACCTCTTCCTTAAGAAAATATTATCTAACACTACACTTACAACACTCTCACTGCACTTGGAGTGTCATTATCCAAATGCTTCATAAAGAACACATACACATACTCATCCTCTTGCTATAAAACTAAAAAAAAATCTCTTTTCATGGAAATGTACACTATATATAGTCTAGATATAGTCATGGTTAGTTGTCCATATGCTCCTGCCATAACTACCTAAAAAATGGATTAAAATCATCAATAAATCATCATGAATCTATTTTTTTAGGTCATAGCATTGTGACACTATTGATGTAGCATTACAACACTAGAAGTGGTGATGCGGTGCCATGCTTACTGCTTACTGCTTCATATTTGTTGTCTACTATAACACTATGGATCTGCTTATGCAGTGCCTTGGCGCTAAGCTTATTATAAAATTGTCCCAAAATGAGTCTAATTTAGCATCACAACCTGCAGATATAGCACCTAGGTGCTAACCTTGCTAGAAAATTGCACAGATGTAAGCCAATTATAGCATTGTGATCGCTTTTTTTTGCAGGTCTTTGTTTCAACGTGGGCCTAATTTTTTTTCATTATTTTTATAATTCCAGTGTTATAACACTAAACTTGTATAAAATAAACACATTTTAATATTAAAATACATGGTAAAGGCATTAAAATTACAAGAAAGTTCTATAATTTTAACACTTATCACCCCATAGGGAACTAAAAAACTTGGCTTAAAATAAACCCTACTTTACTTCATTCATGTAAAATAGAGGAAGATTCTCTAGTATATGTTGACCCATTTGCATAGGAGCCCTTATTAGCTGATTGAGTTTATCATATGGTGATATGTCTATCTTTGAGGTAATATATAATTCCTTAATGCCTCACTTGATCATTCCAATAAAGACCTCCTAAGAACTACGTGGTGTCCCTACAACTCCAAATATAAACACCAAACCATAGTTTTATAGATAATATCTAACTTTATTTCAAAGCATAAGTTTGAATTAGAGTTGGACCATATTTGATATTGCTAACCTTATTTTTAACAAGGATAACACTAATCTCCCTTTTAGCACTTAAGGTTAAATTCTAAACTAAGGATATCCTTGAAGTACATCCTTAAAATAATTCTTTAGTGGCCAAGTGAGCACTAAATCCAAAGCTAAAATAAAGTAAAAACTAACTAATACTAAATTAAATGAAATTTCAAATTCAAACTTAAATTGAAACTAAATTAAAATTAAAATATGAGGGTTAAATCTAAATTAGGCTAGTGGGCCACTCTAGGACCTAACAAAACTCAAATATGCTAGATGAATTCAAAGACCCCTAAACTCAATAAAATCTAATAAAATTAAAGATGAAATTTATTTAAATAAAATCAAAACCTAATTCTCCTAATTAGGTTAATTGGACTACTTAACCTAAATTGACCCATTTGGGTCCTAATGAACCCAAATTTAAATTAAACTTAAATCAAATCAAATTAAATTAAATCAAAATTAAATCAAATTAAATATATTTAGAAGCTTATAGTTATTATTCTAGTTTAAGAAGACTTAATTCAAGACCAACTAAGGTTCAATAATGTCAATTAGGTCATTTGGCCTAAGTTGACCCTAATGAACCCTATTGAGCCAAAACCCAACCAAATTGAACATTCCAACTCAATTAAAATAGTCAATTAAACTTAATTTAACCTTTTCTTGGGTCTAAATTGACCTATTTGGTAAATGGACCTATAAAATTGGACCAACTAGGCCACATTCAACCAAATTCAAAGTAAATCCAAATTAATTGAAACCATGTAATTCCAAATACTCCCAATAAGTCACCAAATATAATTAAAGCTTAACAGAAGTCTAAAATGACTAATTGGATTATTTTATTTGATTTAACCCATTTGGGACAAATTAAATCATACATAGGCTCAAACTAAATCGAACCCAAATCAATTAATAATAAATATTTTGAATGAAAATTTAAATATAATTTAAAAAAATTATAATCTAATTAGGTTACTAGAGATCACTTGACCTAATTTGACTCAAGTGAGTCAGGTTGAGTCAACTTAAGACCATAACATTTTGGACAATACAAAATTATTCTTTGGCACTCTAAATATTATAAAATCTCAATAAAATTTGAGCTAATATCTCAACTTATTTTTCATGGAACTATGTTAAATATAAACAAACAAGTGAAATATTTTTAAAAACATTATCTTTCCGATTTGTCTGATGTAGGCAGCATAAGAGACTTCATGCGCACTTCTCCCCTTCCCTTTACTTGGAATTGACTAATGCTAGCTCAGAACAAGTTTGCTAGCATCAATTCCCCATGATTGATAATCCCATGACCTCCATTAATGGAGGTATGGTTAGCAACGAAAAGCTCAAGCCCTCTTAGGCGTATTAATTAGACACCTTACCCAACACTTAAGAAAGAATTGAACCTTCCTCCACCTAGCTCAGTCAAAAAATATTGAACATTGATTAATCTCCTGCATAGGGCAATAACCTTTAGTGGAAATAGGGAACCAAAAGGCGAACATTGCTAATGAATGATCTCAAGTTGAAAAATTTTTTTTTTTGACATTAGCTCTGACAAGATAATTTTTTAAGCCATAGCTAAGCCATAGGTGTTAATTTATTTTGAAGTGAATCACATAAATCACACAAATCTAAAATCTAACCATAGAAGCTTATTGATCTTTGGATTTTAAATGATTTTATTGTAAAAATTATGAAATTCTAGTGTGAATTGCTAGAATTTTGGAGTTAGAGGCAATCAAGCTCTTCCTCTTACTATAATTCAGGGAAATGACTCTCGATATCTATTCTATTTTATTAGAATAGACAACTATGATTAAACCATGTTAAATCCAATTTAAATCCCATTAAGGTTATTATATTAATCTCGATCTTTCCATTTTGATTGGATGGTGAGATTACTCATGTACTATCCATAGCCATCCATGTGGATGTTGTGTGGTCTAATCATGTGGTGGAATGTATAAAAGTGCATCTCCTTAGTTGCTGACATAGATAAGTAAAACAATTAAGGGATTTGTGGTTTAAAAGTTACTAAAAATGACCCAAAAATTCAAAAAATTATAAAAAATAAATACTTATTTAGAAATTACAAATAATCTTTTAATAGATTTATCATTTAAAGAGGAATCCAATGAAACTAAAAGCTCCAATTTTAACTCGTTATTTTAGGAGTAATTTAAGTTTTATTGGAAATGATATATTTTTAATTACTCTTAAAATATAAATTTGATTGTGCTAAAAATTTTATGGGAGAAACTTAATGTTAATACCTACTCCCACAAAACTTTCAAGCCATTGAGTAAAATTTTGAAATATCTTAAAGATTTGAGAAAATAATTAATATTAAATTAAAAAATTTCAAAAATTATAAAGATGATTTAAAACATGTTTGTTAGCACTTGGGAACCCAAAAGTTTTAGTTTGGCTTCTTGAATTTGATAAAAATCTAAATATCACTAAATTAGGGTTAATTAAATTTCAATGAAGTAGCTTAGATACACTTAAATTTTAAAAATCCATTGAAACTTAATAACTAACTTAAAATTATAAGTAACTACTCTCTGAAAATATCATATAGAGAGAAGTCTCATAAATCTAAAATCATAAGATTTTGTTGAATATTTTAATAGTAATTTAACATTTCTTGAAAATTAAATCTTCAAAGTTATTCTTGAATACACAACTAATTAACTTGAATTTTTTAGAAGTCTATATTTAAAGTTATTAATAATCATCTTAGAGAAATTTAATCAAATAATTAGTTTTAAATTATAAAAATTGTGAAAACTATCACTAATTGATATAATGCACTTTAATTATCAATATGAAACTTAAGAAAATTAATTAGACTCCCAAAGGAGAACTAAATTTAAATCACTTAATTAGCAAATTAATGGCTAATTAAAACTTAATAATTAGTTGACTTATTTAAATAATAACTTAAAAAATTTATAGAAATTTGATCACTAAGACAAATAAAAGCAAATGGGTTTACAATAAATTTAGAATTTAGAGAAAAATCTAATAAACCTAAAAGCCTTAATTTTAACTTAATATTAATAGAATAATTTAACTTTAAATAAAAATAAATATTTTTAATTACTCTTAAAGTACATATGTAATCAACTTGAAATTTTATGGTATGATCATCATCCATTAGTCACTTCTCATAAAAATTTCAAACAATTTTGGCCAATGAATCAAACGTTATTCATTTTTTAACTTAAAAAAATAAATCAAATAATTAATTTTAAGTCATAAAAATTATGAAAATGACATTCAATGGCTTAAAATATCTCCCCTAATAGAAATAAACACTAACAAATAATTAAATCCTTTAACTTTAATTGAATCACAAAATAACTAAATTCAAATCTTAGCTAGCCTAAATTAATTGATTTAAAAAAATTAAAGAAAACTTCAAAATGTTTTTAATAAATCATACTTAACAAAAATAATAAATAAAACCTCTTTGAATCATAATTCAGAATGGAATTTAAAATAAATAAATAAAACTTAAACCTTATTATGTGCTTTAAAATTAATTAATCAATTAGTGAAATTTTATTTAGTAAAGTTAAACCCAAAACATAATTCTAGTTAAAGTGAAGTTTTCAAAGAAGTTCGGTAAGGGTATTCCTTGCTTCTAGTGATTTTCTTTGAACTTTGCACGTGCCTATGATTAATCATTAAAGCCTAAGCCTAAAATAATGATTAATGACTCATAATTTATTGTTAAATTATAGAAAGTAATAAATTATTAAATCAAGTTTCAAATATTCTAATAAACAAATAAATTTTAAATAAAATTGTTAAATTGTCTGAATGTAATTTAAAGTAAATAATCACATAATTAAGTTTAATTAGCACTTATTTAAACTTTAGTTAAGTTTATCAATCACCCATGTTCAAGGAATTCATAAGTTAATTAAATTAAAAGTACTAAAAATGGATTCTTCTCAAACTTAGTTATTATTCAAGATTTAAAAAAGTTAAAATATGATTAATTAAGCAATATCTTAAAACTTTAATTAAATAATCCAAATTCTTTGAATAAAAGAATGAAAAAAATATAAACCAGTCCTAAATAAATTTAAAATTATATAAATAATTTAAGCGAGTGTCTTAGACTTTCTGAATTGGTATTATGAAGTTAACAAGTTATTTTAGCAACCAAATGAGAGTTAAAGATAATTAAGTCCTACAATTTAATAAAAATCAAAATAAAATGTCTTAATTAGTTAAAACCAATAAAATTAATCTTGTTTTGAGTCTTAAATATAGCATCTCATCCTTTAGCGAGATGTTTATTCATTTAGGACCAATGTGTAAGGAATACGACCAAGGGTGGCCTACCACTCTTCACACTCTTTAATATCTGAAATCTAATTTTAACTCAAATTAAATCAAAACTTAAAATTCACTCTAAAAACTATTAAGAGCTTAAATAGAAACCATCTAGTAATAGATAAACAAACCCTTAAACTTAAATCAAAATTTAAACTCTTATAGCTTAGTGTAACCATACCACACTAGACTCCTTACGCACACTAGACTACTAGGTCACCAACTGTAGACTTAAATTAAGATGGTGATTTATTTGTGATGAAATATCTTAGACTAAATATTAAAAATTTCTTCCCATAGTTGGATGTAAGAGTGATCTTTTATAGTTCCAATAATATTATATGTAGGGAGATGTGCTTGACGGGGCTTGTCAAGACAATTTTGTAGGTTTAACTTATTTGTTTATAGGTGTTATTTGCTTAAGCCCTCAAGCATAGCTCATTCAAATATGTGGGCTTGGTACCCATTAGTTATAAGCTTGCATATTTGAGATATAGTTGATTGGGTGTATGTTCACATTGTTAACCTCTTTTTGAATGGTTTAATTAAATTTTAAAATGTAATTCTATAATAAGATTAAGTTAAGAATTATGGGGTTTAAGATTAGTAGGAATGTATTATGGAATTGATGGGACACATGTGAGCCTGAGGAGGCTCCTTACAAAAATAATCCAAAAGAAGAAAGCTTGAAGGCCCCTATAGATCAAACTCTCCTGTTTCAGGCTAGGTTGTATAAGAGCAAAGCTCCACTACTCTTTCTCTTTCTTTCTTCTTAGGTGCATTATAGAACATGATCACACTAGTCTTTTTTACATATATTAATTTGATTTATTTGATGTGTTTACTTTATTTGTGCACTACAACAACATACTTTTTATAAATTTCTTTTAATGACTATGTGATGTGTTGTTCTATTATGAAAGCATGTGTTATGCTTTAGGCTCCTAGGATAAAAAAAATAATTTTTCTACCCAACTAAATTAAGTAACTCATTCATTAAGCCAATCAATCCTTCATAATTCAAGACTTATGGTTAAATAATAAAAGTAACTAAAAATTCTTAGATGTGAAACCATAATTGCATTCTCTCTCTCTCTCTCTCTCTCTCTATATATATATATATATATATATATATATATATATATATATATATATATATATATATATATATATATATATATATATATATATATATATATATATATATATATATATCAAGGCATCTAACCCTTAAGGATTACCACTATAAGGAGTTAGATATAAACTTAAGTGTATAAAAATACATAATTTATAAATTATTACATTAGTTAGAAGCATAGCTTACCATTCATAATCTTAGTTTTGGTGAGCTAGTTTAGGCCCTTAGATTATTTTCTTATATAAAAAGAACTTAAATTATCTTAAATTTTATAAGATTATACTCATAGTTTTAATGTGTAGGAGGTGTTAGCTAATAACCCCCTCAGACAAGTTATAAGTTTAGAAGAGTCAAGATTGGTTAATGCTCCTTCATAAGAATGACTCAATAAATCCTAATTCTCTTCTATTAGTGTAGGTTTGAGCTTTGGCCTATGTTAGGAGCACTATTAATTTTAAGATATAAGGGTTATCATTTATTACAAGAATCCTCACCTCTTAGGCATTATTATAATTGTATGCTATTAGAATATAAGCTTTAGCTTTCTAATAAAGTTTTAACTCAAAATAAAAATTTAATCTCAATTTAAAATTATAAAGACTAACTATATAATATATTGGAGTGCCTACTAGGCTTTCTAGTACTAATAACACTTCCTACTCCTTCATATTTGAAATCTAAAAATAACTATTTTTCTTGATTTATCCCAATTGGCTTACATATTTAGAGTCTTGAAGTCAAACTTTGAAATCTATAAAGATAAGAACCAATTTTTTTAATCAAGAGTTCTTTAAAATATTTTCTCTCTTTTAAGATATAATTAACTATGGGGGCTTTCTCTTATAAGAAACTACCTAGGTTAAAGTGAACCCTATCTTTCTTTCATTTATGTATTTAAGGGGAAACATCTCTGGTATTTATTGAGCAATCATTTTTAAGAATCTTTATTAAGTGATTGAATTCATCATATGGTGATATTTTTATCTCTCAAAGTGGTATATCACTCCCTTGGTATTATGTTTAATGATCTAAATAAGAACATACATAATCTATGCGGCGTCTTGATTTAAAAGGTACAAAAATATTTCATACTATGTTTGAACACCATATTGTATGTTCAAAATAGGTGAAACCTAGTTTTAACTTTCATTAGAACCTCAAAACTTATGTAAAACTATTGTTAAACTACTTTAAAGTTTAATTTTAAGTCAAAGATTTTAGATTGATGTTTGACATTCTTGTCTAAACTAAAAAATGGGGTTTGAATCATATGAGAAACTAGTTCACACAATGTTTAAATCTAAATTATAGCTTTGAACTAAGTTTGAACAAGGTTCAAACTAAGTTTTAACACCATATATTGTGGTAGAATTAGTTTCCAACCTAGTTCAAACTTTTGTTTGAACATCTTTATATGGTTATAACTTTTATCAAACCATTTCAAATTTCATTTTGAATTTAGAGTTCTAACATAAATTCGAACAAACATTTGAACTTGTCTTTCCTTTTTTAATATGGTGCAATAAAATGAGAGATGTCAATCATCAAAGTGATGGTAAATGCAAAGTGGCATAATTAAAAAAAATCGCAAGCACTCATATTTTTTGTCATCATTAGAAAGGATAGCATAAGAGGATTATTAATGGCTTTAAATTGTAACAAGTCTAGAGAAGTGATGTGATGTTCAATCAATTAAGGAGACTATAGAAGAAATGGTTTAAAGTAAGAGGTTCAAGTTAAATGATTGTTCAAAAATATTTCATTAATTTGTGGGATTATCTCTTGTATTTTACTATATGAGTACTTTTATTTAAGAATGGACTTAAAGGATATTTAGTAAAATTATAATATAGATAATACATTAGTAAAAATTATAAAATATCAAGGTGTCATAAGCATTCCCTTAATATAATTAATATAAATAAAAAATAAATATGTTTATTAGGTAAAAAAATTTAAACATTTAAAATTTTAATTTTGAAAAATTGTTGAAAATTTTGCTTTATAGACTTTGTGCAATTTGTTGATGGTTATTGATGCAAGCATATTAAAAATGCCATTGAAATTCAATTTAAAAAACATATCTAAAAGATAGAAAATTTTAGTATCAAAACTTAAATTTAACTTAAGAGAAAACAACTTGAAGATTGTTGTGTGATGGATAAGTCATGGTGGTAAAGACAAGGCGTGCATGTCTTAAATTCGCATAAAAATTTAACTTAGACACAAATAAGAAAAGATTTGTAAAATATGCAAGTTTTATGTGGAAAAAGCATGGTATGTGGCCTAGTTGATGCAATTTCACTACTATATATTGATGGTTATACATGATAACATTTCTTATAGCTAGAGAAGATGTTGATATAATACATATAAGTTGTAGAAAATAGAATCCCATATGAAATTCGAAGGAATCTCAAGGAATTGGAGTTGAGTTCAAGAGAGTGTATCGTGGTTCGCTTGATTGTCCATCTTTTAGGAGAAGTGCTAAAGAATAAGAAGTCCTATAAAATATTACCCATAAAATTGAAAATTAGAGTTGGTATTAATAGCATGTATCAAGCTTTCTAGTGATGGTGTGTATCAACATTTTGGGTGACGTTAAGTGATGACGTTAGTAAGCATTAATTTTGGTGTTGATTGTATGCATTGATTTTATAGGTGATGGCATGTGCCAATGATATACATTGACTTTATAACTGACTACGTGGGTCAATGGTGTACATTGACCATATAATCGATGACAAACATTAATGTTGTTGACAATGGTGAATGAAATTAAGATGCACAAATGTAATTGGGCAATAGTGGGCAGAAGAAGGTAATTCGACATTATGGTTAATGAACCATAGACAGGAGATGGTAGACAAGATATGGTAGTTGATGTATAGCCAAATGGGATAATTTTTGGTTCACCAACCATAGCTTGCCCCTCACCCCTCTGCCCAAGGCTTTGTTAGCCTCCTAGAGCCTTAGTTGGCTTAACTACTACCCAATTTCAACTAAAAGGACTGACCAAGCACCTCTCCATGGTTGAATCAAACCTAAAGCTTGGTTCTTGTGTGGAGGACTCTCCATTTTAAATCAAAAGGAGTTAACCCCTTATTTCATTCACCAATGATCTAGAAACCATCACTGCTAATTCTCTAGAAATAATTCTCACCCTTTCCAAAACACCATCAAGCTACCTTTAGGCTGAGCATCACCCCCATCACCTTGAATTCTTAGTCAACTAAGAAGAGAATTATTCCATTCAAAAGATTCCTCAGAGTCTCCTAAGCTAGAACAAACATTCTCCTTCTATTTTTAAGCTCTAGAAGCCCAAGAATGATAAAATTTTAGAAAGGTCTGCTAGTAGTTCAATCTCAAGAGCAATTAGTGAGAAGGCAATTAGGGAGTTGCTAGCTAGAGCTATGTCTCAATCCAAGGAAGCTTCTCAAATCATGAAATCTACTATACTAGACTTTGGCTCTTGTGAGGTAATAGTCCAACACAAAAAAAAAATTAGGTTCTCCATGACTTTGTGAAGTGAATTTTCATCTTAATAAGATCCAAGATTTATGAACCTTGCACATGCTTTTGTGATCCTTTTTAGTGAGAAAAAACATTAGAGATCACCTTCATTTAACTTAAATCAAGGTAGATTCCATGGATGGCCCCCATTTTGTGCAAAAGAAGAAAGCGGATCACACACTTTTCATTTTTCCGAATTAAAATAGATAACCATGGCCTGGTTAGATCATAGAAGCTCCAATAACTCATTTTTAAGCTACATAATAGATCCTAACCATTAGATCAAACGAAGGAGATTAATCCCACATTCCTTAATTTATACGTGGGATACATGTGGACTAGTAATATGGCAACATGTATAAAGTGCATCCCCATAGGCTTTGCATGGGATAAATAGGAAAGTCTTGTTAAAAATTAATTAAAAATATCAAAAACATTCATAAAATCGTAAAAAAAAAAAATCCCTCATATAACGAAAAAAAAATTCAATTGAACCCTTTTCAGGCTTAACATTTAGAGAGGAGTATAGGAAAAATAAAAGCCATAATTTTTATTAAATATTCTAAGAGTAATTTGAGAAATATTAAAAATTTAATTATTAAAATTAACTAGAAAGTATTCACAAAAAAAGTAATGAAACTTTCTTGGATTGTCATTAGGGGTATTTTATACCTTCAGAAATTTTCGATGATTTGCTGATGAGCGAAAGATCACAAGTGATGGTGGGAGGTGGCCGGCAGTCACCTCCTCCCTTGGATAGGTCCATGGGTAGAGGAGGCATAAATGGCAGCAAGGAGGGATCTCTGGATGGTGCTCGGCAAGGTGGAGGCAGAAAGGGCTTGAGTGGGAGCTCGGGTTCCCACAGCAGCAAGCATGGCAGCCATGCTGTGGCCACTGGAACCAGTGGCAACAGCAAGAAGTCAACTCCCAAGGCCATGGAAGTCAAAGGAGGCAACAAGGGGTCTGCCTAAATTGAGCTGCATTGCACTGAATAAGCCATGGAGGAAGACAATGGCAATGGGACAGTGATTGAAGAGAATAAAAAGGGCAGTTCCATGGATGTAGAGATGTCCAAGAGGACACCACAACTAGTCAGCGACATGGAAGGCATGAACCCGAGCCGACCTACTACTAAGGAATATGGGAATGGCGCAGGTGGCGGCACCACTTTCCAATACCCGCTGTATTCAAACAATGGCATTGGTAAATTCAAACAAGGAATCACTAGATGACCTGCTAATGCAACAGGAACCACTCTTGCATCCCTGTTGGAAGCAGCTAAAAACCAAGGACTTACGGCAAGCAGCTCCATGGCCGCAGCCTGCAACAGGTCCGAACCCAAGACAGCTGCCCTCAAAGGTACGAATTCAACCTCCCTTGTGTTGATACAGATGTTGGAAATGCCCAAGGTGCCGGACTCCCCACTGTTTTGGGGGCGGCTGCAACAGATACACGACTGATTGCAGATTCTCTGCTGAATGCACACAAGGTGCATATGCTAATGCTTCAACAGACCCATTGTTCAAAACGAGGAGGATTTTTCATCATGATGACAGTAGGAACATGGCTTATTACAGCACTGTTGATGGCCAGAGAAATGGACGGGATTTTGAAGCCTTTTGGGGACCAAACAAACCCATCCCAAGTCATGGGAACCTGGGCAAGCAGCTACCAACCAACTCAGCACCTCCTAATGCTTGGAAAAAGAAAGAAGTGATCAAATTGGATAGAATTGATGCTACCAACATCACATCCGAAGATGGGGCTATAATGCTAGATCATCAGGCCAATCTAAATAACATGGAAAAGCTGGAAAGAGCTCTTGTGGCACGACTCCTTGGGAAAAGACTGCCTTATTACTACCTACATGCTGACTTGAAGAGAAAATGGAGCCAATGGGGAATTTCAAACTTGTAATAGTGGCACCAGACTATTTCTTATGTATTTTTGATAGCTCAACAGCAAGAGATGATGTCCTCATGAATGAGCCATGGTTCTTGCTGGGAGCATCATTGGCATGGACAAATGGAAGCCAAACTTTTTCCCCAAATCTCTAGGTGGATTGTCATCCCTTATATGGGTTAGATTGCCTGAATTACCTCTCCTCTATTGGGATAACACCAACATTACTAGGATTTCCTCATGCCTAGGTGAGCCTCTTTGGGTAGATCATCAAACCAATGATTTGGGACAGAGTTCTTATGCTCCCGGGTATGTATCAAAATGGACCTATCCAAAAAGCTGCCAACCAGAATTTGGATAAATGGAATAAATGGGAAGTTCTTCCAGCATGTTGAGTATGAAGGGATCACCCAACTATGCTTCAACTGCAGCTTGGTTGACCATAAAGCTGAACTTTGCCCAACCAAGCAGAAAATCAGCAACCCATAACAGGGGAAGACTGCAACTCAACCTACCAGAGCTCCCATACAAAGCACCAAAAGCGCACCATCTCCTAAAGGCAGTAATCACCAAGTCTTTGAAGACCAAGAAGGAAACTACATAGCAAACCGAGAGTTGCAGGCTGACAACTCACATTATTCCAGCGGCAACAGCTGAAATTTCAGCGAAGGAAAAAGGCACTGATTATGGACTATGGGTCCTAGTCACAAGAAAAAAGAACCGCACCAATACTAAATCCAATCCCATAACTCAGGAGGACAGTAAGGGAGGACCGAGAACCGAAAACCTGCTGGAAACACAGCTGAAAAGAATGCAGCAGAACATGGATAGCAAGAACCTTGAAGGCCTTGCATTTTTGGAGCTAGGAAGGCCGCCCTTGAGGCTGAAATTCAGGAGCTACAAAAAGCTTAAAGCATACCAAATGAGCTCAATCTGGAGCTTGAGCATAGAATGAGGACTGTTGTCTAAGATCTTACATGCACACTTGGAAGGATCAATTGTTGGTGGAAACAAATAGCTAAAATCGGATGGCTTGAGAAGTGGGATGCTATCACATTTTTTTTTTCACACAGTTGCTTCAGCTAGGAGGAGAATTAATAGGATCCACTCAGTTAAGGTAAATGAGGCTGAAATTTCTGAAAACTCAAAGGAGATTGAGGATTCTTTCATTAGCTATTTTGAAGCTAAGTGGCAGGGCATCCCTATTTCTTTGGAGAATCTACCATCCTTTGAGAACTTGCCTAAGATCCATGAAGACACGGCAAACTTGCTTGTAAGGAAAGACACAGAAGAAGACATCTAGGATGCCATTAAATCCATGAGTTCCAACAGAGCCCCAAGACTAGATGGCATTATTGTTTCTTTATTGAAAAGCTTCTAAAAGCTAATCAAGGGTGATGTTTGTGAAGCTATCTTTGAGTTCTTCAGTTCTAGGCAAATGGAGGCCAATTAAAAAAGGACTTTGGCAGTGCTTCTCTCTAAAGTGGACCATGCCAACACTCTATTAAGTTCAGACCAATAAGCCTTTGCCAGACAATCTACAATGTGGTGGCCAAAATTGTTATGAATAGAGTGAAGGGCATTCTACCATCCCTCATCTCCCAAGAACAAGGGGCCTTTGTTCCCTTTAGGAACATCTCAGATCATTGACTAATTCCCAAGAAATCATTAAGAAGTTCAAGAACTCTACTTCCAATAGTGGATTCATGGCCTTAAAAGTTCACATGGAGCAAGATTATGATAGAATGAGTTAGAATACTCTTGAAATGGTCATTGCATGCTTTCTAATTCCCAAATATCTTCATCTAATGGGTTCAAGGTTGCATCGAAGGTCCCTCCTTTTCCATCCTCAATAATGGGCTAAAAACTAAGTAGGATTGAGGCTAAGTGTGGATTTAGGCAAGGGTACCCATTATCATCTTATTTCTTCATCCCTTGCTCTGAGCTCCTCTTCATTGCCATCCATTAAAGATGCAACCAGATGGGAGTTCCTATTGCTAAGGAGGTACCAAGATAAAATACCTTCTTTATGCTGATGGCATTCTCTTATATCTAGAAGCTAACATAAGTGCTGCCAAAGCGTACAAACAAGTTCTTGATGACTACTGTGCATGGATTGGGTAAAGAGTTAACAAGAACAAATCCTCTATTATGTCTAGTGGGAAAGCTCTCCAATGGAGGAAGAACTTGATTGCCATAACCATTGGTTTCAAGAGGGTTTAGGAGTTTGTTACTTTGGAATCCATCTTGCTATGAGGAATACCACCAAAGCTGATTATAGGAACATCTTACAAAAAGTCAGTGCCAAGGTAAGAGCTTGGGGAAATCATCACCTCTCCTTGGTTGGCGATGCAACTTTAATAAGATATTCACTAGGAGGTTGGCTAGAGGCTTTCTATGGGACAAGGGACCCAATGCCAAGGGGCTACATTATTCGAATTGGGAGAAAATCTACCAACCTAACAAAGTAGGAGGGCTTAGGTTCCACTTGTCTAAAAAAATGGAAAGGTGCACTCAGAGCCAGAATTACATGGAAAGTCCTCAACAACCCGAACACCCTGCTTAGTAAATGCCTTCATGAGAAGTATAGGGATTAGCTTTGGTGAATAGTAGCACCAGAGGAGATTCTAGCACTTGGAAAGTCATCCAAAATGGCTTAGCTAACCTAAAATTGATTACTAGATGGGGATTGGTGATGGGGATTATGTCCACACTCTTGATCATGCTTGGATTGGAGAGGAGGCTCTTAATAGCTGGTCAACTTTCATAAATATTTAAACTCTAGAAAACACCAGGGTAGTAGTTTTTTTGCAACCAAATGGATGTTGAAATGAAAATAAGCTAGCCGAAGGGTTCTATATGGACCTTCAGAGCAAAATTTTGAGCTTCAGGAGAGTTGATTTGGCTTAAGGGGATCACCCTACACTCACCTACAATAGTCTAGGAAAAATCGTGACAACGATTGCCTACAACATGCAATTTCCTAATGGTGAAGAAAACTCCAAATGGGTTAGAAAGCTAAAACTACATCCAAGAGAGTAATTTTTTTGGTGGAGACTGCTGAACAATGCTATCCCAACCAACCATTGATTGCATAGAAGAGGAATGGGGGACTCTAATGCTTGCATTTGGGGTTGCAATGAAGTGGAGGACAACAACCACATTGCTACTAATTGTGGCCACCTTGGGAAGGTGTTACAAAAGCTGACCGAATGGGGGATCACCTTTCCAAGGCTGACTAGTGTGCAGGGCATCATTGAGGAGTTTGCTAATTGTAGAAGCCACCAAATTGCATTGGGGAGAATCTATTGTAGTGTGTATACCAATTCTAGAAAGCTAGAAATGTCTAGAAGCATGGCGAAACTTTCCCCACTCCAACCATCATGGCATCAACTATCTTGGAATCTCTCACTCACACATACATGTATACCATCAAGGAGCACTAGAATACCACTCAACCCCTTAAGTTGTCTCCTAGAACCAATTGGTGTCTCACCTCCTTCCTGGCTTAAATGTAATATTGATGGTTCCCTCACCTCCAACCATGTAGCTGGCCTTGGTGTTGTTATTAGGGATGATAGGGGCAACTTGATGAAAACTATGGGCAAACAATTCCAGCATTGGGATATCACTCAAGTGGAGATAGAAGTTGTGCTCTTCATCAAGGACTGCATAAAGTATTGGATGACAGAGGCAAATGACATTGTGATTGAAGGAGATAACAAAGCTATTATAGACCTCCTCCAACAAACTCTTAAATGCATCAAATGTGCCTCCCAATAATCCATCAATGTAGACATTGCCTTCCTACACTAGTTCAAACAAGTCCTTTTCTAGTACACAACCAGAGAAGGTAACAATTTGGCAGATTTTTGCTCCAGATTTGCTTATACATGTAATTTTGAGTGGATACATAGCGATGGTCTTTGCCATACTATTCCTTTACCATTTTTTGGTATTTTGGAGAATGATAGGATGTTTTGTACATCTTCATAGTTTTGTTTCTTTCTTGAAGCTTTTGTAACCACCTCTTTTCTTGGAAAATTTGAATTTCTAGATAAATTAATATTAAGATATAAACCAAAATTAAATTAATAACTAACAATTAAATATTAAATCATAAAATTTATAAAAATTCACTAAAATACTCTATGAGAAATAATTTAAAAAATTTTATCAAGCCTTATAATGTCAATTTCATACTAAAAGTAATTAAATAAGTCTAATTAAGCCATAAAATAATTTAATTAATTGACTAGAACTTAAGAAATAGATAATTAATTCACATGAAACCATAAAATGTAAACTAAATTTTCATAGAACCTATTTAAAGCATACAATGAGAGAAAATTAGAATGATAATTAGAATGATTAATATTTTAATTATTATAATTAAATAATATAAATAATTTACTAAAATATATAAAATCAAATTGACTCACAAATTTCATAAATGAAAATTTTCATAAACAATTTGAATTAATTTGGGATGTATTTGAAATTAATATGAAAATACAAATGATAATTCAAATATAAACATATTAGAAAGAAAGTGGGGGATCACATCAAAATCAAGGAGATTATTGTAATTAGCAAGATAATGATGTTAATCAATATCTTGGAGATTGTAATATGCATTAATAGCACAACTATCACAACTTACTAGCTTTCCCCGAATGTATGCTTTATTGTCCTGACACTCCCATGTGTTCGTGAAGAACTCTCACATCATCGGGATGTGCATGAGATGTTATCATATGCAAACTTAGCTAAGCCTCATCTCATGATCACCCCTTCAACACTGCTGTTGGTATCTTGGAAGCTCTTCTCTAGGGTCAAGTATTTGTTGATAAGGGTGTTTTAATACCACTCCTTGGTATCAATGCTTATGAATCCGTTGACAATGCTGGATGCCCTCTTCCTACTCACTACCCTTCTGAGAGGCATGATAAAAATGTTGACTTGAGAGAAAAATAGAGTTGAGACAGAGAAAGGATATCTTTAAGGAGAGAAATCGTTGAATATAAATTCTTAATAGCCTTTGGTCTTATTTATAAAACAGATAAACTTCTACTGTACCCAAACATGGCGCCGAGGGTCTAGCCTTTCAGGCTGCAGAACACAGCACTAGCGTCGCGACGCCCACATGTAGCATTGAGACACTGTCAGCCCATCCCATTGGTTACTATGCAGCTAAAAAAATAAATTAATTATAATAAATTTCATAACTGATGCCTACAAAAAGTGTTGTAGTGTCGCGACACTCTGACCAATATTACGACGCCAATTATAACGAGATTGTCGTTTCTCCTTTAGTCTACTGTACAATTGTCTGAAATATTGATAGATGTTGCGGCATTACAATGTGACACTACGTCATTGTTCAAATGATCAAAAAGGCCAATAATGCTAGTTCCGCAATGCTACCCATGCAGCGCTGAGGTGCTAGGCCTTCAGCTCTCAAGTACACCGCCTAAGCAGGGAGCCGTATTCTAATGCCTAGGTACTTCCCTCTTAAATAAAATATAGTTACAATAAAAAAACTTCAACCTTAATTCTAGCATTCCAAAAAGTATGTAAGGCCATTCTTCTATTAGTTCGCCATGAAAACACCTTATAATTCATTTCCACGTGAACAAATTTTTATCCGTCTACCATATGGACAACCCAAATTTTGGCATTCCAAAATGTATGTAAGTCCAGTCTTTTATTCATATGCCATGCAAGCACCCCATAATTCGTTCGCCATGCGAACAAATTCATATTCGTATACCATATGGTCAACCTTAATTTTGGCATTCTAAAGGGATGTAAGCCCAACCTCCTACTCATTAACCATGTGTACATCTGCCCATTCGCTATGCAAATACCTTATAATCTATTCACCACATGAACACTCTTACACCACTTACACTAAATCTAAGTCTGCTCGGGATACTTGAAATAAGGCAACCCATGGCTGTTAATCAATTTTATGGACATTACGACTATGTCCCTTTGATGTTGGTAGGCTGGAATAACATAATCTCGCAATGCTCTAACCAGTGTCATGGCACCAATTAAAATGAGATTATCGTTTCTCCTTTAATCGACTGTACAATTGTCTGAAATCTTGATTGGTGCTACGATGCAATAATGTGACACTATGTTGTTCAAATGATCAAAAAGACTAATATTGCTAGTGCCACGGTGCTACCCATGCAGCACTGAGGTGTTGGGTCTCACAACTCACATGTACACCACCTAAGCAGCGACACCTAGGAGTTGTTTTCCACCACCTAGGCACTGCCCTCTTAAATAAAATATAATTAGAATTAAAAGACTTCAACTTTAATTCTAGCATTCCAAAAGATATGTAAGTCCAATCTTCCATTTGTTTGCCATGCAAACACCCTATAATTCATTCACCATATGAACAAATTCTTATACATATACCATGTGGACAACCCTAACTTTGGCATTCCAAAAGGTATGTAAGTCTAGTATTCTATTCACCATGCGAACAAATTCATATTCATCTACCATATGGACAACCCTAATTTTGGTATTCTAAAGGGATGAAAGCCCAGCCTCCTACTCATTCACCATGTTTACATCTTCCCATTCGCCATGCGAATACCTTGTAATATATTCATCATATGAACACTCTTACACCACTTACAATAAAAAATCTAAGTCTACTTGGGATACTTGAAATAAGATAACCCATGGCTGCTAATCAGATTTTATGGACATTACGGCTATGTCCCTCTAATGTTGGTAGGCTGGAATAACATAATCTTGGGATGATAGAACCATATGATCTTGATCAAGATTGCACTCTTATTTTATTTTAGATGGTCATCTGAACCACACTATACCTCTAAGACACCAATGCATATTAGATAGATATATCTTTTTCCAACCTTAATTGAGAGTGCTCTCTTGCTATGGTAAGAAAGGTAATTTACTATGGAGGCTTGCATCTATAGGAAGTAAAACCCAAATATAAATAAATCCTAACGTGATGTTAGGGGAAATCTGGTTGAATATATGTCAACCTACCTCATTAAGAAATATACTCTCACCCATCTCATCCAAAGATGGTGGACCGCATCCTCGAAGGTGTTTTTTTTTGAATGATCAATTAGCTTATATATCCTAAAAAATAATAGATAAAATGGATTGCCAATGATAATTAAGATCAAACTCAGAGCAAGAGTTAAAGTTCAAAATACTATTGAACTTGCTCATCAAAAGGGTAGATGACCTATTTTGGACTTCCAGTTGATGAATAGTATGCTTGCATGATATTAATACTAATTATAAGGACTTTATTCAATCTAGAGATGTCGACAGTGAGGGTGATGAGGAACATGCCACTATAAATTCAACTTTTAGTGATTCAATAGAGTACACTACACAACATATGCATTAAAGGTAGCATATTTTTCTATTTAATACATAGAATGCACATGTTTTTGAAGTTGCACATTATTACATTATAGTAGCAAACTACTTTATCCATACGTTAGATGTACACTATCTCTTTACTGTACATACATAATATTTTTTACATACTTTAGCTACACTATTTCTTATAGACTGTATTTGCGCACAATTTTTTTATGTTAGATGAATACTATTTTTTAACATACTTATTATGTGCACACTATTTTCATACATACTGTAGTCTTATACTATTTTCATACATACTGTAGTCTTATACTATTTTTTTATGTTTCCTACATAATATTTATATATTTTAGCTTTTTTTGCATAATGTTAAGATTTCATTTAGTTTTTTTTACTTTTCTTTTTTTTGACAGATCTACCCATTGTATTTTTCTTTTAAATAATAAATGGCATTAGGTGATGGTGATGATATTTCACAATAATCAATTTTAAGCATCTTAAGTAGGAAGAAGAAGACTGTGTCAACCTAGTATTCAGGCTACCACTACGATCACTATCATGACCTCTATTTTGATCTCACCACCTCAAACTATTGGACCTACTAGTACACGGGCTTACCACTCTCTAGAGTCTAATAATAGTACACCATTTTACCCATTTTAGATACATAGAGGTTATAGGGAGCCCAAGTTTTATTATAGACCATTAGATTAGACTGATCCATCTATCCCCATTGAGCATGGGGTAGCTAAGCTGCCAATGACATGCACTTTTATTGTGACCGAGGGTGGCATGTAAGTTTATCTTAAAACTTTCAATTTTAAAATTTTGTAGAGTTAATTTATGTACATTTTAAATTCAATCCTTCTAGGAAAGCCATACATAAAATTAGAGAGATAATAAGAAGAAAATTTCATGCTCCTTTTATTTCATGAAAAAGGATCCATTTGAAGTGCGTGGCATATGGTTCAGGAAACTCGAGATATTATCATAACTCATTACACATATCTAAAGAATTTTATTATGCTAAAGAATTACTGATTAGCATTAATGTATTTTATGTTATAGATGGATTTTAGGTGGTTGGCAAAGCATAATTAGAATATTAGAAAAAAACTTTGAGTATAGAGGCGCAACATTTTTACATGATATGATCATAAACATACACAAGTCTAGACAAAAAACTACTTTAAATTTGAGAGGATGCATGGGCAAAGCACTATAGAGCCTCGACCCTCCCAGATTATGTTTGTAAATTGGAGTAGGCTTAAAGAAATCAAGCTTCTAATTATGGGGGCATGAGTAGCTCTCTACATACTAGAGGCTCAGTTCGACACACTAAGCATAAGTGAAGGATGGTGAGTCATTATTACTTGTAGTAATTAAATTTATAATCATGCTTAATTAATTTCATTTGATTGGTTACTAGTAAAAGTTCTTGGAAGGGAGCCCACCGCTATAAACTTACATAACAAAACATGTTAGCATCAGGATAATAAATAGTGCATTGATGTTCGGTTATAGAGAGCTTATATAAGTTAACTTATTATTTTTAAATTATAATTCTATTACATGTACATCATGTTTAAATAACATTATAATTTATTATATGATGATTACACTAGTGCATGTAGTTCTAGTGGATAGTTTAAATAGTTAGAGTATGATATATAGAAAGAAGCTATTGGTAGTAAGAAGAAGGGAAGGATATATAGCCTAAGCTTGTAGGGGTTGGCCTATGATGCATGCCATTCATTCTATAAAATGAGTAGTGATTTGATCAATGAGATAGTTAGAAGGCGTGTTGCTACGATGGCTGAAGGCATGGAGGCAAGGATGATTGCATAGATGGAAGCTCGGATGGTTGCCATGAAGGCTAAAATGTAGAAAATCTATAGAGGCAGATGGAAGGGGAAGGAGCTAGTGGTGGTGGAGGAGGATGACAATGATCAAGAGATTGACAGTGACTTGTCTTTATTTGTACTTATATTTTTTATTTCTAATTTTAACATTCTATTTGTATGATGTTATTGCCATTATTTAATTTCAATTACTAGATGATTTGGTGAAAAGTTAATGTTTTAAAATTGTAGTAATGAAAATATTGATTAAACCTTTCTTTTTTATTGGTATGGACATCTAGTAGATATGTTGTGAGTATGTTTGAGTCAATTGTAAATCAATTATGGAGTTATTGTGTAGTTTTTCTGTAGGTGTAAAAAATATAAGTGAAGCTCTTTTCATTTTTAAAATTTGTACAAATTTTTGATAAATTTTGGATGGATTTTCATTTCTAAGTTCGATAAGAATCACCATAAAGGCCCTCTTATAGACGTAAAATTTTCAGTGGTAGGATTCCCGGTGAATTTTTGATGGACAACCATAGTTGAAATTTTTTGACAAAAATTTCATTGGAAATTCTACTAGGGATTTTCTAGCAAAAATTCACTCTCAGTAAATATTTCTGTCAGTATTTCCATCAAGTCTTCAAGAAATTTTTTTGATGCCTTTCTCATTGGAAATCTGCCTGAAATGCTTTATTGATGGATAAGATCACCTCTAGAATATATTTCCAACCAATGTTTTACTGGTGGGAGTAAATCTATTATAAATCTATCAAAAATTATGTTTCTAATGGATTTTGCTTAATATTCAATTAATTTTTTCATCGATAATAAACGATTTTCCTGTAGTGGGCTTAAGCACCTCTCATCTAATGACAAACCAAACCAAGTGCCCTATTGAATTAAACATAATCCAATTGAGTTAGAAATTGACCTAATTGGTCCCTAATTAGATTAATTGAGTCATTTAGTCCATTTAAGCCACCTTAAACCAAATCCAAATTTAAGTGAAATCCATCATTCTTATAATTTTTGAACTAACAACCGAACATAGTTGGACTTTAAGTGAGCCATTTGATCCAACTTGACCTAATTATGCATTATTGGACCAAGTCCAAATTAAACCAAAATTAGTTTACATTGACAATTCCTAAAGCATTACAAATATTAGCCAAACCAAATTAATGAATAATTTGAGCCTAATTTGATTAAATATTTTATGTGACCTAAGTTGTGCCAATTGAACCTTATGGAATAAAATCAAAACTAAGCCCAAATCAAATCAAATTGAACATTCTTGAAGGCTTAGGATTGTTAATTATACTTAATTAAACATAATTCATGCTCAATTGAAGTCTAATTTAGCTAATTACATTAATTGGCCCAAGTTGATTTAATTGAACCATATTACGATAAAAGCAAATTGGGCTAAATTGATAATTTAAACTCATTTAAAATGATAATTACATATAGCCTAACAACTCTTTGGGTCCAATTTGGTCACTTAGGTAAATTGATAAAAATGGACCCAAATTGGCTTAAATGGGCCATCTTGAGCAAAATCTTACCAAATTAAATACAAATCTAACCAAACTTGGTTGGATAGTACTTTGGCTCCCTAAAGGTCCACCAAAGTGGCCTTGGATAAAATTGTACCCGATTTGGGTTGATGACTATTGAACCATACTAAGGAAATGTCACCATAAAAAGGCCAAAATCCTAAATAGGCAGGTCTAGTCTTTGCTTTTGGTTTAGACAATGATTAAATCATCATCTAAGATTAGTCAATCGGTCTAAGCTTACCTAAAGCTATCGAAGTTATCCATTGACCCAAATAAAGATATATTCATTATGAATAAAGTTCAGTGACCATGACTTGCCTCTTTCACATCTCTGCCTAATATTATATAGATTAATAAAGGGTCGCCTAGTCATTAGTCCCTACTAATTTGAACTAAAGAGACTGATCCAATAGATCTCTATGCTAGAATCAATTTAAAACATTGGTTTACATGTAGGAAGCTCTATAATGTTAATTAATAAAAGTTTAACACCTTAAAACACTCACCAAACACCAAAAATAATCCCTAAGCTCCATAATAATTACATTGGATAAATCTTTTTGGTGAGATGTCCATTATATTAGAATTGTTGACCTCACTTTTGGAGTGAGGACTATGCTTCCCTATCTTAGACTTATGAGTCTTCTAGACACTAGGACTTCTCTAGTCATAAGGCACTTCTAGTGATTACGTGAACACTAAATCTAAGCCTACAGACTTAGGAAGATGTACTATATGCGATAGCTTAGGACTGTAAGAACCTATCTATCATATGGCCTAACCAAACCTATGCTTATCCAATCAATCCTAACTAAAACTCAAACCAATACAACTAAACCTATTCGAATCCCATTTCATATCCAAGCTCCAAGCCAAAATGATTTGAATCCAAACCCATCTTAACCATATGATCTAATCCTATGGATCTAATCCTAACCTCCTTCAATCAAACCAAATTAAATTAAATTTTTTTATTTACAAAGAGCATTCCAACCATTCAAATCATCATTTCAAACTCTTCCAAAATCTACAATCCAATCAACACAAGTTAGCCATTTGAACCCAAAATGTCCAAATGATCCAAAATCTAATTAAACCTAAATTGCAATCAAAGACATCAATCCTAAATCAATCTAAATCAATCAAAACATAATTCAACCCAAAACTAACTCAATCACATTCACTTCCCAAAAAAGGACCTACTAAACTCCAATCCAACCCAAATTGGATAGAAAAAACCCATTCAAAACCTTCTATAATGATTGTTGATCATTTTTGATTGATAAATTGTAATCAATTGTGTCAAACTAAGCTAATTTGATCACTTGACCCAAGTTGACCCAATTAGCCTACATGAACCAAATTGAACTAAACTTCATTCCAAGCTCAATTAATTGAAACCAATGATACCTACCAATCTTATATTGATCCTTGAATATGACTTGACCATCTATTAAGCCAAATAAAATCCAATTGGCTTCTTAACCCAAGTTGATCCAATTTGACCTAAAGTGCCAAATTGGGCCAAATTTTAATCCAAATTTGACCCAATTGACCTACTTAGCCCAAATTGACCTAATTTGTCAAATTGGTCTAAGTCATTCCTAAATCTAAATTGATTGAAACCAACACCTAAAATCATCTTCAAATGATCAATTGAACCTAATCCAAGCCAATTTGGTCAATTTGACCAAATATGTCAACTTAGCCCATTTGACCCATATAAACTCATATGAGTCAAATTCAAATCTACTCCAAATTAATTCAAACAAACTAAACCTAAACATCTCAAATCATCATTTGAACATGTCTCAACCCATGGTTTGACCCAATTTGGTCAATTGGTCAAACCCACTCAAACTTGGCATGACCCATCCTTGAGTCACCATGGGTTAACCCAAATCAAACCCAACCCATTTCAAACCCGAATAGACCTAATTCCCATTGGGTAAAGACCTCCAAATGAGACAAAACCTACTTTTGGGTGGTCTTACCTACCCCTTTGCATTTGGCAGCCTCCTTTAGCTTAGTTTGGACCTCTGACCCACTGGCTAACCTGAACCAAAGTTGGTTGGGTCAGCCATGGGTCAAATGGGTTGAACTAACCCATCTCCTCTCATTGGTTCACCATGAGAAGCAAGGAAATTCCACCTCAATCATGGCAGCCCACCTTTCCTCACTCAGCCACTCAAGATGAGCCACTTTAACCATTCTCTGACGTCCCTGGCCACCTACGCTAGCAAAACGACTACCAAAGGTAGAGAGAATCCACATAGTCCAACTTGAGGGGGAGGAAATTATACTTCTCCCCATCTCATTCCAACACACATCAGGGCATTCAAAGAGCTTGAGAGTGAGGAGATGAATATCCCGAGTGCTTCCTCAAGTTTTCCTGAGCTTCCCGTTGTTGGAAACAATAAACCTAAACAGGGCAGAGCCTCTAGTTCATCTAACCTCACCTAAACTCTACCAAATGAAAATTAACTTTACCCACACCTTCACCAAGCTTCGGTGATCCGAAATGAATCAATTCAAGATCAACTTGGGCACCAAAGACTGTCTTAAGACCAACTCCGATGAGGATTCCAATGATGTTTGGTCCACAAAGCCACCGGCGGGGAGACAACCTTGGAGCTTCACAATAAGGTTTTGTCTCTTGAAGATGAAGCTACCTTAGTCAATAAACTATGGTTCTTGAGCTCTAGCGATGTAAATTCTGGAAAACCATAAAAATCCATTAAGTTGTTTGGCCTCTATGAAGGAAATTATGTTCTTGTGTGTTTCCAATCATAGGATCCCTTTTGATCTCTATGCTTCACAAGCTTCGGCAAGCTCACATCGAGTGGAGGAGTGAGGAAGGTGTCCATCTTTTATCGTTCGGAGGATGAAAAATCATCCATCGTCTATTCCATGTGATTGGAATAGACGACCATGATTTAATCCTATAAAAATTTGATTTAATTTCCTCAGATATTGTAGGATTAATCCCCACCATTCGATCCTAAATCGGATGATGGAGATAAAAGTGCATTAGCCACTACTGACATAGTATGCCATGTCAGACGATTTAAGTGGCCAATCCCACGTGCGGAAAGTAATCGCCACATCTGTATATGTGAGGTGATTAGGGATTAATTAGGGTTTAAAATATGTTTAATTACTCAAAAACTTCATAAAATCATAACTAATTTATTCAGTTTTATAGAAAAATCTAAAAATCCAAATAAACCAATTTTATAAATGGTAAACAAAGGACATTTTAAAAAAAAAATTTCATTTGATTTTGAATAGTAATTAGAGCTTAATTAGAATTTGAATCTTTCTTTAATTAACTTAATTAAGCCCTAATCGCTTGGTTAATAAGTACAAAATTACATTTATTGATTTCTTGGGTTGTCCTCTATCTCCCATATTTTTCTTGGGATTTATTGACTAGGTAATTAGGGAAATTTAAAATATTAAGCTTAATCACCCTTCTTAATCAAATTAAACTTAATTAAAATTATAAAATATGAAAATTTTAATGATTAATGATGATTAGTCATTGTTAACGTGAGATGGATTATGGTAAATGATTAAAACCTTTTTCTTAGTCATTTGCCTAGTCATCTTTCCATGGAGGGTTTAATTAGCTTATAACTTAATTAAGGAATAAATTAACCAATTAATGTCCAAATTGAATCAAATTAAAATGGTGCTTGCATCAAATAACCTAATTTGAAACTTTGGGTTCCTCTATATGTGTTCAATAATATAAATACCTTTAATAAAATTATGATTAACTCATGGGTGTAGGAAAATCATAAAAGTACTTAATTAGATTCTCTAATTTAATTAATCTCTAATCATGAGCCAATTACATTAGGTCTTTTAAGAACATTGCAATTTTATTTTCCTCACATGCATATCATTTGTGACTTATGAATATGTAATTAGTCAAATTAAAGAAGCATAGGAAAGGGTAATTAAATAAATTGCTTAATGATTCTTTCTTAATTAATTCATAAAACTCACTTAATTACCTCTCCTTAAACACATTAAATCATCAATAAGGGATGGGATAAAAAAAGCAAATGAATTCTCTTCTTTAACTTCAATTAAAATAAAAAATTCAAAATAAAATTTAATAAGAAGCTTTGGTTTTCTTTAAATGATCTTATTTATTGTGATTGTCCTTAGAAATTAATGTAGTCGGTTGAATTAGGTGGCTATGTTTAATTATTCCTTTTCAATCGCCAAAAATATTGTATGTCATATGATATCATGTATTTATACTTTTAAAATCAAATAATCAGATGAAATTTACTTATGTCTAGTTGCATGTGTTTGCTTAATTTTATTATATGTGTGGCTATTATCATTTATAAATTTTAAAATTATTTTCAAAATTATAAATTGATAATGAAAATTCATAGTGGTATTAACTATGAATACTTATATATGATTTTCATGTGTTTATAGCCTAAGTATGTCAAAGTTTTGTTTTCTTTTCTGTATTCATGTATGGGTTTACATATGTTTGAATGATATTAAGTATATTATCTAGAAATCCCTGAAATACGAGGCTTTAAGTAGCCTCATAGAGGTCATTTGATTATCTCACTTTCCTGGTTAATAAAGGCATGTACTTATTTAATTTCATTCCTATGTGTATTTATACTAGAATTTGAATAGAGCTTTACTTTATATGTATAAATAATTCAACCAAAAATATAATCTTTTGCATGACTTTCCCTCTCTATAGATGTGTATACATGCATATGTATTTAATAACATCAAGTAGATAGTCTGGACATCCCAGGAATATGAGGCTTTAAGTAGCCCCACGGATGTCATTTGATTACCTCACTTTCTTGGTTTAACAATGGCATGTACTTGCTTAAAACTTTTATACATGTGTATATGTATTTAGCTAATGAATGAAAATCCCCTTTTCTATCAAAAACATGTGCATTCATGATCATCTAAGTATGTCAAAATATATTGCACGAATAGGTATACTAAGTGCTAAATCATATGTATGTTATGGGTGATGAAAATGAATGGTGTGACATGTTCTATGTGATGGTAATTCAACCATATTAGTCTTAAGATGACTTTCATGATAAATAAAATTCGTTACAATTAACCCAAACATAGGAATAATAAAATATTTAATAAATCATTCACTAAAAGAAACCAAATTATAATAACATGCATTAGAAAATAACTTAAGGTAGGGATGAAAGAGGTTGAAGGCTCATTCCTCTCTTTACAACACTTAGGTGCTAAGTGAATACCAAATGAAACAAACAAATAATACAAATTAAAAATTTCAAATCTTCTAAACAACTTAAAGTGAAACCACCCTTAATATTCAACTTAAATAATTACAAACCTTAGCCTATTGAAATTCTAGAGACTAGCTAAGACATACTACACAGAGCCTAAAGACACACATTAGAATGCTAAGTCACCAATTTTAGCTTTTGGTTAGGACGATGTATGTAATGATGTTGTGTTTTATTTTATGATGTAATCTTTTAGATCGGATGTTAGGATTGTGGTTCGTAGACTGGATGTTAGGCCGTCCTTAGCTTAATGTTATTTTCTATAGGGGATTATGTTAATGGGGTTGCTGATATAAATATAAATGCTTCTACTTGCAGGTTGCTTAGCCCCTTAGCATAAACCATAATTAAGATAGGTGGGCTTAGTTACCCATTTGCAGGGTGCTAAGTCTAAATTATAAAGTATAATTACGCTTGGAATTAAGGTTGAAGTCTTTTTATTGTAATTATATTTTATTTAAGAGGGAAGTACCTAGGCACTAGAATACGACTCCTTGCTTAGGTGGTGTACATGTGAGCTGTGAGGCCTAGCGCCTCAACGCTACATGGGTAGCATTACGGCACTAGCATTATTGGCCTTTTTGACCATTTGAACAATGACGTAGTGTCACGTTGTAGTACTGCAACATTTATCAAGATTTCAGACAATTGCACAGTCGACTAAAGGAGAAATGACAATCTCATTTTAATTAGCATCGTGACGTTGGTCAGAGCATCGCGGCAGAACAACACTTTTCGTAGGCATCAGTTATGAAATTTATTATAATTAATTTATCTTTTCAACTGCATAGTAACCAATGGGATGGGCTAACCAGTGTCTCAATGCTACATGTGGGTATCACGGTGCTAGTGTTGTGTTCTGCAGCCCGAATGGCCAGACCCTCAGCACCATGTTTGGGCATAGTAGAAGTTTATCTGATTTATAAATAAGACCAGAGGCTATTAAGAATTTATATTCAATGATTTCTCTCCTTAAAGATATCCTTTCTCTGTCTCAACTCTATTCTTCTCTCAAGTTAACATTTTTATCTTTCCTCTCAGAAGGGTAGTAAGCAGGAAGAGGGCATCTAGCATTGTCAACAGATTCATAAGCATTGATACCAAGGAGCAGTATTAAAACACCCTTATCAACAAATACTTGACCCCGGAGAGGAGCTTCCAAGATCCCAGCAGCAGTGTTGAAGGGTGATCATGAGATGAGGCTTAGCTAAGTTGGCATATGATAACAGCTCATTCACATCCTGATGATGCGAGAGTTCTTCACAAAAACATGGGAGTGTCAGGACAATAAAGCATACATTCGGGGAAAACTAGTAAGTTGTGATAGTTGTGCTATTAATGCATATTACAATCTCCAAGATATTGATTAAGATCATTATCTTACTAATTACAACAATCATCTTGATTTTGATGTGATCCCCCACTTTCTTTCTAAAATGTTTAGATTTGAATTATCATTTGCATAAGTATTTTCATATTAATTTCAAATACATCCCAAATTAATTCAAATTGTTTATGAAAATTTTTATTTATGAAATTTGTGAGTCAATTTAATTTATATATATTTTAGTAAATTATTTATATTATTTAATTATAATAATTATAATAATAATCATTCTAATTATGATTCTAATTTTCTCTCATTGTATGCTTTAAATAAATTCTATGAAAATTTGTTATCACCCACAGGGAGTCTCTATGTTTAGAGCTTCTATCTTTGATGATATTATTGAACTCATTTCTATAATAAGGTTCACATCCTCTCTTTTCCTTCATCTTTAGAGTTTTATCCCATAAAAAAATCTTTAGAAAGCTATCTTAGTGAATACGAACATGTTGACCACATTTTTGGATGAGGCTAATAAGACTTCTAAACATAATAATTAGGATACCTAATATTAGATTAGGAATCTCCTAACTAAGCACCTAGGACACTACACTTAGTGATCTAATGCACCCTCTTTGGATTGATCTAATTTAATGAGTTTAGTTAAATTAAACCCAAATCTCCAAACTAAACATACATCACTCCAAATTTAAAATTATTAAAGCTTATATTAAGGTTTAATTATGGAACTAAACATAATTACCTTAATTAACCTAAGAACCATATAAAATTAAAGAAATTCAAATTAAATCCTAACAAACCCAAATCAAATGAAATTAAAAGCATGAAACCATGCCAAAAAATTTCATGAATCCAAATTCAAACCAAAGGTCAAATATTGATCAACCCTTTAGTAATGGGTTTCACTTATGTTGGTCCCACCAAGTCGAAGGTCAACACACCAAATTTTGATGAAATAAAATCATTTCAAATGGTTTAGATAATGATATGAACATATTTAAACATGCATTCAAAAGAATATAAGTCCAATGTGGCCTTAATTAGGCTAATCAGGTCATTTGACCTAAATGGGTCTTATTGGGTTCAAACCCAAATCAATTATCAAAAATCATTTGAAAATGTTTATTGAACATAAACAACCCATAATTGGGTCTAATTTGGCCAATTTGGTCATTTGTCCCAAATGAACCCAAACTTAACCCATTAAGACTAATTTGGGTCAAATAGGTTCAAGTTGAAATCCACTTGAAATTAAATAAAATTAATCACTCCAAGTCATCTCATAAATGTGATTAACCATAATTGGAGTGTGAACATAATTTAATCGAGTAAAAATTGGTCATTTGACTCAACCAACCCAACCTAACCAATTTATAAAAACATGGATCAAGTTGACTTGGAATTGAACTAAACCCTCATGTGGCATGGGTTAATTAAATTCCTACCAATGGACAATCAACAGTGACTTAAGTAAAATATAAAACCAATTAATAGTGATTAAACCATTTTAAACCTAAATTAAATCCAATGCTAAGATTAATCACCAAATGGATTCAAATTAAAACTAAACCTATGTAAACCCATCTAAATTTATCCTAGCATGGGTTAAGAGGGATTGTCAACCACTCTTAAGCAAATTAATCAAGTCTACATCTAGCCAAATGATGGAATATACCATGGAAAAGAAGGAATGCATGAAGCTAAATCCAATTAGCCCAGTCCCTCATCCCTTTAGTAGTCCACCTCCTTAAATCTTTGGACAGCTACTAAATAGCTGAGGAGACTTGGAGCAAGCCTACAAGGACCTCAATTAGATATGGGTGACCAAACGAAAAGAGAAGAGGGGATAAGAGGCTCAGCTTCAATAGTAAAAGCACCAAGAGATGTTCCCAAGAAAAGTTGACCATCCCATCACCTTCCCCACCTTGCATGAAGATGAACTTGATCTTCCCCCGATCCCCTCACCACCGAGAGGCTGAAGAATGACCAAGGCTGACAAAACTCAAGCTAAGAGTGGTCTAGGAGGTTCAACTCCATTCCTTTTGCATGAGCTCCCCACATATTTTGAAGCTTTTAGAGTCGATTCCACCATTGGAGATCACCGGGATCGAGGTATGCTATTAACGACCTCTTGAAGCATTATATTTTGTTACTTTTCAAAAGGAGTTTGTTATTATGTGAGATCAAACCATTTAGATCTTTGTTATTTCATACACTAGGTGGGGTTATGGGCTTAATTTAGGTTGGAATAAAAATTTCAAACATTAATTAATCTCAAACTATTGATCAAAATGAAATGAAACTTTAGGGAGTTGAAATTGATGTCAACATACACATTAGGTAAAATTTTCATGATTTTTTTGCAAGCTTTTAACCTAGCTACTTCGGTGCCTCCCCCTAGTATGTTTTCTCCCTATTAATGGTTACAGTTCCATTGATTTCCTAGCTCCCCCATCTAGCTTTTTCCTTGGTTAGTCTTCTTTCTTGTTGCACATGGATCCCCCTTCTAATGCAAAAGTGTTGGCCAGAAGCTCCCTAGATGAAACTCCCCCTCCTGACCCAAACTTGTTGCTATATCATCAGTCTTACCATGACTCTTTTGTTGAAGGAAATTCTTCCTCCCTTTTAAGAAAAGCTACTAGGATGAATGATAAACTTGCCCTCATTCTCACTGAATCTGAAACTTGGTCCTTGGCCGAACCATTTAGATGCATCCTCATTGGAAAGTTTACTTATAGAAATCCAAAAATGGACTTTATCAAAAACCATTTCAATGACTTAAAGCTAGTAGGAAATTGGAAAGTGGGCGTCCTTGATGGTAGGCATATAATGATCAAACTTTCTATGGAGGAAGATTATGCTAGACTTTTTTTCTAAGAAGCTCTACCACATTGACAATATTCCTATGAAAAATTTTGAAATGGACTCCCTCCTTTAACTTTAGTATATAACCCCCCATTGTTCCTATTTGGATCAATTTACCTAGCCTAAAACTCCACCTATTTAATAAGCAAGTTCTCTACTCCATAGCTGCAATCTTTGGGAGACCACTAAAACTGGGCACTCCTACTTTCAACCTAACTAGGCCTTCAACTGCCAGAATCTTGGTGGAGATGGTAATAATAGCTTCCATTAATGATGAAATCTAGATAGGAACATAATAGAATGGTTATTGGCAAATGGTGGAGATTAAACAAAATCCTTTATATTGTAGCAATTGTAAAATGTTTGGACATTTATTTGATGATTGCTTCATTTCCCATCCAGGACTAAAAAATAGTAAATCAGTTATGGGAAATTAGCCAATGGAAGATAACACCAAAGATATTTTAGACCCAACTCAAACTTAATCCAAAGTTCCCTTAAATAGTAGGACAATCCACACTGAACACATGGAATCTCAACACAACATTTTGATGTTTGAAAAACAATTTGATAAAAGATAACTAGATTCTAGAATTTACTCAACCTAATTGACACCTCAAGATAAGAGAATCTATAAAATTTGGTTCCCATCAGTAGCCTAAATCCCACTAATCTGCACCAGCCATAAGGAATCCACAAAGCTCTCCTATCCAAAGAGCATGAATCTGAAGACACTCCTCAATCTATAAATCCAATTGGAAGTAATACCATTACTGACAACATTAATAGAAGATTTCCACCTCCTTCTCAGAGCATTTAAATGGACCACTTTGATTCTAGATGTGATGCCATGACTACTACATCAATCCCTCATCATGCCCTGAAATAAAACTCAGCCCAGCTTGCTGAATTACTAAATTCTGTTGGATTCATGTCAAAGCCTTGCAAGAATCATATACTTCAATCACCTGGTCACAGACCCACTAAGGAATTGATACCACCCTTCCATGTCTTCATATCAGACCCTCTTGAATCTAGATATGATACCCCAAATGCTACACAATCCCCAGTCATACATTAAATCAAACCTTCACCCATCATATTGTCCCTCAAAATTCTACTATAACATCTGGTAGAATTCTAGTCCAAAAGCCATCTGATCATCATAGTGTTCCAACACCCCACACCATAACAAAGTACCATATTATGGACAAGAATCCCAACCCAAACTCTATCCAAGCTGAGGCATAGCAACATACATCACTAACCTTCTTAATCCTTGGTTGAAACTCTAAACATTATGAGAAACATCTTACTGCTGCTATAGCCCAACCTATCCACTATAGAGACCCTGAACATTTAAATTATATACAAACCATTGCAAATCATAACATCCTAAACAGAAACCACATTCAAGACTTTGTCCATTCTAAAGAATAACTAGTAGCAGAAACCTCTTCTATCTCTGCAAAATTCTTGTATCTTTTGAGGAAAATTATCTGTGCATCAAACTTACTAAATCCCTATAGAAACTTTGAACAACTCCCACTTGAAAAAACCATAACTAACAAAGGACACCCATCTCCCTCCTCATGAATGCAACTATGATAATCTCCTCAAGCTATGGATGAGTGGCACACATCCAAGAATAAGAAAATGATGCAGAAAGGCTCTAAAGAATTGAAACATCTTCTTCCTAAAATAAATCATTATGTTGGGGACCATTTTAAGGATGAAGGTACTTCTAGGAAACCCATTAGAAGTAACTCTATTCCTAGATGAATAACCTCTTGATTTAGAACATTAGAGGTATTGACAAAGTTAATGCCTCTAATAGACTTAAAAGCCTTGTTAGATCCCACTCACTCAATCTTTTTGTCATACTAGAGTCTCTTGTTCAAAACCACAACCTTTAGAAAATCAATATGCGCTTCCCTAACTGCACCATCATCGCCAACTCTAGCAACAAAACTTGGCTCTTCTTTTTAAGCTAATATACCATATCCGATACTCATTGACTTAAATTAAGTCCTCCACTTACACTTATAAGATTCTAACTTCAATTTCTATGCCAAATCATTTATGCTACTTATAATCGTCAATAGATTGGAACTTTGTGAAGATATGATACTTATAGTTACAAACTAAAGACCCTTTGTTGGTGGTAACCTCAATATGATCTTAAGCCTAGCTAAAAAAAAGTTGTAGAAATCCAATCCTATCAATTATCTCAGAATTTATTGAATGCATAGGAGAGGCCAACCTTTTTGATGCTAGCTTCAAAGGTAAACCTTTCACTTGGAAAAGAGGGAGAACCTCAAAAAGATTGGATAGAGTCCTCACCAACCTGAATGGAACTCTTCATTCTATAATTTGGAGGTTATTTATCTTGCTAAAATTGCTTTAGATCACTCTCTTTATTGGTTACCTTCAAACCAAAAAACACAACCATTTCAAACTCCTCATGTGGACTTCCCACCTAGACTTTATCCAATGCACTACTAGACTTTGGTAAGGTGGTAAAAAACAACCCTTATTTCACTTTTGATACTTCATAAGAATGTCACTTATGGGCTAAAAAAGTGGAACAAGGAGACTTTGGAAATATCCACCATCGGTCAAAACTACTAAAGAGAAGATAGACAAATTTGAGTAAGAGATTTTCCACATGAATGTTAGTGATACCTCTACTCTTGAAGTCCAACTAAATAATCTTCATCTTGCTGAGCTCCAACAATCCATTAACAGAGAAGAAGACTATGTTAGACAGAAAGCAGTTATTCAAAACTTCTTATAATAGGATAGAAACTCCAAATTCTTTTATGCTTGCATAAAAAGGAAAAGAGAAGAAAAATGGGTGAACAAAATTAAACATGCTGATGGTAATTGGATCACTCCCCAAGAGGGCATTATGGAAGAATGTGTTAGCTTCTTCTCCAAAAACTTTAGCCACCCCTTAATCATCCTTGGCCACCTCTCCTTAACAAATTTTTTTTTTGATTTTGACTAGGTCCTATCAACAATGATGAGCTTACCTCTACCCCAATGAGGAAGAGATCTGAATGCACTTAACTCCATGGATGGATATAAAATAATTTGTCCCGATGGTTTTATTGCTCTTTTTTATTAGAAAACTTGGAAAGTCATCAAAGTTGAAGTAATCAAAACCATTTAAACTTTTTTCACTGACTTAAGCTGTCATAAGTATATCACCATGTCAGCTATTATTTTAATTCCCAAAGAGAAAGTTTGCCACACCCGGACAAGTTTAGACCAATTTTCTTGACACTTGTTGTCAACAAACCTATCAAAAAAATTATTGCAATCAGACTTTAGAAGATCCTTCCAACCTTTGTTTCCCCAAACCAAATAGCCTTTATCAAAGGGAGAAATATTACAAAACATCCTCTAACCTAAGAGTCGATCAAGGATATTGACAAAAAAATATGAGGGGCAATGTATTGATGAAGATTGATAGAAATAAAGACTTTGATACTCTCAGCTAGGATTTCCTTCTCAACTCCCTAAGAGAGAGAGGATTTTCAAAAAAAAATTTGCTAGATCATTGAAACCCTCCTCTCCAATAATGACTTTAAATTTCTTCTCAATGGCCAAGAAAATATCCTCTTCCAAGCAACCAATACTGTTAAATAAGGTGAACCCCTATCCCCCACACTTTTCATTTTGGCTTTAGACATTGTCTTAGAGAACTTAACAAAATCTCATCTTCAAATCAAGCCAACTATCACTCTATTGGGAACATCAACATCTCTTATTTGGCCTTTGCAGATGACCTCCTCCTCTTCAACAATAGAAATATAAAATCAATCAACACGCATTTGGATATCATCAAGGACTTCATGACCCTCTCTAGTATGTCTTTAAATACTAAAAAATGTATCTTTATCATAGGGAAACATATCAAAAAACTTAAAATCAGATGGATCATTGAGAAAACTAGTTTCACTCATGTAAAGCTCCCCTCCTTATCTTGGAATCAAGCTTTATAAAGGAAAAGCCACTTCAAATCTTTTATGATCTAATTGACAAAATCCAGCATAGAATTAACTCTTGGGAGAACTCTTTCTCCATTGGTGGAAGGATTACCATTGCCAAAAGCATCCTCAACTCAATTCCTTTGTATACTACCCAAGCTCAACACATTCCAAAATTGATCAAAGGAGAATTTAAAGCTTAATAAATTTATATGGAGTCATAACCACAAGTCCACCCATTGGACCAACTAGAAAATATTATATAAAATTGGTCACTAAAAGTGGTTTGAGCTTCAAATCCATTGAGGATAATATCAATGCTAACATATGTAAACTATGGATAAAACTCAAGGAAAATAATTCACTATGGGTCAAATACATGCTAGGAAAATACTAGAAAAATGCTCATCTAATGATAACAGTATCAGAGCCTTTTGATTCAGCCATTTGTAGAAGCTTGGTGCAACACAGGGAAGAAGTTGAAGAACTCATCTTTTAGGACTTGGGGGATGGCTACATTGACACCTACAATGATCATAGGTTTAGGGATGAACCCCTCTATTAGGAATTTGTTGTTTCTAGACCTCTTCAGAATTTCTATATTAAAGATTTCTGGTCAAATGCTAATTGGGATTTGCATAAACTACAAGATGCTCTCCTCCCAAATATGCAAGTAAAATCTATAGCATGCTTATCAACCCGAAAGAAAAGACACATTAATCATTAAAGGATTTTCCAAACATAGCTCAACCCACAAGATCCTTCTTTTAATTTGGTGAAAGACACTAGCTGTCCTTGGGGAAACCAATATGGAACCCATTTATTCAACTCTCAATAGATTTTGGTCGAGACTCTTTCACCACTTGCTCAATGATATCCTCAAACTTCCCTCAAGATGCCATTTATGGAAGGAAGAAGAGCGGATCTCCTTCATACCTTCATCCACTACAAATTCAAAAAACTCTATGGCATAACATTTGAACAAATAAAGGCCATAATGGTGATAGTCTCTTTAAAGGCCTTAGACTTCCCTCAAGATGCCATTTATGGAAGGAAGAGGAGGATCTCCTTCATACCTTCATCCACTACAAAGTCAACAAAACTTTATGGCATACCTTTATGAACAAACAAAATACCATAATGGTGATGGTCCTTCAATTTGGTTCAACTATTGGACAAATCAAATCAAGAAACATAAGCAACCCACAAAATCTTTTAATGCAACCCTTATCATCCTTTTGTTCATTTGGATGCTAGAAATGATATTAAACATAATACGCCTAACATCAATGTTGAATCTATTGCTCTCAAGATCATATCCCACTTCCATCTAATGAAAAGAGGAGAAAAACATTATGAGAAACATCATCTACGCTATAGCCAACCTATATCCATATAGAGACTCAACATTTAAATTATATACAAACCATTGCAAATCATAACATCCTAAACAGAAACCACATTCAGGACTTTGTCCATTCTAAAGAATAACTAGTAGCAGAAACCTCTTCTATCTCTGGCAAAATTCTTGTATCTTTTGAGGAAAAATTATCTGCTGCATCAAACTTACTAAATCCCTATAGAAACTTTGAACAACTCCCACTTGAACAAAACCATAACCTAACAAAGGACACCCATCTCCCTCCTCATGAATGGCTGAACTATGATAATCTCCTCAAGCTATGGATGAGTGGCACACATCCAAGAATAAGAAAATGATGCAGAAAGGCTCTAAAGAATTGAAACATCTTCTTCCTAAAATAAATCATTATTATTTGGGGATGAAGGTACTTCTAGGAAACCCATTAGAAGTAACTCTATTCCTAGATGAATAACCTCTTGATTTAGAACATATTGACAAAGTTAATGCCTCTAATAGACTTAAAAGCCTTGTTAGATCCCACTCACTCAATCTTTTGTCATACTAGAGTCTCTTGTTCAAAACCACAACCTTTAGAAAATCAATATGCTTCCCTAATCGCACCATCATCGCCAACTCTAGCAACAAAACTTGGCTCTTCTTTTTAAGCTAATATACCATATCCAGATACTCATTGACTTAAATTAAGTCCTCCACTTACACTTATAAGATTCTAACTTCAATTTCTATGCCAAATCATTTATGCTACTTATAATCGTCAATAGAGATTGGAACTTTGTGAAGATATGATACTTATTAGCTTACAAACTAAAGACCAGTGGCTTGTTGGTGGTAACCTCAATATGATCTTAAGCCTAGCTAAAAAAAAAGTTGGGCAGAAATCCAATCCTATCAATTATCTCAGAATTTATTGAATGCATAGGAGAGGCCAACCTTTTGATGCTAGCTTCAAAGGTAAACCTTTCACTTGGAAAAGAGGGAGAACCTCAAAAAGATTGGATAGAGTCCTCACCAACCCTGAATGGAACTCTTCATTCTATAATTTGGAGGTTATTTATCTTGCTAAAATTGCTTTAGATCACTCTCTTTTATTGGTTACCTCCAAACCAAAACACAACCATTTCAAACTCCTCGGCATGTGGACTTCCCACCTAGACTTTATCCAATGCACTACTAGACTTTTGGTAAGGTGGTAAAAACAACAACCCCTTATTTCACTTTTTGATACTTCATAAGAATGTCACTTATGGGCTAAAAAAGTGGAACAAGGAGACTTTTGGAAATATCTAGCATCAGGTCAAAACTACTAAAGAGAAGATAGACAAATTTGAGTAAGAGATTTTCCACATGAATGTTAGTGATACCTCTACTCTTGAAGTCCAACTAAATAATCTTCATCTTGCTCCAACAATCCATTAACAGAGAAGAAGACTATGTTACAAAGCGTTATTCAAAACTTCTTAATAGGATAGAAACTCCAAATTCTTTATGCTTGCATAAAAGGAAAAGAGAAGAAAAATGGGTGAACAAAATTAAACATGGATGGTAATTGGATCACTCCCAAGAGGGCATTATGGAAGAATGTGTTAGCTTCTTCTCCAAAAACTTTAGCCACCCCCAGAATCATCCTTGGCCACCTCTCCTTAACAAATTTTTTTTGATTTTGACTAGGTCCTTATCAACAATGATGAGCTTACCTCTACCCCTAATGAGGAAGAGATCTGGAATGCACTTAACTCCATGGATGGATATAAAATAATTTGTCCTGATGGTTTTATTGCTCTTTTTTATTAGAAAACTTGGAAAGTCATCAAAGTTGAAGTAATCAAAACCATTTAAACTTTTTTCACAGACTTAAGCTGTCATAAGTATATCACCATGTCAGCTATTATTTTAATTCCCAAAGAGAAAGTTTGCCACACACAAGTTTAGACCAATTTTCTTGACACTTGTTGTCAACAAACCTATCAAAAAAATTATTGCAATCAGACTTTAGAAGATCCTTCCAACCTTTGTTTCCCCAAACCAAATAGCCTTTATCAAAGGGAGAAATGTTACTGAAAACATCCTCCTAACCTAAGAGCTGATCAAGGATATTGACAAAAAAATATAGAGGGGGCAATGTATTGATGAAGATTGATAGAAATAAAGACTTTGATACTCTCAGCTAGGATTTCCTTCTCAACTCCCTAAGAGAGAGAGGATTTTCAAAAAAAAATTTGCTAGATCATTGAAACCCTCCTCTCCAATAATGACTTTAAATTTCTTCAATGGCCAAGAAAATATCCTCTTCCAAGCAACCAATACTGTTAAATAAGGTGAACCCCTATCCCCCACACTTTTCATTTTGGCTTTAGACATTGTCTTTAGAGAACTTAACAAAATCTCATCTTCAAATCAGAACGTCAACTATCACTCTATTGGGAACATCAACATCTCTTATTTGGCCTTTGCAGATGACCTCCTCCTCTTCAACAATAGAAATATAAAATCAATCAACACATTTGGATATCATCATGACCCTCTCTAGTATGTCTTTAAATACTAAAAAATGTATCTTTATCATAGGGAAACATATCAAAAAACTTAAAATCAGATGGATCATTGAGAAAACTAGTTTCACTCATGTAAAGCTCCCCCTCGCTTATCTTGGAATCAAGCTTTATAAAGGGAAAGCCACTTCAAATCTTTTTTATGATCTAATTGACAAAATCCAGCATAGAATTAACTCTTGGGAGAACTCTTTCTCTCCATTGGTGGAAGGATTACCATTGCCAAAAGCATCCTCAACTCAATTCCTTTGTATACTACCCAAGCTCAACACATTCCAAAATTGATCAAAAGGAGAATTTAAAGCTTAATAAATTTATATGGAGTCATAACCACAAGTCCACCCATTGGACCAACTAGAAAATATTATATAAATTGGTCACTAAAAGTGGTTTGAGCTTCAAATCTATTGAGGATAATATCAATGCTAACATATGTAAACTATGGATAAAACTCAAGGAAAATAATTCACTATGGGAAATACATGCTAGGAAAATACTAGAAAATGCTCATCTAATGATAACAAAGATCAGCCTTTGATTCACCATTTGTAGAAGCTTGGTGCAACACAGGGAAGAAGTTGAAGAACTCATCTTTTAGGACTTGGGGATGGCTACATTGACACCTACAATGATCATAGGTTTAGGGATGAACCCCTCTATTAGAATTTGTTGTTTCTAGACCTCTTCGTAATTTCTATATTAAAGATTTCTGGTCAAATGCTAATTGGGATTTGCATAAACTACAAGATGCTCTCCCTCCCCAAATATGCAGTAAAATCTATAGCATGCTTATCAACCCTGAAAGAAAAGACACATTAATCATTAAAGGATTTTCCAAACATAGCTCAACCCACAAGATCCTTCTTTTAATTTGGTGAAAAGACACTAGCTCTGTTCCTTGGGGGAAACCAATATGGAACCCATTTATTCAACTCTCAATAGATTTTTGGTCAGAGACTCTTTCACCACTTGCTTCCCCTTAATGATATCCTCAAACTTCCCTCAAGATGCCATTTATGGAAGGAAGAAGAGCGGGATCTCCTTCATACCTTCATCCACTACAAATTCAAAAAAACTCTATGGCATAACATTTCTGAACAAATAAAAGGCCATAATGGTGATAGTCTCTTTTAAAGGCCTTAGACTTCCCTCAAGATGCCATTTATGGAAGGAAAAAGAGGAGGATCTCCTTTATACCTTCATCCACTACAAAGTCAACAAAACTTTATGGCATACCTTTTATGAACAAACAAAATACCATAATGGTGATGGTCCCTTCAATTTGGTTCAACTATTGGACAAATCAAATCAAGAAACGTATAAGCAACCCACAAAATCTTTTAATGCAACCCTTATCATCCTTTTGTTCATTTGGACTGCTAGAAATGATATTAAACATAATACGTCTAACATCAATGTTGAATCTATTGCTCTCAAGATCATATCCCACTTCCATCTAATGAAAAGAGGAGAATCTCTAAACCAGAATTACATATATGTGAACACAGCCAACTACCAACCGTTAACCTACAACCTTGTATTATGGAAGAAGCTGAACCAAGGCTACATCAGAATTAACATAGATGGCAGCTTCAATACCAAAAACAACAAATCTGGAATTGGTGGCATATTCAAAAACTTTAATGGTGATTGTATCTACTTCTTCTCCATGCCTTTTATAGCCCTTTCAGCTCTCCATGTTAAAACTACAACTCTTCATCTTGCTCTCCTCATTGCCTCAAGAAGACCCCACCTCAACTACTAGATTGAATTGAACTCATTACCTCTCATACAACTCTTGAACGAAGATCAAGCCCAACAGGCCCCTTGTCTTATTATTAACCTCCTTACGGATATTAATTAGCTAAAAAGAAACCTCAATATCTCTTGTTCCCATATATGGAGGGATGGTAATAGACCTGGTGATCTACATGCAAAATGAGGAGCACAACATCAAATCCTCTCATCCTTCAAATACCCTGACAAAGAGGTGAGCTTACTTGTACATAGTGACAATCTAGGCCTCCCATACATTAGAACAAAACACTTGTAACCACGCTCTTTCTTTCCATCTTTTTGGATTACTGTAATCTTCTAGTAATCAATAAAATCTTCCTCTTTATGGAAAAAAAGGTTAATTTTTCATGATTTATTGAGTAACAAATCTTAATATTTAAAATTTCAATCACTAAACCCAAAGTTTTATAAAATAAATTAATAACAAATGAAATAAATGATGGAAAATGATTAAATCAACTTAAAACATCATAATACATCCTATTGAACATGAATAAACCATGGAAACCAATTGAAATTTAATAAATCACAAAATCACTAAATTTGTTCATTAATTAAATTAATTAAGTCAATTAATTAACCTAAACTTAAATAAATCTTAATAAATCAACCAAAACCCCCAAAATTATGAATGAACCCTTTTTGGATGCATATTCTAAGGGGAATCAAGGAAAAATAAAAACCCTAAATGATCCTCAGTGAATTAAGCCTAATTTAAGCTTAAATGAAATAATTAAAATTTTAATTACACCTTAATTACAATATGATTAAAACCAAATTACATCCTATTGAACATGAATACACCTTAATTACAATATGATACAAATATATTATAGTATATAGTATTGTAGTGTAGTATAGTACATAAGTATATAGTATAGTAGTATAGTGTATAGTATAGTATATTATAGTATAGTATAGTAAGAAATATAATATAGTGTCATAAAAAGTTCAAACCAAATTGATGTCTAGATTGAAAATATTTGAATTTTCATGTCTCTTGGTCAATTTAAAGGAAATAATAAATCAGGATAATCATAGAAATTACAAAACCTATAATACAAACTTAAAGCATCATAATTAACATCAAAACACTTAAATAAAAATACCCAAGTAAACTGAAAGAAAAGGAAACAATTAAAGCCTAAGTTAAGGGTTATGAATAAGCAAAAAAAAATGGAATTTAATCATATTCCAAGAATAATAACCCATTAAACCATTATAAATCCATTAATAAATTGACAAATAAAGTTCATTAATCTCTAAAATTTATAAGCCATCAACATATGAATACATTAGAGCGATTTAGATTAAGGAATGAAGTGGCACAAAAAAAAATTTGAAAGATTAAGTGTAATTGAAATTTAGGGTAGGTTGAATTGAACTGGAAATAACATAAAACTCTAAAGTAACCTAGGGCAAGTTTAATGCACATGAAAATAATCTTTTTTAAACTCCTTAAGTCATGATGAAAAAAGAAAATTACATTATGCTAAGTGTTTTTAAAATAACATAATAATCACTCTCTTTAAATTAATTAAAAATGAATTGAACTATTCTATAATGTATAAAATCATAATTTGGAACTAATCATCTTAATTTAAATTTATTAATAAAAAATAGAAAATTTTATGAAATGAATAAATTCAAACAAGAAAGAATCATTGATGCAAATGGGTCATAAAATTGAAACATAATAAATTTAATAATATAAAACATAATTTACTTGAGTTAATAAACAATAATGAAAATGAATAAATGAAATTAACTTGAATTTAATGAATGAAATACATACACCTAAATGTAATAAGTAAAATAAATGCATTCCAAAGTTAAATAAATTAACGAAATGAAAATAATTTAAATCAAACATAAAAATATAACTTAATGAAACATTAAATTACATGAAATTAAACATAAAGCTTTACCCTAAATTCAACATAGCAAAACCAATAAACAAAAATTAGAGAATGAAATATATTAACCTGAACACATTTGATTGATGTAATATATAAATACTAAATATGAACATTAACAAAAAAAATTAAAAAAAAATAAATCAAATCAAAAAAGAATTAAAAGAAGAATTAAATTTTAAAAGAATGAAAGTTATAAACTTAATTCAAATCAAAATCATCTAAATGAATTCAAAATGATTAATTAAGATACTTAAAGATCTTAGTTAGACTTTTAAGATGAATCTTCATCTTAGGATGAAGACTTTATCCTATTAAGTCTTAGGATGTTGAATAGAATGGGTTCCACCCACGATGAAACCTATTATATTCATCATTATTGAAAACCTAATCTAACTTAAATATAAAATGTACCTAACATGGAAATGAAATTGCAAATAGTTAAATAATTTGAATTGAAATCACCCAAAGGTAAAAATTAACTAACTTCAAAAATTTAAATTAAAACTTGAATTAAAAAGATGGCCTAGTAATGTCTTACCACACAAACCCCTTTTCTTCATGCACTAGAATAACAGGTCATAGATCCTAAACTTAGGTTTGGTCATTCTGTGATTTTCTATAGTATTCTATGATACTGGGATGTGAATTATTATTTTATTATTTTATTGGTCTATCATTTTAGACTAGATGACTATGATTGATTATCGCTAGTATGGATTGTAGGACATTATTTTAGAACTAATCTTATCTTTAAAAGGCTGTAAAAGTGGATCCATCATATAAATTATAAAATTATTTTTATAAGTGAATAGTCCCTAAGTATAGCCCATAGGACAGGTGGACTTGGCAAGCAACTAATGCTAATCTCATATATTTATAAAATATAACTACCACGTGCTATCTGTATTTTTCTAACATTTGTTTTACATGGCTTAAGATTTATTTTTAAGTTTAAAATGTAAGTTTGAGCTTAGAATTAGGTTATGATCTCTAGGGTCTAAGATTAGTAGGAGTTGACCCTACCAAGAGATGGTGTAGAGGTCCCCATGAAGCCTAGGTCTAAGAAGGAGATGATCTTGGAAAGAAGACCCATATAAACTTGTAGTTCAGCTCATATGTAGAAGGCTACATTTTTTTCTTTGGTGTACAATGGTACTGACATTTTATTTTTTATTAATTAAAATTAGCTTGATTTATTTTAGATGTGTAATAAAATCAACCTACTTTTCTAGGTTTCTTTCTGGGTTGTGCTTTTTGTGATGAATGCTTGGACGTAGGCTCATAGAAAAAAATAAATAAATTTTTTAACTAATTAAATCTAATCAACTCAAACATAAAATTAATGAAATTCTAAACCTCACATAAATTAAAACCCTAGGGAATAACATAAAATCAATTAAAAAGAAATTAGGTCTTGAAAATCATGCAATCAAATTGCTCTAACTCTTGAAATGAGCACTTCACTCATTGCACATAAGGGGTATTTGACCTATGAGGATGACTACATTCTTAGAGAAGTCTGCTTATCTTTTATTGATTTGGACCATGACTTTCTTCTAATTATATACCATATAGGCATAAACTGCATACCCATGGCCAATAATAATCATCGAGTCAAAATGTATAAAATCTAAAAAATGTTCATTAGTTAGTGCATTTCATACCCTACATGATCTTAGGGATTTGGGAGTTAGTATAAGATTGCTAGATTCCTTTCTTAAGAATACAATAACCTAGCCATCTTGCATACATAAGACTTGGCATCATGAATTTAAAATACACTTAGGTGGTGTTAGCTAGCAATCCTCCAAGCGGGTTGTAAGTCCAGAAGAGTCAAGGATAGGTTTGTTTCTTCAAGTGAGAGGAATGATCGATAATTCCCAAAATAAAATTAGGTTGAGCATCTAGCATATGTTAGAAGCATTTATAGATTTATGCTCTGAAGCATCCTCTTTGGAGTAAGTCTTCAGCCCTATGTATTTCTGCAGTCTTGTACTATTAGAATTTAAGCCCTAGATTTCTAAGAAAATATCAACTCAAAATCTAAATTAAATCCCAAAATTCAAAGCCCAATGATAAGATAGTTGCAATTCCTATTGGGTATCCCAATATCAATAGGCATTTCTTACTACATCCCATTTGGCCTCCTAAAAGAACTCTTTCCACTTTGGATCATTCCCAATTTTAATTCCAAAGATCATTCCTTTGAAAACCAACTTAGAATTTGTTAGAAATAATGACTTATTTCTTCAATAGAAAGTATTCTTAGGAAAAGACCCTTCATGAGATGTAATAACTATAGGGGCTTGCCTCTATAGGGAACCTTGAACCTAGTTGAAAATAAAACATATTCTACTTTCCAATGTAGTTCAAGGGAAAACTTTCCAGTACATGAAATGCTCATTAGCCTTAGGGGTATTTTATTAAATGATCAAATCCATTATAGGAAAACATGTTTATCTTCCAAGAAAATATATTTATTTCTTAATGATACATTTGAACATCCAAATAAGAAATTCCTAAACTCTATGTTGTATCATAAATTCTATTATTAGAGTATATTTTCTAGTGACTCCATTGGAGAATGGTTCCTCTATAATCAGTAATGTATTTGTATTTACACTAGTCAAGATTGCATTTCTTCTTGTTGAACATTTATCCATTTCATCCTTGGTAGAGTATATTAAACATCTTCTAAACAAAAAAGAGAGTATACATTTATCCCACTTATGGAATTCATGTGGGATGATTTTATAACTCTTATATGTTTTAGAAAATTATCTTTTGAAATAAAATAACAATATCCTAGCCACAAAATATGATAACATTTTTTAATGGGTCAAAAGCCTTTCTTTTGACTAAATTTTGGTTGTGTTCATTAATTCTCATTTAAAATTTGTTATTTTTGTAAATAGAAATGCATGGGTAATTAATCTTTACTGCTATGCCCAGAATAAGCTACTCTATGGATAGTAGTAGATTAGCAGACAGCTCCATCATTAAGTTTGGAGCTAGCTTTGCAATTTTAAACATTACTACAAATGGAGTGACACTAACTATTGTTGTTGAGGTAGTAGTTAAAAATGAACAACTCATCTTAGAATTCTCTAGTACATCTCCTCCAACCCCTGTTGAAGGTAGGAAGGTTATTGCTAAGGTTACTGAGATGATCCAGCTAGGTCCTACTCAAAAGAAAGTTAAGCTACCAGCTCCAAAGGCATTGCCTACTCCTTTTTTATCTAGCACCTTTGAGGTAGGCTCCACTTTTAAGCCCCCCAAGATGATTAAGAGTCAAAAGAAAAATAAGGGTAGAAGGCTTAAGAGGGTAGCCCTCAGGGAGAAAAATAAAAATAAACATTGAATATAAAAATAGAAAGGGCGAGGGATGGTTATACCTTCTAAGATACTTCCCCTTCCTTAAGTGGAAGTAGATATCACCCCCTATCTGCTACCCAGGGAGAGGAGGACGTATCCAAGATTGTGAGTTCTCCACCTCATACCTTTGTTCAGAAAGAAAAGAAAAGTTTTGAAATGTTAAATAAAGAGTCTCATGGTATGCTATGTTATATCCTTCACAAGATCCTTAGACTCTCATCGTACACTAAAGAGGAGTTATTTAAGGCTATGAAGGATCATGCATCAAAAAGCCTAGAAAAGAATTTTTAGGAAGACCTGCCACTTTTTATTATAAAGGGATTGGTAAGATAGTCATTCATATTAGAAGGAAGTCTTCTTATCATGTGTTTGTAGCACCAAAGCGATATCATCACCTTGGAAAATCATTAATGTGACATAGAGATCAGTCTGTTAATCTAGGGAGAGATATAATCTTACTAAAAAGAAAATAAGAATGTTTAGGTCAAGAATGTTCCACTAGTCCTTGAGCCTATGGTACCTTCACCACTTTTTCCACCTTCATCTTTAGAGAGAGTACCTATCACTGGGCCTATTCTAGATATACCTTTATCATCTTCACCTGGGCTTTGAACTAAAGGGTCCTCATCATTTTATATGTTTAATAAGAAAATTGAGTCTTTTCATTCATATCTTTATGCTAGGGAGACTATTGATGAGTGTCACCTTGGCTTGGGAGCTACCCTTGAGGAAGTCTTTGCTCCCCAAAGGGTCACAAAAGTTGAAGAGTCTCAAATAAGACCCATGTATATGGGTAATGAGTTTGATATCATTCTCGATAGCAGTGGTGCACCATTTTTTCTATCAAAAGAAGAAGTGGAAACTATTATGAAAGAGAATGAAGAAAATGAAAAAAAATAAAGAATGCAAGAACATTATGATCTAGTACAAAATAACTATTAAATATGATTTATGACAACCTGTGACTCATATCTACATGGTGGACACCGGATCATCAAACAAAGAATAGGTTAATCACAAAAAAATCATGAAATAGATCCCACTCAGCAACTGATCCTTCAAATTCAAAAGAAGGATGATAAGATTGCCTCAATGTAAAAGAGGATGGAGGAAATGATTGCTACCATGAAATCACTTCAGAGCATGATCCCCTCTTATTCATGACCTCATCACATTGAACAACCCAAATTAGCATGTCCCATTGATAATTCAAGGTTTAGTTTAGAGGAGTATCGTCAAGAACCAAAGCCTGTGGATGATGTATCTTATGCAACTAAACTAAAGTCATTAGCGGAACAAAAAGTAAAAGAAGCTTTGGCATAATCACGAGCTATGAACTTAGTTCCAAAGATCATTCCCTGAGGAATATGACTTTGTTCCATATCCTAAATGATTCATGCCTCCCTCCTTCAAAGTATTCGACGAGACTAGAAATCCCATAGAACATTTAGCTTACTTCTGTGCAAGTTGTTGCAATGCTAGAGGGAGCAATGCTTTATAATTTATATAGTTCATTAGCTTCTTGATCGAAGTTACTTTTGATTAGTATGCAGATCTTCCTAATGGTTCAGTGCATACTTTCACTGAACTAGAAGGCATGATTGTAAAAAGATTTACCAGAACACAACACTACATCACTGTAGGTGACCAAGTAGTAAAAAAATAAATGTCTGGTGAGTCTTTAGAGGACTATATCTTGAGATGGAGAACCCTCAATCTCAAGTTTGAGCCCCAATTGTATGAGTAGCAAATTATTGAGATTTTTCTCAAGAACATCCAAGGTTCCATCACCTTCTTATTGAAAGGCTTTATAATTAAAACCTTTGAAAAACTCCTAAATGAAGACTCTAGCCTATAGCAAGAAACCCTTAAGATGACTTTCCTAAAAGGCCACTCTTTATAGAACAATCAAAAACTAGGAAGCTTCTAGAAAAGAAAGCAAATAATGTCTCTATAGTGGATAGGGGAAAGGCTCCCATGCAAATACAGTCGAAGTGACCATTATCCTTTAGGCCACCACAACATAGATATTATCCTTCCCTAAGAAGGTTCCAACCAAACCCTTTTCTGAAAGAATGAACCAAACATATTCTTTCAAAAAAGAGGTGGTGCGAAATATTTTATAAAATTTGAAAACGAAGCCAAATTTTAAACTACCCAACCCGAAAAGGCTCGAGGAAGTTAGAAAAGTAAATGACACCCTAACAATTGTCCATACCACCAAATGTTAGGGAATACTATTGAAGATTGCTTCACATTTAAAAAGTGGCTTGAAAGAAATTACAAGAAGGGTTTGGTGATCATACCAGTGGAATACCTTTAGGACCATATACAATGGTCCATTAAAGTTATCACAAGTGACTCTACTTCTTCCAGTACTCCTTCTATAGATGAATGGGATATAGCTCTATCCCATTCATCTACAAAGTATATGATGAAAAGTTTTTAAAATGCTATACAATATTCGATGAAGACCTTGAGGAAGATCATCCATATTGATCCACTCAAGTCTGAGAGTGATTTCCACCTCTACTTGATTCAACATCTTTAGCTATGAAAAATATTGGAGAGTGTTGTAAGGGAGGGGCATTTATTTTATATGATAGAATTTTATACGATAATGATGGAAAGGAAAAACCTTATATGCCTTTATCCTTTTGTACTCATTTTGAAAAGATAAATAAAAGTTTGCCTCCAATGGCATTTCAAATATTCTTGCTATTTTTGATGAACAAATTGTTGAAAATAATGAAAAAAAAAAAGAAAATTCTCATGATGTATTTTATGAACTAGAATTAGATACTAATAGTCATATGAAAGATCAACAAGGAAATCCTCTTAGCATAGAGATAGAATTATCATATTTTGATCAATCTTTAGAGAATGATATTATTGTTGAGGATCAGGTTGACACAACCCTCAGAGATATTACTGAAGTCAATCTTCATAGTGGAAGAATTTTATCACCTCACCTGCCTTCTCCTCCTAAAGACAAAGGGAAGCAAATTATGGTCAAAAGTTTAAATCCATAACCTTTGCCAAAAAGAAATAGTAGTCAAGCCAAATGCTTTTAAGGTTGACCTAGTTAGCAATAACTTTCTTAGATGAGAACTACTTCAAGAAGATCCCAAGAGTTACTTTCTTTGAGGAGGATCTACTTTTGGGGACTATTGATTATAACCATCCCCTTTACATTTCTTTGAAAATAGAAAACACCAGATTATCAAGACTTACGGTAGTCCCTATCACTTTAATCAATATCATAAACTTTAGAACATTGTCATTCCTGAATATAGATACTAGAAGACTCAGTTCAGATAAAATGCTTTTGAGGGGTTCAATGAAACTAGGGAGAAAGCTTTAGGTTTAATCACTCTATTATTGGAAATAGAAGGATTGAAAATTGAAGCTAAGTTCCAAATCATAGAATCGAAGACATTCTTCAATTCCCTCTTAGGCAAACCATAAATTCATGAGTATAGAATGGTTCTCTCTTCACTCCACCAGTGTATTAAGTACACAAGAGATGGAGTGGAATACATTATTTAAGAAGATATACAACCATTCTCTATTCATGAAATTGAACTTTATGAAGATGTGACTTATTACTTGCCTAAGAAGCCAAAACATGATTCTATGGAATCCAACATTATTGAGGTATCAAATAATGCAAAAAATGAAGAAGAGAAAAAAGGAAAAAGAAAAAGAACCTCTAGTATACAGATTGATTTAGAATCTTATTCTGACCAGGATTCAAATTTAAAAGATGCCTCGATAAAGTTTGAGATTATATTAGAATTAAATAGTGACTAAGAACAAATTAAAGCATTAGAGGTTGAACCTGAGCTCTCAACATTTGAAAAATTAAAGAAATATGTGGACACTTTGACTTTGACACCCCTTGTTCAAAATAAAGTATCTCAATTGGAAGTTAAAGAGACCCCTACCCTATCAAGAGAAATGGGAAAGTAATCAAAATTTTACTCTATACCCAGACCTTCAAGCTCAGAAGTAGATGTAAAGCTTGAAGATCCACTATTAAATGAAATAATAGAACTTACTTTTGACTGGTACTCTAAATGTGTTAAAAACTCTATGAAATGTGGTTTTATTATAAATATTTGGCTTAATGATATAGCTCAATGCATGGAAAACTTGTGGAATACTAAACATAAAAATTCAAATTCCAAAGCTAGCATTGGGTTTGGTATCGTTAGACCACTAGATGATGTAGAACATTGTTTAATGATAAGCAATCTTCTAGAATCAAATTAATTATTTGAAATCCCAGATATTTCCATGCATAGAAACAATAAATGAATTCAATGATTGCTTAATTAAAAATGCTCCTTATGAGTTTGAAGAAGAAATCAAGTCTACTATTGATGAGTTAGGAGAGGTTACCTAGGAACTACTGAAGACCCAAAGCTAACTTTTATTAGTACTTTGTTAAGTCAAAAAAATTCTAAAGAGTTAATCACTTTACTTTGTCAATACAAAGATTGCTTTGCTTGGAGCTATGATGAAATGCCAGGTTTATCTCCAGATATTGCCATGCATAAATTGGAGATTAAATCTGATATAATTTTAGTAAAATAAGCTCTTAGGTGAATGCACCTAGAAATTGATCAACAAGTAATTACTGAAGTGAAAAAACTAATTAAAGCTAGCTTTGTGAGAGAAAAATAATATCTTGATTGGCTAGCAAGTATAGTCCCCATAAAGAAAAAGAATGATCTAATATGCATCTACGTTGACATTGGAGACTTAAATGAGGCTTGTCCCAAAGATGAGTTCTTATTGCCAATACCAAAACTTATGGTGGACATAGCCTCTTCACATGAGATCTTTTCTTTCATGGATGGTTCATCTAGATATAACCAGATTATGATGTCTCCAGAGGATGAAAAGAATAGAACGTTCAGAACTCCTATATAGATTTTCTATTACATGGTCATGCCATTTAGTCTCAAAAATGTTGGGGCTATATACTAAAGAGCCATGAAAAGAATCTTCAATGACTTGATTCATAATCAAGTTGAATGTTATATCAATGATATAGTCATCAAAAGAAAAATAAAAGAATATAATTTATATGAAGATTATTTTCAAATGGTTGCACCGCTATCACCTGAAAATGAACCCATTATAATGTGGCATTGTGTGATAGAAATCAATTCAGAAAAAAATAAAAGCCTTTATAGAAATGTATCTAGCTAGAAGTCTTACACAATTAATATCATTCTAGGGAAGGCTTGCATATTTAAGAAGGTTCATATCGAACTTATCAAGAAGATTTCAACCATTTGTGAAATTAATAAAGAAAGATTCTAAAATCATTGGGGATAAAAAATGATAAAATGCATTTGAAAGCCTGAAATAATACTTGATGAATCCTTCTATTTTGGTTGTTCCAATTCCAGGAAAGCCACTAATTTTATATACCACAACTTTGGATGAATCACTTGAGTCTTTATTAGCCCAAGTAAATGAAGAAGGAAAAGAAAATTCCCTTGATTATCTAAGCCACAGACTCATATCAGTGAAAATAAATTATCCACCAATTAAGAAGAAATGTTTGGCCTTATCTTTGCCACTCAGAAACTAAGACATTACATGCTTTCTCATATAGTTAATTTAATCTCAAGAGTGAATCCATTGCAATATCTTATGACCTGCCTCATGTTTTCTAGACGTCTAGCATGTTGGTCGATGATTCTATTATAATTTGAGATCACTTATATTTCTCTTCATTCTATAAAAAGATAAGTCGTAGCTGACTTCTTAGTAGCACATCCCATACCCAAGAGTTCCTCTTTAAATGATGATCTTCCAGATGAGGAGATCATGACATTAGAAGGTGAATCTAATACCACTTGGGAATTGTATTTTGATGGTGCAGCATCATCCAAGAAAAATAAACAATTAAATTCATCTATCCTAAGATAGGCAAGTATTAGGTTAATTTTTATAATGCAAGATAAAAGAATGATGCGATATTCTTATCATCTATCAGAGCCTTGCACAAACAATGATGTTGAATATGAGGCTCTTATCACTAGATTAGAGCTAACAATCCTTATGAATATCAAAAATATAAAGATCTTTGGAGAACCAAGTGAGTGGAGTCTATAAGGTTTTACATCCAAAGCTCTTTAGTTATTATCAATACATGATGAAAGTACTTGAGAAAATTTTATATGTAACTCTATATAGAATATCTCATAAAGATAATTATATAGCAGATGCTTTGGCTAAGCTTGCCAAAAAAATCATATGCCCAAAAAAGAATCTATTTCTATAGAGGTTCAAAATCAACAAGTTTTTATCTCCTATAGATTAAGATTACATGAATATAAAAGTAGAAAGATAAATGATAGCCACTCTTGCCGAAGTTCAATTAGAAAGTGACTAGAACTAGACTTCCATTAACTACTTGAGTAAGGTGAGCCCTCCTGAAGACAAGTCATTGGAAAATCAAATAAATAAATGTGCATTATCTTATGCATTAATTAATGATGTATTATATCGTAGGTCATTCGATCAAATATGGCTACGCTGTTTAGACAAGCAGGAAGCACATAATATTGTGACTTAGGTACACTCTAGATTGTGTGGTGCTCATTATTGACTTCATAAGCTCTGTCTCATATGAGATTGATTTTGATGATAACAAATACATGTTCAAATGCTACTAATCAAGTTAAATTCGAGTGTGTAGGAAAAATTCTTCAGCTTCTAGTTCTTTAGTTATATCAAATTGCTAAAGCTACTAGAAATGGAATGGATGAAAATTTTTCTAAGAATTATTATATTTTGGAAAAGGAAAAGATCACTAAATTAAAATAAATGATTCATTCATTTTTTGATTCATCATTTTAAAATTATTTATATTTTCTATATCTTAATATTACAATTATTCATTAAGTTATCCATTTTGGATAGTATGAACTAAATGCATGATATAAGTTCCATTAAATGTGTGTTAAAGAAAAATAAATTATGTTTAAAATTAATTAAATTATTTCCATGTAATTCATAATTTTTATTCATAATGTTTAGTGGATGAAAATTGAATTATTCTAAAATTATCCTTTTTTTCTCCTATTCTCTCTCCCATTGTTCTTTCTTCTCTCTCTTATAACCATTTCCATCTTAGCATTATTTTGGACAATTTTTTAATTCATTTTGTGTAGTAAATTGTGTTAAATTCATTCAAAACGTTTCTATATTATTTTCACTCATTTTTTATATTTTAAAATTCCTTTATTTGAGTTTCTGAATTTAAATAATTTTTAAATTATTCTTTAATTCAAACACCCTTATGCATGACATGAACTTGGTAAATCAAATCAATTTTTTTATGGAATATGTTGAACGTCCCAAGAATGATTAATTATGATTACTTAGAGACTAATTAATTTATTAAAAGTTTTTTTTTAAAATTTAAATTCAAACTAGCCTTCGTTTTCAAAATAATTCCTTTCCTTTTTCCAATTTGACCTATTTTAGGAATGTTTAATGGAGGCAATTCACTATGCTTTAAATTTATTAAATTTATATGTTATTTTAACATTCAATAAGTGTAAATACAATCAAATTTGATTTAAAATTAATCCATGCATTATTTAAAGAATTTCCTATTTTAGGAAACCTCTTTGGTTGAATTCTTTGAAGTGGATTTTAATGGATTTATTCTTTTCAAAACTCCCTCCTTCATATCTGAACATCCTTCTCAGAAATTTATATGGGATTTCCTCTATCCTGGAAGTGAATCACATAACATACATTCCATATTGGGTTTAAACAAATTTGTAAAGGAGCCTATGGATGATATCTTTGGCCTGTCCACTCTCCTTTGATTTTGAAATTTAAATTGATGCCAAATCAATTTCCCTCTCATTGGATAAGTTTTTGGTCGACCCTATACTCCTTCATCTTCTATTTATAAGCCTTGTTTCAACTTAAAAAAGGTTCCAAAAGTTAAAACTCATTCTTTTTCTCGCTCTCTTGCTCACTTAGATTCTTGTGATCATTCTATAGATTTTGGTGATACAAGTGCAAGCATTCCTCACCATTCTTCCTTTTCCCTTGTAAATTTATTTGGCTTGATGATTGATTGGAAAAAGTGAAGGTTTGGTGTGATTCCACCCTTGCCTGAAAACATCATCTCTTTGGTGTTTATTTTGTAATGTGCTAAGTTCTTAAAGCTCTTTTATTTCTTCTTGGCTTTAAAGTTTACAAGGTTATGTAAATTTTCTTGTGTTTATTCATGACATAATGTTTAGATTTTGTTTGGCCAAGAACAAATATAAGAAGATCAATTTTTGTAGACTTTATCTTCTTGATAATCTTTTGATTTCTTGTCTAGCCTAAAGCTAACATGAAGAAATACATTTTTTTGGGGCTTAATCAGTGAATATTTCTTATGTTTCTTGTTTGTTTGAACTTTTTTTAAAGTTATTAATTTTCTAAGTGCTTAATCAATTGAATATCCATTGTTTATCCCTGTGGCTTAAAGCTTCATATAGGTTGCTTAAATTTGATTGTGCTTAAAATCTTATTATATCTCTTTTACCATTTGGTCGACCACATCACATCTTGCATAAATTATTATGTGTTTTTTGATTACTTATATTCAATTAGTTTATGCATATGTTATTTGATAGCTTTCATGTGATACAATTCAAATCATTTTTGAAGTATTGTTTAGTTATTCAAATTGCAAATACATTTATCATTTGAATGAAAGTTAGCTTGAGTAAAAAAGAATTCAAAGTGAAGTTTTTGGTGATTGCATTTTAGTTGGCATTTCAAAGTCATTCAAGAAAATCATTTCAAACCTTTTAAAGATCATTCAAGCAACATTAAGTTACTTAATTACATTAAATATTTGATTAAAATCTAGTTTAATTTCTTTTAAAATAAAGTGAGCTCTCTTTTCATTAATATTCAATTGCCTTAATATTAGTATAGATTGGGTTGTTTATGCTAAAACATTTTAAAATTGAGAGTTAGACTTGTATCTTTCTCTTAGCTTTGTCTTGATTTCTTGTTGGGTTGTACTTGCCCATGAAGGAGAGTATGGGAGATTTATTGTAATCTTAACTTTGGTTTAGTGAATTTTTAGCTTGGGTGGCTAGGCGTGGATGTAGGACAATTTTTGGTGTGTGACTGAACCACATAAATCTATGTGTTCTCTTTCATTATTTTTCAGCACTTTACTTCCCTATTATTTCTTTTTCTATTGCTTCATTTATTAAAGAATTATTATTAAATATTTAAGTCTTCTACAAAAGATAAAACTAAATTTTATTAAATTTATATTTAAAACCCAATTCACACCTCCCACTCTTGGGTGTTATAGCTAAGTAACACTCACCAATCAGACCCATAATGAAATTTAAAATTAAAAGACTTGGATACTATTGGCCATTGATGTTAAATGACTGCATGAAATTACACATCATTGTCATCAATACCAAATACATGGTGTAGTCTAACATCAGCCTCCTAAAATATTACACCATATGATTGCTTTTTGGCCCTTTGAGAGTTGGGGTACTGACATCATAGGGCCTATTGACCCTCCTTCATCAAAAGGGCATCATTTTATATTAGATACAATAGATTATTTTACTAAATGGGCTGAAGCTGTACAACTGAAAGAAGTAAAAGCATATCATGTGTTAAAATTAATTAAGGAAAATGTTGTAAATCGATTTGGTGTTCCTCACCAAATCATATTAAACAATGGTCCATCATTCAAGTCCACAAAATTAAATCATTTTATGGCTAGACACAAAATAGTTGGAGATATTCGACCATCTATTACCTTAGAGAAAATGGATTGGCCAAAGCATTCAATAAAACTATACTAAGAATTTTGAAAAAGTACTTGTTGAAAATAAAGGATAATGGTATAGAATGTTGGTTGAAGCCTTATGGGCCCACCATACCACATACAAGACACCAACTCTGTCTACACCCTATGCTTTGGTTTATAGAACTAAAATATTTCTTCCATTAGAAATGCAATTACCTTCATTAAGAATAACATTCAATAACAATATTACAATTGATCAAAATCATAAAATCTGATTGGAAGAACTTGAAAGCCTTGATGGAAGATGCTTGCAAGCACAACAAGACCTTGAACTGTACTAATCACATATGGTTCAAGCTCATGATAAGTTGGTCCATCCTAGGACTTTCTAAGTAGGAGACTCAGTCTTGATTCTTAAATGACCAATCTTAGCTCGTCGCAGAATCGACAACAAATTTGAGCCAACTTGGGAATGCCCATTCATAGTGGAAAAAGTCTATGAAGGAGATTCTTTTTAGTTGATTACTTGTAATGGTGAATTTCCAATGCAGCCAATCAATGGATGTTACCAAAAAAAAGTATATGTAACTTGTACTCTATTCTAAAAGAATAATGATCAATAAAAATTCTATTTCTCTGTACTACTTTTGCAATGGACATTATTTTTTCTATAAATGTTAAAATCTTATATACATAAATGCAATATCTTTAGGATAGGAGTAAGCCTCTTTAAGGTACCTTTCCCACACTTACCTTGAGTTGGAATAAAGCCATTCATGGCATCCTCCTTATGTCTTCTATAATTTTGGAACAAGCCTTTCAGGACACCATTCCTATTATTCATAGTTTAGGAATAAGCCGTTGAAGACACCTTCCCTATAAAATTGGTTATTTAGATTAAGATTTAATCATGATGATCCCTCTTCTATTATCCAAAAAATATTAAGGATTGGAACACGTTATTGAAGACCCCTTTCCTATTTCTTAGCTATCTAAGTTAGATTAAGCCACTGAAGGCCCCATCTTAATAGCTAATCACATAAGTGTATGCCCTATAAAAGACATCCTGTCAAATGATAAAGTTAGGATCAAGTCCTTTCTCTATCATATAGACTATCTAGAATAGGATAAAGTCACTAAGGCCCCTAGACTATTAGTCAAAATTTGAGGAAGGGGATTAAGTCACTAAAATTCCTTTCCCTTATTTAAGCTATTCAGGTTGGATTTAAGCTATTGAAAGCCCCTTGTTAGCAAAATTTTACTAGACTAGGATTTAAGTCATTATTACTCCTATTCTGGTTTCAAATGAAAGAAATGTAAGAATGAAATAAGTAATTGATGACCCCATCCTTATATGCTACCTATGTTAGGATCAAGTCATGAAGACTCCTTTTTTAAAAGCCAAAATTTAGAGGTTTAGGAATAATTCAATAAGACCCCTCTCCTCATTGTAAATATTCAAGAAGGCATAAAGCAATTAAAGGCTTCTTCTTTATAGTTAACTAGATGAGATTAAGCCCCATAGTAGGTATCTTATCTAAAAGAGAAAATTTTTAGGATTTACCTATAGATACTTCCTTAGGTTATTTAGTCATTAAAATAACCCCTTGGCTAGTTTATGTAAGAAGATATAAGTCCTTAGGCTTTCTTCTTAGTATAGCCATTAAAAACCTATAGGATTCAAATCTCGGATAATCAAAGGAAAGTTTATTGAAGACACTTTCTTTGGTTACCATAATTATATTAGGATTAAATCTTTCTTTAAATCTGCTCTTAATGACATCTTTATTCTTCTTATAATTTAGTGAACTTGAATCTCTAGGAATGAATCATTTCAGAGAAATTTAGGCCTATTTATGCCTATCTTTCACAATCATATTAAAATATATGCTTAACTAAAAACTAAAGACAAAACTTCTTCAAGCTTATGCTTGTAATGTTGACTAGTTTGGGCAATAGCAGTATGTGCAGTGTTCTTTGGATCGTTCACTACCTATATTAGGGGTCTTTTTGTTGACCTCATTTTTGGATGAGGTTAATAACACTTCTAAACATAATAATTAAGATACCTAATCTTAGATTAGGAATCACCTAACTAAGCACCTAGGGCACAACACTTAGTGATCTAGTGCACCCTTTTTGAATTGATCTAACTTAATGGGGTTAGTTATATTCAACCCAAATATCCAACCTAAACATACATCACTCCAAATTTGAAATTAATTAAGCTTAGATTAAAGTATAATAATGGAACTAAACCTAATTACCTTAATTAATCTAAGAATCATATAAATATATGGGAATTCAAATTAAATCCAAACAAACTAAAATCAAATGAAATTCAAAGCATAAAATCATGACATAAAATTAAATGAATCCAAATTCTAACCAAAGGTCAAAATTTGGTCAACCCTTTTGACATGTGTTTGACTTATGTGGGTTCCATGAAGTCAAATGTAAACACACCAAAATTTGACCAAATAAAATCATTCCAAATGGTTTAGATATTGATATGAACATGATTAAGCATGAATTTAAAAGAATATAAGTTAATGTGGCATTAATTAGGCTGATTAGGTCATTTGACCTAAATGAGCCTAAAGGGATCTTATTGGGTTCAAACCCAAATCAATTATCCAAAATCTTTTGAAAATGATTATTGAACATAAACCAACCCATCATTGGGTGCAATTTGTCCAATTTGGTCATTAGACCCAACTGATCCCGAACTTAACCCATTATGCCCATAATAAATTAGGAAAATCATAAAAATTACAAAATCATAATACAAACATAAAGCATCATAATTGACACTAGAAAACTAAAATAAAAATACCCAAGCTAACTGAAAGCAAAGGAACCTAATTAATACTAAGTTAAGGGTTATGAATAAGTGAAAATATATAATCTAATCATATTCCAAGAATAATAACCCCTTAAACTATAATAAATCTATTAATAAACTGACATATAAAGTTTATTAACCTTTGAATTTTATAAGCCATCAATATTTGAATAATTAGCCATTTAGATTAAAGAATGAAGTGGCACAAATACAAATATGAAAGATTAAGTGTAATTGAACTTTAGGGTAGGTTGAAATGAACTTGAAATAACTTAAAACTCTAAAGTAACCTAGGGCAAGTTTAATGTACATGAAAATAATCTTTCCTTAAACTGCTTAAGTCATGATGAATATGGGAAATTACATTATGCTAAGTGTTTTTCAAATAACTTAATCATCACTCTCTTTAAATTAATTAAAAATGAATTGAACTATTTTATAATGTATAAAATCATAATTTTGGAAATAATCATCTTAATCTAAATTTATTAACAAAGCACAAGACAATTTAATGAAATGAATAAATTAAAACAAGAATGAATCATTGATGCAAATGGGTCATAAAATCAAAACATAATAAATTGAATAATACTAAACATAAAAAATTGAATGTAAATTTACTTAAGTTAACAGGCATCAATGAAAATGAATAAATGAAATTAACTTGAATTGAATGAATGAAATACATACACCTACCAAACTAAATGCATTCCAAAATTAAATAAACAAATAAAATGAAAATAATTTAAATAAAACATAAAAATATAACTTAATGAAATATTAAATTAATGAAATAAACATAAAGCTTTACCCTAAATTCAACATAACAAAACAAATAAACCAAAATGAAACAATGAAATATATTAACCTAAACACATTTGATTGACATAATAAATAAATACTAAATATGAACATTAACAAAAGAAAAATAGAAAATAAATCAAATAAAAAAATGAATTAAAAGAAAAATTAAATTTTAATAGAATGAAAATTACAAACTTAATTCAAATCAAAATCATATAAATGAATCCAAAAGAATTAATTAAGGTACTTAAGGATCTTAGTTAGACTTTTAGGATGATCTTCATCCTAGGATAAAGAATTTATCCTATTAGGACTTAGGATGTTGAATAGAATGGGTTCCACCCATAATGAAACTTATTGTATTCTTCATTCTTGAAAACCTAATTTAACTTTAATATAAAATGTACCTAAATTGGAAATGAAATTGTAAATCATTAAATCATTTGAATTGAAATCACCTAAAGGAAAAAATAAACAAACATTAAAAATTCAAATTTTAACTTGAATTAAAAAGAAGACCTAGTAATGTCTTACCACATAAAACTCTTTTCTTCACACATCAGAATAATAGGTCATGAATCCTAGACTTAGGTTAGGTTGTTCTGTGATTTTCTATAATATTATATGTTATTTTGATGTGAAGTATTTTTATTATTTTGTGGTGTACTATTTTAGACTAGATGCCTAGGATTGATTGTCATTAGTCTAGATAGTAGGATATTATTTTTAGAACTAACCTTGTCTTCTTGAAGGAGCTGTGTAAAAGGGGCTCACATCATATAAATTATAAAGTTGTTTTTTGCTTGTAAGTGCTAAATAGTCCCTTAACATAGCCCAAAGGATAGTTGGGCTTGGAAAGTAACTAATGCTAAGCTCGTGTGTTTATAAAATATAACTGTTCCATGCTATTTATATTTTCTTAACATTTATTTTGCATTGCTTATTTTTAAGTATAAAATGTAAAATTGAGCTTAGAATTAGGTTATGATCTATGGGGTCTAGGATTAGCAGGAGTTGACCTACCAGGAGATGGTGTAGAGGTTCCCTATGAAGCCAAATGGAATTCCCTACAGGAGGAGATGATCTTGGAAAGAAGACCTATAGATCTCGGCTGCCCATTTTCCTTTCTTCCAGGGTTATAGTAGTACTTGGTCATATTGCCCTATTTTATAAATTAAAATTAGCTTGATTTATTTTGGGTGTGTAATAGAATTAACCTTATTTTATAGGTCTCTTTATATGTTGTGCTTTCAATGATGAATGCCTGGATGTAGTGTCATAGAAAAAAATTTAAGTTTTTTTCTCAATTAAATCTAATCAACTCTGACATAAAAATAATTAAATTCAAAACCTCACATAAATTAAAACCCTAAGAATAACTTAAAATTAATTAGAAATAAACTAAATCTCAAAAATCATGCAATCATATTGCTCTAACTCTTGAAATGGACACTTCACCCATTACATATAAGGGGCATCATACATGTGAGGATGACAGCTCTTTTAACTGTCCACTCATTTCTTTAAGGCGGTTGTTGAGCTGGCTGATTTCTTGGTCTCTTCTTTAGAGTTGAGAACCCATTTGTCATTATAGCCTTGTTAAAATGTATGTTAGCTCTTCAGTTATCGCAACTTCTACTTAAGCTTCACCTCTAAGTTATCGATGGCTTGGGTTTTCTTGTTGTTCTTCTTCATTTGATTGTTTGAGTGCTACATTTCTATTTTGTAAATGTGTATCGACCATGATAATAACTTCAACTTCCATGTAATCTATATTTTCATCATTTTGGAAGTTCAGAATTAGTTGCTCTTCATTCATTGGGAAATCATTATGTTTTTAGTAGAGTTGATTATCATCCTCATCATCTACTGGGTGACACTTTTCAAACTGATATTTTCAATTGATGATATGAGATTCAGTTTCATTATCATCTAGTGGGTTGGCTCATATTGAGTTGTCTCATCATTGGTGAGTTGGGATTCTTTAGGTACTAAAATCGATGAAGACTTTCTAGTGGTCGATCTCTTAGAATATATCCTGGATGTCACACCTTAGTGTTCACTGAATGAATTATATTGCTTTTTTATGGAGGTTGTAGAGACATTCTAACAACTGACCACTTAATATCTTTGTATCTAAGGGTTCATTATCAGTGTTCACTAAATATTATGCCCTTATGTCTTGAGTTCTACTGTAGATGGGCACGATATTTTTCAAAATTTCCTCCTCTCTTAGAGTAGAAATTTATTGGGTTGGCAACTTGGCTCTCTAATTTCCTAATTCTTCTTTGAAGTTCTTTATTTTTAACAGACTTTACAACTTTGTAGATTTTGGTGGATATGGCCTCCTCCTTCCATGGTTGATTATGTGGACTGAGATATATATGTTTATCCAGAATGACTTTTCTTATAGCTTCTTTAGAGTTATTTATCTTGGCCCATCATGGCAGATTGAAGTTATTATTGGTGTGTATGTTTGCTTCCACCAGCTGGTCATACTGATGTTCAAATTTAATAGGAAATCTGGCATCTCTGCGACCCGTATTGTATTTTCTTCAAGCTCTCCTGGACATTTTGGTGCCCAAGGAAGATGCTTCATGGTCATTACTATCTAGAGTAAAAGTGGCATCTTGTGAGATACTAGGCTCCCCTGATGCACTGCTAGGTGGATTGATGATGATGGACTTCAATTTGGGCTTAATAGTCACCTTATGTTTAATAGGGGAAGTCGACTTTGCCTTTGATAGCCTATCAAAGATGGAACCCTTCTTGGAGGATAGGGCTTTAGGCTTGGGATTATTGGGAATGATCACATTTGGCTTCCTTCTCTTATTAAATTCCTTTAGCATTCTGGTGCCTTTAATGAGAGGTTTAGTTATAGGTCCAATAGGTAGAAACTAGACAACCTTAAAAATCATTTTGAACAAGAGAGTAGCTCCAATAGAACCAGCATTGATTATGACCTGAGAGAATATAATAGTGCACCCCTCTCTTAGCTTGATAGTCATCATCTCTATAATATTGGACATTAAAAGTTTTATACCTGATCATAGATCTTAAAATTTTAAAAGATTATAACTTGATAGTTAAGTTTATAATGATGCTGTATATTTTAAATTTTCTAAGTAGCGATGGAGAGAGAAGTAATCCCAAAAAAAAATCATTAGAAATCTGATTGCCTAGGAAAAACACATTTGAGAATGCTCTCTGCCATGTTTATTGAGATGGGTACGAGTGTATTTTCTAATGAGGTAGATTTCTATATATTCAACAAGACTTCCCCTAACATTATGTTATGGTTTATTTAGATATGGGTTCTACTCTCTATGAACATAAGCCTTCATAGTTAATTACCCCTCTTATTGCAGTAAGAGAGCACTCTCAATTAAAGTTGGAAATAGTCATATTTTTTTGATATAAGTCAGTGTCTAATGATGTCCATGGTGTGGCATAGATGACTGTCTAAGAGAAATAAGAGAATAGTCTCGATCAATATCCTATTATTCTAACATTCTGAGACTATATTATTCTAGTCTACCAATGATAGAGGGCAAGCTGTAATGTCCAGGGAGTCTGATTAGATCCATGGGTTGCCTCATCTCAAATATCTCGAATAAACTAGATATTTAGTGTAGGGGTGTTCGCAAGATGAATGGATAGAAGACTGGGCTTACATCTTTTGGAATGCCATGTTTATATAAATGTTCACATGGCTAATGAATTATAGAGTTTAGGGATATTTGCATGGAAAATAGATAGAATACTGGGCATACATCCATTTGGAATGACAGGTTTATATAAGTGTTCACATGGTGACCAAATAATAGGGTGTTTGCATGGAGAACATAAATAGGTTGCTTTTGGGGGATGGTGCCTCAGCATGAAAAATATGGTGCCTAGGTGCTATGAAGGGGAGGACCTTGGCACTATAGGTTATGGTGCCTGAGAATTATTAGGATGGTGCCTCAGCATTAAGAAATCAACGCCATGACACTATAAGTGCTATAAAGACTATTTGAAAGTATGTTGGTAGAATGACTAGTACCTCGATGCTAACTACGTAGTGTCGCAGGGACAATCAAAAGACTGTTCAATTGGGCTGACAGGTTGGTAGGCACATTTAATAGATAGAACAAACTTTTTACCAATGTCATGTAAGAGCACCACGATGCCACATGAATATTTGTAGTGCTTTGCAGTTCCGGTTGGTAAAAAAATTAATGGTAATAATGGCAATCATTTTGACCAGCTGATCGGCAATTAGGCACCTCATGTGAGCACTATGGTACTAATTCCATATTTTAGAACCTAAGACATTAGCGCCTTGGCACCGTTATTGTAGCACCATGAAGCAGTTTTTAATTCCATAACTCGAGAGGCTAGCACCTCGATGTTGCTTCAATAATGCTATGGTGCTAGCCCTAGTTTATAAATAGAACCACTGAGCTATAGATATATCATTTTACTATATCTTTACTATAAAAATTCTTAGACTCTTTTTTCCTCACACTAAGAAAGCAATCGTTCCACTCAAAAGGCTTGCTAGTAAGAGGAAGGCAATTTCAAGCATTGCTAATAGGTTTGTTAGCGTGGAAGTGGAGGAGTGGTATCAATATGCTCTCATCCATAAGAAGCTCATTTATGAGGGAAGTTTCCATAATCTGGGTGGGAACGTGGAGATGGTTATTATTGAGCGAGGTTGGGAGAAGCTGGCTTATGAAATCAGCTTACACATAGTTCCTGTGGTTCTTGAGTTCTTCGCTATTATGAAAAAGCATTAAGACAATAGAGTCCTTGTGCGGGGGAAATTGGTAAGTTTTGATATTACTGCCATTAACACATATTAAGGTTTGCAAAATGTAGTGTATGATTAATATCTTTCCTATTATGATGACCATCTTGATTTTGATGAAGCCCTTGGTTTTCTCATTGGTAGAAATGCTAATATTCAGTGGAAATGATGGGAGAAAAGGATTATCAACTTTCTTGTTGCCGACCTAATGGTAGAGTTTAAGGCTTTACATTATTATATTTCTTCCAAGTTGATGTCTACTGGTAATATCAATGAGGTGACTAAGGATAGGGCTATTTTGAATTTTTCTATTCAAAAGGGCTTTAAAATTGATATAAGAAAGACTATTTATAATTCCATTTGTAATATGCTTAGGGGCATTACTACTATTAGATACAATCATCCTTCTCTTGTTTATGGTTTATGTACTGTGGTGGGTCTATTGGTGGAGTCTGATAAAGAAGTTCTCAATCAAAAGGCACCTCTAATGAAGAGGTTAATTGGGGTATTTGAGTTGAGTTTTGAGGTGGGGGAAATCTCAAATGCTCCACGTGCACCACAACCTCGATCTAAATCTTCAAAAATCTTAAACAAGCAACTCCAAGAAATTAGAGTAGAAGCATCAAATTTAAGGAAAAAAGTTGGTGAGAGCAGCCGTAGGCAAGATGCTTTAGAAAAGAAATTTGATGATTATATAGATCACCAACATAAATAATTTTCTTATATTGCTCAATTTAACTTAGAATTTGTTCATATGTTTGAAAATTGTGGCTTTTGTGGGTCCAAGTCAGGCCTCCTTTCCTACGGGGGCTCAATATCTGCCTTACATTAGTTCCTCACCGGTGTCAAAAAAGATAAAAAGGAAGAGGGTAATGAACATGATTACTAGTTTCCCCTCATTTTATTTTAATTTTGTATTTTTTTTGTACAACTTATGTAATCATTTTTAGTTTTAATAAAAATATTTTTATTTCACATTTATGTATTTTTGTGTATATTTTTTTTTCTATTTGTCATTTAAAAGCTCTATAATAATAAATAGCTCCAGAAATAATGCCTAGCTTGGAGGACATAAGTTTAAAACCTGAGAGCTTAGCATCATGACGTTGTATATGTGGCACTGTGGTGCTCTTAAGATAGAAATGTTTTGTCAACCTACTTGAGGGGTTAATACTGTGGAACTCATAAGATAGAAATTTCTTATTACTTTACCCAAGAGGATGCTCTATATGTGGTACTATGGTGTTCTTAAGATAGAAATGTTTTGTCAACCTACTTGAGGGGTTAATACTATGGCACTCTTAAGATAGAAATTTCTTATCACTTTACACAAAAGGTCAGCACTGAGGTGCTCGATATGCGTTATGGTGGAGCTGGGTAGACAAGATTATTACTAAGAATTTATTGGGGTCAATATTCGAGGTGTTCAAAATCATGAAATTAATACATAACTGTGGTGTTTAATAAATTCACAAAACTAGAGAGTTCATCACCTCGGTGCTAGAACCATAGTGCTTAGGTGTTGTTTTATCAAAACCTAAAATTTAATAGTTTTTAGAGCATTTTTAATTTTGTCAGCGAAATATCTTCACATTATTAGATTTCATGATTTTTAGTGCATTAGCATCCTTCTCCCTTATTCTGAATCCAAGATCAACTAAGGGAGGATTTCATTTCACATCGAAACCATATTTTGTGGTGGAAGATGTAGCACCTAGGCACTAAAAAATGGCGCTTTGATGCTGCTAACAAAATGTGGAGTACAAAAGCACTATGTCATTGAAATATAACACTATGGTGCTATAAGAATTAAAAATGTTTAGCAATGGACTATTTTCTAGCAATACTAGATTTTGGCACCTCAGTGCTATGGGACAAGGAATCAATGATTTCATTCACAAAGGCATAGTGCATCGATGCTGAATCTCAACACTACAGTGCCATGGAGCATGAACTCCATTTTTGAACTAGATTCCTATATAATGAGATATATTTTTATGAAAAGTCCATGGCATAATGTTTAGCAATACTAGTTTTTTACTTATTTAGTATAAACACACTATTTTTTATTATTTCAAATCCAAGATAAATAGAGTGAGTGTTTTTTTCACACACCAAAACTAAGTTTAATGGCGAAGGTCTTTTAGATTTCAAGATTTTGAAATTTTGGGTTTGAGAGCTTTCTTTTTTACTTTGGATCCAAGATTGATGGAGATAATTCTTTTTATTTCTCACATGATCTAAGATCAAGGGTGGAAATCTTTTAAATTTAATTTTCAGAAAGAAAATTGTATAAAGAAAGCATTTCTAGAAGTTTTTACTTGGAATTGACTAGAGTAAACCTTGATCTTTTCTTTTGCATAAGAAGATCTCTCTAGTAGTAGTGAAAACCATGCTGTTGAGAGTGCACACAACCTGAAGTAAGAATGGTATAAGTGGGTTAGAGTAAGAGTGAGGGAGAAAGAAGAAGAAAGGAGAGAGGGGAAGTTCTCCCCATTTGATAGGTGATTTCTCATTATTGGGGTGATTTTCTGCTCCATAACTGTTTCCCTTGCTCTCCTTAAGTGGTTTTTGCTGTTGGGGCAGGAATGGTAGCTTTTATTGATTTTAAAACAAAAGGTTATCATCTCAGCACCAAGGCACTAGCTCAAATCACCACAATGTTGTATTATTTAAGTAAGCAAACACCGGGGTGGTTCGAGCTTCTAGATGCTATAAGATGGCAATAGCGCCTAGGTGCTGCGATTGCAATGCCACGGTACCCCAAGCCAGGATGCTCAATTTATTTCATTTTTTTAGATGTGAATAGTACTATCTCGCATATTTATACATTTGCATGCCAATTACTACATTAGGATAGATTATGCCATTATAATGCCCATATATGACCTAAATCATGATTAATTAACTTGAATTATTGGATAATAATTCTTTTGATGATGAAGTTACTTAATCATGGTTAAGCCTTTATATGACCAATTAGCATGCTTGAATATTCCAAAGCATACCACATTTTTTGAATAAAATACATTAAAAAGTTATAAGCCTTAAGATAAATAAATTGCCTGTACAGCTTAACTTTATTAGTGAAGGTCATATAAGGTTGTCCTTAGGAATACACTATTTCACAAACATACTTTGGTGCTATAACAGTCCACAACCTTGTAGTTGATAGCATAAGGAGGCTATAGCTAATCATTTTGTTTGTGCTACCCATTTAGCTAAATCAACATGATGTCATGAGAGTGCAACTAGAGTTATTTTTTTTTTTCGATTAATTGTGCAAATTATAAAATGCTTTGTCACTTTCTGTTGTATTATTATTTGGTTAATGATATTTTCTATATTTCTTAAACATTTGGCTAATGGTTTCATTTTATTTTATAAGAGGCCATGAGTTAAAAATAAATAATTTAAAAATGTTTACTCTATGACATTTACTCTACTGTCATTGTGATGTTATGACTCCATTTAATTTAAGAGTTTTCCTTATTTATAACACCTTTTTGACTTTTCATATGTAAAAATAAAATACAATTAAGTTTTCCAATCTAGTACTTGAAGATAACAAACATTTAAGGATGAACATACCTCCTGACTTAAAAGAAGGTCCATAAGTAGAAGAAAAATTATTTTAAAATTTCTGAGCTTATATTTATGAATAGAGCTTGACTATCCTTTTGTACTTTTTTTATCTAAGTATGCATTAGAAGGTTTCCCAAGTGCACCAATCTGTTTACCATTATTCTTTTATAATCATCACAAAGTAGTGATTATTTAATTACATTGTTTACTTTGACTTATTTTTTTATTTTTTTATAATGTGTTTATCCATGATCTATATTCTACAATAGAAAATCAAGCTAAAAAAATTATATTTTATGCAAACTTTAATAAATTTTAAAGAATACTTAAAATTATTAGAACAACCATCTTAAAAATTTAAAATTAAGGCTCTCCAACTTTTTTAAAATTAAACCCTTTCAGCCACTTTTAAGAAGTTTAGAGTTGAGCCTTTCCTATATTAGTCACTAGCACTCACCATCTCATTCCCTTAACCTAATCAAACAATTGAAATCATTTAAGTACAGATAATATGCATATCATGCATAACCTCCATAAGGATAGAGCTCTAGACATACATGTTTTTTGAAATCAACTAGGATACCTTAGTATGCTAAGTATTTGTAGTCTGACCCTATAGAAAAGTGCACATGTCGAATCAAGTTATATGGAATGAGTAAAGTATCTTTTCCACGAGGATTAGATCAAAATTTGATATTAATTTATATTGAGTTTAGTACTAATCTTTTAAAACTTGATTTTAATCCAACCAAATATAAAGTGCTTAATTAAAATTACTATCTACTATTTTGCAAGATAGTAAAAAGATTGATTTATATTTTTTATAGAAAATATAAGTATTTTTTTAATTTTAAAAGTATTACTTAAATTTATGGAATTTTAAGATTATATATTATATTTATCTAAGTAGTGGAATTAATTTTAAGCTTGTAGTGTCAACTAAGAGCAAAAATACTATACCCTCTATGTCTAGACAAGTATAACCAAACCAATCCCTTTACCATGTCTTCTCTCTAGTGCCAAGTAAATTTGATTAGTTGCATTACCCATATTTCCTTTTAAATGACTACAAATCCTAAAAATAATCATATGTTCAACTACTATTTAGCACTTCTAGACTATCTAGCACATTAATGATGACTTAGTATATTCATTTGTCAATTTCCTAATTATTCTTCTATGCCTTCATTGATATCTTTAGACAACACTTTATTTTTACATTTATAATTGACCAAATCATAAGTAAATTCAGCATGGTGAAAAGCAAAACACCATATTTATTAAAAGCATGTGATCAATTTTTTATATTAATCCAAAAATAAAATTTAATATAACACAAATATCCAAAAGCTCACATAAATTCAGAGCACTTATAGATTAGTACTTCATACTAGATAAGAAGAAGGAAATCTCATTTAAAATATTGAAACAAGACATAGGATAACCAAACAAGAAAGGAAAGAGCACACTGAGTAACTCTTCTAAGTCAACCCGTTGTGATCCTCTACTACTTTATTGTGGAAATATCCAACATCCCTTGCTGAAAATCCTTGATTGTTGATCTCCTTCTACACCTCTTGTTGAAGAAAAATACTCTACTATATTATCGTCACAACACTTTCACATCACTTATAGTGTCACTCTCCAAATGCATCATAGAAAACTCACATATACACTTACTCACCGTCTTGCCAAGAAATCTGAAAAAAAAAGAGGAAAAAGTTTTTTTTACTTAGATATATCCCATATTTATTGCCTAAAAATAGCCCTGGTCAGTTTCCTTGATGATCCTGCCATAATTCCCTTAAAAGCTGCTTGAAACCATCACTGAATTTTCCAGAATATATTTTTCCAGGCCATAGCACTACGACACTATAGTGTTATGCTTACTACCTCTACTTTATATTTTTCATCTAGTATGATGCACAATGTTGCTTATGCAGCACCTAAGTTCCAAGCTTACTATAAAATTTTCTCAAAATGAATCTGATTCAATGTCATGGTGTTGTTGATATAGTTCCTAGGCGCTGGCCTTGCAGTGAAATTTCCCAAATTTTGGCCATTTTTAGTGTCTTTGTGTTGGGCCTAAATTTCTTCGTTTTCATTTTTTTGAAAAATTTCTTATTAGAACACAATGTATACTTGAAATAAACACATTTTAATGTGTAAAAATATGCTAAAGGCATTATAATTACATGAAAGTTTCATTATTTTATGGTTATCAAATACCCCTAGACTCAAACTATTACCTGCCCTCTTGTAATTTGATATGTTTGCTCATATATTGCAACTTTGAGTTAGTTGATAATATAGATTTTAGAAGTCTAAAATAATTAAATAAAATTTTAAATAAAAATAAAACATACATTTTAATGTTTTTTCACTATCCCAAACTAAAATATCCCAAAATCTTATTATTAACTAATATTATTCCTAAGTTAAATTTGTTTAGTACATATTATCATAATTGATTCTTATGAAGATGAATGAATTGATTTTTAATAAATAGTTATTCATTTAATAGGAAAAAAATATAATTTGTAAGTTCTCAATTGAAATTATGATCATTGTTGTTTTATAATTTAATTGAATTGGTTTATATTGCAGTAATTCTAAAGTTCAGTCATGATACTTAGCCTCAAGTGGCACCTTCTAATTATTTTTTCATTTTCTACTCTTTTTTATTTTATGATATATATATATATATATACATATATATATATATATATATATATATATATATATATATATATATATATATATATATATATATATATATATATATATATATATATATATATATATATATATATATCAAATCATTAAACTCATTAAGAATCTCCTATGTGTGATGTGTGCACTTGAGAAAAAAATTAAACTTAACAAAACTACTAGTATTTCTAAGATATTTGATTATTATTAGTTTGAAAGCACTTTAATGATTAAATAAAATCTTAAATGCAAATTGCTATTTTGAGTGTAAATTTTGTTTAATAAATTTTAGCTTCTAATAGTTTTTAAATATTTTTTCAAACTAACCTCAAATTTTAAGTACAAATATATCCATTTCAAGAGATATAACAATTAAAGTTTAAGATTACTATCTAATAATGTAAACATCACATTTAAATACAACACGTACGAGAAATGAACATTTAACATTGAAATTACTTGAATAAATTAAAATATAATTATACAAATCGAGAAGCTACTACAAATAAAAAAACTCAAAATACACTATATATATATATATATATATATATATATATATATATATATATATATATAAATGTACCCAAAAATAAAACATTTCATAATCCTCCTCCTCCTCCTCCTACTCTTCTTCTTCTAGCACTGGTTGGGTGCTAACATAGGGATGGTATTTTGGTACTATAGAAAAAAAGAATTTAGTTTGGGACAACATTAAAGTTACAATTTTTTAACATGTAGAAATGTGTTGAGTTATACTTACCAATATAAAAAAAATGTTGTTGTTGCTAACCAAATGATTGTTAAATTTTCTTCCTAGTTTCTATTATTACTAGCTGTTTTCATTAATCTTTTTCTTAAATGAAAGACTTCTCCTCCAGTTTTTTGGGGCTACTTATTTAAAGATTTTGAAAATTAGAATTTAGACTGAGGAGCGTGTGAGCTTTCTTCTACCTCCATTTTTTATTCTTATCCTTTAATTATCCTTTTAGTGAGGGGACATCTTTATATAGAAATTTCCTCATCCAACTCCCTTGCTGCACCAACCAAAAGACATAAAGCATAAATAAGAGAAGGGTAACCAAAACAGACTGTAGTATTACCCTTAATCATATTACTAATGGAAATATAAGTTATCTTTCTTATATTTTTTGATAAACTCTTTTGAATTGCATAATTCAATATGACTCGATCCCTAGTTACTTCACTGATAATACTGGTAGGCACCAACTTAGTGGAAATGAAATAATGTCAAGCTTTAGCCTCAGTTGGCATATCGGTGGCATTAAAATCGATAATATTTTTCTCTTACCATTTCCACTTAACTTTAGTATTTGTGAAAGTGAGAAATGTAAGAATTTCATCAAAATTAGGATGGCTATTATCATAAAAATAAGGCTTGGAATGAAAATTCAGCTTCCTTGGGGTCCTATTTATAAATAAGGTCTAGCATCATAATGCTGCTTTGGTGGCATCTAAGCACTAGCCTTTCTATCCTAGTTTGTGAGGTATAACACTGTGACATTATGAATACAGTGCATAGGCACTTGTCAACTAGTCAAGGTCGTTCTTATTCTTTTTGAAAGGTGTATTTATCTTTATTATTATGTAAGCGATAGTGTATAAAAGTCTTGCCAAGCATTTATGCAATGCCTAGGCACTAGTGTATAACACTACAATGCTGGTATGAATATTTTCCTTTTTATGTTAAAGACATCTATCCAATTTTTGATCTGAACTATGGTTTTGCTTTGGTAGTGCCTATGTGCTATTCAATCAGTCAATCTACTTTTTCATTCATTTTTCTCTTTTTTAAACTATAATACTAGAGGATTGTAGTGCCATCACTAGGCCTATATATATATATATATATATATATATATATATATATATATATATATATATATATATATATATATATATATATATATATATATATATATATATATAGGTTACCATCCAACAAGCACTTAGTTTAATGTCCTTTGTTCAACGTAGGTTTTCTAATTTTTAAGGTCTTCAATTAATTGAATGGACTCTTTAAGTTGAGTCTAATTTTGTCTATAGAATGGCTTAAGTCATTGACTATTCTCTTTAAAATTCTCACACATTTTTAGGTATTGAATACCCACTTTTTCATTTGTTCTTTATATATTCTTGAATTTTCATATCCTCCCAATCTTATTTCTTTCATTTCATTTAGATATATGAGTCACTTTTCTGCACTTAGTTTCATATCAAAATTTAATTTCTTAATTGCCTAAAATGCTTTGTGCACCAGCTCCAATGGTAACTAACAAGTCTTTCCAAATACTAATCTATAAGGAGACATTCAAATAGTGGTTTTGTATGTGGTCCTATAGGCCAATAATGCATAATATAATTTTAATGATCATTCCTTTCTAGTAGGCCATACAATTTTTTCTAATATTCTCTGTATCTCCTTAATTTTAAATTTCAATTTGGCCACTAGTTTGGGGATGATAGGTAATAGTTATTCTATGGTGTACTTTAAATTTTTTTAAAATTGTTTCACATATTTATTATAGAAATGAGCACATTACTAAAATGATTTTAGGTGTTCCAACTCTTATAAAAATATTTTTCTTCAAAATTTTAATAGTTACCATAGAATCATTTTTTAGTGTAGCTATTTCTTCTATCTAATTAGAAACATAATCAACATATACTAAGATGTATTCATTTCCATATGAAGAAATAAATGGTCCCATAAAATCTATTCCCCACACATCAAAGATTTATACATCTAAATATAATTTAGAGGCATTTCTTGATGCTTAGAGAATTTCTTATTCTTTAGCATTTATCATAAATTTTAACATATTCATGTACATCTCTAAATAATGTTGGCCAATAGATTTCACTTTGTAATATTTTAGCAGCTATTTATTACCTCCAAAATGTCTTCCATATTCAGAATTATGACATGGTCTATTAATTCTAAATTTTTCTTATCTAGTATGCATCTTCTTAGAATCCAATCTAGACACTTCTTATGAAGATAAGGTTCATTCCCAAAATAAAATTTTACATCTTGTAAAAGTTTCTTCTTTCGATAATTGATTTCATAAAGTATAATTTCACTTACTAGATAATTCACAATATCGACATACAATTGAATAACTTTATGCTTTAATGCAAATAATTGTTCATCTAGGAATTCTTTAAATTCTACCTTAGTTGTTAATCTAGACAAGTGATCAACTACTTGATTTTCAAAATCTTTTTTATCTTTAATTTCTAGATCAAACTCTTGCAACAATAATACACATCTAATTAATATAGGTTTAGCTTCTTTCTTTTCTAATAGATATTTAATTACTGCATGATGAGTATATACTATAACTTTTATTCGAATTAGATAGGATCTAAACTTTCCAAAAAAAAAAAAGAAAAAGACAATAGCTAGTAATTCTTTTTCATTTGTTTAATAATTTAATTGATTTTTATTTAGAGTTTTACTTGCAAAGTGTATCACATAAAAATGTCTTTTCTTTGTCCTAAGACTAACCCTATTGCAAAATCATTTGCATCACACATCAATTTAAAAGGTAGGCTCTAATCAATTGTTATAATAATTGAAGCTCTTCTTAATTTGACTTCTAATATATCAAAAGCTTCTTAACTTTCCTTTATAAATATAATAGCATATCCTTCTATAATAAGTTGCAAAATGATTTTGATATTTTTGAAATGTCTTTAATAAATATTTTATAAAATTCAACATATCCTAAAAAATTTCTAACTCCTTTAACAATATTTGGTGGTAAAAGTTTTTCTATAATTGGCACTTTTGCCTTATCCAATTCTTTTCTTTTTTCTAAAATTTTATGACCAAGTATTATTCCTTCTCTAAGCATAAATTAATATTTTTCCCAGTTAAGCACTAAGGTTTTTCTATTCACATCTCCTAAGAATGATTTTAAAATTTTTTAAGCAACGCTCAAATGTCAGACCAAAAATTGAAAAATCGTCCATAAATACTTTGATGCAATTTCCAATTAAATCAAAAAGTATAGCCATCATACAACATTGAAAAGTAGCAAGTGCATTACATAATCCAGAGGGCATTCTTATAAAAGCAAAGGTACCATAACAACAAGTGAATGTTTTTTTGTCAGGTACTATGGCAATTTAGTTAAATTAAGAATACCCATCTAAAAAACAATAATATGAATGACTTACTGACTTATCTAACATTTGTTCAATGAAAGGAAAAGAAAAATGATCTTTTCTAGTAGATTATTTAGATTCTTATAATCAATTTAAATCCTCCATCCTGTGACTATTATAGTAGAATGATTCCATTATTTGCAATAGTAACGATATTCATTCTTTTTTCTTAGGCAAATAATAGATTAGACTTAATTTCAAGAAAATTGTAGATTTTCAGCAAAATGTTTCATCAGAAATCAACCGACATCTGTCAATAATATGAGTTTTTGATGGATTTTTGATAGATTTAACTTCGATGGAAAAACCTTGGTTTGAAATGATTTTTCATGGATAGAATATCTGAAAAAAAACTATTAATGTCTTTGGCCATCACAGTGCCATGGCTTTGAACTATCTCATCGATTGACTGATTGGTCCTTCCAGAGAATAAATGGTGTACATCATAGGCTAACCCTTATAAGCCTAGGCTAAAATTTTGTCCATTCTTCTTTCCTCCAACTACCTCTTTCTAGATGTCATACTCTAACTACTTTGACTATCCACTAGAACTTCCTGCACCAGTGGAGCCTTAACTAGCAACTTCTTTTAATCTCATGTAGTCATCCTACATATAATTATATTGTGAATTAAACATAATAGATTCTTAATTAAATTATAATTTCATAAATTTAAAGTTAACTTATGTCTGGTCTCCACGATCGAACATCAACCCACTATTGGTCAACCTGATGCTGATGTGTTCTACAATCTAATTCAGCAACTGTGGGCTCTTATCCAAAAACATTAACTTTTAAACATTCCAATGAAATTAATTAATAATGATTATAATTTCAATTAATGCAAGTAATATATAACCTACCATTATCCACTTGTACTTAATGTGTGGTACTAAGCCACTAATATGTAGAGAGGTTGCCATGCGCCCATAATCAGAACTTTAATTTTGATTTGTATGCTCCCTCTCATGAACATAATCTAGGGAGGCCCTTACTTTACAAAGGTCAGCCCACACATCCTCTCTGATCAAAAGATGTTTGTGAACATATCGCGTAGGAGAGTTATGCCTCTGGACTTAAAATTTTTTTTTTGGTTTTCTAACTGTGCTCCAACAGCTAGCTAAAATCCTTCTATAATATAAAACAAATTTATAATAATTAGTGGTGATATAAGATAAATTAATATATTTAAAATATGTAAATAATTATTATAATACTTTAAATTCCTTGAACCATATGTCATGATCCTCTATTAGGACCTTCTACCATGAAATATATGGAGCATCATACTTGTTGTTTATTATGTCCTTAATTTTATGTATAGCTTCTCTGAATGGATTGAACTTAAAAATTATACATATGATTAGAACCATAATATACCAAAAATAAAACTTTAAAAATAAACTTACTAGGTGTAGTGTCTGTAGGCTTTAGAAAATGGTAGGCACGTGTATCGACTAGTCTAGAACTTTGAGGTGGCAAGATTGAAGTGCAGGTCATGGTGATGACTATGGTGGTAGACTGAATAGTGGGTTGAGACACAGCCTTCTTCCTCTACTTGAAGATGCTGATAAATGATCATCTTTGAGTGTCATCACTACGACCTGATGCCATCAATAAGTAAAAAAATAAATAAAATGATTTGATCTATCATAAATAAAGTTATGTAAATAACTTAATAGAAATAGCAAAAAATTGTAATATGAATTGCAATATGTAGTTATAATATATAAAAAAATCATGCAAAAAGGACAATATATGAATTGTAGTATTCAGCTATAGCATATAAAAAAGTATATAAAAAGAACATTAAGTGAATTGCAATATGCAGGTACAATATATAACAAAAAATTATTGCATAATTCAAGTAAGTAAAAATAACATGTACCTCCATACTACTATTTTTATCTACACAAAAAAATATAAAGGTACCTTTAACGAATGTGTCAGATCTTCTACTGTTATGAATCAATATATGTTTAATAATCGAGCTGAGGATAGTTCTTTAAAGAAGACATTAAGCTCAATCAAATGAGTTAGTATTTGCTCTAGTAAAACATTGAATGCAACTAGAAGTAAGTATTATAGGAAAATGTGGCAATCACGACTCTTCATTCCAAATAGTTTCTCCATTCTCAAATCATCACATCTACTCAAATTAAATGTTTACTTGTATGATAACCTCAATGACTGCACCCACTTACATACTATTCTCCATTATTCCAATATGAGGTAGTATTTGGCTTTAGGCTTTTGAACTTTGTTAGCGGTAATCACTCTTAACTCTAACTCTCTTCTATAATAGTATTCCTTCAAGTCCAACTTACCCTTCACATTATCTTTAGTTTTACCCTTAACATCAATCATTTTGTTGAAAATATTATTAAAATTTATTTTTCTAAGTGCTTGATATCAAGATTATGTCTTATCAGACTAGACTTCTAATTCAATAGATCCCAAAAAAATTACTCTTTTTTTCCAATTATGAGTTACACTATAACTCAATGGATGATTTTCAGATAATGAAAGGGAATCTATTATAATTTGAATAGAACTAGCAATATGCCATAAATTATTCCTACTCAATCTTGGAGGTGGCTTAGCCTTCTCAACTCAATTTTTTATGAATGCATCATTGTTACTTTTAAAAGGATAATCAATGAGCGGAAGATGCAGTGACAGTCAAACCAAAATTTTTTCACCATTTTAAGAGTGAATGCCTTTGATAATTCCATGTAGTATGGACAGTCTAACATCCCAACAGTGCTCCACCCTAATAGCATTTTATACGTAGAAAAATCATTGAAAGTACACATCAGTGCTACATTCATATGAAAGTTTTGCTTTGGAATAATATGATATGTCAGTACACTATTGTCCCATAAGACATCAATCTTTGCTTTAGGGTTATGTGGCCCAGGAATGTTCAAAGTCAAAAATATGTAAGGTGTGATCATCAACATCTATGGTGGTAAATTGTAAGATGTAACTATCTTTGACCAACATGAATAGGGTAACACAGATTGACTAAATGGTGTGAAACTATCATCACATAGGCCAAGTTTGACATTTTATAGCTCAACTGCAAAATCAGGATAAGTATGATTGAAATTCTTCCAAACTTCTCTGACTAATGTGGACTATCAAGTGTTAAGAAAGCCTAATTCTTGTGTCTAATCTAGTTAAAAACCCTTGTAATACAAGTATAATCTAAAGTCATCAAGCATTAAGAAAGCTTAATTCATGTGTTTTGCACTTGGACATCAAAACTTTCCTTCATAAATGTAAGAAGGAAATTGAGATGTCACATGCATAATGAGCTCAATACCACTCAATAATTCATCAATTAATCATTCTCTACCCTAATGCAATCTATTGTACGTCTATGATCGCTCATTACAGATAGCCATAAGCTAGGAAAATTAAAAAGTGTGAGAATTAAATTAACATTTTATCTCAGTTATATAGTAGTAATAACTGCATAATTAAAACCCAATTTCATGTAACACCCAAAGTATCAAAGTCATTCACTATAAAATTTTCTACTGCTTCTAAGTAGTTTATCGTAGAAGCCTATAATCACCAAATACATTTTTTTACAAAATTAAATCAAACCCATATTGGGAAACTTATATAAATTCAACATAAATTTATTAATTATATTATTAATTATTTAACGCATTAAATTAATTGAAAATACATAACCAAAAATTCTAAAATAAAATTTATAAAATATATGATCTACACACAAATAGACATTTTAAATTAATATTTATCAAATTAAGATAAATTTGGACAAGATTTTATCCAAAAATAATAAAAATCTCTTATAATTTTATATTCATTTTTCTCACAAACTAATAGATGAAATTTTGAAAAAAAATAGTAATACAAGCAAGAGATCAAGGTTTACCTTCAAATCTATGGAGTACTTGGAGCAAATAATTGCATTTCGAATGAAAATTAGTGAGCCCTAGCTCATTTTCCATTGTAGAGAGAGAGAGAGAGAGAGAGAGAGAGAGAGAGAGAGAGAGAGAGAGAGAGGGAGAGAGAAATCAGGTGGGGGGGGGAGGCTTGGGTTTCATCACCCTAATACTAATGGTTTCTAGTAGATTTTCCTATAGAAAATCCAGCAAAAACTATTTTAATAGAATATTCTGCTAAAAATCAATTGAGTTTACATGATTCAACTATAACATCCTCTGCATTTGGTTCTTCAATCAGAAATATTTTTGGTTGAAAAATCCATCGATAAATTAGCTGGTAATTTCCAATAGTAATGTTCACCAAAAATGCCACAAAAAAATGAAATTTTTTTGAACTGTTACCCATGTACACTTAAATATCAAATATATAACTACTACATCCAACAATTTTAAGATTCCATTTTTACTATTTTTTTTCATGGTAGGATTTAGTCTTCTTTGGTTTTCTATGGATGATTTACTATTTTCTTATAGTAGAATTCTAAGAAGGACTAATTCCTTCAATATATATTATTGTCCTTCCAAATTCTTTTACATGTCCTTTAAGAACTTCTATTAATTTATCTTCTAGATCTGTTGAAATGATTATTAGTAATGTTCATTCTTTTTATAGGTAAGCATTTTTGAAATGATTTATTGATAAATTTAACTCTAATTTTGGGGCTTGAATTTTAGATAGTTTAAGATTCTTTTTTTTTCTATTGGCATTTCTAATGGTTCAAAATTTTCTTTAAATTAGTTGGGCATAACTCTAAAGAATTGAATGTCTTCATATTCTTCCATCATCATTTTTAAATTTTGTTATATACAATCATTTATGATATAAGAATCCAATTCTTTTTCTATTTTATTTTCATTTAACTCAATGCTATAACATTCTTCAACTCTATTATCACAAATATTTATAAAGTTAAACACATTCAATTTAACATTTTGATCATTTAGTCTCAATATTAATTTTCCTTTCTGAACATCTATCATTGTTCTTGTAGCTAAGAAAGGTCTTCCTAAAATGCGAGGTATTTTATTATCTTCTTCTATATCTAATTTTACAAAATATGTTGGGAATATAAAAAATATCTATCTTAATTGAAACATCCTCAATAATACCCTTTGGATAAGTCAAAGATCTATCAGTTAATTGTAGAGTTACACTTTTAGGATGTGGTTCTCTTAGTCATAGTTTCTTGAAAATTGATAAAGGCATTAAATTTATAGTAGCTCCCAAATCACATAATACTTTTTTAAAAAATTAATCTCATGTAGTGTACGAAATAATAAAACTCCCTCGATCTTTAAGTTTTTCTAGGTAATTTTGTTTGAATTATTGCACCACATTCTTTTAGTTAAGGGTACTATTTCATTTTCTCAAAATTTTCTTCTTTTGTATAGAATATCTTTCATAAATTTAGCATATGAGGAATTTGTTCCAAAGCTTTAGTGAATGGTATATTTATGAATATTTTCTTAGATACTTATAAGAATTTAAAAAATTAATTATCCACATTTTGTTTTTGATGTCTTTGGGAAATGGAGGTGGTGGTCTTTCTCTTATTTTTCTAAATGCTTTTCTTTCTACTTTCATTTTTTCTTCAATTTCTTTATTTTCATTTTCTCTCTTCATTTTCTTTACTTAATAATTTATTTTTCTCATCTTTATCAGTTAGCCCTAATTCTTTTAATTTCCTTCTACCATTGAATTCAATTACTTTAGACTATTCTTTACCTTTATTCTTAAGATTTACTTCTATGATACTAGATAAATTCCCATGAGGTCTATTAATTAGATTATTAGCCAATTGCCCGAATTGAATTTATAAATTTCTAATTGAAGCTTCTTAGCTTTGTAATTGAGTTCCTATTTGTATCACTAATTTTTTTGAAGTAGGTTACCTTTTCTTAGTTTTGAAGGTTACAACTTCGATTGTTCCAACTTTCCATATTTCCATTTTGATTAAAGTTTGCATTATTATTCTAGGAAAAGTTTGGGTGATTTTTCCAACTTTAATTGCATGTATTTTAATAAGGATCATTTAAATAATTTAAGATATAGTCAAACATTTCCAATCCTTGATTAGTTTGATCTCCCATTACACAAATGTCACCATTCTCTCCAACTTGATTCATATTATTAATATTTTGATTAGTTCCTAAGCTATCTTATTTCATAGATAGGAAAGCTACTTGAGAGGTTTACATTATGATCATATCATTATTATTAACACTGGCTACTTTCTTAGGATTTAATCTATTAGAGTGCCATTGAAAATTATTAGTTGTGATTTCCTCTATTAAAGCATAAGCTTCCATAAAAGATTTGATATTAAGCTTCCACTTGTTACTACATATATGATAGTCTTTAGAGATCCTCCAAAGTTATTATAAAATGATTGAATGTGTCTTAAAAATTCTTTATACCTCTCCCAAGCCTCATTTATAGATTCATTGTCTAATTGTATAAATAATGTAATATTATTTCTTAGCTTAGCAGTTTTAGATGGTGGAAAATATTTTATTAGAAATTTTTGAGCCAATTCATTCCAAGTTATTATAGATCTTTGAGGTAGTGAATTTAAACGCATTTTTGCCTTATCTCTATGTTACAAAGGGAATGATCTTAATCTAATAGCATCGCCACTTACCCCACTATATTTAAATATTGAACAAATTTCTATTAGCAATATGCATATTAGGATCTTCAATAGGTTAACCCCAAATTGAGAGTTTTGCATCATTTGAATTATAGATGGTTTTATTTCAAAATTATTAGCATGAATAACTAGTCTAATAGTACTTTGATGTATTCCATCTATTGTTGGTGTGGCATAATTTGTAAGAGGTCTAGATGGTTCTCTTACTAGTTGATTATCCATTGCTAATTTTTGCACTTTATCTCTCTTTTCTTTCCTAATTTTCTTACAAAGTCGTTCAATTTTTAAGTTCAATGGCACTATATAGTTTTGTTTATATGCATGCAAAGTGTAGAAGTCACAACTTTAGTTTAAAATTGAAACAAAAATACACTAAACAAGTACAAAGATTTATATAAAAGATTTTTACACTTTATACCTAACACAAATACACATAAAAAATGTTAAATTAAAATAGTTTAGCAAGACTAAGATTAATTTAATAAAAATTACTATTTTACTTTCTAATCCCCGAGAATGGTGCCAAAAACCTGAGTCATCTATTTTTCCTTATATAGAAGTGTATGTGTTGAATCAAGTAATATAGAATAAGTAGAGTATCGTTCCTACAAGAATTAGAGCAAAATTTGATTTTAATTTATATTGAGTTAAGCACTAATCTTTTAAAACTTGATTTTTATCTAACAAAATATAAAGTGCTTAATTAAAATGACTATATAGTATTTAATAAAATAGTAAAAAGACTAAATTTTATATATTTATATTTTTTTATAGAATTTATATGTGTTTTTCTTAATTTTAAAATTAGTACCTTGAATTTATGAAAATTTTAGATTATGTATTATATTAAACTAAGTAGTGGAATTAATTTAAGATTATAGTATCAACTAGGAGAAAATGCTATACCTTTTATGTTTAGGCAAGTTTTTAGGAATTTATTATTTGGATGATCAAATGCGTCATTAAGAAATAAACATATTATCTCAAAAATAAACATATTTTTCTTTAATGGATTCGATCATTTAATAAAAGACTCCTAAAGCTAATGAGTCTTTTATGTATCAGAGATTTTTCCCTTAAACTACATGGAAAGTAGAACAGGGTTTAATTTAAATCGAGCTCATGGTTCCCTATAGAGGCAATCCCTTATAGTTAATTACATCTTAAGAATGGTCTCTCCCTAAGAATACTCTCGATTAAAAAATGAGTTATTATTTTTAAGGATTTCTAAGGTGGTTTTCAAAGGATTGATTTTTGGAATTTCAATTGGGATTGGTTCAAATTGGAAAGACTTATTTTTAAAAGCCAATTAAGATAAAGTAAGAAATGGCTATTGATACCAGGATGTCCGGTAGGCATTTCAACTATCCTATCATTGGGCTTTAAATCTTATATTTTTAATTTGGAGTTTGGGTTAACATTTTCTTAGAAGTCTAGGACAAAGATTCTAGTAGCACAAGACTACAAAAATGCCTAGGATTGAAGACTTATTCCTAAAAAAGATGCTTTAGAACCTAATCTATAGGTGCTTCTAACACATGTCAGATGGTCGACCTAATTTTATTTTAGGAATTATCGACTATTCCCCTCACTTGAGGAAAACTAACCTATCCCTAACTCTTCTGGATTTACAACCCGTCTGGAGTGGGCTGCTAGCTAACACCACCAAAGTGCATTTTAAATTCATAATGCCAAGTCCAATAATTGCAAGATGGTTGGGTTGTTGCATTATTAAGAAAGGAATCTAAGAATCCTACACTCACTCCCTAATCCCTAAAATCATGTAAGGTATGAAATGCATCTAACTAATGCACAATTTTAGATTTTTATTCATTTTGACTCAATATTTATTTAAAGGCCTTGGGTATGCATTTTTATGCATAATGTCATGCAATTAAAAAGGGTTATGGGCCAAATCCTCATAGGTTAGATGCCCCTTTTCTGTAATGGGAAAAGTTGCCCAATTTAAGGATATAAGCAATATGATTTTATGGTTTTAAGAGCTAATTAGTTTCTAATTAATTTCAAGTTATTCCCTAATAGGATGATATCTTTATTCTAAGCTAAAGATTCATACAAAAAATCTAATTAAAATCCTAAGTATTTTGAGAGGATTTTGAATTTATTTAGTTTATTTCATTTTGTTTTATATTTCTTAGGAATTTTATGATTTTGGTTTGAATTAAGTCATTCTATTTATTTACCTTTTAATTTGATTTTTCTTTAAGTTAATCAATTTATAATTATGATTTGAGGTTATTCTAATTTCTTTGATTTAAGATTGTGATATTGATATTTGTCATGTATTCCTTTAGTTTGATTTACTTTATATGTTTAATTAGTTGATTATGATGACTTATATCTTGTATTGAGTTCATCTTTGATATAATATTTATGTTTGTTCATTGACTTTACTATATTTGATTCAAGGTTAAACTTAAGTGTAGGTATTTCCTTTATTCAAGTCAAGTTAATTTCCTTTCCATTAATGTGAAACTTTGGAGTTAATTTCGTTTGTTCATGTTCATTAGCCTGAATAAAGTTATATTTAATTTATTGTGTTTAAGATTATTCAATTTATTACATTCCATTTTTATAACTTATTTATATGAATAATTCTTTCATTATGGAATTGGTCTAAATTGTTATATTTAATGATTCCAAATTGCACATTATGAAAGGATCCCATTGATCTTAATGCCTTTAGAAAAAAAAGGGGATGATCTTTATATCTTTGAAAAGAACATTTATCTTAATGTAGATTTATTTTATGACTTAAGTAATTAAAAGAAAGATTATTTCTTTATTTATTAAATGTGCTTTGTTATTTTGTTATTTGAAAGTTTTAATTCACTATAGCTTATGATTTTAATCATACTTAACCTTTTTTATATTCACATTTCATTTTCTTATGTAAATGATATTAATTTATTTATGTATTGACACCTTATATATATATTAGGTGGAATTGTAATCATCATACTTAACCTTCACAAGTTAATTCCTTCTTTTTACCCAAAAACCACTTTGAGCCCATCGTACTTCTTGTAGAGTCATTGGTGGTTTAATTGTAATCATCATATAGGCATTTCATATACTAGACTATTATATTGCTTAGTTATAGTGATTCACCTTCGACCTTCCAGACTAACATTCAATATATGGATTGTACTATTATAAATAGTTTTTAAAATTAAGAACCTTTCCTTTGAAATTCCCAAAAGAAGAAAATAAACCAGAATCAAATTTATGCCTTTATTTATTAAGAGTTTTTAACAAAGGTATTTTTTAAGTATAAATAAGTAGGATAGATACATTTTTTGAGGAGAATGGGTTACCCACAATTCTTTCTTTTCTCATCAACTTGGTGAAGCACTTATAAATACTATATATCACAAATATAAGTAATAACTAGAATTTTACTTAGATTCTTATTTTTTATCTTCCATGGTGAAATACTTTAATATAGTTTATATAACTTTCTTAATACATTTTATCTTCCATGTTAAGAGAAATATTTTCTTCAGTATATCAATAATTTAATGCTAGAATGAAATTAAAGTTTTATTTCTATTATAAATTATGTCTACACCATTAAAATTTTAAACTTTTTAAAGCTTTTTATAAAAAGTCAATCTAGTATCACCGTGATCTTGGATGGATTAAGCCTTAATCACATACAAGATAGTGTGAATCCTAAATAACAAACACACTTTGTGAGAAATGTTATTTAAATAAATATATAATTTTCATCTTATATGTGTGTTAAAAGCAAATCTTAAATGCTCTAGATGCTTCTCCTTATGATGGATAAAATTAGTATGTTCTTAAGTACACCCTCAAGTGCTACCAATATACATTTTTAAGGTGGAATTTTGAGTCTTATTAATGTCTAGGCTATTTTTGGAAGACTAAACAATATAACCAACCACTTGTAGTGCTGATCTAAGGTCTTGAATGTAGTAATCAAATCAACTTAGATTAGATCTTAATGTGATTGTAGTTTCTTTTAAGAACAAACTTGGAGAAGTAATTGGAACTAAAGATTCCATCCTACATATCATTAAGTCTTGGTATAAAAACAAATGTGTTATTGTAATCTTGTTAACTACTCAATTATCCATCTACATCAATTAAGTACCCTATTTCTTGGAGTTAATAAGGTAGGAACTAGACAAGTGAAGCACCACTTAGCTCACTAGGCTTTAAGGAGTAATTCTTGAGTAATTCATCTATCAATCTTCTTAGCTCACTAGGCTTTATGAAGTTCATTATATAGTTGAAATATTTCAAAGTTATAAAATATACATGAAACCTTTTGTGTATTAGATATATCTTAGAGGTGGAAAGAAATTAATTGGACTAGTTAAGGCAATGTCAATATTGTTGAATAGTAGTGGTGAAACCATAAGAAATATGTGAGTCCCAACTAGTTCATGATTTTCTCATCTTTCATAGTGAATAAAGTTGTGGGTTTTAAAATTCTCCCTTTATATAATGGATTTTCATGAGTTTACTATCACTTGTCGTAAATAGTTAAACAATGTATCTAATAATAGGGGTAAAAAAAATCCATTTTAGCTTAGTATTCTTCTTTTGACTAAACTTACACTGAATATTTCATGTTGACATGTGAGTGACAAGCATAGAAGTTGCATACTTTCTCTTACATTAAATCACTAACATGGTATAAATTTTTATTTTTAAATTTTTAGGATGAAATGACACTAATCGTTCAAATTTAAATTTTATATGAGACCATTGTTTGAAGAAAATTCTTAAAAATAGTGTGCGAAAGTACATGAGTAGTTATTTGAGCCAATTTAGGAATAATTAGCATGGCCTAAACTTTAATTGGTGCTACTTACCCTAGCACTTATGTATCATAATTAGTTTCCTAATAAGAGACATTTGAGCTAACTTAGGGTATTGATAATTTCTTAGCTTCTAATTACACCACCTCTAGGAGATGAAACATAGTAAAGTAAAGTATTTGGCTAAAGAGAGCCTTAAATTTATTTTTAATTTTTTCTTAAACATCTTAATAATTTAATTTAAATTAATTTATTATTTTATTGAAGTTGTTAGAAAATATTTAATTTTTTAAGCCAAATGCAAAGCCCTCAAAAGCTTAAACAATCACAATATAATAAGAAAACAAAAACATTTAGGTTAATTATAAATAACGGCTATGTTGTGATGGCTATAAATGAATAAATTATTTGCAAGTACAGTTGCAAAGCCTAATTCTACATATCCAAAGTAAAGGTAAAAAAAGTAGTAGTTGAGTCTTACTTGAATAAGCTCAAATAATTTAGATTATATGCTTGTTCACTATGTACTGGGTTTGAAAAGTAAAGTTGTAATGAGTAGGAAAATCATACATATAATTTATTGTACATATAATTTCTAGAATAATAGTAATGAAAATATCTAAAACTTATTAAAGTCATCAGAGCACAAGAGAAATATGACATCAAGGATAATATCATAAGTAATATTGCAACAATGCATACCCCCATAAAAGTAGAAGTAATTAACAATGACCATAGATTAGATGCATGCTAAAACAAAAAAAAAACATCTCTTTCCTGATAGAACATATTAATGAAATGAAGGTATTGGATCACATAATCATAATAATTGATTTGAAATCTTTGTCACATTTATATGATCTTCATCATGATATTCAAAGAATTTACACATTAAAATATTGACCAACTCATCCTTTATATGGTAGTGATTTAAAGGTTGTAAACAACCTAAGTGTGTGTAATGGTCTGTGTGTCCTAGAGTTGACTCATACAATCTTAATGACTTACAAAGCTAAGTAATATATAGATAAATGGTTAACCAGTTTATTTTTTAAATTGTTAGGCTTTAAAATAATTAAACTCATTAAATGATTATATGAGATATGATTTTTTTAAAAAAGATTTTTATAATTAAAGAAACTATCATTTAATAAGGTATTTAATTAATCATAAACATAGATAGGTCATCACACTAATAGGATGTATTCTAACATATACATTGACATCACTTTGTAAGCATATATATGAATTAATATGATAGAAATAGTTAAAACAGCCAATAATCATGTATAGGATTTAAGTGTCCAAGTAGAGTATGAATACTTAACAATAGATGGGCTCTGGATGCATAAAATATTTTTCAAATATTTAGAGTGACATGTAGTATTTTGAATAGATACTCTCTATTTTAAAAATGAGGGAATTGAACGAAGTACATGTGTATGATTGAAATGAAAGGTCTTCATCATAAGGTGTGACTAAACTATTGAAAAGCAACATCAAAATGGTCTATCTCAGTCAAGTAAAAGCCTAAGTAAAGGTGATATTGATCAAACTAAAATTTTCTTTAATATGAAGGTCAATTATGTTTATGAAAGCATAATAATACAGTCACAAGAATATAACTATAACATAAGTAAACAATGGCATATGAACATGATTAAGTTATGATATTTTATCAATTAAACAAACATGACGAAGAGGACATGATATGTGTTGGCCAAGAATAATATATTCAGAAAATAGAAATAATAAAAGAATAATTTTAATTAATCACATGAATTAGGTAATTTCCAAAAATTATGATAAAATTCAAGGAAGCATAAGAATATGTTCTAATATTTTTAAAATTTTTATACTATAAAATTAATTATTATGAATTTTAAATAGTCAAGCATTACTTACAAAAATTATAAGTTGCACACCATCTTTTAAATTGTCTTGAAATTTTTATATGATATTTAAAATTGTGTTTAAAATCTCCTTAATAAAATTGAGCCATTTTAATTTTTTCATGCTATTAATTTATTAAAATAATAATAATTAATTTTTAAAAATATAAAATTGATATTTAATAAAGAAATTAGATCATTTTTAAAGTTTTCACACCATATAATGCTTTCATTTAAAATTTCTTGAAATTTAGATAGTTGATCACACCAAAACAAAAATCAAATACAATTCTTAAGAAAACACAAGGAATACTTCTCAGGAAATGTTCCCTCATCTTCTTCATCCATTTATGCTCAAAATTGAAATAAACTTTTGAACCAATTGTGGGTCAACTAGTTGGATCATCTAATAAAATATCTTTCTCCCATATTTCTTATTGAAATTCAAAGATTTTAGTAAGAGAAGTTTAGGAGATCAAGCGATAGACACTCATACATACCACTTCTATTATCGAGACCTCTATCACTAAGAAGACTAAGAATAATTGGGGAGAGTTAGATTTTAAAAACTTTACCTATATGAGCAATTGACCTTTCATTTTTCAACCACCGCACCTTTAGTGAAGTAAGAAATATAAGAACCTCCCTAAAATAACCATAAAAATGCTTGGATTTGCGAGTCAATCAAAACACCTTTTCTTATTGATGGTCTTGATGCTAAGCTAGTTGAGAGGATTTGAGATAATAGGAAGAAATGGTTAAGTTTCTTTGAGGTTGGAGAGAGTGTTGTAGGCCCCAATATGATTAGAGAAAGCTCAGAGATATTAATAACAATTTGGTTGAGAGATTATATGGTATAACCATAATATGATAATGATTATCTTTTCATTTAGCTACCTAGGGAAATTATAAGGAGTATAAACTATGGAGGAGTAGGGATAACATCAATAGTTAAGGGGAAAATAAATTTACCTCATTCATCTTAATTAACTTTACTAAAACCTATTTAATTTGATCTTGTCTAGGCAAACTAACCAAAGGAGCTAACTTAAGAGCTTGATAAACTTATTGACCTTTGTTGATAAATACTAGAAATTAATGTTTTCAATAATTATTAGAAATGATATGATTTAATGCCATTATATCTCACTTAACCCAAATAAAACATGTTGATTTGCTTGGCATAGTAAAATTAATATCAGTTGAACTTGGGATATATACTTTAAGACTCATGGATAAAATCACTTCTAAAAGATTGACATGATTTAGCCATTCAATGGGTTTAATTCTTTCATAAAAATTTTTGTTCCCATTTGGATCCAAAAAAGACCATATTAGTCTATTTAAATATAATAAATTATTTACTATTATCCAATCAGCATATGCGAACTAGGAATATGTCATCGGCATGCTTAGCTACACTCACACTCAAGGAATTGGCTAGATATCATGACTAGCACAGTACATTACTCAACTAGAAGAAGTTGTTAGCTTGAATAAGTCAATTAATTCATTTAGCCAATTGATCTTAAGTCATGGAGTTATTGGACCCAATAAAACAATAATATTTAAATCACTTTAGGACAATTAGAAAAGCGAAGATGTCTAATAAGCTTAACTGAATTGATGTCCATTGTCAATTCTCTAATTTGACCTTATCGTTTTGGTGACCCATTCATAAATGAAAATATTCGTAATTGATGAAAAAATGTGGTTCAATGCCTTAGAGGACCTAGATCAAGAAAAGTCATAAAATGCATAACCAATTTAATTTTAGTGATTATGTTGATCTCAAGAAATTATATAGTAATGATAAAATCTATTTAATTCTTCTTGATAGCAGAATGGTTTTGAATTTTAATAAATATTTTTTACCATATGTGTACTAATTTTATTATATCATTTTATGGCTTGCTTTGGCTGACCCCTATGCTTATTAATCTCATCTTAATTGAATTAATTTAATTTAATCTAGGTTAATTTATATTTAAATTAGATTGAGCCTTGATTTAATGCATTTCTCTTTTAGATTTCCCTTTTAGAGTTATTGTGGTCAACCCCTCTTAATTTTTTTTGATTGATTTAATCCATATAAAATGATTTAAATTGCTTCTTAATTAAACACCATTGATATATTCTTGATTGATTGCCTTGATTGAAATTAAATATATGTTTGGAAACCATGTGGCCGAAAATCCTTCTTGATTTTTCTTGATTTATTTTATTATTTTTATTTCTTATGACGTGCCTTAATTCTTCCAATAAATCTTTGTTAATTATGTTTCTCTGGATTGAAACCTTATTTGAAATGCTCCTTAGCCATTCCATACATGTTATTAATTCAAATTCAAAATTATTTTGAATTAATTCTTTGTTTGATCAATTCGCTTATTTGATTTGATTTATTTATGTAAAGTGCAATTTTCTTTTCATCTCATTAGCTTTGGCCGACCTCTCCTTGGTTAAATTGAGATGGATTCAAATTATTGTCATGTGTTTAATTATTTGAACTCAAATTTTTTGGCAAAATAATTTTCCCTCTCTTTTATTCTTGCTTAGCTGAAAATCAAAGGAGTATATTATCTTAATTTTATTTGATTGACTTGATTAATTTCTTTCCTTCATCTCTCTTTCTCTTCTCTCTCTCTCTCTCTCTCTCTCTCTCTCACACACACACACACACACACACAGAAACACCCCCTCACTCGCTCTATTAGCTCAAATTCAAACATCCTATTTGAATTTATTTTTCATGTGCTCCTTTGATTGAAATCAAATACTTTTATTAATATCTTTCTCTCTCATTATTTCTCTACTCTTCTCCTTTGACTTGGCCGAAATTCTCATGACTCTAAGCTTATTTAAAGAGGTTGTTTCCCAACTTTTTTCACCCTTACTTCTCTCTTCTTAGGCCACTCTTGCAGTTAATTTTCTTATAATCATTAGTGCAAAACCTATCTTCAACCACCTTGGCTGGCCATCTTTGAAGGTTGCTTGGATTAAATTGTAAAAGATCTCTTTCTCTCTTCTCATCTTCAACAAATCTTCAAGTAGAGATTATCTTCAACATCCTTCAAGCTCCTCTTTTGTGGTGAAAAAAATTTTCAATTCATAGATCTCATTGCATACACATAAAGGACTTAAGAAAATTTCTATCATTTATTCTTTTGAATATTTAAGTTCATTGGCCTATTTTGAATGAAAATTTTTATGTGCTTTATTGTTAAAATATTGTCTTAATCTCTTTTCATTCTTCCTTCAAAAGATTTGAAAGAATCTCTTCTTAGTTTGATTGATTTGAAATTATTTCTTTTATCCTTTCATGAACTTTAGCTTTCTTGGATTTTGTTTTCAAGATTATTGCAATTCATCTTGTGAAAGTGTTTTTTGTTTAAATATTACATTTCTTCTTTCACACTGTGTTAAAGATATTTCATGTTATATCATATCATTCAGCTTAATAAAATACAAATATAAGTTTGAGCTCGTCTTTCTTATTTATCTTAATATTATTTAGTGGGCTAGCGCTTGAGTGCAAAATTATTTTAAAATTTGAGAGTTAGATAATTCAATTTGTATCTTCTTTTTCTTCTTCTTTGAACTTGTGTTAGAGTTGTACTTTCCCGGTGTAGGAAAGTATGGGAGATTGGTTGTAATCTCATTTTAGTTAGTGAATTCCTAGTCAAGGTGACTAGGCATGGACGCAAGCTGATTTTTGGGTTTGGCCATGCGATGAAAAAATCTTTTTGTCTCCTTGTTTTACTTTTCTACAATTTTCTTTATTGTGCCTAGTTGCTTGGAGTTTTGTTGTTTCATTGAAATCTTCTTACCTTTCTTTTGCAACTAAGTTTTTTATAAAACTCAAAATTAAGTTTTAACTTGCAACATTTTTAAAATCTCACCATTTAAGAATGATAGAGGTAGACCTAAAAAGACTTGGTTATGATGCATAAAAAATGACCTTAGTTTATTATAATTAAATGAGAATTTGACACTAAATAGGACATAATGGAGAAGCAGGATTCATATAGCCGACCCCACAATGGGATAAAGGCTTGCTGTTGTTGTTGTTGAAAGGCTATAAAAGTAATAATAATTTCAAGAATTTTTCAACCTAATCTATGAGCTATCAGAAAGAAAAATTTATCATATTTTGTATCAAAATATTTTTCTTCTTGAAAGTGACCAAAGACCATAAATTGCTCATGATTTTTGTGGCTATTAAAGTAGTGATAGTTTGAAAGAGAATTTATCATCAAAATTTCTTCTATAAACTATATATAATTAAGAGTAATTCATCATGATCTAAACAAAGATTTAAACTCTTTTCTTATGTGAAGAGTGAGAAATGTGCTTGGTTGATTGATTGGGTTGTTCTTGGTGAGAGAGGCATTCCTTTTTCTGGTGGCTCAAATTACAATGCACTTAGGCTTAAACTGTTTTAGTCCCTTCTATGCCATTATGTATAACTACAATACCTCAATTATAAATTTGCTTAAATTGGAGGCCAGATCATAACAAGAAAAAGATTTTTAAGTTTTTTGAAGTTGATATTAAGCGTTCTTCATATCCACAAAATTGCACAAAAGTTCGTGTCTTATTGATTTAATTTTATCAATTATAAAAGAGCTTATTTGATCTAAATTATATTTCATTTATTCTACAAGAAAGTACCTTGCAATTGCATAGTACCACACACCACTGTTTGCAGACCACGTAGCTCATCCACAGTTATTGTAGGAACCGGTCTTATTATTGCATCTCATTCCACAAAAATTGCCACCCCTGACTTGTGTTTCATCTCGTAACCACAAACGTATGCAGCAGCTGATGAGCAGAAATTAAGAATCCAACTGCAAAGATGTCTAGAAAATAAGAATTAAGACTACATTCAAATAGTCCAAACAAGAAATATCATAAAAAACCTTACCTAGTCGAAATTTCATCAGCTTTACAAAATTAACAATGCTATGACCAATGGCTGCATAAATATTTGAAAAGATTTGTAGATTCTTTTCTTTTCTTTCTTTTGTTTTTTTCTGTTTTTTATCCTTTTTTTTAATCTTTTTTCTGAGACAGATTTCTAGATTCCACAAGCCACTAGCTGCAGCCATTACTGCAGATTTATTCTTTTCTTCATCATTTGGGTTTGATTCCAATTGTTTCATTTACAACTTGTCGCAGCATCTTTGCCCACCAAGAAAGAAAGCAAGCAAATGCCCACAACATGGAACCTGTAGCCCCCAACTGCGTGATCTATAAGGCTCTTTGACCATGTCTTGCCATTGAAGAAATGGGCTAGTAAAGCTCCAAATTGACGTGCTCCTCATTAGATCCATTGGTACGGTCTGGCGGGCCCGAACGAACAAAATGTTAAGCACATCCTATAATTTAAGTAATTATTTTGGGGAAAAGATAGAAAATAATAACCTTATTTTAAAACTACTTCAGGAATAATAAATATAGTTGATCGGAAAATGCTGATCACCTTGCAAGATGAAGTTGAAAGTATAGGCTCTCTGTAAATGTCTTTTTGTAAAAATAGTAGTATACAACTCTATTTAATAACATTAAATATATATTAAAAAAAAACATTCAATGGATATTTCACCCAAATTGATAGCGTATAAGTCGGCGTGTGCAACTAACAGGAATAGTGTACATCATATATTTCTCTTTCTACATTGTCAAAAGACCCTCTTCCGTAATAATCTATTTTAATGACTCAAAATAATTTATATCCAATCTATAGTCAAATGACTTGATTATTCAATTGCACGAGTGTCATGAAATCAGAATTGAAAAGTCTAACATCATGGGGTACTTTAGGATCAAATATTGAGCTAGAGAGATTTGTATCACTTGATGTTGAAATAAAATCATTGTAGAGTTTTTGAACTTGCTCGAATACCAAGGGTGTACCATCAACAAAAAGACTCATCCAAAGAGGATAGGAGTCTGAATCAGGCATGAACAAGATTGACTCGGATATTGGCTACTTGCTAGCTCACCATCAACTCGGTTCTAATTTGATGCATCGTTAGATAAGACTCAATTGGAAACTCACCATTCACTTGAGTTATACGCCCTACTCCCTCACCAGACTCACCCAACATATCAAACAGGAAACATTAAAAAGATAAGATGCCACCCACTAGCTCTTATCTCAACTTGGCAAGGACTCTAATTGCAAACTCACCTCACATATGGACCTAGGCGAGTAGAACCATACAAGGAGCCACATTAATTTGAGGACATAACTTAGCTACACCACTTTGATGTACACATGCTTGTAATTTATTAGTTCATAAAATCTATCTATAGTTCCTTTATTATCCTATGAGTTTCATGTAATTTCTTATGTATGTTATTCATTCAAAGATTTTTAGCTTAAAAGTTAATTTAAAACTATATAGAAAATTTAATTTTAAATGATTGTATTTTAGAGAGCAAAGCAATAAACAATAGATGTAGTAAGTGCAAGAAAAGTAAAGCAAGGAATTGTTCGAATCAAATAATTAAATAAATTATTTTGGCCATAGCGCCATGGTGCTGTGAACTTGGTGCCGAGGCGCTATGGCAATCCTTCCAGAAGGATAACTACTAATCCATTTATCAAGTTGATGGCATGGTGTCACAACGCTGCCATGTTAATGCCGCGACACTACTACAACGATCAAGAAAAAAAAAACTGACATTCTCGCCCCATGAGAACCAACTACCTAAGGGAGTATGGGGCGGAAAACCGCCCCATAAGTGGAGGAACCTCAATAAAAAAAGGGTGAAAATTGCAAACATCAAGGTGCTGAAATAATTTAATATTTTTATTAAACATCTAGGATATTGAAATAAAAAATTATATGCTTGAGTCTTGTTCATAACATGGTGTCATAGGGCTGCACATCAAGCTCTGAGACACCGCCTTCTGGGGTAAAATGAATAAAATAACTTTATATAGATCGCTGCGACATTGAATGTTTAGTACCGAGATGTTGAATGTCGAGCGCAAAGGAGCACCCTCTTGGGTAGAATGAACAAAAATGGCTGTATATAGAGCACCACAGTGCTGAATATCGAGCGTCGTGTCACCATCCTCTCAAGTAGAATAAACAAAAATGGCTATCTATAGAGCGCCTCAATGTTGAATATCGAGGACTGATGCACTGTACTCTCAAGTTTTAAGCCTAAGTCTTGTAGAATAGAAGCACATGGTGTTACCTCTCTGACGTCATTTTTTTATAAAAGTAAGGAGATTTCATTATCTTATTCCTAGAATTTCCCAAATGATAAATAACAACACATATGCATAGTAATACATAAATACATGAAAGAAAAGATGTATTTATTAATATTAAATGTGTGTGTGTGTGTACTAAAAAAAGAAGAAAGTACAAAATAAATAAAAAGAGGGGGAAACTAGTAGTCATAATCATCCTCCTCCTCCTTTTCCTCTAATACCTCTGAGGTATCTATAAAAGGGGGATATTCTGACTCCATAAGAAAGAAACATGACTTGGATTTCCAAGCTAATAATTTTCGAACATATGGACCATTGCTGTATTAAATTGGGCCATATATGAAAACTACTTTTGTTATTGATCCATGTCATAATCAAATTTCTTTTCTAAAGCCTTCTACCTACGGCTATTCTCACACTCTTCTTTCCTTAAGTTTGAGACTTGCTCACTTAAAAATTTAGGGGTTTGGGATTGAGGTCGTGGGGCACATGAACTTTCCTCCATTTCAAACCTCAAACCAAAACCACCAATAAGCCACTTTGTTAGTGGAGTCTTCTGAATGAGAACTTCTTCATCAAGCTCCCATAACATACCAACCGTAGCGCATAAACTGTGAATGAGGGAGGGATGACTGGAACCTACTATAGTACTGCCCCTAAGCACATTACAAATGGAATTGTAAATTATCTTTCCTATATCTATTGTAAAGTCTTTTTGAATTATGAAATTCAAAATAGTTCGGTCTTTGGTCACCACATTAATATTACTAGTGGTTATCAGCTTGGAAGAAATGAAATAGTACCAAACTTTAGACTCTGCTGTGAGATCGATGGTAGGAAATTTGATGATCCTTTTCTCCTACCTGTTCCATTAGATGTTTGCATTGTAAGCACTGAGAAAATGAAAAGCCTCATCAAAATCTGAATGATCATTTAAATAGGAAAGATACTAGTCATATTCCACATTTGGCAACTTGTAATATGCAATAATGGCGGAACTAACAGATTTCAACTTGGGCCATTGACGTATTAAATTGGGTCATATATGAAAACTACTTTTATTATTGATCCATGTCATAATCAAATTTCTTTTCTAAAGCCTTCTACCTATGGCTACTCTCACACTCTTCTTTCCTTAAGTCTGAGACTTGCTCACTTAAAAATTTAGGGGTTTGGGATTGAGGTGTGGGCACATGAACTTTCCTCCACTTCAAACCTCAAACCAAAACCACCAATAAGCCACTTTGTTGGAGTCTTACGAATGAGAACTTCTTCATCAAGCTCCCATAACCGCGCATGGTGAATGAGGGAGGGATGACCATAACCTACTATAGTACTGCCCCTAAGCACATTACAAATGGAATTATAAATTATCTTTCCTACATATATTGTAAAGTCTTTTTGAATTATGAATTTCAAAATAGTTTGATCTTTGGTCACCTCATTAATATTACTAGTGGTTATCAGCTTGGAAGAAATGAAATAGTACCAAACTTTAGACTCTGTAGTAAGATTGATGGTAGGAAATTTGATGATCCATTTCTCCTACCAGTTCCATTAGATGTTGGCATTGTAACCACTAAAAAAATGAAAAACCTCATCAAAATCTGAATGATCATTTAAATAGGAAAGATACTAGTCATATTCCACATTTGTTGTAATAATGCACTTGATTTCAACTTTCTTATAGAAACAACATAGTGTGAGTTAAGATGGCATTGTCTCCTTCCTAGGTACACCTCTTCCCTTTCTAGGTTTCTCTCCTTTGATTATTATTCCATTGTCATGCCACCTTTAGAAGGACCTTCATATGTTAGTGCCCTCTCCAATAATCTCCCCACCAATGACTCTACTGATCCCGCCATCAAGCTCATCTTCCCATAATCATACTGTGACAAATTTTGTGAAGGCGGTGAGGCTGGATTTATTAAAAAAGCTAGTAGGAAAAATGGCAAACCTGGTCTTTTCCTATATGATTCTCAATCCACTCTATTGGCTGACCCTCTCAAATTTACCTTAGTTGGCAAGTTCACTTATAGTAATCCAAAGATGGACATCATTCAAAAACATTTTGATGAACCTAAGCTTCTTGGAGAGTGGAATGTAGGGCTCCTTGATGGTAGGCACATTGTAATTTGACTAAATAAGAAAGAGGACTATGCAAGATTATTTTCCAAGAAACTCTACCACATTGATAACATCCCCATGAAGATGCTCAAATGGACTCCTACTTTTGACTACAACAACACCAATTTTTTCTAAATGGTTGAAATTCATCAATTAGAACCTCCAAGCTTCCTTTACCCATTGTCATCTTCTGGAAGCCTCTTACACTTGTACCTCATCAAACCCCCCATTATAATGAAAATTTGCCCTGCCCTATTGTTACCACCAGCCCAAAATTTCCATCCCTGTATTGGTCTCCTAAATACCCCAAAATAGACTGTTGGACATTCCTGATTGTTGTAGTAAGCAATTTTTGGATTTTTGATATAATGGGAAGAAAAAATTTAGAATTGCATAAAGAATGAACCAAGATATTTTCTCCAACATTTCACCCAATATACTATAATTATGAAGAACTTATAATTTAAGATATGGAGAAGGAATGGATGATACAAAAATTCAAAAGGAACAAACAAAAAGGAATCAGAAAACTTAAACACATAAATCCAATTGCTACATCTTTTTTTAGAAAGTAACTCTACAGCTGGAATCTTAGCCAATTGGGATGATTGTTTGAGCCTCTAAGGGCTATAAGCACTCTAAACATGTCTAATTTTCTCATACTGAACATTATAAGAATTATAGATTATGCATTCTCTAATAGGCTCAAAAGATTTATTAAGACACATAAACTTCATATTTTTTCCATCCTAGAATTACTCATGCATCCACAAAGCTTTAACAAACTCAAAAGGAAATTCAGCACTTTCACCATCATACAATAATAAGGTTTTTCTCTTTTAAAAATAAAAAACCTTTTCAAGCAAAGCTCTTGATGGATAACCCTCAATTTATACATGCACACATTAGCTGTAGCAATTATTAAATATATTCAACCTTCGTATATGCAACCTACACTGGGAATTAAGAAGGAACCTATGGAATAACATTATTAGAATTGGATAAAGTTGTCAATAAAGCTACTTGGTTGATTGAGATTTCAACATGATCACCAATGCACTAAAAAAAAGGATGGAGGAAACCCAATTAATCAGTGATGAGAAAATTTTCTAATTACATTGAGGATGCTTTGCTTATTGACCCTGGTTTCATTGGAACTCCTTATACATGGAATAGGGGTAGGATCTTTGAATGGCTTGATTGCATTTTACTTAACTCTGACTATTTCACCTCTTTTAGAATGTTTCTGTGAGGTATTTAAATCAAACAAGCTTTGATCACTCTCCCTTGCTTTTATCAATTCACCTGATTCTTAAGCCCTCTAAATAAGCCTTTAGATTTTGGAACATTTGGACCCAACATAACCTCTTCACTAACTGCCTCCTGGAACCTTGGAAATGAAATGCAACTGACCCATGGATCAGGTTATGGACTCTTCATAAAAATGTAATCAAAGCACTTAAATAGTGTAGTTGGAATGTGTTTGGAGATATTCATCATCAGATTGGTATACAAGAACACAAAGTTCTCCTTCTTGAAAGCAAGTGTATTGAAGACTCATCAATCCAAGATGATGAAGAGCTTTCATAAGCCAGCACTACTCTCAGTCACTTAATTGATGTGGAAGAAGATTTTTTAGCACAAAAAGTTGTTGTCACTAATCTTAGAGATGGAGATAGGAACACTAAATACTACCATGCCTACATTAAACAAAGGAGAGAGAGTATAAAGCTATAACAAAGATCAAATCTAATCAATCTCGATTGCACACTAAGGAAGACATTATTGAGGTTCAGATTAGTTACTTCAAGATTTTAATCCAAGAATAAAGTTTGAATCTTAATCTATTCAATGAGGTTTACTTAATACAAACTAGTTGGATGTGATCTAATTGGATCTAGCATACTACCTAAAAGAGGATGAAATATGGGATTGTGCTGTTTGCTTTAATGGCTATAAAGTTGTTGGACCTGATGGGTTCATAACCTACTTTTATCAACACTCATGGCAATGGATTAAGCTTGAAATGATAACAGCTATTCAAGCTTATTCATGGAGAATGATATTCATAAGTTTTCAACACCTCCACCATCACACTCATTCCCAAGTCAAACAATAAATATAACTAGGAAGATTTCAGACCCATTAGCCTCTCTTCAATTACCAGCAAACTTATCAATAGAATCATTTCCAATAGATTACAACCATTCCTCCCTTAACTTATTCAACACAACCAAATAGCTTTTGTAAAGGGCAGAACCATAATTGAAAATATTCTATTGGCCAAAAAACTCATCCAAGATCTTAATAAAAGATTTAGAGTGGGTAACATGATTATCAAATTGGACATAAAGAAGACATTTACACAATAAACTAGAGTTTTGACATGGCAAACTAGCAAGCTAGGGGATTCAATGAAAGTTTCTTCTCACTTATTAATAGGTTCCTCTCAAACAATTACTATCCTCTATTTATCAATGGAGAGGCATATGGTTTCTTTAAATCCTCTAGAGGAATCAAACAAGGTTACCCCTTATCTCTATGTCTTTTCATTCTAACCTTTAAATACTTTTTCTAGAATGTTAGATGCAAATCATGCTTCATATAAGACAATCAAGTATCATTCCAAATGGAAGATCAACATTTCCTATTTTGCTTTTGGTGATGATCTCCTCCTATTTTATAATGGTTCCAAGAGTTCTATCAAATGAATCATGTATATATAATACTCATTTGAAGCCATTTCTAAGTTTGACTTTCAACAAAGCAAAATGTCTATTTATACTTAGAAAATTCTACAAAATGGATTAGAAGTGGATCAAAGATTTCACTGGCTTCACTCTATCCCATCTTCTAATCAACTATCTTAGGGTTAACATTTATAAAGGGAAGAACATGATTCATTATTTTGATGCAGTTCTAAACTCTATCCAAAATAGACTAACTCATGGAAAAACACCTTCCTATCAACTAGTGTAAGAATTACATTACTGCAAAGTATCCTATGCTCACTTCCCCTCTACTCAGTACAAATAATGACTATTCTATTACAGATTGAGAGAATCTTTAATAGATGTTTATGGAGTAGAAATAAAATCTAAATTCACTGAGTTAGTTGGAAAATAATCTGCAAGCCTAAAAATGATGGAGGCCTAGGATTTAGAACTATATTAGATTCCATCCATAATAACCAAATGAAAATTTGGATCAAACTTGGACAAAATGACTCTTTATGGGTGCATTTTATAATCAATAAATACTACCAACAAGTACATCCTTTTATGGTACAACCAAATACTACTGATTCACATCAATGGAGAACTTTGCTTAAATACAAAAAGATTGCAAAGAATCAGATATTCTAGCATTTGGGTGAAGGGGGTATCAACTTTTCCAAAGATCATTAGTTTTTTAATGGTTTGCTCTCATACTTTACTAACCATTTTATTTTTGATAAGGTCATTGTCTCCAAATTCTGGACTAATTATAAATGGGATATCCCAAAATTATGACAATACCTTAATGAGGACATCATCAAAGAAGTAAGAAATGTTCAAATTTTACCATAAAAGGCTGATAAATTATTGCTTAAGTGCAACAATGGTCAATCCTCCTTGTCAAAAGGCCTATTCAATACTTTACACTACTCTAATAGAAACATTGCTAGACAACCAACTTTATGGAGTGCAGCCATTAAGCCTTCCATCTCCTTCCTTTGCTAGAGATTATGACATAGTCTCTTTCCTTACTGATGATATTCTGAAGCTCAAATGCCTCAAAAATACTTCTATTTACCATCTATGTAGAAGTGATAAGGAGAATATCGACCACTTTTAATCACTTGTCCAATCAGTAAACAAATCTGGGCTAATATGGATCCACATTTCCAATAAATCTACCAAAGGATGAGTCTCTACATGATTATTTGAAGACATGGTGTAAATTCAAATCTCAATAGAAAAGATCATGCGTATGTCATACCACTTATTGCTTTATCCTTCATTTGGATGGAAAGAAATTTGAACAAGCATGTTGTCCAGCTTAAAAGCATCAATATACTCTAATTTCCCTCATAGAATATCGTCCAACACGATCATCAAAACATCTCTTTAGTGAGATGGAACAAGCTTGAAGAAGGGTGTATTAAGGTAAACATTTATGGGAGCTTCAAATCTAAATCTATGATTGTTGGTATTGGAGGAGTCTTCAGAAATTATAAAGGGACATTGTATATTCAACTTCTCCATCCCTTGTTATGTAGAGAATGCACTTCATACTGAAGCCATTGCATATCTCATAGCCTTAAGACTTGCAAACTTACTCCATCTCTAGAACATTTGGATGAGAACAAATTCCTTAAATCTCTGCAAATACATTACTTAGGAAGACCATCATCTTTAGTATCTTACTTACATCATTAAAAAATCACTCTATTAGCACATCATTATCAGTTTCAAATCAGCCACATTCATAAAGAGGGCAACCAACTGGCTAATATTTTGTCAAGAATGAGATCACAATAGGAAGGACCTATCTTATCATGCAATCCTCTACCTCAAATACTTTAAACATCTAAATGTGATCTACTTGATTTTCCATATATTAGATGTTTGTAATGATCTTTATTTTTTGTCTTCCACACATGTTTGTACTCTCAAGTTAATCTTATAGTGAAATTTTGCTTAAAAAATGGCAGTTATAGCAAAGCTTACTAGTTTCCCCTAGATGAATGTGTGATTGTCTTGATGCTCCTTCACATTGGCGAAGAACCCTGACACCACATGGACTACATAGGAGCTACACTCATAGGCTATCTTTTCCTAATCATGATCAACAATTATGCTCTCCACTTTCCCACATGAATTGTAGAAACTTCTCTTTAGTATGAGATGCTTATGGGTGAGAGCATGTTGATAGTGCTTTTCTACTACAGAGATAACAAATCTATTAGTTTTTCCTAAGGAGGTGGGTCCCTCTTACCAACGACCCTCTTAAGCAACATGGTTACCTGTTTAGTAGGGGAGTGGAGCTAAGAGAATGAGTGGAAGAGTGAAAACTCTAAGGATTGCTCTAAGGAATGCAAAATGAAGATTTTCATAGCCTAGGGGGTCTCTTTTAAGTAGTAGTCGATCTTAACTTCCCATGTTCTAAAATAGTAGCTTTTACTCACATGGAGCATAGAGATCTACCGGTAAAGTTGATTATTATGCCAGTCAAAAAGAGCATTCATTACCATTAAGTTTTTAAACTAAAAAGATGCATTGCATTGATGTAGAGCCGTGGTGGCCTAATATTTGAGGTGCTGGTCAAAAAGTTTGTCTTACACCTTAAAGCTTTTAAATGCCTGTTAGTTTTCTTGAATTGACTTTGGACCGGCGCTGTGGTGCTAAATGACAAGTGGCGAGGCACCATTCAATAGGTCAATATAACTAATAATTTTAATGCCAAGGTACCAACCATCACCATGGCGTGATATAGTGCCTAGGTGCCACATTCTCAGCACCGAGGCACTAAGCATAACATAAAATAAATCACACACATGGGCCCCGACATAATAACAATTTCCTAATTTTACTGTTTTAGGATACATTGTAGGTTAATTCCCTGGTTGGGTCTTATGGCTAGGTTTGATTTACCAAAATCTAATATTTCCCCGATGATGATTATGCTGATTATAAAATTCATTCGGAGGGGACATATATAAATTAAATGAAGTTTATCATTTAATATAACTTAAAGCAAATAATCATCCATCCATCCATCATTATTTATCAAGGATGATAAGCTAAGAAAATCTTTGTTCATAAAAGAGCCAATGTCAAATAAATATATTTATGTTCATACTCAAAGAATCCTATGCCAATAAGTAAATATCTATGTTCTCTATTTGTGTAGTTTTGTGACCTAACAACACCATATGAAATACATATATGACCAGAACCTTATGATTGGGAAGTTTGGCATCTCTATAGCTCCACTATATTTCGGTAATAATAATAGCCCATATATTTTTTAAATGACTTTGCTCCTTGAGCTATGAATCACAAAATATATTTAATAGGCACAAAAGCCTTGTGTTTGCTAAGGTTTACAAGAACACATTAGATAGCATAGCCCATGGTTACTGATAAGGAGATAAGGACTCTTTAGTTAGGAATAATTTCCCTGACTAGGTAGACTAGGGACCATAATAGCCTTGAATGATGGAACCATGAAATCTTGATTGAGCATGTCATCATCCCTCCTGCAATATTTAAGTTATATCACGACATTCCGGAGGGATGTAAGCCTAATATCTTCATTCTCTATGCAAGTTTTATATGATAGTCATCTATGCCACACACACCTCTAAGACATTAAATGTATATCAGATAGATATGTTTATTTTCAACATTAATCAAGAGTGCTCTCTTACTATGGTAAGAGAGGTAATTAACTACAAAGGATTGCATCCATAACAAGTAGAACTCAGATCTAAATAAAGCCTAACATCATGTTAGGGGAAATTTGGTTGAATATATGTCAATCTACCTTATAAAAATATACTCCTTCCCAAGGATAGAAGCATCTGAATGGTGTTTTATCAGATTTTTGATGTGGTTTTGCCAAACCTAAAAACTGGCCTACGTCCACGCCTAGCAACCCAAGCTGGGAATTCACTAAGTCAAAGATGAGATTATAGCAAATCTCTCATACTCTCTCGCACAGGCAAATACAATCCAACATCATACTTTCTTACACAAGCAAATACAACCCCAACAAGGTACATGAGAAAACAAAAAAAATATAAAGTATCTAACTCTCAATTCAAAAATATTTTTCACTCACAACCCAAATAAAATAATATTAAGACAAATAATAAAGAGAGCTTGAAGTGAATAACTTTCTTTTTTATTTAAAGTTAAAACAAAAACATGAATTTTATATGCAATGATTGAAGCAAACAAGTTTGAAAAGACAATATTTTACTTTAAAAGAGATGAAGACTTGAAAACAAAATAACTTGAAATGATATCTAAAATCAAAACAGAAAGGATAATTAAAACACTTACAAGAAAGTGTAACCAAAGTATGTTATGTAATAAATGAATTCAGAGAAACAAACTAATGTCTATTTCTTATATGGGAAATCAATTTGAAAACCATTTTCATAATGGCTTTGATGTATGAGAATTAAGAATGATAAGTGAATTCAAATTTTGTAATGTCTTGAGAATAACTTGAAAGAAGATACTAAGGATCTACACTTAATGACTGAAGATGATTTGCATGGAGGGAGAGGACTTCTTATCATCACACTTCAAGTAATCCCAAAGGAGGGTCGGCTAGGGAAGAATTATCACCAATCGTCAAGAAGGCACTAATTCAATTCCACACCAAGTTTCATCCAAAATAAGATTTGTAACAAAAAGCGAGCTTAAGCATCTTGGAAAACTTTTTCTTAATTTAAGAGTTATTTGGTCAAATGAAAAATTGAAGAGAGAGAGGTTTTGATCATGAGATAATAAAAGAAGAATTTAAGAAATTGTGCTCTTTAAGCCACTAAGATCTCTGAGAAATCAAATTGCAAGAGTTTGCCCAAGATGGAGAAGAGCTAAGAGAGAAAAACCTAATTCTAAACCACATTAAATAGAAATAAGGAAGGAGGGGGTCGACCAAACAAAACAAGAGAAGAATTGGAGAAAAAATAAATTAACAATTTTTTTCAATTTTGAATTGATAATTTCAATAAAATAATCAAAGATCTCTTATTGAAGATTGCAGCCAATGAGAGATAGAATGAGAGAGAGAGAGAGAGAGAGAGAGAGACGATATTAATTATGACAAAATAAATTACGAGAAGTTAAATTAAAAAAAATTGGTCAAACAAGAGAGGCGAGAAAAGCAATTTAAGCTAGGGTTTGAAATTTGATTCAATTAACCAAGATGTAAAATAGATTCAAATGAATTTTATTATGCATGTGGGTCACCTAAGAGAAAATGGAGGCGGGAGAATGAAATTTTAAAAAATTAAGCAAGGTCCATAAGGAAATTGATTTTAAGAGGGAATCAATTTGAATTACTTTTAAATTGAAATATCCAATTGATTTGGTTGGCCAAGCCACAATCCAAACATGGATTCAATTAAGTTTAATGCATGATGCATAGAGGATTTAATGAATTAATTAGAGATAGATCAAAGTGAAAACTACATGAATTAATTCAAATAAAATAAATAAGATAAAATCCATTCAGCCAAGGGACTTCCCTTAATAAAATTTGTCTCCATTCAATGCAATCAATCAATTCAATTAAAAGAATAATAATTAAGAGGATTTTTGGATAATAAAATTTATTAAAATAATTTAAATTTAAGTAGATAAGGACTGGCCACTTTCTTTCCAAAAATACAATAATTGAAAAGGAAAGTGTATAAATTCATGGCTCAATTAAATTCAAATTAAAATTAACATAAAGTAATTCAAATAAACTAAAATTAGCTTAATTGAAGCATGATATGGTTGGGCAAATCATTCCATAATGGAATAAATCTAACTTAGCATTAATATGATAATGATTATTTAATTAAGATTTAAAAAAATTTAAATTCAAATTTCAAATAAAGTAAATTTTAAAATTTGAATAAATAATAGAAATATTATGAAACTAATTTGAATAAATCTCACATAATTTATCATTAAAAAAATCATAACATTCGGCCAAAAAATCAACAAAATAATAAGAATGATATGAGAGAAAATAAAAGGATATAAGAGAGAAAAAGTATAATTAGGATATTCTAGAATAGTTTTATTCTCATGCAAAAATAGATAATTAATGTAATTAAGCACAGGAATAGTTAAATAAAGTATATAATTAATTCATCTTATTTGAAAGTACAATAGATGATAATTAAACTTATGTAAGTGAATCAGATTATCCAAAGAGAATAATTCAAAGAAAAATTAAAGAATAATATAACTTTAAATTTAAATGAAACATTTTGAAATGATTAAGCCATTAAAATAATTTTATTGAGCTCTTATTTGCTTTAGTATTGTAAGTCATAGAAAATTCTTTACGAGTTCAATTATAACAACCTTAGCTTTCCAAATTTTACTAAAGAATCTAGGTTTGAAAAATTCCCTACATCCCTTGAATTAAACTAATTAGTAGCACTTGAACAAATATTTTTTATCATCTAAATAAATCTCAATTGAGATGTGGCTCATGTAGTCAATAATGTAGCCCTCTTATATAGTAAATAAATAGTCTATAAACACCTTAGGAACCTTTTTTAGATTCTCGGGTCTTTTGGATAATTTTGATTATCTTTTGTGATTATGATCCCTATATAGTTTTTTTTTTTGAGTTTAAATAAGTACTATACCTTCCATTATTTGTTTACATAATTCATATACTCTCATTCTCATTTCTTACCCTTAAATCTCATAACAAAACTCACAAGTAAAGTTTGATATACATCAATGGACAAATTAGGATACAAAATCCACTTTGGCATGGTGAGCATGGACCAATGCCATTGATTGGATGATGAGCCTTTTTAAAACTAGTATAGCCTAATAGAGATAACATAGTTGGCATTGAGTAGACCACCCAACACTTTTCCACTTAGTAGGAGTTAAAAGAGATGGACAAGCATATAACTTGGACAGTTTAAGGAGTGATGCAAGAGAAGAAAAGGGAGTTACCATAAGAGTGCGAGTTGGAAGATTCCTTTGATTCTATGATTTTTTAAGTTAGGAATGCACTGGGAGCATTAATCTCAACCTTAAGCTAGAATGAAGACTCTTGCCATATAAGTAATGAAAAAACTTTGTCCCTAAGGTGAGAAATGGATAAAGCTTTGCTTAATGCCTTCTTTAGGGATTATCAAATCTCTTCCACCATCAATGTTATGAATCTCTCGCTTGGAGTCCTATAGAAAAATGATCAATCCAACAAACTATATCACCTATTTTGAGTCTACAACTTGATTGCTTGATTATGATGACATGTTGAAATGTAGTATTTTAGTTGATATCTTTAAATAGTATATCCTAAGATATTTTTTACACCTACTGATATGTATTATTAGTTTTTTGTTAATTTCAAAAGAAAGTTTATAAATCAATTCACTAGTGCCCAATGACTACTTAAAACCACATAAGATCTATATTATATTTCAACTAAAAATTTGAGAGCCTCTAAAAAGGTTTATTATTCATTTTTGTAGGGAGATTTTGGAAGTTAAAGGGCTTTAGACTATAGCAGCACAAGTTACACTCACCTAAGGCTTAAGGGTGGAACAATTTAGATATTTCTTATCCTTCAATAGCCAAGGACACTAGTGGAGTTCTTAGAACTCATTTATAGCCATATAAATAAAAAAAGAAAGATAATTATGTGTTAGAATAATTGATAAGAGACTAATTACATCACACACTCACCAATAGTAGAGGAGACATACGCAACGATGGCATATGTCTAGGGCCTCTTCATTAGTTGTTTCCCACGAGATTCCATAACTTACTCACCCTTATAAAGGCATGAATAAGCCACATAATTCCTATATGGTTACCTTGCCATGTCAATCAATGTTGAGTTAACTAAAACCATTAATAATAAAGTATATTACAAGTGCCTAATGTAGATAAAGGCCAATGGGCTTGTGGTCATCTCGTCAAGATACTATGAATAACTCCGGGATCATGACCTTGATAAAGAGGAGTATTGACACTTGGAGAGTTTAGTAGAGGAGCTTATTAAAGCAAGAATACTAAAGGAGTTTGTAACTTAACAAGGTATGAATCAAGTTGAAGACCAAGTGAATAACCACATGTGTATATAAGCCATTTATATCACGAGCATATTACTTGTAACTTTGGGAATAGATAGCACTGAGTCATCATGATGAGGCAGCCTCAAGTAACTAAGGTTAGGAGAGGTGAACTAGAAAATAATGGCTTAGTTTCCCATCACAAAGATAATGCTGGTGAGTTTTGTAAGCAAATATTATCATATAATTGGTAAGCCAATTAATAATGTGGTAGTTTTCAAGGAATATCGCTATCTAACCAGCCAATAGTATCTTCGTAGACATCGATAGGTTTATAAATATAATTCTAAATTTATCTTTAAAGTTGAACTTGTTAAGTTCAAAACTCTCACCCATCATCAAGCAATTTTATGGATTTTCCTTGGAGTAAATAGACTAAGAAGTGTTGATCACTTAACAACTTGCTCAAGAGAAGGGAAAAAACAATTCATAACCATGGCAAACCACATAAAAATAGATGTGCCAGCCACTTACTATGTCCTCTTTGACTGCTCACTATACCATGTAGTGATGATGTTTCCTATGGTTGGATGATAGATCAGTATTATGGGAAACCTAAATAAATCAAGGGAATGTTCTTTGAGTTCAAATGGTGACTTAAGGAAAGTGAGAGAATAAGTATTATAGCTTCAGATGGAAAGAACAAGACAAAAAAAAAACTATAAAGGTTATTAATAAGGAATGTAAGTGACTTGGAGAGAGTCCTAAAGGTCAACTTCTCTTACAATCACAAACATGAAACCACATTAGTACAAGTATTGTGAGACAACTTAGATATGTTAATGTGGATGGATTTAATGATGCTAGAAATCAATATAAATATTGTCTATCATCGGGTTATAGGGAGGAAGGATGTGCGCCCAATAAAGAAGAAATAACTTTACTCACTGATCTTATTAAAGAAGAGGTAGACAATTTACATTAGCTCAACTTTGCAAATTGAAGTATAATAACTAGATTATATTTCTAATGTAGTAATGAAAGAAAAAGGTAAAAAAAAATAGAAGATTTCCATAGACATCACCAACTTAGACTTAACATGCTTGAAGGATGGGTACTCATTTGGGCATATTGATGCGCTCATTGACTTAATAGTGGGACTTAGTTATAAGTTCTTTGGATGCCTTTTTAGGTGATCACTTAACTAAAATTCAATTCCTTGACTTTGAGAAGATAGACTTTATCATACAAGAGGAGTTGTATTGTTATAAAGTAATGCCATTTTGGATAAACAATATAGATATTACTTAGCAAAAGATGATGGATTAAGTCCTTAAAAACCAGAAAAAGGATAAATGTAGAACTATTTGTAGATGACTTATTAATGGAGATTAGAAAGCTTTTATAGTATTTTAAACATAAAAAATAACTAAAGGAAGAGAATTTACTTGCTAACATGCTTTCAAAGTTGAGCAACCTAAAAGATTAACCTCTTGGGAACTTGTCATCCCTAGTATAATAGAAGGTGAATCATTATAAATAAAGGAGAATCAATTATTGAGTTGGGTGGATCCATTCATTGAATATTTGAAGGGGAAAAAGCTTATAACATGTATAAAAGAGCTAAGATGATTATGATTAAAAGTAGCTTTATACATCTAATTAATTAACTAATCGCATCACTCAAGCTTGGTTGCTTTAAAGAGGATGAGTAGGAGTTGATATAGAAGAAGGTTCATTTGAGCAAATTTAGATATCTAACAAGAAGAAGAAAACTTACCCCCGTGATTTTGAGGTAAGGATAATTTAGGCTAACATTGAAAATTTTTATTGTTATATCTACAATCTCAACATCAACAGTGGCAATTTCTAGTCCAAAGCCATTCATCATGCATAGAATGTACCTCATTAGTCATTGACCACTTGCACGTAGCCAAAGGAAGTTCATCTTAGTTATAGTGGGTTACTTCTCAATGTGGATAAAAGAAAAAACACTTGCCAAGGTCACTACTTAGGAAGTAAATATTTTTATATGGTTTGACATTATTTCCGGGTATGAATTATCGATGTTTACTTCACTAATAATAGTTTCAGTTCATCAAAAAATGCCTAAAGAATTCTATTAATGTTAATAAATTCACCTCAAGTTTTCTTTAGTACATAACTCACAGATTAATGGCTAAGTTTAGGTGGCCAACAAGCAAATCCTCAACCTTGTGAACAAGAAGATTGAATGCTCCAAACCTAAATGGTTAGCAGCATTACAGTCTATACTTTAAGCTCTCACAATGTCACCATCATTGATTATAAGTTAAATACCTTTCATATTATTCTATAGAATAGAAGTTGTATTGCTTATCAAGTACAAGCTACATATTCTATGAGTTATGGTAGTTGCCAAGTATGAATAACAACTTACTAAGTGGGAGAAGAAGAATAATGAAGAAATAAAGATGGCTCTTAACTTTTTAGAGGAACTTAAAACACAAGATTCCTTTAGCAAGAAGAAATGAAGAGAAGGATGATGAAGTATTGTAATAATAATTTCAATGAGAAGAGTTTTGAACCTGATGACTATATCATAAAGTAAATAGATGTTAATACTCACTAGAATGCACTTGGTACACTTAGATCATTATAAGATGGTCCTTAAATTATTAAAAAGTATGTTGAAGATGGAACTAATCAATTATTAACTCACTCTAGGATGGGAGTGCCAAAAAGATGGAGTGGTTTTAAATTAGAATATTCTACCACTAAGGAATTTTTAAGTTCTCATATTTTTATCTTCAATATGAAAAAAATCTTCTTTCTAATCTATACTTAGAAGAATATATTTTTAACATTAATGAAAATAACTTGTCGGGCACTTGGAAAACCTAATCTGTGAACTTGGCATGCTTCAATAGACTCTCTTACTCAAAAGTGAACTATCCTATATTTTTTCATACTTTAGGAACTCATAAATTAAATGTGATTATAAAATAAAATTAACCTCTACCTCCAAATCTACGTGACCACCATGAAAGTTGGCCAACTTTAGGTGTGAGCTGAGTAGGATCAGTATGACAAAGAATGAGTTAACTTAATTAGAACTTCTAACTACTTGTATAAGATAATTAACTTATAGGTTGATGTCATTTCAGACCTTAATGAATTAAAAGGTGATAAGTTTACTCACAACATGAGAGTGGAGGCTCATAAGCAAGAAAACATGTTCACAAGCTAAAGTCCCTAAGAGAAGGAAAACCATCACCTAGTATGGCTGCCCCCACTTATAATCTTATTTGCTATAAAATGTTGAGTACATTTAAATTACTAACAAATAGATGTAAGGGTGATAATCTAAAACACTAAGATTAATCTACCCATAAGAAAAAGGTAAGGGAACCTTGTCAAGTCTTCATGGATTGATTTCTCTCTTTATAATAAGTTTTACATTTAGTAGCACATGAGTTTCTCCCAGCCAACAAGTCATGATGTGTGCCCCCACAAAGACCCAAGATTCTAGTGAAAGGTAAGGTGCACTAGAATCAATATTTGTAGCCATATCAAGTGGATTATTTTTCTATAATAAGCTCAAATGTGAATAACCCATGAATCTCTTCTATTGGCATGTTTAGGTGTGTGTCTTGTAAAGACCTTTGTGTCTAGGAAATGATGAGGTACACCTAAGGTGACCACCCTACAATCTTGTAATTCTATCTCACTAACCTAGGTGAGTGCCCTTGCAAAGATCCATGAGACTTTAAAGTGACGAGAACCAAGAGTGACTAATATAGTTGTAATAATCTCACAAATTAGTGAGTATTATTACAACTGACGAGTTCCATAAAGCTATCCATCATAATTTAGCAAAGATGAGCTCACTATAAAGAATACAAGTACCAAGGGTACATCTATCATTAAGCATAATGAGTACATGTAAATAAGAGATACTAGTGAGCTAAGTAAACAAATATTTTATTGCTTTAATGTCAAAAATATAAGATATGGTTAAAAAATAAGTACTTTTTTCTCTCATAAACATGTTCCTCTCAAATGAGAAAGAAGATAGAGAGAACTAAGAAGTTGAGTCAACCTTTTCTTAAAAATTGTATTTTTTTTCACTCATTTTCATCTCTCATATACATCTTATTTCTATAGCGCAATGTTTAGAATCAAACATGATGAGAATATCATCAAAGTTCAAGTCTTACTATATCTTTGTCCATGCTGGACGAACCTATTTGTGCCAAATTTTGTACTAAACTCAAACTAGACCATAAGGTGCTTCTTATACTCTTCAGATAATAATAAGTTGACCCACCATGACTCTTTGTATAAACTCTACTTTCTATTGGAACACCTCCTTAGGTTGAGTAAGTTACCCTTTTCTACCTCATTATTGGCAAGCTTGACAATAGACTTACCCTTTCAACTTCACTAACAGAGAGTTTTACAACTAGCTTGTTCTCCTCCTTAGCCTTTTCCAGCACACTATTCGCTACCTTATGAAGATTCAATTTCTTGTATAGTGAGGATCATGTTACATTGCAATCCTTTAAAGACTACACCAACTCTTTATAGAGCATGAAGTTTATCTACTAATTCAAAGCCTAGCTTTATAGCTATAACATATAGCTTCCTACTAAGTTCCTTGGTGAGATGATCTATAGCAATATAAGAGTACACAAAGTGACACCCATGTTGAAGGTATTGTAAGAAGGCTTAGTAAGTACTAGATCATATGAATCCAAAATTTTGTTTAAGGGACCAATATCAAATGCATTTTTCTTTTCTTTATCTTACCACGTTTGGTTAGGCAAGACTCAGGGAAGGGTGAGAATACCAATACTCATAGTGTCTTCCCTTAGTGCTATCATGAGCACCTTAGTTCTTGACACTAGCAAGGTCTCTGCACCAACACTCATTGTGTCTTCTTGTGACACCATTAAAGGCATTGTATAAGAAATTGGTATAATTTTTATTGGCACCTCAACTTATAGAAAGCCCATGATTGAGTTGCCCAAAAAAGCAAGAACTTTGAGGTTGGTAGAATTTGAAGCCAAGAAGTCATGTTTGCAAGGATTAGTGGTAACAAAAACCCTTAAAAAATCAAGTCAAAAGCACATATGAGTATAACAATTCATAGATTTGGTCATGCTTCAAAATTGTTCAATAATCATTGCACTCCCCTTAAACATCGAAAAGATGCATCATCCGTTGGATTTAATTAAAGGGAGGCAATCTTCTCCTTTCCAAAGTGGTCAGCTTGGTCAGTAAGGGCAATGCTTTTAATGAAGATGAATCAATCCATGTAATTCTTCTCTTTGTTCACCAACACCAACATTCTTTATTACTTTTAAGAATAAAACAATGTCATGCTTGTGTCTCTCTATATATAAAACTTAGTTATGTAGTGCCAAGTTCTAGAGATTCGCCTTTCTATAGGTAAACATAAATGTGACTAAACTCACCCTTGAATTTGACAAAAGTTGAGTTGGCACCAAACCATAAAAATTCAAATTATCAGCTAACTTGACATAAATGGGAAACCTTAGGTCGAGTTTGAAATGGCTGAAGGGAACACAAGGCTTATCATCGTAGACTATGTTAAACCACTCATCTTTATTCAGGATCCACTCCAAGCAGTTGAAGTTGTAGTAGTAGGCTAAGAATTCCACTTCAGCTAACATGTTAGTTATTATTGAAGCCATATAGTACTTGGGGTGCAAGAATTCATGTTTACACTTCCTTATTTTAGCCATTACCATACTTGTGGATATAGAAAATCCTACATGAAATGAAACTTGCATTGGGAATCAAAGAGCACTTGCTAAGATGGATTTCACTACAATCGATAACCCCATTTAACACTAGGGGGATTTATAGATGTAGCTACTTCTTGATTTGTAGAGTGATGTTAAATCAATATTACAACAACAATAACAACAAACCTTAATCCCACTAGGAGGGGTCAGCTACATGAATCATTCATCTCCATTGTGTCCTATTATGTGTCAAATTCTCATTTAATTCAAGTATACTAAGATCATTTTTTATACATCTTAACCAAGTCTTTTTAGGTCTACCTCTACCTTTCTTAACATAAGGCAAATCTAATGCATCTACTCTCCTAATCGGGTCATTGGACGGCCAACGCTTTATGTGGCCAAACCATTTAAGGCGACTCTCCCTAATCTTATCTACCAATGGAGGTACTCCAACTTTTTCAGGAACATACTCATTTTGCATTCTATCTCTAAGGGTAAAGCCACTCATCCACCTAAGCATCCTCATCTCTGTAACACTTAAGTTAGTCTTATGTTTCTCTTTTATTGGCCAAAATTCTACACCATAAGTCATTACAGGTCTTACCACCATCTTATAAAATTTTCCCTTAAGTTTAAGTGGAACTTTTCTATCATATAATAGGCCAGATGCATTCATCCACTTCAACCATCCAACTTGAATTCTACTAATAATATCTCCATCTATTTCACCATCATTTGAACAATAGAGCCTAAATATCTGAATCGCTCACTCTTATTAATGACTTGATCACCTAAAGTCACAACACTACACTAAAACTTCTACAACTAAAATTACACTCCATATATTTAGTTTTAGATCTGCTTAAATGAAAACCTTTAGACTCTAAAGTTGACCTCCATAATTCAAGTTTCGTTGGACTCCTCTCTAGTCTTATCAACAAGAAGAATGTCATCAAAAGCATACACCAAGGTACATCTTCTTGTAAATGCCTCGTAAAGAACATCCATAACTAAAGTAAAAGATAAGGGCTTAATGTTGATCCTTGATGTAATCCAACTGAAATAGGAAAATATTTTGTCAATCCTCCTTGTGTTTGGACACAAGTAACAGCTCTAGTATACATATCCTTAATGCCTTGAATATAACCAATATTAACTTCTTTCTATTCTAGAACTCTCCAAAGAACATCAAAAGCTTTCTCTAAATCAATAAATATCATATGTAGATCCTTCTTATTTTCTCTATGCTTCTCCATTAAACCTCTTAACAAATGTATAGCATCCATAGTAGATCTACCTGGCATGAAACCAAACCGACATGAGAAACTTCAGTATCACATCATAACCTATGCTCAATTACTCTCTCCCATAATTTTAATGTATGGCACATTAACTTAATTCCTCTATAATTTGCACACTCTTGTGCATCACCTTTATTCTTAAATATAGGAACCAACAAACTCTTTCTCCACTCATCCGTATCATTTTAGTCTTTAAAATAACATTAAAAGATTTGTAAGCCAAGAAATTCCTTGATCTCCTAAACATTTCCACACTTCTATTGGAATATTATCCGCCCCTGCTTTTCCACATTTCATTTTCTTTAAAGCTTCACTAACTTCGATTTACTAATATGACGAAAAATGAAATTCTCTATTTTGTTTAGGTATTAAGGTTGCTAAAATCAATCGTACTCAGATCCTTCATTGAAAAGTTTATTAAAATACCTCATCCACCTATTTTCAATATCTTTTCTAAGAAAAGCACTTTATTATTTTCATCCTTACTCCTCACTTGAACTATGTTTACTTGTCCTATCTCTTTGGTTGGCTAACTTATACATACATCTTTCACCTTCTTTGGTATCTAATCTATTGTATAAATCACTAAAAGCTAAATTTTTTGCACATCATCTTAGAATCACGTGCCATTTTATATCTTTCCCAATTCTTGAAGTTTTACATCTAAACCAAGTTTTATAATAATGCTTCTTATTTGTTATCTTTTCTTGCACACTCTGACTCCACCACCAACTATTCTTATTAAAAGAAGCTTTTCCTTTTGATTCGCCAAGCACATCTTTAGCAACTTGTTTAATAGCACTTGATATTTTTCCCACATAATGTTAGCTTCCTTATGAACATCCCAAACTTTAATTTCTTGTAGCTTGCTCTTAAAATATTTTATTTGAGTTCTTTAAGTGTCCCCATCTAATCCTAGACAATAATTAAGTTTATTTTTCTCTTACAACCTTTCATCTAAAATCTAAAACTAATAATGTTGTTGTACTTAAAATTTTACTTGGAATGACCTTACAATCTTTACAATCTAGATGATCTATTTTCTTATAAAAAATAATCAATCTGTGTTTTACTAGATCCATTTTATAAGTAATAATATGTTCATTTTTTTCTTAGATAAAGTATTAGCAACTACAAAATCATAAGCTAAGACAAAATCTAATATAGTCCTACCTTCTTCAGTCACTCCGAATCCATAACCACCATGAATACTTTTAAAATCTTCTACCACTCTACCAACATGTCCATTTAAATCTCCCTAATAAATACTTTTCTTCAAGAGGTATCTTTATATTAATCCTCTAATTCATTCCAAAATTTTTCTTTGAGCTTACCTCCAAACCTACTTGAGGAGCATAGACACTTATAACATTGATAATCTTAGTATCAACAATAATCTTTAAAGCTATAATTCTATCTCCACATCTATTAATACTTATAACATTATCCTTCAAACTTTTATCTATAATCACACCTACACCATTTCTAGTTCGACTTTACCGAATACCAAAGTTTAAAATCTAAACTATCAATCTCCTTGGCCTTCTCACCAACCCATTTAGTTTCTTGAACACATAAAATATTTATCTTTCTATGAACCATAATATCTATTAATTCCATTAATTTTATACTATCAATATAATCTTGCCAAATCTTGGTGCAAAATTTCATGACAATACCACAAGTAATAAAGTTAATAGAATCAATAAAAATAGCTAACTTAGCACTAAGAAATTAGTAAATGAGAAAGTACTCATATTTGTAACAAACAATTTAGCAAGTAATAAAATTTTCTTTATAAATAAAAATTAGTTAAAATGTATTGCCATTTTATTACAATTTTGTGAAAAGGAAAGTCTTAAAAAATTCTTTATGTACAGGGTCTAATAGTAAATCACAAGAGATAGCTCTCTTAATTATTAAATATTATAGGTCTTATAGTAAATCACAAGAGATACCTCTCATAATTATTAAATATTATAGAACAAATTTTTTTCACAAAAAAATTAGTAATATCACTTAAATTGTCATGATGACAACTAGCAACCACCTCAACACTTAGGTTCCTCACCATCTCCTACAAAAAATTGAAACTTTAGGCAATTGTCATAATTGAACTTACAATTGGATGAATGAGATTAATCCCATGCACAAGGGAACAAGTTTAGCTCATAACTTGAGCATCTAGAGCTTCACTTACTAGTGCATATGCTCTTATTGCAAGCTATAGATGGGCTTTTGTAAAACTCAAGTTTCTTTTGTTCCTTTAAGTAAAGGGAACTTTCCAGCTCAATATAAGAGATGGGATGATCTATCTACTCTTTACCTAGGCAAGTCAACTCTCATTTTGGATGAGGAGCTACCTTAATCAATATGTAGACCATGTCATAAAGAACAAAAGCTTGAAGGCCCACCATAGGAATATTTCCTTCAATGAAGTTGGCCATATAAAATGAGATAAAGAGATAAGTCTAGTAGTAACCATAGAAAAAAATACTAATTAGTAGTGTTACAAGGAAACTTGTTAAGGGTGGCACATTAAGATCAGAAAGCTATTAGGACATTGCATGCAATTTTCATTGATTGAGTGCTTAAGCAACAATTTGTTCATAGAAAGGTGGAAGCTAGGCTCATTGGAAATATACTTCTCACTCTGCTTGCAAGAAATGCTTCCATTATTCACTCACCTTATGAAGCACTTAGTAGCTAACAACTCATTTTTATTAGTCCAAGATGTTCATTTTACTAGCTTGTAAGTAATCAAAACTCAATCCATTTTGTTAAAAATTTATGTGTTATAAAATGAAGTATGATAATGCCACAGTAAAATAAGCCTTCTCCAGTTCACAATGTGTCAAGGAGAACTACTCCCACAACACCAGTTTATTCACTCACCACCTTATCAACAACACCACATCTTATTCTTATGATGTACTCAGTGTAACAAAAGTGTAACCACTTAGGTGTGATGACTCAGTTATAACCATGCCCACTATCATCATCAGTGTTGACTCCGTGGAAAAACTAGTCACCCTTTAGGGTGGTTAGGATCCTATTGCTCCCACTCGGTAGTGACTATCTATTTCTTCACATTGTGGAGACCTTCCTTAAGTCATCATTATCAACATCGTCAACCAACCCATGGGAACCTATCTCATATAAGGGAACTCAACAAATTGGGAAATGGTAGTGCAATGAGTGCTTAATTGCTTCAACATTCCCTAATTTATAAGAATGGATTGCTTGAGCTACATTAGTAACACATAACATGATTTCAAAACATTTTCTCAAATAATAAATGTACCAACAATTAAAAGAAATACTTATAAGTACATGATTTCATGTTTATCTTTAATATTGTCGTCCATTAGTAAGTTGCTATTACAAGGAGCTAATGAATTAGGCAACTTATTGTATACTAATGGTATACCACTGAAAAAAGAGACTCGCCAAAGGAGGATAAGAATTAGGAAAAAGTACAAATAAGATTGATTTAGATATCAGACACTCTCACCAGCTCAATGCCAAATTGGTTATTAAAGATGCCTTACTAGATTAACCTTTGTAGGGAACATGCCATGAACTTGAATGTCATCCCAACTTGTTCACTTGACTCACCCAACACATTAGCCAAGTAACCTCGATATAGGTGGCCTTGATAAATGTGAATATACCATACAAGGAGAAAAGTTAATTAGAGGCCATACCTTAGATGCATAACTTTGATGTACATGTGTTTGTATTCTATTAATTTATAAAGTCTATGCATTTTCATTTCATTATTTTATGTGTTTCTTGTAGCTTCTTATGTAGTCCTCAAACCCTATAAATAAATGGTACATATGCACCATAGTGACCTATTTTTAGATTCTCATATCTTTTAAATACTCATAGAGATCTTTTGTGATTGAGTTCCATCTACAATTTTTATATTTAATTACATATTACACTCTTATTTATTCATGGATAGAGTGTATACAATCATATTCTCTTTTCCTACCATACACTTCTTATAACAAGTTTCACAAGTAATCTCTGGTATTAATCTATAAGAAAATTGAGATTAAATAATGCATAGTTTTGGTGTTTATGGTAAATGGTTTAGGAAAGTAATAAATTGTGCTAAACTTTAGGGTATTTACTATATTTGTTTGTTAGAGGTAGTACTAGAATTCATATGAAAATGTATTAAGGATTTAAGGAATTTGTTGAGAGTAGTGTCAAGGAATATATATTAAAATGTCTCTCAAGATGCAATATTGAGTGGGATTCTCAGTAAGGATTCTCAAGAAGAGCTTGTGAGAGTTTTTTTATTAAGGCATTTAAATAGAGTTTTTGTTGTCTTGATAGTCACATTATGTTATGCCTTTTAATTATTAAATTAGAAAAGTTGTTAATAAATATTTCATTGAATATTTAAAAACCTTTTAAATTTAGAGTGTCCACCTATTTTATAATGCAACCTATAATGCATAAGCTTTAAAATTTTATTACATCATCAAGATTTCTTACCTACAAAAATAGTTTTAGAAACCTCACATATAACAAATAAAGTATATAATAAATATTATAATTAATATAAAAATAATTTAGTGGTATTGTAAAATATAATCAACATATTAAATTTTAAATTATTAGAATCTAAGTAAGTGCTTAAGTGCATCGAGGTACTCAATCAAAGAGAGGACCAATTATGAGGGCACAAATTAGAGCCAAAGAATGTGCCAAATGGAACATTAAGGTCCATTTTAAGTGCCTAGTCAAGAATAGATAATTATAATTTAAATTTAATTACATAAAATTTTAATCTATTTTATAAGTTTAACTTTTAAAATTGGGAATGCATATTTATTGTCCATTAAAAAATTAAAGTTATTGGAACCATTCCATTAATTGCCACACATATTTCTCTATAAAATTTATTTAATTCTTTTTTCAATGATTTTCAGTGTAATCACTAGAAAATAATTAGTATATAATTAAATTGTTTAGCTTGGAATGAAAAATTAACTTTGATTAACTTCTTTCTCTTTGTGTTAGTACTTAGTGACATAATTTGATCTTTCCTTGGCAAGATTGATTATTTATCTTGTTAAAGTAATTAATGCTCTCAAAATCTCTTCTAAATCCCTCACATAGATTCTTCTACATACCAACTAGAATTTAAGTCCAATTAAACACCACTCAAGCCTTCAAACAAACTTTAAAACGTTTTCAAAAACTCACAACTAAATTTTGATAAAAATAATAACCTAGTCATATTCTCCACACCAATATAAGGCTTTAAACAACAAAAAAGTTCACCAAATGCTCTAGATCATACTTGCCTTAACGAATTAAAAGTAACATCTTAGAAAATTAAAAGATGGGCCTTAATTCATCTCCATCCATTACTCTCTCAAAAGAAATTATGGTATTTGTAGAGTTTTTATTTGAAATGCTACATAAATCTCTAGGATACTTATTTAAGTAATAATATACATCATTAAGGAATAAATCTATTATCTCTAAAAAAAATTACTTTATAATAGATTTGATTATCTATTAAGGACCCCTAAGATTGATGGTTGTAATGTACTAGTGATTTTTCTCTTGAACTAGATGGAGAGATAGAACAAGGTTTAATTTAGTGTGAGGCTCATAAATATCTATAAGGGCAAGCCCCTATAGTCATTTACATCTTAGAAGATAGGAAATTCCTGCTAAGAATACTCTTGATTAAAAAAATTGACTTTATCTTTATGGATTTAAAAGTTTATTTTCAAAGGATGGTAATTTTTGAAAATCAAGTGGGATTGACTCAAAAAGGAAAGATTTCATTATCGAAGATAAACAGGAGTAAGTAACAAATGCTTAAGATACTAAAAAAGCCTAGTAAGCATTTCAAACTATTCTAATATTGGGATTTGTAATTTTGGAAATGAAGTTATTTAAATTTTAAGTTTTACATTTTACTAGAAAGTTAAGACTTAGATTCTAATAGCTCATAATTGTATAAATGCCTAAAAGGGAAGACTCAATCTAATAGGATGCTTTACACCTTAAGTTTAAATAATGCTTTTGACATAAGGTTGAAGCTCATCTCAGTCTAATTATAAGAATTTAGGAATTATCAATTCTTCTTCATTTAAGAAGAAGAGCCTATCCTGACTCTTATAGATTTACTCACACCTGGAAGGGTTGTTAGTTAACACTTCCTCATGATTTTAAATCTATGAGGACAATATTATAAATAAAAGAAAGTTTGGCAATTATATTTTGGAGTGGAAACTAAGAGCCTAAACTTACTCCCTAACTCTAACATCATGACTAATATGTTATGCTTCTAGCTAATGCAACAATTTTACATTTTTATAAATTTTGACTCATTGTTTTATTTGAAGGTTGTTAGTTATGCAGATCATGCTTAAAATGAGATGTAATTAGAAATGAGTCATAGGATAAATCAAAAGAGAAGAAAGACTTGTCTTTGAAGAGTGGTCATCCTCATAGATTAGATACCCCTTAATGTGTAATGAAAGAAGGGTCTAATTCAAGGATGTGAGAAGAAATATTCAAAAATTGTTTGCAAATTTATGGATTTCTGATTATTTTTAATGTTCATCCCTAAGGCTTTAATTAATGAGGTTATAAGTTATTTTATTTTTATGTTTAAGACGATTTAATTTAATTTGGTGGAAAAATTAAATTTTCTTAAAGCCTAAAGCATCCAAGCTTTCATAAATAACATAAAAAGAAACATATAAAAACATGAAGTTCTCTATTGTGCTCCAAAATAAATCAAACCAAATAATTTAATTTAAGTAGGCTGGTGTGACCAAGTACTGCTTTACACATTAGAAGGAAAGAAAAGTGGACAACCGAGCTCTGCATTTAAATAATTAAACCCAAAACTAAATTTTGATTTATGGGGGTCTTCATTCTCACTTCTTCATGATCATCACCTTCTTCAGGGATCTCTTTAGGCTCCATTAGGGACCATCAGCTAGTACAATCAACTCTTATTAATCCTAAACTCTATATATTCTAACATAATTCTAAGATCAAATTGTATTTAAAAATTTTAAAATCAAATCCTAAATCTTGCAAAATAGATGTTAAGAAAGCACACAACACATTAACAAAATATATCATAAACATATGAGCTTAGCACCAGAGATTTCCAAGCTTAGATGTCCAATTGGGCTATGTTTAAGGATTTAAGTGAAGCACCTACAAGCAAATAGTATTTATTAAATTTTTTTATTATAGCATCCCTTTTAAGCACTACCACCTATAAAAAATAATGTTAGTCTAAAAGTAATGCCCTAACATCCTCATTAATGAGCAAATAATCCTAGCTATGTAAACTAAAATACATTACATAATAAGAAAACTATTACATCACAAACATATCACTATCCTAACCTATGTCCAGGGTCAGTGACCTAGTAGTGTAGTGCATAAAGAAATGGGTTAATATGGAAAGTCTATATTAGGCAACTTATAAGTTTATGTTTTCATTTGAGTATTTAATATTCATTTGATTTACCACTAGGTGGTTTTAATTTAAATAATTTAGTTAATTTTTAATTTTAGTTCATTTTTATGTTAAAGTTTGAATTTAAGTTTTAAATAGTTAGAAGGAGAAGAAGCTTCACTAGTGGTAAGGCTTAATATACTTGACACCCTAATCTTAATGATGTGAAGTCATCATCAAAGAGGTGAAGATTCACCTAAGGGTCAAACTTAGTGGTTTATGCATTCTTTTCAAAATTTTATTTAATTAATTTAGTTAAATTAATTTTAGTTTGATCAATATTTATTTTATTTAATTAAAGTTCAAACCAAGTTGGTTATGGTTAGTTTAATTAAAGTTTGATTCAATAAATAATCACTTTTATGTTGATTGTTATGTTCAATTTTATTACATTCATTTATAATTTAAAGTTTGATTAATGTTTAATTCTTTAAATATTTATTTTGATTTTTATTTATTTTTATTAAGTTCATTAACTTTTATGTAATTTCAATTGATTAAGTGAGTTTTAATGGTTTTATTTCTTTAGTTAAGTATGATTAAATTTAAGTTGATTAATATGTTTTAAATGGATTATATCATGATTTGATTGATATTTAATTTGATCATTTTATTTAACTTTGATTAATTGTTTCATAATTCATTAAATTTCTTAAATTTGATAATTTATTTGAGTTTATATTGATTAAGTTAGTTTCGTGATTGTTTGGTTTAGTTTAATGATGTTTACTTTAGTTCAATTGATTTGGTTTAAAGTTTACTTGATTTAGTTGAGGTTTAAATTCAATTAGCAACTTCAAATTCAATTGATTAAATTTGTTTCTTTTATTAATAACTTAACGAATGGCCAATTTTTATTTAGTTTTAATTTGATTAAGTTTTTTTTAATATTCAATTCATACATAACCCTTTCATTGAGTTTGATTTGAATATTTATTGAATTTATGTAGTTTCATTATTTAGATGATTTATATTGATTGATTTGGTTTAAACTTTATTTAAATTTCATGATTTAGATTTTATTAAGTTTAATTGATTTGTGTTGTTCAATTTGTATACTAACCTTCATTATTCAATAACTCTAAGTGTGTGAATTTTAGGGTTTCTTAACTTCAAAAGGCTAAGTAATGTTTCTTAAGCCCATTGATGGTATAAAAAGTGTTTTAAATTAGTTTTGTTAATTTTCATAATTTTGGTAATTTTTTATTTATTATTGAATTCAAATTGCCTTATGATTTCAAAAATTCACAACTTCTAATCCCTAAGTTATTTTGACTTGTAATTTTAATGGCAGATGAGTTTCTTTGCCAATTTCAGTTTCATAAAGTTACATCTCAATCAAAAATGTAGTTTAGGTTTAATCAAAGCTTTATACATTTTAATAAGACTCAAATTAAGCCTAAAATAATGAGAACTAATTAGGGCATCTACTTTTCTAAGATTCCTCTATGAAAGGAAAATCCAAAGAGTGTTCATTTGGATTTTTATTTGATTTATTATGATATTTCTAAGTTAAGCCTAATTAAATAAATTAATTAATTCATTTAATACCCAATTAGGTGATTTTTTGAGTTTAATAAGTTTTAAAGGTTTAAACATTTTTCTTGAGTTCATTTATGTTAGTCATTATGTTTTGAGATATCTCCATGATTTTCTTTAATTTATTGAAATTTAAGCTAATTATTTTCATTAGATTAAGGGTTTTAACTTAGAAATTTTATATCATTTAATCCATTTAGCATTAACCATTGAAATTTTTATGCTCGGTGTATTTTGACATTAATTTCGTTCAATGAAAATTTCAAATCAATTAAATTAATATTTTATATTTAACTAGGATTTGATATTTTTTAATTAAACGCAAATTAAACAAAATTACCCAATAATAATTAGAGATGTAGTCTCATTGAGATGAATCCACAGAGCCATAATTTAATTTTTTGCTCAAATATTTATTTTTTTTATAAATTTTTAAAGTTTTTGTTAATTTTTTTATATTTAATAAATCCAAAAAATATAAAATTTTTTATTCAACTAAGTCAGTGATAACGCAACGCTAAGTCGATGTCGCTTTATCCATAGCGAGCGCTAGTGGGCCACACGAGTTCTTATGTGGCTGGCAGTTTAGAGAGGATGCCTCTTTAATCGGGACCATCCAATCAAACAAAAAGCATAAAGTTTACACATTAATGAAAATAAACAAAAAATTAAATTCAAATAAGGGTAAAAAAATGGTCAATCATTTGACATAGAATTGACATATGTGGGTCCCACAAAGTTAAAGGTCAACCCAGCAAAATTTGACCAAATTAAGTCATACTAAGGACTTAGAATCATTATATTAACATGGTCAAAAAGAATCTAAAGAAATCTAGAACCAATAAGGCTTCAAATAGGCTACTTAACCAACTTGGTCTAAATGAGCCCAACTTAGCCTTCCTTAAACTTAAACTCAAATTAAATTGAAATCAAGCCAAATTAAATATAAAAAATAATTTAAAAATAGTTATTAAACATGATTCAATTAATTATTGAGTTTAATTTTAATTATATGGTCATTTCACTCATCAAATCCATGTTAACCTAATAAACCCAATTTGGGTCAAAGTGGATTTGCATTCAAATCTAACATCAAATAAAATAAAGTTAATTAATCCAAATCATCAAAAATTTGACTTTGGTGATTAATTACCAATATAAATGAATAAATAATGAACATTATCTATGTTTAGCATATCCCAAAATTAAACCAGACCCAAACTAATCACATGGTAATGGAATCTAAACTTGTCTTAGACTAGCAGCAAAATTTGAAAGATTTCAAAGGCTTCAGGTCAATCCAAAAAGAGGAAATATGCCATGGGAAGGTAAGGTTAAACATACAAATAAATTCTCCCCAATCCACTTCCTCTCCTCCATTCCTCATCATAGTTTCTTTAGACTGACCCCAATCAATTTACCACCCCTTGGAGCTAGACTCCAAGGGTGGAAATCACCATCATCAAAAAGAGAGTGATCTCCCTCTTCATATAGCTTTTAACCATCTATGGAAAGAGAGGAGAGAACCATTCTTAAGCCATCCTGAGCATACACACACACCTTCCTCAAGAAAAATAAAGTCTTGATAGATTTGTAATTGAAATTGAGTGATTCTTCCATTTTGATTACTGGAAATTGCTTCAATTTATTGAACATCGTTTGATTCTCATCGTTGATGAAAAAGTGCTAATCTTATGGTCAGTTCCTTTTGTTAGGAATGGAAGATCGAGATCTAGTCAGATTTCTTATTAAAACCTATATAGAAAATTACAAGATGATTCTGAGCCATCTGATCTCTGAATAGATGACCCAGATCAAAGCACGTCCCATCAATATTTTAATGTGAGATCCACATGGATCCTGTGTGGACATATCCATGATTGACATGCAAAAAGTAGCACCTAGTCAGTGCTGACTCAGCATTGACTGGCTTAAGTAAGAATAAGGTTTTTTAAATTTAAAAATTGCAAAATAATACCAATAACTTCAGAAATTCATAAAAAATAAAATACTCAACCCAAAAATATAAGGGTTCTATTGATTCATCTGAGTAAGGAGAATCCATTATACCTAAAGTCTCCAATTTTTATTAAGTATTTTTGAGTTAATCTAAGTTTAAATGACAATAATCAAACTCAAATTAAACTCAAACCACTAATCTAATTAATTTGAAACTTTGGGAAACTAAAATTAAGGTTAAAACACACTATAGATAAATTTCAATCATAAATTATTAATTTATTGAAATAAATTTATAGTAGATTATGAAAATCTTGGAAATTTATAAAATCAACTTGAATAATCATAATAAACCTTAATGAATCCAAAATATCATTTGAACTCTATAGAACATAATAAATCCCAAAATGATCTAATCACATAATTAATTAAATTAATTAATTCAATTAAATAATTTGAAATTAAATAAAATCATAATAAATCAATCAAAAATTTTAAAAAATTAAAATAAACCCTCCATGGATACATCTTCTAGAGAGGAGTTCAAGAAAATTAAAACCCATAATTAATCTTATCTAATTTGGGCTTAATTTTGGTTTTATTGAAATAAATAAAACCTTAATTAATCTTAAATTACCCATCTCATTAAATTAAAATTTTAGAGAACTCTATGTAATAAGGAACACCACTTTTCATTAACATTTCAAGTTTAAATGATCTATGGATTAGAAGTTATTCAATTTCTAATCTCTAAATCAATATAAATGAAAATAATAAATAAAAAATTATAGAAATTATAAAATTTATATAATCACTTTAAACATTTCCATTAACATCATAATACCTAAGAAATTTTTCTTAGCCCTCTAAAGTTAAAGAATTTAATTAGTAATGAACTTAGATAATAAGGTTTAATGAAATGATTAAGATTATAAAATTAAATTAAATCTTAACTCCTTAATTTAATAAATTTATAATATTTTAATTAATTAATGTCATTCACCTATAGCACCCAATAGGAAGGTGAATCGGGTTTTTTGATAATAATTTCAGAAAACTTAATTTTAAACTTTTGTAGAAAACTTAAATCTTTAATGATAAAACTTTAGAGAAATAAAATAGCGATCAACAATAGTAGAAAAGTAAAGTGCAGAAAATAAAGAAAGCGAACATAGAGATGTTTACATGGTTTGGCCAAACTTCAAAGTGGCTACGCGCCTTCACTTTCTAAGCATTCACTAAATCAAAGTTGAGATTATAATAAATCTCTCATATTCTCCTTCACAGAAAAGTACAACCCAACATTATACTTGTCTTAACGGGGCAAATATAACCCAACAATGTACTTTCCTTAATGGGCAAGTACAACCCAACAAGAAATCAAGGCAAAGTAAAAAAATACAAATATCTAACTTTCAATTTTAAAATATTTTTGCACTCACAACCCAAACTATACCAAGATTAAGCCAAGTGAATATTAATGAAAAAGAGAGCTCACTTTTACTTAAAATTGAAATAAGATCTTCAATGAAGTATTTAATGCAAGTAAGTATTTTAATGTTATTATGAAAGAAATTTAAAATATTTTGAGATGATTGGATTTTGCTAAAATGCAAACTTAAATTGGAATATGAACCAAATTGAAATAAAATATTAAATCACATAATTTTTGTTTGAAAAACTTTTTCACAAAAGATGAGTTAAGTCCAAATGATAAATGAATTTGTAATTAAGAAAGCTTTGATAATCACTTGAATAAGAATTAAAATGATACCACAAGAAAGCTATCACATCCTATGTACAAAAACCAATTGAAAATAAGTAATCAACAAACACTAAATAATTTATGCAAGAGATGAAGTGGTCAGCCAAATAGAAAAGAAAATGAGATGTAATGTAAACCACAATCAAATTAAACCAATCTATATGAAGGTTTCAAACAAGGTGATAAACAAGAGGTATTCAAATGATTAAGCACTAGGAAATTTAAAAAAAAAAATTTGTAAGAGCTTTCGGGAAAAATAAGAAATCAAAGGATTATGAAGTGATTAAGCACAAAATAAATTAATTTTCTTAGATTAGCTTTCAACTAAACAAGAAACCAAATGAATATCAAGTGATTAAACATAAATAAATTAAGCTCTTTATGTTTGTTCTCAGCCAAATAAAAACTAAAGGTTATGACATGAATATGCACATGATAAATTAACCTTATAAACTTCAAAGCCAAGAAGTGATAAAGGAAATATAAGAACTTAGCAGCTTAGAAATTTAAGAACAAGGTATGATGTTCTCGGCCAAGGGAAGAAAAACACCAGATCTTCACTTTTCTCATTCAATCTTCAACCCAACTAAATGTCCAAGGGAAAGAAAAGAATGGTGAAAAATGTTTGCACTTGAATCACCAAAAGTCTCCAAGAGTTTACTTTAGCAAGGATCAACCGAGGTGAAGATGGTGAGCAGAAGAGCAAGAGAGAAGTTTAGCTTTTTGGAACCTTTTTCAAGATGAAAAAAGACTCTTAAAATGAACAAAAAGAAGTCTAGGTTCAACCAAGGAATGAGAGAATGAGAGGGAAATGAAATAGGCAACAATTTGAATTTCAAATGCAATTAATAATGGATCAGCTAAGGGATTTGCAAAAGGCTCCTTTACAAATTTGATTAAAGCCAATATGGAATGTTTTCAATGTAAATCAAGGTTAGAGAGAGAAGAGAAACTTATGTGAAATTCAACCAAGGAGTTTTGATATGAAGGAAGGAATTTTGAATAAAATAAATCCATGGAAATACCCTTAAGGAATTTGGTAAAGAGAATTTCCATAATTAGGAAATTCTTAAATTAATGCATGAATTAATTAAGATCAAGGTTGATTATATTATATACTTATTAAATGTTTAAATAATATATAAATTTATTTTAATTTAAAACAAAGTGGTTGGCCCTCAAACAAATTCCTAAAATGGATTAAATTAAAAAGGAATTATTTTGAAAAAGAGGGCTGATTTGAAATTAAAATTAAAATAAGTTGTAATAAATTAATTAGACTCTAAATAATCATAATAAATCATGTTTGGGACGTTCAAAATTTTCCATAAAATATTTGATTTGATTTAGAAATTATGTGTAATAAATAAAGAAGTTCGAATTCAAAAAATAATTGAAATAAATGAATTTTTAAAGTGCTTAAATTGAGGGGAAATTATATAAAAATGTTTTTAATGAAATTCACACATTTTATTACACAAAATACATTAAAAAATTTCGCCCAAACAATGTTAAGATGAAAATGATAATAGGAGAGAGAAGAAAGAATAATAGGAGAGAGAATAAGAAAAAAGGATAATTTTAGGATAATTCAATTTATGTGCAATAAAAATATAAATAAAAATTATGAATAGCATGAAATTAATTTAATGAAGTTTAAAAATAATTTATCTTGTTTGAATGCACATTTAATGGAACTTATTTTATGCATTTAGTTCATATTGTCAAAAATGGATAATTTAATGAATAATTGTAATATTAAGATATAGAAAAATATAAATAATTTTAGAATGATGAAATTAAAATTGAATGAATCATTTATTTTATCTTAGTGAGCTTTTCATTTGCCTTAATATAGTCATTCCTAAAATAATTCTCGCCCAGTTAATGTCCAATAGCTTTAGCATAATTGAAGAATTTTCTGCATACTTGAATTTAACTTGATTAGTAGCATTTGAGCAAGTGTTTGTTATCATCAAAATTAATCTCACATGAGGTGAGGCTCATGCAATCAATAATTAATTAAAATTCAAAATCAATCAATCTTTGGATTTCATACTTAAATATGAAATTAATTATTATGAAAAGTCCTTAAACCCATGAATAGCATGATTCCAAATACAAAAAGAAAAAAAAATGATTAATTGAAACAATTGAATTTAAATGGCGTAAAGAATTAAAATGGCATAGATTTAGGTTGGATACTCAAAGTAGTCTATTTCTTAGATTTCTTCGATTATGATTAATAAGCTAAACTTCATCTTAATAAATTAAATTAAGTAATGAAACTTTAACATATAATGTTCCATTAAACTAATCTAAATGATGAATTAAAATGCATAAGATAATGAATTCCTTAAATGATGAAATTAAAACTTCCTAAAGATTAATTTAAATTAATTATATTAATTTATCAAAAATCATAAGTATAAGCAGTAATAAAGTGAATAAATAAGATTAGTTTAAATCAAATAAACCAAATAATTAAAATTCATGAGATTAAATAAACATTTAATTAAATGCAAAAAACAAGATTAACTATAAAGCTAAGTTGTGAAAACAAATAACATAAAACATAAATGAATCAAATTTTTTGAAAGGAAATCAAACTAAAAATAAATAATAACTATATTAAACTTATTCATAATAATAAAAACTTTTATTTAAGTTTTTTAATGAAACATCTTAAATTCTAATTAAAAAATAATAAATTAAACTAAAGAGAAACATTAATCAAGATAAAAGGAACAAAATGAGAATGAAGTCTTCAAAGTCTTAATAAAATTAGATTACATAGACTTTAAAACCTAAAAAGAAAATTAAAATATTAATCAAATCAAACCCAATTTAAGATAAACCATTCAAACTAATTCAAAAGAAGTTAATTTAGATACTTAGGATCTTAGTTTGATTCTTTAGAATGGATAAAAAATCTAATTCTATTATGATTTAGGATGATGGATAGGATGGATTCCATCCAAAGTGGAATTTTTTTTATTCTTCATTCTTGAAAATTTAAATTCCACTTTAACATAAAATGAAATTAAAAATAGAAGTAAGCTTGTAAATCAATTAAATACTAAATTGAAACCAATGAAAAAAAATTTGAACATATTTTAAGAATAAAATAAATGAAATGAAAAGAATGAAAATAAAATTTTTCATAATTAACAAACATATGGTATATAGTCTGGACAACTGAGGTCATAGGGCTACTAGTCCAAAGGCAATTTTGTTATCTCAAACTTCTGGTTTAATAGTGGCACATTTTTATTAAACAAAATTATGAAAACTAAAGATCAAATCTCAAATCAAATTAAACCAAACTTTGAATCTAAAAATCCTAGTAAAGTCATACCACACAAACCCATTTCTTCACATACTAGATTGTTAGGTCACCAACCTTAGATTTAGGTTAGGCTAATGATCTAAAATGTTCTACGATGTGAAATATACTTCTTGTTTTGTGGGGCAATATTTTAGATTGGATTGTTAGGATTATTTGCCCACTAGTCTGGATGGGAGGATGTTATTTTTAGGCAAATACTACTTTCTACAAGGGGATGTACTAAAAGGGGATGCTATAATAAAAAATATATATAAATGTTGTTTGTGTCTAGGTGTTGTATAAGTCCCTAAGCATGGGCCAATAAGACAGGTGGTGGTTGAAAGCAACTAATGCAAATCTCATATGTTTGCATTATAACTGTTGATGGTTGTGTGTATTTCCTAAAGGTTATTTTTTAGGGTTTAAGAATTTATTTTTGGAATTTTAAATGTACTTTGATCCTAAAATTAGGTTAGGATTTATGGTGTCTAAGAATAGTTGGAGCTAACCCTATTAGTGCATGATCTCAGTGGTCCCCTGTGAAGCCCGTTGTGGTCCCTAAAGAAGGTAACGATCTTGGAAGAAGACGCCCATAAACCAAACTTTTAGTTCTAGGTCATGCTATATAAGGGCTTAGCTCAATTGCCCATTTTTCTCTTTCTTCCATGGTGCACAATAGTACTCGGCTGCATTGGCTTATTTTAATTAAAATGGTTTGATTTATTTTGGGTGCACAATAGAAACAAGTTGCTTTCCTAAGTTTTTTTTTGTGGTGTTTTCTGTGATGAAATGCCTGGAATGTTAGGCTCCTATGAAAACTAAATTTTCTACTCCATATAAATCTAAAGAAATTGGACATAGAGTAAAAACTCAAAACCTCATATAAATTAAATCCCTAGGAATAAATTTAAAAAAATTAGAAACAATTAGCTTTTGTAAACATGATAGTATATTGTTCATTCTTCTTAAATTGGGCACTTCACTATTTGCATATAAGGGGCATTTTGGCCTTTGAGGATGACCACCCTTCTTGGGGGAAGTGTATCTTCTCTGTTGATTTGTCTCATGACCATTTTTAACTAACATTACCTTAGGGTTAGGGGGTGAGTTAGGCTCTTAGCTTTTTTTCGTTTATGTAATAGCCCAACCATATTGCATACATAAGACCAAATTCATGGTTTTTAAAATTACTTAGGTGGTGTTAGCTGGCAGCCCTTCTAGGAAGGTTAAAAGTCCAGACGAATCAAAGATAGGTTTATTTTTCCTTTGGTAGGAAAAGAACTGATACTTCTAGAAACTTTACATTAGGCCAAGTTTCTAACTTATGTCAATAGCATTTGTAAGTCTTCAACTCCTGTGCATTTCTAAAGTTTTAATCTATTAGAATCTAAGTCTTAGATTTCTAATAAAATGATAATTTAAACCATACTAAATTCAATCTCAAAATTATAAAGCCTAATGGTAGATTAGTTGAAGTTCTTACTAGGCATCCCAGTATATAAAGTATTTCTCACTTATTCCCTATTGGTATCCAAAATGATCTCTTTCCCCTTTGAAATCTTTCCTTGTTAAATTTCTAAATTATTATCCTTTTAGAATAATATTTGAAAGCATAGAAATAGAAATCTATTTCATTAATTATGAGTATTATTAAGAAGAGATCCTTCATTCCTAAGATGTAATTAACTATTGGGGCTTGCCCTTATAGGAAATTGTGGGCCTTACAACAAAATAAACCCTACCCTACTTCTCCATATAGTTTAGGAAAAAAATGTCTGGTATAACGAAGACCAATCAGCTTTAGGAGTCCTTATTAAGTAATCAAATCCATTATAAATATGTTTATCTTTTATCTACATGGTGTTCAAATAAAATTCTCACACCCTTCATCTTTGGACTCTAATTTCTAATGATGTAACTACATTTGTTTATGATTTCAATTACAAAATGACAATGGATCAATTTGCAATTGATTCACATATCTTTCTCTTAGTAGAGATTAAGTTTGTTTCATAAAGGACCAAACCATGAAGGCAGTGGGGGGTGGGTTTTGAGGGCATGGTGGCATTGAAGACATACCTCACTGAAGCTATTGTACAAAAACTTTGATGTTTTAAAAAGCTTCTCCATGCTAAGAAAAAACATTTTAAGAAGTTGGCTCAGGTTTCTTCCCCATTCAAATGCCATGGAGAGCATGCCCCACCCCTCTTCTACCATCATTGGCCATTTGCCAATTCACTAATAGTGAATGACTCCAATGGTGGTATGTTTGTTTTCATATTCCTATAGAATGTGTAGGGATGATCAATTTTGGGTAATGAATGTTTATCCACCACTTCCATATATTGAGGACTCTTTGGCTACCAATTGTGGCTTATTTATGGCTTGCCTGCGGTGAAAGACCTAGAGACCTAGAGATGTCCTTGGATTTGAGAGATGAATGCTATTTTTTTCTACATCCTTGGCTAGGAGCTTCTCTCATAAAAAGAATTAATGGGTGGCTGGTGATTGTAAAGCTTGGAGGCTTCCTCCAATAGATGGTTAATTTATTGAAGATGACCTCTTATTAAATAGGTGAAGGAGGAAGATATATGAAGGGGAATGGGGATTTTGACTTCATATGCATAAGCTTTACTTTCTTCCATGACCTCACATCACTTTTTAACTCTACCTCACTATCTTATGTCTTCTCGCCATCTCTTTATGTTGGCTGGTTGCTAAGTTAATCCCAAAGTGGGCTATGAGTTTGAACTTAAGCTCATTTAGATTAAGTTTTGAATTGAGTGTTTTATGTTAGGTTTACTTGGATTTGAAGTGCTTCGGGTTGGTTTATTGCATTTGATTGATTGGATTTAAATTTAATTTTCAACTATTATTAATTTTTTTACTACAATTACTTATTGATCAATTGATCCATGTCAAGTTTAGCTTTGGTGTGGCTTTTGGCTAGTTTGATTCATTTGATCCAAATTAGTCAATTTTGTTTTCTTAGCCTAATTACTCATTTTATGATTTATACTAAAGTTCATTTGTGTTTGATTAATCATTTTTTATGTTTATATTTGATTGGTTTCCATTAATTTAAGCTTGATTTTGATTTTAACTCAATTTGACCATTTTGACTCAAATGGGTTAAATTGGATTAACAAATGACCAATTTGACTCAATCAAGGTGTGTTTGAGCTCCAATCATATTTAATTAAGTCTTTGAGATGATTTGGAGCAATTCATTTGGATTAATTTTGGGTTAATTTTGATTTTAATTTATTTTGATCCAAATTGAGCTTATATGGGTCAAATTGGACTCATTTGAGTCAAATGATCAATTTGAGCAAATTAAACCAAAATACTAGTTGAATTATATTTAATTATGATTTTGAAGTATTTTGAAATGTTTTATTTAGATTATTTTCTAAATTAATTTGAATTTATCTTATTGGGGTCCATTCGGGTTTAGTGACCCAATTAACCTATTTAAAACTTTAATGGATTTAGATATATTTAGATTTGAGTTTAGGCATGCTCATTTGATGATTTTAAGCCTTTGGGAGGACTCAATTTGGTTGAATTTCTATTGGATTGAATTTCGATCTAGTGGGACCCATGTAGGCCAACTTAGGTCAAATAACCTAAATGGCCACTTTGTCTAAATTTAGTTATAAGTTCATTTATGTTTATTCATTGTCTTTATGCTTTCCTTTTCATTTAATTTGATTTTCCTTATATTTAGGCAATTTTGACTTAAATCGATTAGTTGGATTAATTAACCTAATTAACTCAATTAAAGCTCAATTTAATTTAAGTTTTGATTCAAATTTATTTAAATTTAATTTATAATGAATTTTATTATGGTTACATTTGATTAGGTTAATTTAGTCTAATTGATTTAGATTAGCCACTAGTGGGGTCCACTAAGTTGACCTAGTCTTTCACTCTAAGGTGTTAAGATTTCATTTAAATTTTGTTTTGGTTCAATTTATTATTTGATTTTGGTTTGAAGATACACCTGGCCACCAACTATAATGTCCTAAGTGTCTAATTAGGAAACTCCTAATATGAGATTAGGATAATGTCAACCTAAAGCAGAAATGACGTCAACAGTATTAAAGCCAAAATTTAAATTTTAATAATGTAATAGTATGATCTTTTTTTTTGAAAATTCTACTCATTAAGATGGGCCTAATTACTCAACCCTTAAAATGTCATTCATAATTTTTTTTTTATCTTAGATTAAGATGGATTCATTTGCATGTATGAAATTATGATTTTGGTGATTCATTTTCTTGCTATAATACTTTCAAAAGTTCTCTAAACTTGAAACCTATATATATTTTTCTTTCTTATAAAATATTTATTTTAAAGCTTCTCTAAAATATATTCATTTGATTTAATTAATTTTTTTTATTATAATCCTTAATTTGTTGGCATTGGTTTGAAATGGTTGATTGTATGAGAATTATTTTCTTTTATTAGATAAGAAGATGTTGTTGTTTAGATTATGATGCATATTTTCATGATTACAACTTTTATATTTTTGTATTTACATATCTTATTCTATTTATGTTGCATGGTTGTTGTCTTTTTCTATTATCTATTTAAGTTTAGATAGCAAAATTTATGAAGAAGGGAAGAATTGATGTGAAATAATATATAATTATTTTTATTAATTGTGATTTCACTTTAAATAAAACATTGAGTGATCTAGTAAGAAATGATCAATTTAAATCAACCACAATTATAGGAATTCAACAAAGAGCCCAAACACATCAAGATGGTCATGCAAAGGGATGTCTAATTGTGTGTGCTCAGAATTAGACATATCATAAACGCGCTATAGAAAAATAATTAAAATTTAAAGTTGGCCATAAATTTTTAGCTTTTAAGTTTAGGAGCATTTATTGTCATATAATTATTAAATATTATAAGATAAAATAAATTAAAGAAGGTTGTTGACTTCATTCTCCATTAATAGCCACACATTTTCCTTTCAAAATACTTCTCTTCCTTTTTTTCAATGATGGTTATTATGACCTCTATAAATAGGGTTAATATGTAATAATATATTTTTTAGTTTTGGAATGAAAAAGAAAATTTGGAGATTTTTTATGTTAATGCTTGGTGGCTTAGCTTGATCTTTTTTTTATTAAGATTGATTATTTATCTTGTAAGGACCTTTTAATACTTTTAAAGTCTCTTCTTAATTACCACACACCTCATTTATCTTGAATAACATTTAAATCTGACCATCCACCACACTAGCCCTAAAAATCACTATGAAATCTTCCTTAAAGCTCAAGAAGGATAGCAGATATCTTGTTGTCCGCACCACTACAAGACTTTAAAACCAACAAATTTTATCACATGCTATAGATCATAATAAGAAGATTGGCATAGCTATATTCACCACCATAATATGTCTCCCTCATTTTGATACTAATTGGTGTTCCATTACCTTACCTCCATTTGTTTATTATGTGTGTAAATCTAGCTTTTTAATTTACTCTACTATGGAAAACCATTTTTATGCAGGTGCACTATTGAGTAATAATAATTAAAATGAGTCACAATATGTAGTAGTCAAGGTCATTTTCTCTCAAATTTATTATGACAAATTTGCTGATGGTTTGGAGAATAGCTTTTCAAGGAATGCTAGTGAAAAATAGAAAGTGTGTTTTAATCTTGTCTAAATAAATATGATTACACTATCAGAACCACTCAAATTTACTCTCATTAGAAAGTATACCTACAAGCACCTCAAAATAGATATTATCAAGAAACATTTTGATGACTTAAAGATGAAAAACAATGGTTTGTTAGTATACTCGATGGGATGCACATTGTTTTCAAAGTTAATTAAGAATAAGATTATGCCAGGATCTTTTCTTAAAAATTGTACTATATTAAATACAACCCAATGAAATATTGAAATGGACACCTGCATTTTGATAATAACGTAGAACCTCCACTTGTCTCCATTTGGTTAAAATCTCCAACATTTTTAAAAAACATATTATATACTCACCTTTTCTAGCAATAAAAGAAAATTTTATTGATTAATTATGCTCACAAGTAATCCAATAGAATTTAAAGAAACATAACAACAAAGGAAATTACAAGTATTTGAGTGTAATGTTTGGCAAGTTCATGTTATCGCTTTTAAGTAAAGTTTGTAGTTTCAAGTCAAGTTTAGTGGAGTTGATGAAGTCTTCTTTAACAACACCGCAATTATCTAAATAATTAGTCATTATATTGCCTTCTTTATATATATGACTAGATATGAGGTGAAGTTGATTTTGTGTTAGTTAATTTTCTTGAAGATTGCAATTAGGATCTAGAGAATAACATTTACATGTAGCTTCTCTAAGCAATTTCATAATAGGTGGGAGTCTCTTTCAATCCAAATATGAGGAAGCTTGATGTGGGATACAATTTTGAGAGCAATTAAATAGACAAGAGTTTCAGCGTGGAGAGCATATTAGGTTGGGCAAGGCATAAAGGAAAATATACATCTACTCTAGATTGATTAGAGGAAAGAATGAAGCAACCATTAATATTGATTTTAATGAATGGTTTACGAGGTCTCATCCAAAGCATCAGACTCCATAAAGGATCTCTTGTATGCTGAAGTAGGATGGGATTGTTGGTAAGCTCTTAGTCACCTCTGTGGTGAGAGGCCACATGCAGATAGTTCTTAATCATTTTGAAGACATCAGTAGGTTCGATTATTGTTGGCATGTTTGAGAGTGTTCCTTATGAACCAAAGGAACCAATATACAATAAAGGGTGTAACAATTCTTATGTTTTTTTAAAGACATCATACATTTGGGTTTTCAGATTTAATGCATACTTGTGATAGAATTTTTTGCATTTTTATTAACTAAGATACCAAAGAGCTCATCATAAGGTCCAAATTGATTTATAGAATGTGGAAGATATGAAATTGTATTGAATAGTTTATTCTTCCTCATAAGAAAGAGTTAGTCATTTAGGCTTAATATATCATCAGTTGGAATGAGATTGTCATTACTCTCCAAAAAAAAGAGAGATTTGAAGGCTTTAAATATTATTTTAATTAATCTTCCCTAAGGTATAGGTTGAGCAATCCGGATAACTCTAAGATGAATGGTTTTAGAAATTGAATCAGCTTTCTTTTTTGCCTTTGATGATGATTTTGTCATTATTAATCTTTGTGATAGGGAATTCGTCATTCTGCTTATAGATTACAGTAGACTGTATAGAAGAAAGTTTTTGATGATTTCGATAATCATTTAATAAGAAATTTGAAATAGGTTGATGCTACTAGTCAAAGTTAAGAGCCATGTCATAAAGATTGTTAGCACCATGCTAATGATCATTCCTTCATCCACATCTTAGAAACTTAGGACCTCCCCCTCAGCTCTATGATGATGCATTATCTTCCAAATGCTATAATCAGTTGAATACCTTTGAACTTAGGTTGGATGTTGCTTCTTATAGTACTTTAAATGAATACAGTTTTCCTAAAGAGATTGGTTATCTTTGAATTTTATCCAAAGTTCAATGATGTTGCATCTGATGTTGTCAGCCATATATCTAAAACCCAAACCACTCTAATTGCTAGATTTACAAAGCTTGTTCTAACTAACTGAATGGTTAGATTTAATTCTAGGACTCTAAGTAAACTTGTTGATTCAATTCGTTGTTGGATAGTGGTTGGAAATTTTTGAACCTGGGCATCATATACAAGAATGTTGTTAAGAATGCTTTTGATGAGAGTAATCCAACCACCGAAGGACAAGAATGTATTCTCTCAAGAAGTGATTTTCTTTTGAAATTTATAAAAGAATCTTCATAGGGATTTACAGTTTGCTTTTATACATGTTGACCACCAAATAGGTGAAGGGAAAGTTAGCTTTTTTAAAGCTAGCAAAATCCTTGATCCGGTTAACTCTATTGTGAGAAATGGATTTGCTAGGGAAGAATTGACAAGGAACATGCATTATTAGATTTTAAAATTTTAGATGATATGCCTTACTTTTTAAATAGATCTTTTACTACCATTATAGAAAAGAAGCAAGTCATCAGTAAAGCAAGGTAAGAAACAATCATATGTGCTTTAGTGGAGAAGCACATATGATGGTTGTCATGAAAGCAATGATAAAGTTGTTCAGAGAGGTAGTCCATAGCAAGAATAAAGTGTTGGTGATAAAGGGTTTCCTTATTTAAAACCTATATTTGCTTGAAGATAACCACTTGAGTTGCCTTTAAATAAGATGGTATAATGGTTGTTTTCCAATAATCTCATGATCAAATTGCCAAAAAAAAAAGAGGAGAACCCCCAAATTATCAAAGTATAGATAAAGAAATCCAAGCTTATGATATCAAATACATTTTTTATATCAAATTTGATGATGAGATTACCATTAATTAACTTTTTATCTACTTCCTTAATGAATTCTTGAACATGTAGAATGTCATGTATGATTTACCTTCCTTTCATAAATGTTAAATGATCTTCAGAAACAATGGATGTTAAGAGTGGCTAAAGTCTAAGGACAATAATTTGTCGATAATCATACTAATGGCAGAAGTTAGACTGATGGGTTGAAACCTATCCCAATCAAGTGGATCATTGTCCTTCAGAATCAGAACAATCAAAGAGGTAGAAATGTAGTTGTGCATTGTCCTGCCATTGAAGAAACTCTAAATTTGTCTTATAACATCTTCTTTCATAAGGTTCCATGTATTTTAATAGAATAGAGCTAAGAAGTCATCACACCCCAAAGTTTTGTAGCCTTCCAAAGAGTCTAATGATTTTTGAAATTCAACCTCATTAGAAATTTTGATAAGATCAATATTCTAAATTTCTTCCCTTATCATTCATGAGTAACAATGGGTTCAAGTTTCTACAAAAGGTATATTGCATATTTTTAGTGAAAATTTGAGTGAAATGATCTAAACAATTAGTAGTAATATCTTTTTGATTATTGATCCAACATTTAGATTGATCACTAATCATGATATTTGCTTTGCTCTATCTTTTCTTTTTAACACAAGCGTGGAAGTACTTATTGTTTCTGTCCCCCTCTAGTATGATAGACAATGCTACTTTTTGTCTCCATCATCCCTGTTAATAAAATTTTGCAAGTTACATTACTCCATGTTTAATTGGCTTTCAAGTTAGCAATTATCCTCCTCAACCAATTAATTCTCCATATGACATATTTTCTCCTCAATATTAGTAATCAATTTATTGAGGTTCCCAAATATTTCCCATTCTATTTTTGAGTTTGGCTAATGTTTTCTTGTGGAGTAACTAGAGTAGTACATGAGTTATTAGACATGACATCCATTTAAGTTTATTTAATTCAATTAAGAACATCATGATGAATGGTCCACATATTAAGAAATCTGAAGGAAGTGCAATGCAGTTTGGGCAGAATATTAATAAAAAGAAGCAATGAGTGATCTCAAGCACTTTTGGAAAGATGTTTGTATGCTACTATGCTGAAATCAAGAATTCTAGTGTTGATTAATTAATAATCTATCCAATATTTCTAGTGTTTTACCTCTTCTGTAGGTGAAAGAATGACCAACTAATCCAAGATCTAGAAATCCAACTTCAGAAATAGCTTCAACAAATTCTCTCATTATAGTGGAACAAAGCTTCTTGATACCTCACTTTTGTGGGGCTTGTGATCATGTTGAAGTCATCACCAGTAAACCAAAGAAAAAAAACCTGAAATATAAAAGCTATCAGAGATAATCTTCTGCCATAGCTCTCTTCTTTCTCATGGGTACAAGTAGCATATGGTTGCATGAGATTTGAAGTTAACTTTGTTGATGAATATATGTAGAAATTATGAGTCATCAAAAAGGATGTCAACTTGATAGCTATTTCTCCAAAATAGCCATATCTTGTTGCTATAATTAAGAATATAGTAGAAATTGCAAATTTTTTGGTAACCTTTGTGATGTTGTTTGTATTAACTAATGATTCAAGGACAGTAAAGAACTCAAGCTTATGATTCCTAAATAAGTTAGCTAAATGGATAAAGGCAAAATTTTTTGCAATGGACCTATTATTCCAAATCAGTATGTTGCTCACGAAAGAATGGGATTACCCCTTTCTTGTGTCTTAGAAGTCCTATCATCATAGCTAAATAAGACTAGCATTGGATGTAGAGCAAAAAATATTGGTAGTTACAAGATCATGGCATCTTAACTCTCTTATTCATTTATGTTTTTATTTTTAAATTCTTTGAATAATATGTTCCTCCTTATTGGTTAATACCAAGTTGTAGAGGTTTATGAGAGTTTCCAAATTTTGAATCTCATTGGCTATATTGAAGTGGCCTAATTAAGGCAAGAGTAGTGTCAACACCTAGATGGAATCAAGTTCAGGATGTCTTGGGTTGGTCTTTTTTTGGTGCACTAGATCTAAAGTCTATGGATAAGTTTGGTTGGAAAATGGTATAGGATGGCTTGAGGACTGGCATTCTACAGATGTGTAGAATTTGTATCAATAGGGTCTAGGTTTTGAGATGTATTCCCATTAAATATAGTGGTAGAAAGTTATTGCTAAGCATATAAAACACTGTCTTGAGTAGAAGGAAGAGGAGGCGCTATAGCATTGATGTTGTTAGCTTTAGGTATTCAGCCTGAAATGCTATTGTTGTGGTTGGTAATGTGATCATCATTATGTGGACTTAGATTTTATGGATGTGATAAATTTTGATTTTTTTTATGTTCAGAATTAGCAATATAACAATTCTTAAATTAATGCCCAAACATTCAACTTTTGGAGCAACAAAAGGATTTCATTCAACCTCAACTTTTTACCAGTATCCATTGGATGGGTAGCCAATTTAAATTTCATCAGAGTACATTGTTGTAATAATAATCTCTAGCAAGACTCTAGCTGTGGATGGCCTTATGAAATTGAAAGTAGGGAGATCTAACTCGAGAAGTTTTTTAAAGACTATAGTGAAGGAGTAAAGTATTTATTTGTCAAAAAGGTAGTGTTTAAAATTAAAATTTTAATACAAAAGTGAACTATAAGGGGCTCTAACGTATAATCAAATGTAGTAATCCATTTATAGATTTACATTTAAGTATTGCAAATATAATGTTGCCTCTTAGAGAACACTCTTGCATAGTCTTCCTCATGACTTAGTTTAATTGCAATATGTTTGTTGTTTTATAGGCCTACACTCCATTCTCCTAACAATTTTTAGTCATCTGAAGAAGATATGGGAATGTTAGAAATAGAAGTAGCATCAAAAAGATAATCCATACTTTATCAATAGTGAGAGATGAGAGAGAGACTTATAGCTAAAAAGGGAAGGCTTGGTAGGCAAAAATGAATAGAACAATAACACTAGTTTAAGGGGATATGAAATATCTCTCAAGGGGAATATATTTGTGACTATAGCATGACTATGTCCATATATATTATATACTCAATTGCAAAAAAATTAGGAAACCTCTAAAATTATTTTTGACTACCTACAATTTCTTTAAGCCATTAACAATAAGAATCTTAGTAGAGATGGATAATACAAAATGATATGCAAAAAAAATCTATATTGGTACTCCAACTAATGGTTATTTGCAACCATTATAAATAAAACAAAAGCCATACTATTACACTACATGTAGACTGTTTGGACACCTGCTTGAGAAGTACTTTGTTTCACATTCTAAATTAAGGGGGGAAACTATTGAAAATGATAACACAAGTGCTACATGGATGTGGTGTTTTAATTTGGATTCATTATGGGGGGTACTTATTGAAGTGATCGAATACGATATTTAGGTATGATGTATCATCTTGAAAGATGAAAACATCACCCTATAATGGGCCTAATCACCTAATAAGGACTCTTAAGAGGGATGGGTCTTCATCTATACTAGAGATCTTTCCCCTACTTTTCATGAAAAGTAAAGCATGGTTTATTTTATGCTGGGTTCTTTAGTTCCTTATGAAAGAAAACTTTCATAATTAATTATATCCTAAGAAATAGAAATTTTCTAAGAATATTCTCGATTAAAGTAGTTAATAAAATCTCCAAAGACTTCAAAGTTATACTATCAAAGGATTAGGTATTTTTGGAAATCAAGTGGGAAGGTTCAATTTGGAAAGACTTATTTTGGATTCTAAGAAAAGATAAGTAGGAAAAACTCATAAAACTAGGAGGCTTAATAAGTACTCCAGTATACCATATAGTGAGGCTTTATATGTTTGAAAGAGAGAGTTTGTTTTGGTTTGAGTTGAAATTTTTATTAGAATGTTGGGGCTTATAATACATCGACATAAGATTATAAAAATGCCTAAGAGGTGAGGACTAAAACTCATAGCTTGAAGGAAACAAGAAACCTTGAATCCTAAATCTAGGATGCTTTAGCACAAGATAAAAGAACAACCTAAGTCCAATAAAAAAATGGGACATAATGGTTTACCTCCACAAGAGAGGGTAAACCCATCCTGACTCTTCTGAACTTAGAACCACCTGGAGTGGCCACCAGCTAACATCTCCTATGCTTCAAAACCTTGTAGGTCGGTCTTATGTAAATGCAAGATAGCTTAGTTATTATTTAATTAGAAAAGAGATAAGAGTTCTAAACTCACTCTCTGAGACTAGATCATGACTAGTATGAAGACATGACTTAGGCTAAATATAAAATTTTATAATTTTTTATATTATTTTTACACATTGATTTGGACAAAAGCTTAGGACAATTATGCCTAAATGCATGATCAAATGAAGTTATTGGCGAAATTAGTGGGAGAAGGTATTCTCCACTACAAGGGATGCCCTCATAGGTCAAGCATTCCCCTATCGTGTAAGAGTGGAGACCCTCATAATTCAAGAACGAAATAAGATGATATGCATGATTGTTGTCACATACATCTTTTAGCTAAGGGGTTTCTAAATCTTTTAATTATCTTCATTATAGCCTAATCTTTAAAGTGAGGATATGAGTTATTTTAAAATTTAGTTATTAGTTATTAGTGAGGGTAGAAAGATTAATTTTACCCTGAAGAGCCTACCACATTCAGGCCACACATTTAAATAACAAGCTTAAGAAACCTATGAAGAACATGCAATTTCTATTGCACAAGATAAACACAACAATCAAAAATTCATATATTCATAAAAGAATAATAGGTTGGTGCGGCCAGGTACCATGGTACACCCCACAAAATAAAAGAAGTTGGGTAGCCGAGAACTACCCTTATACAACCCATATTATAAAAGAATATTACAAGTACAATTGAATGAATGATATGTAGGTCTTCATTCTTCATCTTTCTTTCCTCATTTTGATTTGGTTTTGCTCTAATACTTCACAGGGCCTCCCAGGTCTTTTCATTCTAGCCACTGGTTATCCTAAAATCCTGTAGCACTAATCCTAATTCTTATTGTAAACTTACATATTTGGAAAAATAAAATCTCACTACAAATACAAAACATATGTTAGCTAAACAAGCATGCAAACCTAAGCAATTATATTTTATAAATTTTGAATTAGCACCCTACACATGGGTAACCAAGCCAACATGTCCTAATATAGATTATGTAGAGGGGCATAAGCAACCTGCAAGTAAAATCATTTATATTCATTTATCATTTTAGTGGCCCTTTAGCATAATCCCTTGTAAAAAATAACATTAAGCTTATAGCGGCCTAACATCTAGTCTACGCATGAATAATCCTAACATATAGTATAAAACATTACACCATAAAATTAAAAACAATATCATAACATACACCATCCTAACTTAGAGCTAGAAGTGGTGATTTAGTGTTCTAATGTGTGTGCTTAAGCTTAGTTTAGTATGTCTTACTAGGATTTAGGATTATGATCATCTAAGTTTGGAATTGTTTAAGCTAGACAATATGAGAGGTTTCACTTCAAGCGATTAAAAGGTTTGATTAATTTTAATTTGTATTTTCTTTTATTTTATTTAACATTTACTTAGCATCTAATTATTATAAAGAGAGGAAAGAGGTTTGACCCTCTTCATCCCAACCCTAAATTATTTTCTAAAGGCGAGTTATTATGATTTTTGGTTTCTTTTAGTGAATGATTTATTAAATGTTTTATTAATCCTAAATTTGGGTTAATCTTAAAGAATTTTATTCAAACATGAAAGGTATCTTAAGATTAATGACATTGAATTACTATCACATGGATAATGTTACATCATTACTTTTCATCATGAATAGCATGCATATGATTTTGAACTTAACATACCTATACATCCAATGTATTTTTGGCACACTTAAATGATTGCTAATCTATATATTTTTGGTATAAAAGTGAAATTTCATTCCTTAGCTAAGTATACATACACATGTATTAAAGATTTAAGCAAGTACGCGCCTTTTTTAAGTCAGAGAGGTGAGGTAATCTAAGACCTTCTTGGGGCTACTTAATGTCTCATATTCCCGAGATGTCTAGACTATATACTTGATATCTTAAATACATATAAATGTGTACATAGCCATAAGAATGAAAATCATGCAGAAGATTATATAATAAAAAATTTATTTATTCATGCAAAGTGATGCTTTATCCAAATTCTAATGTATGTAAACATATAAATGGAATTAAGTAAGTATGTGTCATTGTTAAACCAACAAAGTGAGGTAATCTAAGAACTACTTAAGATTACTTAAAGCCTCGTATTTTAGGATGTCTAGACTATATTCTTTCTAACATTCAAACACATGTAAACATACATATGATTCATGAAAATAAAATAATAATTTAACATGTTTAAGTTGTAAGCAAAGGTAAATCACATGTAATATTCATAGACATCATCAATTTAAATCTCCATCATTAATTTATAATTTTGAAAATAATTTTGAAATTTATTAGTGATAATAGCCATACATATAATAGGATTAATCCAACACATACAACTTACACATGATTAAATTCAATTGATTCTTTTTTTTTTCAAACATGAATACTTGATATCAAATGGCATACAAATTTATAATGATTACAATACAACAACAAGCCTTTATCTCACTAAGTGGGGTCAACTACATGAATACTTCATTTCTATTGTGTCCTATTATGTGTCAAATTCTAATTTAATTCAAGTATACTAAGGTCATTTAATAATGATTGAAAAGGAATAATTAAGCATTGCCACATAATACATTCAACTAGATTACTTCTTAAGAACAATCAAGTTAAACAAAATCATTTAAGATTAACCAAAGTTATTATGAAGTTGGATTTTTGGATTTGAATTATTAAACTTAAAGAGGAGAAATAATATTTTCTATTTTCCCCCATCCCACATTAGTGACTTAAGGTATTTAAGGAATAATAATTAAGTGAATTTTATGGATTAATTAAGTCTAAATCACTAAGTAATTAATTTAATTTCCCTTTCATAAGTCTTTCTTATTTAATTAATAATTTAACCATGAGCCTCTAATGATATGCTAATGAGTAATTAAAATTTTCAATGCACTTAACAAGACCTAATGCAATGAGGCTCATGCTTAAGGGTTAATTAGATTAAAGAAGAATCTAATTAAATACTTATATGGTTTCCTACACCCATGGGTTAACCATATGTTCCTTAAGGTTCTTTATATTATTAAACACATAAAGAGGAACCCATGAATTCAATTTGAGTTATCTGAAGCAATTATCATTCTAATTTGAATTAACATTCCACTAATTTACTTAATTAACTTAATTAACATACAAATTAATTAACCATCATAATGGAATGCATTTAGGTTCTAATCATTTTTCATATCACTCCATTGTTAATCAGTGATTAACCAATATTAATAATTTAATTTTTGGTGTTTTAATGATTTTAATTATTATTAAATTGATTACGAAGAGTAATTAGGATTTGAATTTCAAATTATTCTAATTACATAGCCAATAAATCCCAAGAAAATTATGGGAGACAGACAACATTCCATGGGATTAATCCACCTAAATTAGGATCAATTGGCCAAGTAATTAAACCTTAATTAAGGTAATTAGCCTAGACTTCAAATCTTAGTTAAGCATTAGTTATTAATCAAACCTTATGGTCTCAATTTTATTAAATTCTTCTCTCTTTAGCCTTTCCAAAATGGGTTTATTTATATTTTTTTAGATTTTTCTACAATAAGTTATGAATATTTAAAGTTTTGGCTAATTAATGACATTTTAATCCCCTAACCCATCAGTGTCATGCGAGAGCTGACGTGGCGACACTTTGTAAGTGACACCATAGGATAGGTACTTAAAATGCCACGTGGCCGAAGTTAGGCGGTGGACATGGTTTCATCCTCACCATCTAATCTCGGATCGGACGGTGAAGATTGATCCCATGATTTCTATTGGATTCAATCAAAATTTCTAGTAGATTAAATCACAACCATCCATTCTAATCACATGGAATGGATGATCGATGATCCATCATCCCCCAAGCACCAAAAGACGGACACCATCTACCTTTAATTGCTTGATTCGAGCTCGTCGGAGCTATGGGACATCATGATCAACTCGAGAACTTGTGTGGAAGAGATCTAAGGAGATCCTACAATAGAAAACTCATGCAATCATACATTTCTTCACAAAAGACCAACACCTAGGCGAATTTCTATGCTTTGCTAGAGTTTTACTTCGTCAGAGCTAGAGATCGACAGTCCATAGATTAAGGTAGCCTCATTAAGAAGAGATGAAGCCCTGTTGAAAATATCTCAAGCTACCTTCCCACAGACAACTCTGTGGACCAAATGCCATCGCTAAGCTCTCTAAAGTTGGTCTTGGAGTGCCTTCTGGTGCTTGAATCGATTAGAATCAACTATTTTAGACTCAATAGAGCTTGGGGAAGGTGTGGAAAAAGTTAATTTGAATTTGGTGGAGTTTAGGTGAGGTTGGACGGACGGGGCTCTCAATTTTGAACGGGAGTTGGTCTCACCAGTGATGGGGTACACTAAAGAATTGTGAGAAGCTCTGGGACTACTCGGAATGCCCTAAGGATGCTCTATGTGATGCTTGAATGGATGGGGAGGAGTATACTTTCCTCCCCAAGTGAACTAAGAGCTGAGATTGGCTCAGCCTTTGGTAGTCGTTCGACCAGAGATGGTAATGGACTGGTAAGGTGGAGGTGTGTGGGGGGCTGAGGTAGTGGCATAGGCTACCATGGGGTTACCTCCTCCTCCAAGTGAACTAATGGTGGGATAAGGGTAAGCTAACCCTCTCATGACCTAAGGCTGAATCCAATAGCCTTGGCTCAGTTTGGGTCAGTGGTCCTAGTGTCCAAAATGAGCTAAGGGTGGCTGCCTTGGCTTAGGAAGTAGGTGAGACCATCCAAATGGGATTTTGCCCCATTTAGGTGGGGGTGGTTCATGGGTTTTGATCAAAACTGGGTTCACCATGGGTTGGCTCCACTTGGGCTGACCCACGGTGACCCAAGGATGAGTTATGCCAAGTTTGGTTGGGTTTAGACTTTGTTTGAATGGGTTTGGCTCAATTTGACTCATATGAGTCAAATGGGGTTCAATTGGGTAGGTTGACCAATTGATCAAATTGGGTTAAATGAAAGGTTTGGGTGTGCACAAATGATGATTTGGAATGTATTGGTGCCATTGGTTTGGTTTAATTTGAAGTGGATTTAGATTTGGCTCATATGGGTTCATATGGGTTAATTAGGTCAACATGATCAAATGATCAAATTGGCTTGGTTTGGCCCAATTGATTGTAATTGAACAATGAAGGATGATCAACAATCATCATAGAGGATATTGGATGGGTTGATTTAATCCAATTTAGGTTGGATTGAAGTTTGACATAATTTGGTCATTTAGGCCACTTTGGGTCAAGTGGACCAAATGGGTTGATTAGGTTAAATTGGCTTGAATTATGTGTTTAAAAGAGTTCAACGATTTTGGTTTGATTGGATTTTGACTCATTTGGGCCTTTTGGGTCAAATAAGAGAACTTGGGTTAATTGTATTCATTTGGTTCAATTAGTTTGATTGTAAATCTTGGAAGGGTTTGAAATAGAATATCGAATGGTTGGAGTGTTTTTTTGTGAAAACCAATTAGATATTTTAATTGAATAGGCTTGAGTAATAAGATCATGGTATGATTATCTAATTGATTTAGGTTAAAGGTTAAGTTAATTTGGCTTGGAGCTTGGATAGGAAACAAATTTAATTTGGGGTTGGTTATGTTGGCTTGAGGTTGGTTTTGGATAAGTGGATAAGCATAGGTTTTGGTTTAGGCCATAGGATAGGTAATACCTATTTGTCCAAAGGTATAACTTACGCTTGAGGCATGCCTCCCTAAGTCTTTAAGCTTGGGTTTAGTGTTCCCTTAATCACTATAAGTGTCCTATGACTAAGAAAATCCTAGTGCTTAGAAGACTCCTAAGTCTAAGATGTGAAGGATGAGTCCGCACTCCAAAAGTGAGGTCAATAATGGATAAATATGATTGAATAAGAGAAAAGGCCACCAAATAAGAATCATCATACACAACCAACTAACAACATTCAAATAGATATTATTACAATCAATATTTCTCATAAAATGCTAACTTTGTACAAATTAAAAAAGAAATTACAAAAACACTATATACAATTAAAACTCTCAGAGATAATATAGCTAAGGTAGTGAATTTATTAGAGAACACAAATAGTGAAACAAATGACAATGGTGATTAGGGCAAAACAGAAGATTTTAATAATAAAAATAACTTTTATCATTTTAAATAAGGGACCTCAACAAATGATGACAACCACCAATGTAGATCATTAAAGACAACCAATTGTTGAGTTTGAGATATATGGGGAAGTCCAGCAAATAAAAAGATAAAAACTAAAAGGATTAAGGGAATTTAAACATCTAAATCCTCCAACAGCTAAAAACTTCCAAAAAAAATTAAGTGTTGGTATTTTTTCAACCTTTGCTGACTGAATAACTTCATGATAAATAAATGGTAGCTTTCTCCCAATTACATAACAAATTTACTTGTATAGAAAAATGGCAATATGGTTATTCTTATTAAAATAGAGGAACTAGAGAGATTTATTGTACACTCAATGGGGCCATTAGCTCTCACCAGGTTTTGATATTGATCTTTCACTACTTTTTCATCCTAATAATTTGAAGGTTTAATGATCCATCCTAAAAGAAATAGCCTACCTTTCATTAAGAAATATGTCATAAAATTAGGAAAACTTGTTATTATATTGAATGCTGAGGAGATTGACATTCTTAGTGCCCATTCAAAGTTTTTTCTTTTTAGCTAATGTATGGCACAATGTATATTAGTTGCTGATATAAAATTTTTTTAATGAGCTTTCATATAATGGTAGGCAGCCTATTATTTACCTCAATTTGATACATTGCTTTATTTGATCAAAAAATAAAGAAGACAATGCTCATGTGTTTGCTAAAATAATATGCCACATTTACAAACTACTATTGTACATCATTAAGTGGGCTGTTGATTTTTACTTGATGTTAAATAACCTATATTTCTTTTAGCATCCAATAGTTGGGAATCAAGGTGTACTAGTTTAACAAATATAATTTTTTAAATTTTTGTAGTTAATGGAAGGCTCTTGATAATGGATATCTCAACAGCTACATTATCTAGGCATATAATCATTGGAGTGTTGTTTAATATTGATGTTATGGCAAATATAAATGAAGAAGTATAGATTGGCATAAATAAGTCTAGTTGTTGGTATAAAATGGTATTAGTGAACGAACCAAAATACTTAACACTCCTTAAAAGATTCAACCATATTATCAACAAATTCCAACTTACTCACCTAACATGTGAATCGAGTGTAGGAAAATGGATGTCAACCCAAATAATCTTATCATACCTAGCATTCTAGGATAACATTTTTTTTATATATGGACTCAACATAAAGATCTTTTATTATTACCTAACAAAACTTGGAAGATGGAGGTTTGATAATTGTTGGATTAGATTATGGAAGTTGCATAAAATCATTCCTAAGGGATTAATAGTTTGGAAAAAAGAAGTGTTTGGTATTTTATTTTCTAGGTTACTATAGCTGAGAATATGGTGCAAGAACTTGAATTTCAACCAACAAAAAATTATTGTTAATTAACTAAGCTTAACATACAATATGCAGTGCTTAACTTGGAGAAAAACCTAGAAATGGAATAATCTTTTTAGGCTCAGAAAACTACCGGGCTGAGTTTTATTCAAGGTGATAGGAACACCATATACTTTCATGCATTAATCAACTGAAGAATAGAATGATTTACTATCATGAAGATTAAAAATCAACAGTATTAGTAGATCACTAAATAAGACTAAATTAAAGATGTTGTTAATTACTACAACAATCTATTGTCCCTAACATATGTAATTATAACTCCAATGTGATCTTGAAGTCCACTCTCACGGTTTCTATCCTATAAAGACTTACAATATTTCCTATTATTTGCAGATGATGATCTGGTATTTTTTTATTTTACTTTATTTTATTCCTTGTATCAAAGTGTGCATTAAGAAAAACTTTTGATTTGGTCAAAAACATTGAGATAGCTATTGAATAAAATTTAACAAGGATAAATCCAACATCTTCATAAGTAATAGATTTTCATCTATTTTATCAAGATGGATTCATATGTTTTTGTGTGTTAAAATTATAACTTTCCCACTAAGTTTTTGGCTAACTCACTATACATTCAAATAATAAGAAGAATTTAATTCAAAGAGATTATTACAATATTTAATAAAGAATCATGCCATGAAATAATAAATTAGTGTCTATTGGTGGTAGACTTGCCCTCGTTAAGAGCATTCTCAATTTATTTCCTTAATATAATTAACATGCCTATATGTTCATACAAAAGAAATGAATCATTATTTAATACCTTTCTTTAAAAGGTAATAAAAGAGGTTATCAATCTACTAGCTATGTAAAAGTGTGCAAACCAAAAGTTGAAGGAGGCTTGGGCTTCAAATCACTATAGGACAACATAGATGGTAATGCAATGAAACTTTTGGTTAAGTTTAGGTATCAAAATCCTTTATGGACATAGTTCATAAAAAAAATACAACTCAATTGGTCATGGTATGGAAGGAATCTAAAAATTACAATCATAAAAAACATTTAATAATGATGATACCCCATTTAGTTATTTGATTTCTTTTGTAAAATAAAAATATCACAAAACATGTAAATGTGAAGACAACCTCCTCCCAAATAGTACACTAGGTCTATTCATATTATAGAAAAGTCTTGGATAATGGCATGCATAGCATAATAGATTATAAATAAGAAACAGATTTAGAGGGACAAGGCTTTAGCTATAAGAGGGAAGAACCTAAATAAACTCTTATTAATTATCTTAAATCATGTAGAACATGATTGAAATTTAATATTAATGGCTCCTTATGAGACTACATAATAGTGCAAGTTCTAGAGGTATCATTAGAGAGTGAATTGTTCATATTATCTATTTTTTTAATAAATCATGTGAAGCTATAAGCTCTTTATCTGATAAAGTTGATGAACTTTTATTGCATTCAAAATAGTTCAAGCTTTCCAGGCATCAGCCTTTTATTTTGAAACTGACTCACTAATTTTTGTGGTAAACAACCTCCTCTTTGCTTATGCTATATGGAGGCACTGTATTTCTATTTAGATAAAGCTCACACACAGACATAGTGAATGGAATAGTGTAGATGATTATTTTGCTAAGGTGGAAGGAATTAACTAGCTAATTCATGTCTCTTTTAATCTAAATGATGATGTTAAGCAATTAGTTAAGAGTTACAATTTTTTTTGCCTTATTATAGAGACAACATTTTGTAACATTTTAGTATTCAGTGAACTTACTCCTTTTATGAAAAATAAAATGGTTGTTTAAAAAAAAATTATTTATATGAAATAGTAGAGGCATTTCTCGGTTCAATGCATCTAACCTGTTGAAAATTTTGATAAGAAAATATAAGGTTGACATTTTTGTGGTGCATGAGCTAATGATTTGCATCAATAGTAGAACAAAACTTCTAAGAATGTTGGAGAATTTCAATTAGAAGGGCAATTGCAATAACAATGTGTGGCCCCTTTGGTGCAAAATTTTTTTTGGTGTAGATCCTAATGGGCAAACCATAATTCCTACTTGTCCTCATTAAATGCCATAATTTTAGCATTCATGGTACCTTTGTCTATGTTACTTGCACAAGTGAGTTGAGAAGAGACCTTTGGAATATAGTTATCAACATTAGCTTTAATATAATCTAACTGGTTTGTTGGCGGTGACTTTAACATAATAAAAAATCCTATAGAAAAAAGAGCTTGCAAAATAAATGCTAATGCCATGAGTGTGTTTTCTAATGTTATTCATAATGCTTGACTTTTGGATGTGGGGTAACAAGGGAGCATCTTTACATGGTGCCTATTTTTGAATTGTTACATAAAATTTTCATTAATCTTGATTGGATGAACTTATTTTAGCATTTATGAGAACCAATTTAGATCACTCAGCTTTAATCATCACCCTCAATATGATCCTTCAACCTTAATACTCTTCATTCAAATTTTGGAACATTTGGTTCAATAAATGTGTCAAAGAAGATTGTAAAGCTAATTAAAAACATAACTACTAGGTATGAATTTGGAAACTGCACAAGATTGTGGATGTTGCTCTCAAAAAGTGAAACTAGGAAGATGTTGGCAATATACAAAAAATTAGTAAATCTAAGGAATTGGTTTATAATCTTTAAAATTAAATTCTTCCTAATAACTTTGATGACATTAAAAATTTCTAAACATAAAGCAAATCAGTCTTCAAAATTACCTTGATATGGAAGAAACCTTTTGGAGACAAAAAGATGCAACTAAGAATTTTATACTAGGGGAAAAATTGAAATATTTTCATGCATGTGTAAAGAAAATAATAGAATTAATTATTATTCTCAAGATCAAAGACCATTCAAAAAGTTGCCTCATTAGTGAAAATAATATCATTGAGAGTGGCATAGATTAATTCTAGCAATAGTTTGGATTAGATATCAATTTCAAGACAATAAATACTCAATAACCTTCTGATGAGAACAAAAATCTTATTATATAGATTAAGCTAATGTATAGCCTAATAGAGGAATAAATCAAAGTAGTAATTGAATCAATTGATAATTATAATTTAATAGGCCCTTATGGATTTACAACACTTTTTTACAAACATTCTTGGGATATCATCAAGTTGGATGTTATACAAGCTGTGCAAGACTTTTTAAAGGGATCTCATTTGCAAAAGTACTTCTCTAGCTCTTATATTGTTCTCATTCTTAAAAATAATGATATCTTTATTTGGGACAATTTCATGCCCCTTAGTTTTGCAATTATCAAGAAAAAAATAATCAATAAAATCATTTTTGAAAGATTACGAAGGATTCTTCCAATCATAATCATTGACAAAAAAGCTACATTTATTAAGGGAATATCAATAATGGATAATATTCTATTAGCATAGGTGCTAATTATAGTCTTTGATAAAAATGCCTAGTAGGAAACTTTTTATTTAAATTGGAAGTCAAAAAAGGTTTTGATAGTATTTAATGGGATTTTACCATTAAAATGTTTAAAACTAGAGGCATTAGTAATGAATTCTATGCACATGCAAGAAAAATATAATGCAATAATTATTATTCCATCTTCATCAATGGAGAATCACATGACTTTCTAAATAATAGTAAGGGCTTTAAGATAGGAAACCCCTTATTGCTACTCATTTTATCATTGTAATGGACTACTTATATACAATGTTAAATCAGACATACAAAGATTATAATTCCATCAATTTCTCTTTAATAGGTAAAATTCCTTTAACTCATTTAATTTTTCCTAAAGATATACTGCTCTTCATTAATTGAAACAAGGCTTAAATTAAGATGATCATGCTTATCCTCCAATAATTCAAAAGGCGCTTAGGTTTGTCACTTAATAAAAGCAAATGTTAGTTCATTTCTAGAAATGGTATGAAGGCGGCAAATGTCAAATGGATACAATTCACATGCATTTCCAAAACAACACTCCTGCTTAAAGTGCCAATCTATATAAAGGGTGACTTAAGTCTAAGCACTTTGATAAACTAATCTAAAGATTCATTGTCAGATAAACACTTGGGAGAATTCTTTTCGATCATTTGGTGGTAGAGTCACTCTCATTGAAAGTGTTCCCAACTCTACCTCATTGAACTCCACCCAACTTATCAACATTCCTCTAAAAGTCTAATAGAATATAAAAAAACCACTTTATATTAGAAAGAAAAGGTAATTCAATTCATTGAGCTAGCTCAATGAATTTTTCATCTAACCCAATGAATTTTTTAATAATAAAATAATATTTATTGGCCTCTCTAAAAAACTTTTGCAAACCAAAAGAAGAATGAGGATTGGGATTTTGATTATTAGCTAACACCATAAAATGTAATTTCATCAAGCTTTGGAATAGATTTAGGGAAAATTAATCCATATGGGCTAGGGTGATGAATAATAAATATTGTAATATCATAAAGGTGATTCAAGCACATTGAAAATGCTACTATCTTATAGATATATAGCAAAAAGATTATTTTTTTTTTAATTTTAGTGAAGGAAAAATTGAATTTTTGTTTGATAATTTGTGTAATGAAGAAGCCTTTATGGCATTACGATAATTCTCTACTAACTGAACTTATAGTTTCATTTTTTTTGGCATAATAAGGTTTAAAAAGCTAAAACATAGCTCTATATTTACCACCTATCTTAGTTCATGACATTACAAAGATAACTACTAACTCCAATAAAAGGGACTCTTTTATGATCAAATGGAAGAATAAAAACTCCATATATAAGCTAATTTACTAGAGGATCATATCAAATGCACTATCTTCTTGAGGTAAACTAATTTTGAACATAATTCTCAAACCAACTATATCATTCTTTCTTCAGAGACTTTTCTATAACTTATTATCGGTGGATGATATTTTGTAATTTAAATGCTGATAAGATAGTAATACCCTTATAAAGCCTAAACTCATTACCTTAAAAAATAATAATATAGGAGCTAGTTCATCAAATAAGACCTGAGAAACTATGCATCAACATTAACATACATGGTAGCTTTAATTCAAAATTAATTGTTGAAATTAAAGGAATATTTGAGGACCACACAAGTAAATACTTGTTTTAATTCTCCATGTCTTGTACTGCATTTAATATATGGACAAGGAAACAAGGAAAAAAATAGGGATTGAATTAGTTTCTGTAAACTATGAATATTAGCAACTATGAATATTAGGCTTGCATTTAATATAATCTATTTCTAGATTGACTTAGATTCTGTCAACCTTATCAATTGGACGAGTAAGGATAACATGGACAAAAACACTATACCAAGGTATTTAATAACCATAATCAAACAAATCAAGAAACATTTGGGTAACATAAATATAAAATTTAGTCACATTTATGGACAAGGAAACTAGTATCTAGATCATCTAAATAAAAGTAGTGCAGTCACAAATCATATCGCTATCTTGATGAAACCTAATGTGAATTTTAGCACACTCATACATTTTAAATTGCTAAATATTATGTATTTAAGAGGATTCTATTCTTCTTACCTAAGGATTGACAACAACTGAAAGCACTCAAGCATTTAATATCTAACCACTACTAACCCAACTTAGGCTTAACTACCTTTTATCTATTTTGTCTACTTGACAAATTTTATGTTGAATCTAACTTTTAAGATCTTTTGGATTTCACTCACTTGGAAACAATATTATATGTATCTTTTCTTCCTAGATGAATACATAATAATTTTTTTTTCTTTCAAAAAAATAAAAATAAAAATAAAATAGATCTTAAGCTCAAATTTTAAAATAACACTTCATCATTATTTTTCATTATTTACACCACTTATCGGAATTTTAAAGACATATTTCAAATTAGCTGAGGTAGCTTGAGTTAAGCCAATATTAACATTTTCCTATGAAATTCTTATATATCCATCATATTTTTATCATTTAGTAGAATTGTCTCAAAACATTATGATAATTCTATATATGCATCACCATCCATTACTAACCAGCACCCCACACACACACACACACACACACACACACAAAGAAATAGAAAACCATTACCCACTACTGCGACTCTAAATTATATTAGTGGAATGATATTCTATGAATAAAAATTTCTAAACGGAGATATAAAGAGCATCAATGTAAGATTTCCATGTTACCTTAAATATTTATCCATAGAGATATCATCAACTTAATAGAACTCATTTACCTAAAGAGGTGCATCTAATTTGGTAAATTACACTCACATACACCTCTACGAGAAGCTCTTGATAAGTGAAGGTACATTAACATTTTGATTTTTTTTGGGTTATCCAAGGAGAGGTTCATGGTTTAATAATGATAATAATAATAGAATAATCTATTTACTATGTTTTTGTTCATGAGGAAGATGGTGAATCACCATAATCAAGTAAGATGATAACCCCATATATGAAGTTTTTATCTAATAATGCATGTTAAACCCGCAAGGACATAATAAAGACTACAATAGGCAAAAAGGGTAAATCAATGTGGGAAAATATCATGAAAAAGGTAGAAATAAATTTAGTCGAAATCTTATGGATCTCTCATTCTATGATATTAAGCCTATAGCCATTTAGCTTAGGAATGTGGACTACCAGTCCTAGCCATGAGGAACTATATCAACAACTGTGAGTTGCGTTATCTAATTTTGGTCTCATGGCCTTGGACTAACGATGGAAAGCAAGATAATATCATAAATGAAAATATTCAAAAGGAAAAAAAGGTTAGAAGGTTATACTTATAATCTCTACATAAATGGAGAAGTACTCATATAATGAAAGAAATACTTATAACCTAGTCATATAATTAATGGGTTAAGCTAGCTTACTTAATGCACTAATACTTCATAATCACAAATATATTTTTTTCATCCTTAGGTTCTATCAAAGATCAAATATAAATGATATGTAGGATATCTATCATTTTATGAGACTTCTAATGAATCTCGATTTGGACAAGTTTTGAATACACACCAACACTTAAGCATTTTGATTGTTGGTAGACTCTACTATAGTAAATTAAAAGAATTGGTTAGAGAGATCCTTAATTTTAATATTTTAAAAAACATTTTCTAATTCATTTTATGGTTGTTTAAAAGTTAATTAAAGTTAATAGTAAAGAAATTCTTATCCTAAGAACCTAAAAGAAATAAATATTCCTAACAACAATAATACAAAAAAGGAACAACTAGCAAATAAAATAATCAAATAATGATTATACTATGATGGTTGTAAAATAATATAAGGTACAAGCAAGTGTAGTTGGGTTGTCTACTTATACAGAACTAAATAATAAAAGGAAAGGATAATTAAGTTCAAACTCAAAGAAGTTTTAAAAAATAAAAAATAAAATAAGTTTCTCTTCACTCTTCGTCCTTCTATCCTAGGTTTTATGTTCATCCATCAAAATTATTTTTTTTTTTTCAGATTGAGTCAAGAAACTTACCTTATATTTGTTTTTACATAAGAAAAGTGCTACAATGATAGGAAACTCCTAATCTAATTAGAGCCATCATAGCACAACAAAATTCATGACAAATGTCACATAATAGAATAATCATATAATTATTAATATTTAATGCATGACCCTCTATAAAGTAAAAGGAAAAGTAATGGACGTATGTCAAGCAATTATAAAAAAATATTTCTAATATAATAACAGTACAATAGTAAAGTGGTGTAGCACATCATAATGTAAATAATCAATCTTAGAGAATTGTAACAACACCTTCACAAAATCATCCCAACTAGCCAAATAATTGCATATAATATGGCCTAATTACAACCTCCTTTTGCAAAGCAATTACAAGGTTGTGTGCTATCACAACAGGTAAGTGTGAGTGAGTCAATGTGTCCTAGGGACATCTCATATGATCATTAGTTTTTAAGATAAGTCGAATAAGAATTTTTAACATCTTAAGGCTAATCATTTATGTAAATTTTATAAGAAGAATGTGATTTCCTTATGGTTAATCAAATAAACTAAATAATCATATAATGATATTACTATGTTAAAATAAGATTTTTATTAGATTAACATTTATCTATTAATATGCATGAGATTACCATGACTTGGGTTAAGTCTTAGCTATAATGGGATGTAGTTTAACTTGAGAAGATAATAACTACATTGATATGCATTGATATGATGAAAAGAAATTAGTACCATCAACTATTGAATACAATTTTGGCATTCAAGTGAAGCATGATAATTAAAAAAAATAAAAGATTCTAGAAAAATGACGATTAAGTATAAAATTTCTAGCATGTAGGGTAGTATTTACTAGAGACCAACTAGGACAGAGTACAAATGTATACTTGAATCCTAATGATGTTTTCTCATAGAAACTAACTAAACCATGGAGTGACTTACTCTCATTTAAATCACTTAGATGAGTGAGAAACAACCAATATGTTGAATTTGATTTAAAGGGAGATCAAATTCCTTAATTTTAGTAGAGTTGTGGGAAGGAAACCATATTAAGAATGGGTTTGATCATGATTTGCATAATCAACGCATGAAAATTGCTCAACCATATAAGCATGAGTAAGAAGATGTAAGAGTGGTGATTCAAAACATATTTTCATAAAAGAGGATAAACTTAACCTAAATGGGTGGCTAAATGTGATATATCTTACCAAATTATAGTTACTAAATCACAATGAAAGAGATGGTCATGCAAAAATGCCAAATGTATTTGGCTCTAAGGTAAATTCAAAATTTAATTAACTCTAATATGTTGTAGGGTGATTATAAATGATGTGTTTACCTAACAGGTTAACCTACCTAAATAAGAGAATCATCATATGTGCACATAAAGTCAGGTGCATGAACTTTTTTGATTTAATCAATACCATTAAAATGATAAAGTTGAAATGAAATTGTGTGTGTGCCTGATTAATGTGTGATTCATTAGAAAAATACATGCATGCAGATATTTTGATATATAAGTGTTCTACTTATTTTACCATGAATAATATATAATATTTGACTTGAAATAACATGGATTGGAGGTTATATTTGGTGGTTCTAAGTTCACTTGATAAAGTTCCTCCCCCACCCCCTGCACCCTTACCCACTACTATGAGTTTCTCTTATTTGAAATTTTATAGGTAACTTAGTATTTAGATGTTTAAGATTTCAAATTATTTAATTTTTATAAATTCATAAATCATTGAATATTTTATTATGAAATCTAATTGACCAATTATAACTACCAAAACTTTATAGGAACTTTATATGACATTCTTAAGACCATTTGGAATATTCCAAAAAATCTCCATTTTTGTTTCTTATTATTAGTTATTTTATTTTGATTACCAAATTAGGGATTTTAATATATAAATTAATTTTAAATGTCAAATTAATTCAAATAAATATGAAATTTTGAATGAAAACATAGATCAATAATTGAAATTTTTCTCAAACTTTAAAATTTTTTCAAATTTTTTTTATAGAATTTTAGTTTTTATGTTTGAATTTTAACATGTCTTTTAATTATGTTTAGAAAATTTTAAAACTTTTTGAATAAGTTTTGATTATTATTTTAAGTATTCTTTAAATTTTTCATTAGTTTTCTAAAGGTATTTATACTTTTATTAATTTTGAACAATAGTTAATAAATTTTGAGATTTTATAACTTTTAGTTTAATTCAAAAAATTATAAAAATTTTATAGTTGGCTTAGCTTGACCTATAAACCATTCTATTATTTTCCTTTTTTCTTTAGTGTACTTTTGGTCTTAGGAATTTCGAAGTGACTTCTTTATTTAGAAAACTCACAACTTTTTAAATTTAGTTCCATTTGGTTTCAAACTGTTATAGTAATTATTTGGTGTTCATTAATGTTATTCCTTAGAATATGCTAGCTTTAAGATATCATTACGTTGTTTAATAAATAAAGATGGAACATATTTTAATTTTTAAAATTATAATTAGTTAGATCAGTTAAGGTTCATTATTTTAATTAAGATCTACATGTTGAAGAATATCTACTGTAAATGTTTCACTTCAATCCATATAAAAGGTTATAGATCATAAAAATAAGAATAAAAATATTAAAATTAACCCATGGATGTATATGAGGTTTGATATGATTAAGACCATTGGAATGGTCGAGAGGTTGTCTTACATTGTGATAGCCTATACCATCATATATGGGTTATGTTCATAACTATTCAACTTGAACCTAACTAGAAATAAATTCCCACTCTTTAGGCCGTCCAAAGTAAAGTTGTGTATTAGAAATCTAGAGGAGTAAGAGAGTAGTCGAATGCATGGTTCCATGAGTCATGTCATTTCCTGGGGAGCTCAGGTGACCAAGTTAAAACCAAGATAAAGGAGTAGTGATCAAGATTATGTGAAGAAGTTTAAGAATGGATAAAAGTTGATTAAAATATTTTCATAACCTCACTTTGAAATCAAAACTCAAAGAAATTGCCAAGGTTTGATTGGGATGGTGTCTCGACCAAGTTCTAGTGAGCTCTATTTAGGCTTTGTCTTAAGATTAACTGGGCTAGTGGAAATAGCATGGGAAGGCTCGAATGAGTTCATTAGTCTATACAAAGCTTCTCTTTCCTTGACTATAATGATGCTTAAAGTTTGATTAAATATTAAAGTTTGGTTGGTCTAATTGATATTCTAAAGAAAGTGTACAGAATAAAGAAATATACATTCCTTCTACCAATTAAGCTTGAACCCAGGAAAGTTGGGCCAAGCATAACTTTTAAATTGTATGTGATATAAAAAGAGTACATTGAAATTTTTTGGATAACTTAATTAATGTCTAAAGCCATTTTGGTTCAATTAACTCAATTTGGTTAATTTTGGTCAAAAGAGTCAACTAGATCAATTAGGATGTAATTAGGTTAATTAGTAGATCTATAATGTCCATTTTATTATAAATATGGTCCTTGGAAGAATTTGGATGATTATTAGAGGGTTCATGAGGTTTAAGTTTATCTTTAGCTTAGTGTTAACTTAGGCTTAACAAAGTTTGACCTTTTATCCTTAGTCAACTTGGCAAGCAGTCATGTCTCTTGCTAGGTAAGAAGCACATAGGAAATGATTTAAATTGATATTGAAGGCAATGATTTATTAGGTTGATTAAGATAGTCATCAAGGTTTGTTATAGAGTAAAAGTTGATGGGTACCTTTGGTTCAACCCCAGGTAAAATTTTTCAAATTGATTTTAAGGATGGTTAAGCCAATCCTTTGAATCTAACGAACAATTACACAAGTAATTAAGCCAACAAAATGATAAATTTCATGAATTAAACACTTACATCCACTAAGGAATGGGTGATTTCCACCAATGAAAGAACTCTACCATTAGGATTGATAGAGTCATACTTATACTGTAGGAAAAAGAATCAAATCACTCCTACAGGGGTGCCTCATAGCGTTTGACAAGGCCAAGATAATAGGGTTTATTAAGTCAAAGTTATTGATGCTAGAAAAGGATATAAGCTAACTATCCATTGACATTTTTTGATGTAATTAAAGGATCCCCAACATTTATGATATATAAGTGAGATATGCCATAAATGTTTGACAAATATATGAGCTTTGACATTTTAAGTTGTAATAGCTAGTCTGGACCAACAAGTTCATAATTAGATACATTTCTATTTGTGAAACATCTTGGAGTTTATTTATGCCTTGACTCCTCCAAGAGATTCATAACCAAGAATCCTCAAATAATTAGTACACAACATAATTAAATGATTGTTTGCATAAGATTAAGCACGTCCTTATAGCATTAGCCTAATGATCGATCTAGGTCTTAGCATATATTTGCTTAAGGTTTTAACATCTAGGAATGATGACTCTTTATTAGGTGGACCCTGATCACTTAACATTTCAAGTAGAACCTATGAGAGTGTTGGATCAAAAATCTATTTTTTTTATCATCCTAAAAAAGAAGGCTAGTTACTCACTTCACTCTTGCTCATTAGCAGTAAATGAGGCAAAAAAGAGTAATCCAAATGGTATTTCTCTAGTAGAAGAAATGGAAAGCTTAAACATTCTAATCAAACCTTTCAAAACAACATAATGATTACATAAGCAACATGCTTTATTGGAGCATGTTAAGGACATTCATTTATATGTCAGTTAGCTTTTTCCTGGTTCAGCTCATAACAGACTTGTAAACTAATGACCCTACCCATAAAAGGAGCTTTCAATATGAGAAAATCATATCTCTACTCTCTTTACAATAAGCAAACATTTGGGCTTGTACATAAAGAGTTTTTTAAACTTAGTCTGGAGACTAGAAGTAACCTTTTTGCATTATCATTCTGAGGGTGTCCTCCAAGCTTAAGTTATAATTTCACCTAGAGAACTTTTACGACTATTGTCAATTAGACCTAGAGTGGTCAAGGTGATTTTTTAGGTATATCAGTCTAAACTTGATTAGAAAAGATTGATTTATTAATAATGAATGCTTTTAGTATGATAAGTAGTTCTTAGGCATAAGTTATTAGATGGCAGTCAAAATTGTTTCCCAAACCTACCCTGTCTTGATTCTCTACCAAAGTTGAGAATGAAGACTAATAGAATACATGATCTGAATCATGTGAACTAGTTGGTGATACTAGATTTAGGAACCATAATTAACTATCTAACGGAAATATATAATTAAATTTGGGTTATTTACTAAGAGTAGAGGGTAAACTGTCATATCCAAGTAGTTCCAACCTTACTACAAAAATATGATTGTAAGAAAGAATTAATGAAGAACATCTTCTCTTGACCATGTGACTTGATCAAGCAAACCAAATCAGAAAGTTAAACGACATGGAGTATATATAGGATTGACATCTCATAATATAAGTTTGACTCTAAAGCTTGCAAAGACTTAGTGTGGAAAGAGTTTAGAACCACTTTGGCTAACACATTTCACAATACAATGTATGTACATGGATCAAAAGAAGCTAGATGTTTATTATAGTATTATGGATGTATGTTTCTATTCAACTAAAACATAGAAGGTCATCTAGTGATGACTCACATAAAGAGCATACATGAGGTCAAGTGCAACCCTTTGGCTAAAATATACATTACTTGGGACTTTATAATAACAATCCCTTAATATTTGGTTACCTAGAGCAAATTGTAGGTGAGTTTATGAACCATCATGGGACATTACAACAAATTCATTTTTTTAAGGCTTTGAAGGATTATACCCTCTGAAAATACAACTAGAAAATAAGGCTACCCACCATTAAAGATATGTTATATAAACAATTTTCAATTTTTATGAAAATGGTATGTAAGAGTTATGATTAACCTTGAAGGTACATTACAACAACTTCTTTCAACTTAATTAAATGTAGAAAATGATGCATTTTGGTGACCCAAAGTCAGTCTTAAGACCTAACATGAAAGGTGAAGTTTTATATTGTAAAGGGACGTTACAATAACTTTATAAACTTGGTAACCAAACTCAATCATATGACACAACTGAAGAGGTGAAGCTACAAAAATATAGGGTATATTATAATATCCCATTTTGATATGAATTCTGAAAAAGTTGTACACGAGCTAAGATTTTATACAACCATAACAAGCTATATTTTTATTATCAATGAAAAAGAAGAGAATGAAGCATTAGCTGATAAACCTTATAAGATCTTGGTTTCACATGAGCTAAGATTTTATAAGGTGTTGCAGTGAGACATGGGGATGATATTAATTCATAAATAATTATTTGTATAACTTTTTTCTATCAAGGATGTGTGTGATTTGCTTTAGGTGGATTTTCATAGTGATTTGGACATTAAATCTAACAAAATTCATTCTTGATTTAGCGGCTATAAGAGGGTTCATTATTAGAGAGAGTCATATTTTAGTTTTAATTTTAGAGATACCATTTTAGTTTTACTAAAATGTGTGAGAGATTATCGAGCTTAATCTGGAACAAAAGTTCTTTGAAATTTTCTTTAAAGGGCTTGAATTCATGTGATTAATTCTTAAAGATAAAATATCTAACATTTTAAAAACTACGAGCCAACATTATAAACCATCTCCAAAACCTCTATGCAAGTGAATTTAAAAAGAAAAAAAAAGTTATCCACTGGAGACAATGTATTATAACTAGCTTTTAAAATTAAAAGCTTACAAACTACTTAAAAGAGGTTACAATATTAGGGATGACCTCCTTTTATTTTTCCAACTAGCACAAAAATATAATCCTTAATAATCATAACATAACCTAATGCAAATTATTATATTGTGGTTGTTCAACAAGACTTTAATTAAAATGGAATCAACAGAATACCTTATTTGAGTGTTATCCATCTTTGTATTCAATATGGCTTATAGAATTGATGAAAATGTGTTGTTTGAGGTCTCTTGTGTCTACGTACACAATAATCTAGCTTTCCAAAAGATGCCTTGGTGGGGTAAATATTGTTGAAGAACAACTTTAACAAGATGTAAAGTGAACACCATCATGGAATTTATAAAATACTTTTGAGGATACTTAAGATTGGAAAAGATCAAACACCATAAAGGATTTTATAGTAAACTTTATGTGAGGATGGGTGAGTTTTGATAAATTAAACTCACATTTGAAAAGTCGATGGCTTTAACATTGTTTATCATTGGAGGTATTGTAGCAACTATTTTTGAATGGGTTTTGTTAACCCTAAACTACTACTAATGCATTGATTAAATTTTTATATGTTTAAAAGTCTTATTTAAAAAATAATATATCTCTATCAAAAAAAATATAACCATCTATATCTCATGTATGGATGAATAAAAATAAGTAACTAGATCAATTCAAGTTGTAAAGGTCAATGGATTATGTTATAAAACATCATATGTGTATGATCAAATAGCTTACATTAAAAGTAATCTTGAGAAACATAAATTTGATGAAATCAAGTATAAACCAAAAGATATAGCATGTGATTTGCTTTGAGAAAAACATTCAAAAGTATATATAACATGCTATAAATTATGTATAATTTAAAATATAACAAGAGCTTCATTCAACTGACACATATAAAAGCATTTTTATCAAAATTTTAGTAATTTTATTATGTTGTTATTCAAGAATTAAGAAGCTCAACTAGACTTACTAGAATAATCCCATCTTAAAGTGTTGGCATAAGAGACTTAATATCCTTTATGCATTAGAGTCGTAATGAAGTGAGAATGGAGATCGCAATAAATTAAGAGCAGGAAACTATGGCAGGATGAGTAGATATCATCCTTTCTGTAGATTCTCAAATTGCCCAAGGTATACCATTAGCTAACTTATTTAAAGAGCATTCATTGAACACCTAGATTACACTTTGTTAAATGCTAAACCATAGCTCATCTTTAAATTAACTCTCAAAAATTTGACATGTAACCTTGACATAAATGAGGATGCAAAGTATCTCATCTATAAGGTAAGATACCATGAAATCTTCTAACTATAGCAAATGCTTTCGGACATCATGGGGTAGCGGATGCTCATCTAGTAATAAGTGATGATAAACATGTCATAGTGGAGATGGAAAGCATGATAAATAATTTGAGGATATTTGCCAATACATTTATAACTCTAATCATTGGTGGGATAGAATTGGAACATCAATCCTTTTAGAAGAAGATTATACTGCAAAGTTTTTCCCAAAAGAGTATGAAAGTTTATTCTATAATGATGAATAATATAAAAAACCAACCACATGCATCCCTAGGATGCTCTAGATCTGATAGCTATGTTAGGGGAATATAATCAAAATCACCATCATTCATTTCATTGAATTCATTAAATTGGATAAATAACATAAATTTGTAATGCATATATAGCATTACTTCACAATAAATAAAGTAATAAATATGATTTTATGCATGATATTTCCTTAGGAAGTAGCCATACATAGGAGGTAATGGGTGTGTGCCATCTTTTTCCAACAAAAAGTGTGCTCCGCTTTCATATGCTAATTCTACTACCTTCCTACAAATGTTTAAATGTTTTGTTTGATCATCATGTTACAATGGGTCCATTAAAACCCATTATAAGGACTCCAACAACAATACATTATATTTGATTAGTTGATCATGCACTCATGTTATTCAAACATGATATAATTCTAAGCTTTACTAGGAATCTAAGTAAACCTTGCCAAGATTATCCAACTCTCCCAATCAAAGTGGAGTGTTTTGATGATCATTAAACTTAGCACCAACAGCTATTGATAATAATAGTAGTTTAACTTCTAAAGTGTAACCATCTCTAATCTGAAAGTCAGTGCATAGGTAGTTGCTCATGTGGGATATACATGCAATGGTAAAAATAAGAAGAAGTGTTCACTTCAGGTATGTCTACATCCTTTAAATTAGGGTTATTATTGCATTGCAACCTTTAATGTTCTAATGAGCTTTCAAGTTTATATCTAGCATCTATGCTTTTTTCATCATGGAGAATACTTCTTATGCTGGTGTGTTATGTAATAACAACTTAAATGAAAACTATCATGATATTTTTAATAAGCTCATATTCCTACAACTATGCCATGACAAATTCTATGAAGGTTAAACACTAGCTTTCTTATGAGAGCAAGCAAAAAAGAATGACAAACTAGATCTATTTTTTATTAGATGCTGAAACTTCTCAACTTTTTGATCCTCTATGATATACATTTACTGGAAAATTCAAATTTAAGCATCCAAAAATTGACATTGTCAGAAAGCATTTTTTATGGAATTGAAGATGTATGACATAGCCATAGAGACTATATTGTGTTTCTAAGAAGCTATACTATATTCAAAACATTTTAATGAAGGTCCTAAATTTGACTCCCACTTTTGACTATAGTGTTGAACCACCCATTGTCCAAATTTGGATAACATTTACCAACCTATACTGCATCTCTTAAAAAAAGTGTTATACTCTCTTACAACCATTATTGGTAAGCCTCTTAAACTAGATCTACCTACCTTCAAAATTTTTTAGACCCCTTAGCTACTAGAATCTAGATTGAGCTAGACATTACTGCAACCTATGTGGATGATATTTGGATATGATCACCTTCAAATGAACATTGGCAATTAATGGTTACTCACCAAAAGCCTTTATATTGCAGCATGTATAGAATGTTTGCAAATTGTTTGGATAACTACTTTTTTTGCTTACCCTGAATTAAGGCAGAGAAAAATGGACAATAGTAATATTAATGCCAATGATGATTTTAACTACAATACAACAAATAATGTAGATATGGAGGATTATGGTTAGATTCAATCTTTAGTCCCTAATAAGTTACATCTAGATCAACAATTACAATTTTATAGAATTTACAAGAACTAAATTGCTAAGAGGATAACAATAATGAAGTGATTGTTGGAGATCAAACTGACAATTCCATTACAACTGAATTAGAGAAGGAAATATAGGAATTCAATAATACAATAAAGGACACAATATGTTGCTAATAGGATAAACTAGACTATTATAAATCTAGAGGTTTTCAACAACATAGTTCAAGAAATGTAGGAGGAATAGACAATCTAAAAATCAAAAAAGCAAAAGCAAAAAATAATTTGAGAACTAAAATATGTTAATTCATTAGTTGTATAAGTATTTTAATTCTAGGGTCTTCAATTGTGAGAATACTAGCTTCATATGATGATAAACCTTCTCCTAGATCCACTAGGGGTAACCATCTTCAAATCCCTGACTAATTTCAAAATATGGAATATTTTGGGCATTACTACGGTAAATTCCTCTAATCACCTCAAAAATTTGATTATAACTCACAAATTAAATTTACTGTCTAGTGTAGAACTTCTGATTCAAATGAATAAAGCACTTAGAATTGTTAGGAGACTCAGTGCTTCTAGTTAGGCATCCAATATTAGTGGCAAAATTTGGTTCCAATGAAAATGATACTTTCAAGTTGATGTGTTAATTGATGATGAACAATTTCTACATCTACTTATCATTTGCAAAAAATTTTCCTTAGAGGCTACTGTTGAGTATGCTAGATGTACTAGTACTAGCGATGCAAGGAGAGATCCTTATAGGAAAATGTACTCTATCAATCTTAATTTTCAATGTTGATGGCTATTATGGAGGAGTTTGTTGATGCACTTCATTAAGTTGAATGGTTGGATGTTGGGTTTTCATGCTATCCATTTACTTGGTATAGAGGAGGGGCCTTTGAGAGATTAGGTAGAATTTTGATTAACAAAGAATGGGATCTTATATTTTAGCATATTGTAATTAAACACTTAAACCATACTACTTCTTATCATGCACCCATCCTTTTGTCAGTTGAAATCATTCTAAGACATGTCCAGGTTTCCTTTAAATTTATAAATATGTGGACATAGCATGAAAGCTTCCTAGAGTGTGTCAAAAATATTTGGCAAATTAGTGATAATAGAAAACCATGGACTAGATTATGGAAGCTTTAGGAGAGGCTAATAGCTAAACTGAGAACTTGAAATTAGGAGATTTTTGGTACTATATTTAAATTAATTATTGACACTAAAGAGAAGCTTAGGGGATTGGAGAAAGCTATGTGTGAAAATCCAAACCTGATGTTGAAATCATATTTCAAGAAGCATAAGCTAACTTATGTATGTATATTAACAAGAAAGAGAGCTTTCTAAAACAAAAAGTATCAATTACTACTTTTACAAATGGAGACTAAAATTTTAAAGTTTAACATGCTTTTATCAAGTGGAGAAGACAATTTAAAGCTATTATCAAAATTAACAATGATAGAAGGGGTTGGATTAATAATCCAAATGAGATTACAGATAGTTGCTTTGATTATTTTTTTTGAATCTATTTGTTATCAAAATGGTTTCATTAAATATTTTTATGAACTAATTTACTGAAAAATAATAAGGAATACATTGTTAATTTTGACCTTGCTTTTGTCCCTAATGAGCATGAGATAAAATAAAAATTAGATTCCATTAATAGTACAGAATAAAATAACTTTGACTAGCCAAAGCATTGCAGTGAAGATATTTCAAAAAATAATTAGGAAAGAAATTTAATATTTGAAATATAAAATAATTTGAATTTGAATTTGAATTTGAATTTGAATCTATTAAGAGTAAATCTCATTTGGCTAACGAAAGCATTGCAATGAAGATAATTCAAAACACTTTACATAATTCAACAAATACTAATTAATGAAGAGATTAGCATGTGTATGGTTTGGCCAAGATCAAATCAAATTCTTATGGAAGAGAATGAATGCTCTTACTTAATTAAACAAGCCTTAATTAATAAAGTGTTCAATTAAGGAAAGATTCATGACAGTTTAAAAATATAATAAATCAAAATTAAAATAAGCATTAGACACCTAAGACTTAAGAAATAGGATTCAATTGAAAATAATTCAAGCTAATCATGAGATTTAATTAATAAATCAACCAAGAATTGATTAAGGAGAGCCATTTTAATAAATAAATCAAATAGTCCAGTATGCAAGCGATGGCCAAAGGTTTCCTTATAGAAACAAATCTTTAAAAGAGATTAGTTAAGAAGGAATTTTAAATTTAAACACATTTTAAATTAAATAAAAATATAGGGTTGGGGCAAGGACTTTTTAAAAATAGGAAATCAAAATTGGAAAGTGTAATAAATCTGAATACATTAGAATTCTAATTTCAACTAATTCAAAATAATTAAATCATTACTAATAAATCACATTGGGGTCGGCCAAGACAAGCCAAAGTTGGATAAAACATTTTTGGAAATAAATCAAGGCATTAATATTCAAGTTTAAATTCAAATAAATTTGAACTTTAAAAAGTCATTAAATAAGGAAAATTGATATGGAAATAAATTAAATAAATCACATAAAAATTTTCATGCTAAAAAAATAAAAAATTTGACCATCCATGTTTAGAGGTCAAGTAAAAGGAAAGTAAAGATCATTACAAGCTTTTAACATAAGGCAACTTTAGTAAGTCACTCTTGAGTGTATGGAGGATTTGAGGCAAAGGTTGATGTGAGAAGATTGGTCTGTCCATAAGTGATCCCATCTTTGCCAAATTATTTGTAGGTTCGTTTCACTCTCGATGGATGTGGGTGAATCTAACTAAGAATTATTTAGATAGTGAAATTATTTTCTTAATGATGTAAGTAATTTACCAGAGACAGTGGTCATCAGTGGAAATGTAGTTGTAATGCATTGAAGAATCTATTTCAATCTAAGTTTTATTTGAAATGGAGAGAGGCTACTAACTTTAGAGCTGTATCGTAGGATAAAGGTTTAGCGTGAAGAGCATTCATTGTATAATAAGGGATGGAGGATATGAAGATGCATTGGCCTATGTGTATTCTAAAGACACCTCTAATACCTGTTGGTTTATCTATTATACTGAAACTGCCATCAATGTTTATCTTAATACATCTAGTTTATGGCTTGTTCCAATGTATGAGAAGTGGTTCAAACAGTCTTGGCTTCTCCCTAGTTATAGAATGGATTCTAAATTGATTTGTGGCTCCAAGCTTAGCAATATGGTTTTCGATGTGTGACATTATATCCATAACACCTTGTTGGCTTCCATGTTTGTTTGAGTTCCTTGTTATTCAAATGAACCATAAAATAGTGAGGGGAATAATGTAAATATGGTCCTTCTTACTATAATGATCTGACCTGTTCCAGACCTTGAAGTAGCTTTGTATTGAGTCATCCATTGATTTATCAATTTGAAATTGTGAGTACATTCCATCCCAGATTTCTTTACTAATTGGGCATGAGATGAATAGATGCATTGTATTTTTCTCATTCCTTCTACACAACTAGCATATGAAAGTGATCTTAAGGCCCTTAAATTTTAGTATATCATCCATGGGGGGGATTAGGTTGTGCCATAACCTAGCATAGAAAGGACATAGATGGTTTGATAGCAACATTATAAAAAATAGGTTGCCATTAAGGGGCTCAGCTAGAATTATATGTAGCCTGGAAAAGGATCTTAAACATGGTGAGCTTAGCATTTTGATATTTCAACATCAATTTGCCCATTGTATGTGAGATAATAGGGATTCTAAAACCTCTTTTAGAACATCTTCATGAAGATATTCTCTAAGCTTTGGAATGTTCCAATTGTCATCAATCCAAAAATCATAAACTTTTACCAGATCAATGATGGTTTTTGTTATAAAATTGGATAGTAACCCTTCTAGAAACCAATGATCCTTTGAGAAACTAAGTAATCCATCCCCATATGTGAGAAATTGATTTTTTTTAGTTGCTTATTTGTGATGCAACAAGCTCTTCTAGAGTTGGGATTATGTTTTTCATTATTGAACCACAATTGGATGAGTCTTCTAACAGTATTTGCTAAGTAGGAATTGGGCCCATAAAGAATCATCTTACCTTAATTTGATCCATAGTTTCATCTAGTTTATATGAATAGAGTCTGCTAATGATCGAAAGCCCAGCCTTCCTTCCCTCTTCGATTTGCACATCTTTTTCCAACTCACCCAATTTATAGAAACATTTTTTCAACTCCATAAAAATGTATTAAAGATTCTTTCAATCTTGATTTGTGTTTTATTTGGAATTAACATTATTTGTAAAGAATAAAGAGGGATTGAGTTAAGAATACTTTGCAACAGGGAAATCCTCCCTCCACTTGATAAGAAAGTGTTCTCCCAATAATTGATCCTATCTTTAGTAGAGTTTAAAACACCATCAAAGTATTGAGCTTTTTATGATCATTTATGTATATTGACTCTAAGGTATTTGAGTGGGAGGTGGGAATGGGTGAAACCAATGTAGTCTTTGATCTATTTCTATTCCATTTTGCAATGTTTCCCTAATATAAATAAGTACTTTGATTTGTTGAAAGTCATCCAAGAGACTGCTTCAAAGGTATTAAGAATGAGCATAATTCTTTTGATTGAACTTTTCGATCCATTGCAAATAATAATAAGTCATCAACAAATGCCAAATGGGAAATATTGATTTTCCCTTTGGTTGTATAGTTTATTGCTCTATTGAAATTGTGATTTACATCCAGCATTCTGGAAAGGTAATCAAGTGTTAGTATAAAAAGAGATGGAGATAAAGGATCACCTTGCTTTATACCTCTTGATTTTTTTAAGAAACCATGTGCCTCACCATTAATGATGATAAAATTGAAGTTGTTTGAGAGTAGTCTATTAACCAAGGAGTAGTATTCCTCTTGAAAACTTCTAGCTTTCAGAATTTCCATGATAAAATTATAGTTGATGGTATCAAAGGCTTTCTTTATATCCAGTTTTATAATAAGGTTTCCTTCCCTACATTTTTTATCAATGTCTAGGATAAGCTCTAGTGTTAATGGAATATTCTTTGCTATGTTCCTCCCCTGGACAATAGTTGTTTGATTTTTCATAAATGGGTTTTGGGAGGTATGGTTGGAGATGAATGGATCCAATCTTGCTGATGGTTTTTCTTATGATTGATGATAGACTGATGGGCCAAAAATCCTCCTAATTGTACTTATTATTTAACTTGAGGATGAGTGTGATGGTTGTGGAGCTAAAATACTTATGCATGCCATTACCTTTAATGAAGACCTGGATAGTAGAAATAACATCTTATTTAATCTAATGCCATCAGTGTTGATAGAAGTGTGATGTACAACCATCAGGACCTATAGCTTTTGACCCATAGAGAGAGTCAAGACTATTCCAAATTTTCTCCTCCATTAGAGTGTATGCTAAGTCCAACTAGCTTACTTCAATAATGTTAGTATTGAATAAATCATCACAAAATAGATTCAGATTTACCTCTGATTCTAGGAAAAGTGACTTGAAGTAGTTGATACCATCCTCAATTATGTCTTCCTTTATTTGCAACCAATGATGATTTGATTTGATTCTTGTGATATCTTTATATTCCCTTTTCTTTTTTATGCATTTATTATAATATTTTGTATTTTTGTCACCTTCTCTAAGATTAATTAAAGTAGGTTTTTATCACCTTCCCTAATATTTTGTATTTTTGTCGCCTTCTCTTATATTTTGCATTTTTGTACTAAGAAATCTTCTTCCATGGTAATAAGTTTCTTGAGAGTTAGTTGGCTTGTTTGAGGTCTTCATCAGCTTCCATTGAGGTGTCATTGATACAAAAACTTTCAAGGAGGGATAATTTTTGTTCTTGTGCCTCAAATTTTTGGTGTATGTCACCAAAGATTTTCCAATTCCATTGCTTAAAATTTATGGTTAAGTTCATGTGTAAACTCCATAATCTAGTCCATGGGTTGCCTGAATTTGCTGTCTATGCTCTTTGAAGGAAATTAATGAAGAGATCATGCTTTGTCCACATATTCTATAATTTGAAGACATGTTTGTATTATTTGTAAAGGTAGTCAACCATTAATATTAAGGAAGGATGATCTGAACATGTTTTGTTTAGGTGTCTTATTGCAGAATGTTGAAAATGACCAAAACATTATGTATTGAATAAAATTCTATCAAGACATTCAAAGACTCACCCTATATTCCATGTGTAAGGTGATCTACTAAAACTAAGCTCAATTTGGTGTGCATCTCCAATGTAGTTAGTAAATTCCACCATAATAGTTTCATTTATTTTTATTCCTCCTTTTTAATTAGAGTTTGTGATCATATTGAAATCACCTCCAATAGCCAACTATGCTAGCAGTTTTGGCTAATGGCAATGATTTTTGCCCAAAGATCCCTTCTTGAATCCATAGAGCTATGGTGGCTTGTATAGAATAGCAGCTACAATTTATGTGTTTATGTAGAAATTAGGAGTCACTAATCAAGAGGTTAATGTAAAAAGGGCTTTTCCAACATAGCATAATTTTACTTGTGCAGTTTTGAGCAATGTTGAAGCTTTGAAATTTCCTTCTAAGCTTTTCAATGTTGTGAGGTTGAATAAGTGGCTCTAGGATGGCAAAAATTTGTAGGTTGTAAGCTTTTATTAGACTCTTGAGTCTATTAGAGGCTACATTTTTAGCAAAGCCTCTAATATTCCAAGATAGAAAGTTAGTCATACTTGGAGTACTTTGAGCCCCTACTGGCTCTAGTAGCAATCATATCATCAAAATTGGCTAAAATTCTAGTTAAGGAGGTATTTCCTATAAATGATGCAACATTTGAATTTATATGCCTTAATTCCATTTTTTTTTATGCTCTTTTCTTTTGGATTTTAGTATCAGGCATTCCTCTTTTATGTCCTAAATTGTGTGGTCTAAATCTTCAAGATTGGTTGTGTGTTGTGTAAATGTTGGTGAAAGCACATCATCAAGTTATGTTTGTTTTGGTTGACATCTAAGAGGCTCTAAATTGTTTCCTTCTTGATTTATTGGTTGCTCTAACACCAAAGATGTATGGGTTAATATTTTGTTGCTAAGTTGTCTAATCTAATTAGTTGAAGTGGGTAGTTGGTCCTCTATTATCACATCAATATTGTCTCCTTGAGTTGTAGATTTGCTCCATCAATTGCTGCCATTTCCACAAGTTGTTATGTTATAAGGACATGTTCAAACTGGTTTGTGGTAACGTTTAGTTGGTCTATAACAAGTATGTTTGTAAGCTCCTCAGGGTTTCCTTCATTAATACCATTTGGTTTGAATTCCTTATCCTTAACTCTGGGTGAGCAATATAGCAATCCTCAAGCAGATGTCTAAACATTTTGCTTTTGAGGTAGTAATCTGGCTTATGTTCAATCACCACTTGTTGCAAATAATAATTTTTTAGAGTTCCAATCCAAATTTTATCAGCATGAGATGTTGTTATATCCATTTCCATAAGAACATGGGTTATAGATGTTCTGGTGATGTTGAAAGTGGGCAGGTCAAGCTTTAAAGGTTTGCCAAAGTTTGCAGTAAGAGAGTAGAAGATTTGCTTGTTCATGAAATGGAGTTTCAAGCTTGGAAACTTTATCCATATTAGGACTATAAGAGGTTCAATGCAGTAATCAAAAGTGGGAGTCTATTTTAGTGTCTTCATTGGTACATTTTCAATGTGGTAAAATGTTTTTGAGAAGAGCCATGCATAGTCTTCCTCCATGTTGAGCCTTATGACAATATGCCTTCCATCTAGTAGTCTGACATTTCAGTCTCCAATGAGCTTGAGTTCATCAAAGTGTTTCCATTTAGTGTCCATCTTTGGGTTCTTGCAGGTGAACATGCCAACCAAACTAAACTTAAGGGGTTCTACCAGCTGAATAGATTCAAAATTGGACAGGAATAAAGCTGGCTTGCCATTCTTATGACTGACTTTGCTAATGAATCCAGAGTCACTGCCTTCACAAACTTTAACATGGTATGATAACGAGAGGATGAGTTAGATGTAGGGACAAAAATGTCATTTGAAGGAAGGTTGTTTGAGAGAACATCAACATAAGATGGGCTTTCCATGGAGAGGAAAGCAATGGAACAGTGTTGTAGAGGAGGAAGAGATGTACCTAGGAAGGGGAGGTGGAACCATTCGGGGATTAAACTAATTAGGATTATATATATATATATATATATCTTGAATTTTATTATATCTATTGATTTGTTTTTTTGCATTCAAAAGCTTATAACAAAATCCAAATATTTTGCCAGCAAACATAATTCAACATAAGAATAATTACAAAAGACTCGAAGTTGCATAAATCATATAAAGGTACTAAAATCATTTAATCTACAAACACCATCAATTATGGACTAATGAGCATCCATCTTCACAGAATAAAGAACAAGGTTCAGGCTCAATATCGAAGAATTATAAGATAATAACAATAGATTAGCTATAGTCACCAAAATTATAAAGGGGCAATAAGCCCAATTTAGCTACCAACGAAAAGAAAAAGGGTAACTAAACTAGTGGAATTTTGAAGTGACCTCTCTATTTAGAAATCATAACTTTCCATTTGGTTTCAAACTTTTATAGTAAATCTTTATTGTCCATTAATGTTATTTTTAAAAATTTGATGATTTTAAGATATCATTAAGTGGTTTAATAAATAAAAATAGAAAATATTTTAATTAAATTAAGGTTCATTATTTTTCTTAAGATCTATGTGTTGAAGAATATCTACTCTAAATGTTTCACATTAATCCATATATTAGGATATAATGTAAATTAAAAATAAAATTCTTATAATTAACCCATGGATGGATGGATATATGGTTTGATGTGATTAAAACCATTAGAATGGTTGAGTGATTGTCTCTTACCTCATGATAGGCTGTAGCATCGTATATGGGTTGGGTTTGAGACAAAGCAACTTGAGCCTAACTAGTAATAATTTCTCAGTCATTAGGCCCTCCCAATTAAAGTTGTGCATTAAAAAGATAGAGGAGGAAGAGAGTAGTGAAATGCATGGATCCATGAGTCATGATATTGCTGAAGGAGCTTGGATGTCCAAGCTTAAAACCAAGGTTGAGGATAAGTGGTTGAGATTACTTGATAAAGGTTAGGAATGACTAATAAATGACTAGAATAGTTTCACAACCTTGCAATGTATTCAACACACCAAGAAATTGGCATGGCTCGATTGAGTTTCTTATCATGACCAAGCTCTTGTGAGCTCTATCTAAGCTTGGTCTCAAAATTGATAGGTCTAAAGGAAATCGCAAGGGAAGGCTCAATTGAGCTCTAGAAACTTAGGGAGTGTGCCAAAACTACTCAATCGACTAAAAGTGAGGCTTTATATAGACAACCACCAACATGAGATTAACCATGGTTGAGCTCAATTTTACTAGGGGTGGTTGTCATTTTTTGATAGTTGGTGGCTTATGTTGGCTGGAAGGCAAGTATTACTATTAAGTAGAGGGACTTTTACAGGACTTATGGAGATTAGTTCAAGTGTTCATTGTATAACTCCTCTTTGGTTTGGCTAGGCAAATTCATTCTCTCTAAATTGCTAATTAAGATCAAGCTTTAATAGCTAAAGAAAATTTTTGAAATTAGAGGAAAATTGAGGAGGCTTTTGCTTATATGGGTATGTTTGACCCTTTCGAACCTAAACCCATTGATGGGTTTGTTTGATCCATATTGTTTGTCCGAATGGGTTTAGGTGAACTAAATATTTATTCTTAACAATCTTTCCTATCACTATTCCAAAAATGGTGGGGTTGTTTGCCCATTTAGTGACTCAATTTTCATCTTTAAGGGAGGCCTTCCCACTTAGGCTTAATATTTCCATTTGATTAAATTGATCCATTTAGAGTGGTCAAATTCAATTGGCTTAAATTAAACATTTGCATTAAATATCTTTAGCTATAATGATGCACAAAGGTTTGATTAAATATTATTGTTAGGTTGGTCAAACTGATTTTCAATGAAGAGTGTATCGAACAAAGAAATAATGCATTCCTTGACTTATAAATGAATCTCTCAAACAAGCTCCACTAAAGAGGATGCATGAAGCTCTCCAACTAGAAAATCAGGCTTCCCACCATTAAGGATATGTTATAGAAACTTTATTTAATTTTAATGAAAATGGTATGCATGAGTTTTTATGAACCATAAAGGAACATTATAATAACTTCTTTTAACATGATTAAATGTAGAAAGGGGTGAGTTTTGGTGTTCCAAACTCTTAAGACCTAATAGGAAAAGTGAAGTTTTGGACTATAAAGGGACATTACAATAACTCCACAAATTTTGGTAACCCTGACTCAATCATATAACCCAACTAAAGAGGTGAGGATATAAAGAATATGATACATTATAAAAACCTTATAATATTGAACTAATAAATGATCTTTAATTTAAATGGAATCAAGAGAAGAGCCACTCTATGTTCTATCCATCTATTTATTCAATGTGGCTAATATAATGAATTAAAATGTATTATTTGAGGTCTCTTGTTTGGATGTACACAAGAATCTTGCTTCCCAAAAGATGCCTTGGCAGGGCAAATCTTGTTGATGAACAACTTTAAAAAGATTCTAGGTGAACACCATCATGGATTTTATAAAAATCTTTCTAGGATATTTAAGATAGGAAAAGATCAAACACCATCTTGGAAATTATAAAAAACTTTCCTTGAGGGTGGGTGAGTTTTGATGAATTAGACTCACCAATGAAAAGCCATTGACTCTATCATTATTTATCATTAAAGGTGTTGTGGCAATTATTTTTTAATGTTTTTGATTAACACAAACTTAATACTAAGACTTAGATTGAATTTTATAATGTTTAAAAGTCTTCATTAAAAAAGAAAATAAGAGATCTCTATCCTAAAAATACAACCATCTATATCTCATATTTGGAAAAAAAAAAGATATAACCAAATCTATGCAGGCTACTAATGGGGAGGGCAATGGATGATGTGATAGAACATCATACATGTATGACCAAGTAACTTGCAATAAAAGTAATCATGAGTAACATAAATTTGAAACATCAACTACAAACCAAAAGATATAGTATGTGATTTACTTTGAACAAAACATATTAAATTAGATATGACAAAAATGCAATAAACTATGTATACTTTAATATATAACAAGAGCTCTGTACAACTACCATTTATAAAAGCATTTTTGCTCAAAATTTCTCAATTTATATTTTGATGCGATTCAGGCACACAAAAAGCTCAGCTAGTGCTACTCGAAGAAGCCCATCTTAAAGTGCTGTCATAAGTGACATGCTTTTTTTATGCACTAGAGCTGAAATAAAGTGAAAGTGGAGAACTATGGTAGAATGATCAAATATAATCTATTTTATTAAGTCTCAAATTGCTCAATGAATACTATCAATAAGCTTACTTAAAAGGCATTCATATAGCACCTATCTTACACTCTGTTGAATGCTAAAACACAACTCATCTTTCAATTAAATCTCTAAAATTAGACCTGTAACCTTGACATGGATGAGGATGTAAAGTATTTCATCCATAATGTAGGATATAGTACTATCATCTGACTATACCAAATACTTTGGAGAATCATGTGCTAGAGAATGTTCATTTAACAACAAAAGATGTAGAACAAGGCATAGTGGAGATGGGAAAAAAGGATGAATATTATTGGGATTTTTTTGTCTAATACAATTATAACTTTGACATGAATGATGAGATAGAATAAGAACACAAATCCTTTTAGAAGAAAATGGTAATGCAAAGTTTCCCATAAAAGAGTATGAAGGTTTATTCTATAAAGGTAGAATAATGTGGAAAAACCAACCTAGTGTTTCCTAAAGGGCTTTGGATGGTTGTTGTGTTAGGAGAATATAATCAGAACCACGATCATTCATTTCCTTAATTAAATAGAATTGGAAAATTTTACATAAATTTTTAATGCCTATATAACATTGCCTCACAATAAATAAAGTAACAAATATTAATTTATGCATGATATTTGTTTTAGAAAGTAGCCATTTATAATAGGTAGTGGGTGCATGCCATATTTCTCCAAAAAAAGGTATGCTCCTACTTCATATACCAATTCTACTACCATATGTTGATCTCATTTTTAGATGAGATTAATTTGAATTCAGAAACCAGTAATTAAGATATCCTAATCTTAAATAATAACCTCCTAATTTAATATTTAGGACACTATACCTAGTGACCTAGGGAATCTCCATTGGGTTTGATCTAACTTAATTAGCTTTGGTAAAATCAACCCAAATTTTAAATTTGGATTAACTCAAATCAAATCCAAAGTCAAATCTAGTCAACCCATTTGACATAGGTTTGACTTAGGTGGGTCCCACTGAGTCAAAGATCAACCCACCAAGAATTTCACCGAACTAAATCTTTCCAAATGTCTTAAATGATCAAATAAACAAGTTTGATCATGAATCTAAAGAAATTTAAATTCACTTAGACCTTAATTGGGTTCATTAGACCACTTAGTCAAAATAACCCTAAATGGGTCCTATAAGGTTCAAACCCAAATCAAATTAAAATCAACTCAATTTGATTGCTCAAATTCATTTGAAAATGATAATAAAACACAATTCAACCCATTTAATTTGATAAAATTGGTTATTTGACCCAAATGAAACCCAAACTTAACCCATTAAGCCCACTTTAGGTTAAATGGGTTCAAATTAAAATTTAATTGAAAAATGAAATTAATCACTCAAAATCATCTCACACACGTGATCAAGCATGATTAGAGTCTAAACTCAATCCAATTGAGTTAAATTAGTAATTTTAACCCAATTGGTATCAAACTTAACCCATTTATGTTTAAATAGGTTGAAATAAAATGAAATTCAAAATTAATTCAAAATTAAATGAATTAATTAAATTAAAATTCAATAAATCATCAATTAAAGATGATTGAATTCAAAATTAAACAAAATTAAATTAAAACCAAGTACTTTGAATCCAAATAGTTGGTTTGGATTCAAATTCCCTATCAAAGTCAAATTGGGTTTAAATTCAAATTCATTTGAGTTTTATGTAGGAAACCACCTATTAGTTTAAAGACTTTAATGGTGATGCCTTCAACCATAAAAATGTAGTGGAATTTTGAGAAGATAGGATTTAAAATTAAAAAAAATTATAATAATAAAAGAAGAAAAAAGTCTTTCTTCCCCTCTTAAATAAGCCCCATCCCACCTCTTGCCCAAAAGAGATTGGATTGATTCCAATCAACTGAAGGCCACCAAATCTAAATGAAAAAAAAAGACTTTGCTTTCTCCAAAGGAAGAAGCCAATGTGAAGAAAAGAAGAAGAAGAGGCAAGAATAAAAAAATAAGAGGAGTGGGGCTCGGCCATGGAAGAAAAATAAGCAAGAAGTCTTTTTATCCTCCCCATCCTCATCCAACCTTTCTCACAAGGCCAAGGGGAATCAAATCTTCCCCTTGGCCAGCCTTGCCATTGCCAATGGCCGGATTCTGGCCACCTAGAAATTAATAAAGTAGGCTCTCAGCCATCCATTGAAAGAAGGGGGGAGCCTATTCCCTCCCCTTTTCATTCCAAAGTGTCCACCTAGGAAAGAGATGAAGGAGGGGACCCTTCCCCGAACATCTTGCTATCGACATACTGGCAAATGAATGGAAACTGAGCCTCTCTCATGGAAAAATCCAAGGGTGGTTATCTAATCAAATTAAAGGTTCCAATACATTCTATTGGTCAAGCCGACCTCAAATGAATTGGAACCTTGACCCCTCATCATCGATGAGCCAGAAAATGATAAACATCACCGAAAAATCACCTCGGTGTTAGTCTAGGGATCAATCCATAGGGAGGCAAGCTATCAAACTTCACCCACACCTTTGCCAGAATCAAGGTATGCTCACTCACCATGCCTCCAAGCCATCAGTTTTAGTCTTTCTCAAATGGAATTTGATCCCCAAATGGATCAAACCATATTGATGGGTCAAAAATCGATCACTAATTGATTTGTAATAATAATCATGATGAAAATCATCGATGATCGCCAGAAATTAGGGAAAAAATATGGATGATGTCTATCTCTTACCGACGAATCATGGGATTGAATCTCCGCCATTCGATCCTTCTATTAGGGACGAACGACCTTGATTTAGTCAGACAGATTGATTTACTCCCTTAAAGAACCATAGAACAAATTAAGACCGTCTGATCTTCGATCAGATGGTCGAGGATCATCTCACGTGGCATAGCTTTTAACAGGGATCCCATGCAGGGTCTACGTGGTCAAATGGCACCACGCCACATGGCAACGGTGCCACTGAGGCGCTACATCAGCCCGTCGTTACAAAGTGGTAATTCCCTGTAAAAATTAATCAATAAATTAGTTTAAATTTATAAAAAAATGTAAACTTTTTAGAAAAATAAATATAAATCCAAAAAAAATGTAAACTTGGGCTCTATGGATTCTTCTTGATGAGAGGAATCCATTAAAATTAAAATTTCCAATTAATTTTCAGTATTTTATCCTTAATTTAGATTAAATGAAAATTAATTAAATATTAATTAATCTCAAAGCATTAATCCAGTTGAAATGAAACTTTGGAAAATTGAAATTGATGTTAAAATAAACCTAAGGAAAAATTTTCATGAATTATTGCAATGTACTTCATGAGAAATGAAATTTCAAATCCTAAACCTCAATCTTAATTAAATAAAGTAATATTAAATGAAATAATTGAAGAAATGATTTAAACAACCTTAAATTAACTTAATAAACTCTAATAAACATTAAAACACTAATGAAACTCATGCAAACTTAATAAATACCAAAATTACTTAATTAAGTAATTAAATGAATTAAATAATTCAAATAATTAAATGAAAATTAATTAAATCATAACAAATCAACCAAATGTCCAACAATTATGAGTGAACCCTCTTTGGAAATATCTTGCAGAGAGGAATCAACAAAAAATAAATCCCTTAATGGTTTGCATTAAATTAGGCTTAATTTAGTCTTAATAAAATAATTAAAGCCTTAATTGCATTGTAATTATGAATCTAATCAAGATGAAATTATGGAAACATGAAATTGGCATGTAACCCCACTTGCTATAAAATTTTCAAATATAATTGATCTTTGGATTTGGAATTGTTGATTTTCCAAATCTCTAGGTCAATATTAATCAAATAATGAATACAGAATTTAATCCATTAAATCATGAAATAACTTGAAATAATCTTCAACAAACATCCTAAGTTAAAGATATTAATCAATTTGATACTTAAGGTTTAATGAAATTAATAAATCATATTAAGAGTAATTAAACCATATGTTAATAAATTCATAATTAAATAACCTTACTCAAATAATATGAAATCAAACTTTAACATAAATACTGTGAGTTAACAAGAATCAAACAAAATGAAACCAACATAACTCAAATAAATTCATTAATACAAATCAAATCAAATAAACTAATTCAAAACCAAATCAAATAAACCAATTCAAATAAAATTAAATGAAATAATTCAAACCAAACTAAATAGAAAACTAAACAAGAATGAAAATGAAAATAAAATAAAAAGAATAAACTAAACCAAGAAATGAAAATAAAATCAAATCTAAATTTCAAAGAAAAGAAATGAAACATCAATCCAAATTCAAGCCATCTAAATGAAATCAATAGAATTAACTAAGGTACTTAAAAATCTTAGTTTGACCTTTGAGATGAATCTTCATCTTAAGATAAGGATTTCATTCTATTAGGAGTTAGGATGTTAAATAGGATGAGTTCCATCCAAAAATGGAATCCATTATACTCTTCATTCTTGAAAACCTAAATATCACTTTAACTAAATAAAGTGAAAATAAAAATGAAAGCAAATCACTAAATCATTCGAATTGAAACCACCCAAAGGTAAAACTCAAACAAGCTAAAACTCTAAATTGAAACTTGAACTAAAGTGGGATAACAAAGTCTTGCTACACAAGCCTATTCTCTTCACACTCTAGATCATTAGGTCATGGACCCTAGACTTAGGTTAGGCTGTTATGTGATTCTTTATGATTCTTTATGATGTGTTGTGATATGATGTGCTTCACATGTCTTTGTGGTGTAATATTTTAGAATGTATGTCTAGGATTATTTGTTGCTTGAGAATGGTGGACATTCTTTCTAGATCTAACATTATCTTCTGCATGGGGTTATGCTAGAAAGGATTGCTATCATAAATATAAATTAAAATTACTATTTTCTTGTAGGTATGATTATTTCCTTAAGCATAGCCCATAGGATAGGCGGGCTTGGCAAGTAGCTAATGCTAAGCCAGTATGTTTATAAAATATAACTACTGTATGCTATTTATATTTTGCTAACATTTGTTTTGCAAGGCCTAGAGTTAATTTTGAAATCAAAATATAAATTTGAGCTTAGATTTAGGTTAAGATCTATGAGGTATAGGATTAGCAGGAGCTGACCCTACTAGAAGATAGGTGCAGTGATCCACTGTGAAGCCTAATGGATACCCCTGAAGAAGGATACAATCTTGGCAAGAAGACCCATAGATCTAAACTTGCAGTTCTAGTCGGGCTATATAAGGGCAGAGCTTGGCTACCCATTTTCCTTTTGTTCTAGGGTGTACAGTGGTACCAGACAGCATTAGCCTTTTCCTTAAATCAAATTGGCTTGATTTATTTTGGGTGCTCAATAGAATCAACCTATTTTTCTAAGTTTCCTTCTGTGTTGTGCTTTTTTATGAATGAATGCTTGGACAATTAAGCTCATAAGGAAAATTAAATTTTATACCCAACTTAAATCTAAACAACTAAAAGAAAATTAAAATAAAATTGAAACATCACATAAAATAAAGGTTAAGCAAAACTTAAAATCAATTAGAAATAATCAAGTTTTGAAACCATGAAATCACATTGCTCTTAATCCTTGAATTGGACAACTTCTCCTATTGCACATAAGGGGCACCTGACTTGTGAGGATGACCACCTTCTTGGGGAAGCCTACCTTCTATTATTGAATTGACCCACAACCATTTCTAATTATATGTCATTTGGCATAAAAATTCATACCCAAGACATTAAATAAATCTTGAAACAAAACATTTAAAAATCTAAAAAATTTTCATTAGTTAGATGCATCTCATACCCTACATGATTATGTAGATTAAGGACTGAGTTTAGGTTCATAGATTCCTTTCTTAAAAATGTAACAGCCCAGCCATCTTGTATTCATGAGACTTAGTTTCATGAATTTAAAATGTGCTTAGGTGGCGTTAGTTGGCAGCCCTCTTTAGGCAGGTTGTGAGTTCGGAAGAGTCAGAGATTGGTTAGTTCCCTCAAGTGAGGGGAATGGTCGATAGTTCTCAAAATAGAACTAGGTCGAGCATCTGACATGTATCAAAAGCACCTATAGACTTGGTTTTCAATTTAGGAATGAGTTTTTAATGCTAGGCGATTCTGCAGTCTTATGCTGCTAGAATCTAAGTCCTGGACTTCTAAGTAAATGTTAACTCAAAATATAAATTAAATTCCAAAATTTAATGCTTAATTATAGGATAGTTGAAATGCCTTCTAGGAATCCTAATATTAATAGTCGTTTCCTACTTTGTCCCATTTTGTCTCTAAAAGAACTTTCTCCAAATTGAATCAATCCTAATTGAAATTTCCAAAAATCAATCCTTTAAAAACAAACTTAGAAATCCTTATAACTCTTTAGAAATAATGACGTATTTCTTGAATCAAGAGTATTCTTAGAATGAGACCCTTCTTAAGATGTAATTAAAAATAAGGGCTTGCTTTTATAGAAAGCCATGAACTTAGTTTAAATTAAACCCTGTTCTACCTTTCATGTTGTTCAAGGGAAAAATCTCTAGTACATGAAAGACCCATTAGCCTTAAGAGTCTTTTATTACATGATCGAATCCATTATAAGAAATTATGTTTATCTTCTAAGATAATATGCTTATTCTTTAATGATGTATTTGATCATCCAAATAAGAAATTCCTAAATTTTATGTGGTGTCATAAATTTTCTCCACAGCGTCCTATGTAATTATTAATTTTTTTGGTTGATCATCATCTCAGGATGGGTTCTTAAAAAACCAATGCAAGGACTCAAGCAATAATAATATTCTCAATTTGGGTATCTTATCATGCACTCATGTTATTCAAACATGATATAATTCTAAGCTTCATTGGGCATGTAAGTGAAGCTTATCAAGATTATCTAGTTCATTTAATTGAAGTTGATTATTTTGATGATCATTAAACATAGCACCGATAACTATTAATAATGATGGTAGTTCAACTTTTAAAATGATAACTATCTCTAATTTAAAATTTAGTGAATAGGAAGTTGCTCATGTGGGACATATATGCAAAAGTAAAAAGAATAAGAATAAGAAGAATTTTCTGAATATATGTCTTCATCCTCTAAACTAGGGGCATTGCCACCTTTAATGTTCCAATGAGCTTTCAAGTTACTAGCAAGCTTCAATGATTTTTTACATTATAGAGAATACGACCTATGCTAGTGTATTATATTACAACAACAACTGAAATAAAAACTCACTCGACATTCTCCAGAAGCTCTTATTCCCCCAACTATACCACGACAAATTCAAAGAAGGTCAAGAGGGAAAACAAAAAGAATGATAAACCAACTCTAATTTGGTTGGATGTTGAAACTTCTCAACTTTCTGAACCTTTATGATATACACTTATTTAAAAATTCACATCATGAAGCATTTTTATAAATTAAAATTAATCAAAGAGTGGAGTAGTAACCTCCTCGATGCACCACACATAGCCACTGAACTCACAAAAGAGGAGGACTATGTAATAATCATTTCCAAGAATCTATATAAATAGATTACATTTTAATAAAGTTCCTAAAGTGGACTCCCACTTTTGAATATAGTGTTGAACCACCTATTGTCCCATTCCTAATAAAGTTTCCTGACCTAAGCTACATCACCTCACAAAATAAGTGTTATACTCTCTTGCAACCTTTTTTTGGCAAGCCTCTTAAACTAGATCTACCTAACCTCAATCTTTTTTAGACCCTTAGCTACTAGAGTGCTTGTATATTTGGACATTACTATAGCTTATGTTAAAAGAAGTTTGGATACGATCACCCTCAAATGGCCATTGGCAATCAGTGGTTACTCAGCAAAAGCATTTATATTGTAGCAAGTATAGAATGTTCAGGCACTATTTGAGCAATTTCTTTGTTGCTCACCCTAAATTAAGCCAAAGAAAAATGATCAATATTAATCATAATGCCAGTTATGATTTTAACAATAATATAACAAATAATGTTACTATGGAGGATCATAGTCATATTTCATCTTTAGTCCTTAAAGTTACATTTGGATCAACAACTAAAAAGGAATACAACGCAATAATTTTAGAAAAATAATAAGTACTAAATTTCCTAAAGGATAATAAAAATAAAGTGATAGTTGGAGATCAGACTGATAATGCCATTGTAGTTGAATTAGCAAAGGAAATAGAGAAATGTGACATTACAAGATAGGACACATAAGATGTTGGAAATATGATAAACTAGACTATAAATGTGGAGATTTTCAACATGATAGTTTAAGAAATTAAGGAAGAATGAATAATCCAAAAATCAAAAAAGCAAAAGTAGAAAAGAATTTGAGAATTAAACTATGTTAATACTTCAACTATAGCAAAATTCCAGGGCTCTTTAATAGTGGGTACAATAACTTCATGTGATGATAGTCCTCCCTTATGATCCAATAGGGGTATCCATGTTCGAATCCATGGAAAACTTTATAATTTGAAATATTAGAGGCATTACTAAGGAAAATGCCTCCAATCACATTGAAAATTTGATTAGATTTAGTGTCAATTTTAGAACTTTTGATTCAAATAAATAATGCACCTATAATTGTTAGAAGACTTGGTTCTTCTAATTGGGTATCCAATATTAGTTGTAAAATTTGGTTTCATTGGAAAGGATACTTTCAGGTTGATGTGTTAATTGATGATGAATTACATATACTTATCACCTACATAAATTTTTCCATAGAGGCTACTATTGTATACCCTAGATATAATAGAGATGCAAGAAGAGATCTTGTGCAAAGTTTACTCTATCAATCTTAATTATCAAGATGGATGCCTCAGAGGGGGAATCTAAATATGATTACTTCCATTGTTGAGAAAAAAAGGGACAAGAAACAAAAATCAAGCTATGATGGTGGAGTTTATTAATACAATTCATAAAGCTAAACTGTTGGATGTTGAATTTTCATCTTGTCCATTTACATGGTCTAGAGAAATGACCTTTAAGAGATTATACAAAATTCTTATTAATAAAGAATGAAATTTACTATTTTAGTGTATTGTAGTTAAACACTTTAACAATACTGCTTTTGATCATGCACCACTCCTTTTCTTAATTAAAATCATTCCAAGACCTATCTGAGTTTCTTTTAGATTTTTAAATATATGGACATAACATGAAAACATCCTAGAGTGTGTAAAAGTTATTTGGAAAATCAATGGTACTAACAAACCATTGATTAGATTATGGAAGCTTTACAAGAGCCTAACTGCTAAATTTAAAACTTAGAATTGGGAGATTTTGGTTATATAACTAACTTGGTTTCTGAAGCTGATAACAAGGTTAGGAAGATAGCTACGAAAATTCAAATCCTAATGCTAAAATCATATTACATCAAGAGCAAGTTTATGCATGTATATTAACATGGAAGAGAGCTTTCTAAAATAAAGAGTAGCACTCACTATTTTTATTGAAGAAGACCAAACTTCTAAATTTTTGCATGCTTGTATCAAGAGGAGAAGACAATTTAAAGCCATTCTCAATATTAAAGATGATAGAAAAGGTTTAATTAATAATCCCAAATAAGATTGTGGATAGTTGCTTGAGTTATTTTTAGAAGTTGTTTATTGAAGAAATGCCTTCTTTAAATAATTTTAGGACTAATAGTAACAAAATTGCAGGTCCAAAGTATTTCCTACAAAATTTTACATATGCTCTTTGCCCAAAATTAATTTGGATGTGGTTGCCAATGTTCAAAGTTTCTTAAAGGGTGAAGATATACATAAGTACTCTAAATCCTCCTTTATTTCTTTAATTTCAAAAGCAAATAAAAAACACAGTTAAGAATAATTCATGCCTTTTAGTCCCACTTCTCAGATTAGCAAACTAATCAGTAAAATTTTTATCAAGAGATTACAATTATATCTTTTATTGATTATCAATAAAACCAAAATTCCATTATCAAGAGAAGATATATAGTAGATATTATTATCTTTTCTTAGGAATTGACATTAGATATTGACAAGAAAACTAGGGGCAACAACCTTCTAATTACATTGGACAAACAAGAAGTCTTCTGACACAATTAGTTGGGATTTAATATTAGCAATCTTGATGGATGGATTTTTGCAACAACATTAAGAAACTACTTGAAACAATTTTTGCTCAGTTTTGATTAATGAGGAGTCCCATGATTTTTTAAATCATTCAAGTATATTAAATAAGCCGACCCCTTTTCACCTACATTATTCATTTTGTCATAATACTATTTCTCCAAAATGATCAACAGCTTACTAATTGTTGACTATACACCTTATGTATGTCACCATTTGATTTGATGATAACAAATCTTGTGTAATAAGAACTAATTATTTATTTGCAGAATAAATTATTCACATTAATCATTAAGAATGTCATTCTTAATAAATATTTATATTGATGATTAATATATATTTTTGATGCTAATAATCAGCTTAAATTCAAGTGTGCAAGAAAATTTCTTCAGCTCTAGAGCTTTTTAGTTATATTAGAATGTTAAAACTTTTGGACATGGATTAGGTGGGAATTTTTTTAGGAATAACTATATTAAGGAAAATAAAATGCTCACTAAAATAAATATATCATTCATTCATGTTAAAATAATATATTATAAATTATCCATAAATTTTATATTTCAGATTTACAATTATTCTTTAAAATTCTTATTATTTAGATAATGTGAACTAAATGCATAAACCATGTTACATTTATTATGCTTTCATGTAAGTTAAATTAAGTTCACATCTCAATAAAATATTTCCATGCTAAAATATGTTCATTATCCATTTATTACATGCATAAAATCAAGTTATCCTGAAATATTCTTTATGTTATTATTCTCTCTCATATTATCCTAGTTTCTCTCTCCTATCCCATTCTTCATCCTAAATCTTTTTTGTCAAATTTTTTCATGATCATTTGCTAAATAAATTATGTAAGATATATTGACATTATTTCCATAATTATTCCATATTTAGTCTAAATTAAAAATTCATCTATTTTAATCTTTACTTTGAATTATTTTGAATTCAATTTAAATATTCTCGTGATTACATGTTCAAATTTGAACTTAGATTTTTATTGAATATTTGTAGCTGATCTTATGCTACTCTAATTGAACTAATTTAAATTAGTTTGAATTTATTTGGGTTAATATAAATTCAATTAAAATAAGCCATGAAATTATCCTCTTTCCTTTTATATAAATTTTATTTTTGGAAACTTTCCATGGACAACTAAACCTTAATTGTATTCAAATTAATCTCATAATGAATATTAATTTGAACTCTCCTAAGATCTGATTCATCATCATTTAATTTACATTGAGTGCATTAAATTAAATTTAATAATTTTAGAAAACAACCTTGCCCGAATTTTTGAATATTCCTTGGTTTTTTATTAAATAAAGCTTATATGTTATCTCTTTCCTTCCTTAATTCAATCAACATAAATTGATTGAATATTTCATGATATTAAAATAACTACTAATTGAATCCCATCATGAAAACTTCTTTTAGGCGAATCATTTATCATGCATAATTTAAATTAATCAAAAGTTGAATTATTTCCATTTTCACTTGGACAATTAATTATGTCATGACTTATTTGCTAATAATTCAAACTCTTCTCTCTCTCTCTCTCTCTCTCTATCTCTCTCTATCTATCTATCTATCTATCTATCTCTATCTCTCTATTAGTTGACCCACATAAGCATTAACTTCCTAATCACATTATAGATGAGGTCATATGATGAATTGATTCAATCTAAATCTCTTTCCAAATATTTTTTCCCTCTATAATTCCTTGAATGATTTTTTTCTTGCAAAAATAAATAGATTTAAATTCAATTGACTCAATTTGAATCACTTAACATGTAATTGTTTTTCTTTTCTTTTCCTTGGCCAAAATTCATCTAATGTAATTTGAATTTTAAATTGATTTTTAAATTGATTTTTAAATTAAACCAACCTTCCATAGTAAATTCCCTTCTATTTTATTTTGGTCAATTTTTTATCTCATGCCATTTATATCTATTTTGATTTATTTATCTTTAAACTAATTCTATACAATCAAGCTTTGATCATGTTCAATAATCAATTTGGAATGGATTTGAGTCATTGGTTGCAATCAATTTGGATTATATTTTAATTTGACCCAATTTGGCCTTTTAGGTCAAATTAGGTAAACTTGGATTAGGAGGGCCAATTGGACTTGTTTTGGCTTAATTGAAGGTCAAGTTATGTTCAAGGATCAATTTGAAGTTAGTATGAATCATTGGTTTCAATCAATTTGATGTAGGGTGGGATTTGGTTTATTTGGCTCATGTAGGCTAATGGGTTAACTTGGTCAAATGACAAAATTGACTTGGGTTAACCCAATTGATTACAATTGATCAATCAAGAATGATCAATAATCATTATAGGAGGTTTTGGATGGTTTGTTCAATCCAATTTGGGTTGGATTGAGATTCAAAAGGGTCCATCAATTTAAGTGACTGATGGGTCAAGTGAGTTGATTTTGGTTTGAATGTAGTTTGATGATTGATTTAGGATTGATTAATAGCTTTTATTGTAATTGATTTGGGTATAATTAGGTTTTGGCTCATTTAGGTCCTTTAGGTCAAATGGGTTAGGTAAAGTTGATTAAATTGATTTTGGGTTTCATTGATTTGATTGTAGTTTTGTTAGAGTGTGGAATGATGATTGAAGGATTGATTGACTTATGAGAAGATCAATTGAGCTAGTATTGATTGAGAGAAATTTTGGCTAAGTCAATGGGGTTAAATTATGAGCTTAGGTGGTTTGAGATAATAATGGATTTGATTTTTGTTTGGGGTTTGGATATGAATTGGGATTCAATTGGATTTTGGTTATATTAATTAGGAGTTTGGTTTTGGCTAAGGGGGTAGGCAAGAGTTTGGTTTAAGCTATAGGATAGCTAGGTTACAGCCCTAGGCATGATCTAATCTAAGGCTAATCCTCCCAAGTTTCTAGCTGTTGGTGTTCACTTAGCCACTAAGAGTGTCTTATGACTAAGGAGCTCTTAGTGTCAGAAGACTCCTAGATCTATTATGAGAAGATTGACTCCTCACTCCAAAAGTGTAATCAACAACCACATTTGTTAAAATTAAATATATGGGTCTTATAATTTGTATATTTTTCAAATCTCAAAATTTTTTTTAAGGAATTCTAGCCATAATAAAGATGGTTGAATTTTTCTAATGAGTCAAAAAGATTTTTGAATTCATTATATTATTTAAAGACTATTATAACTTATATAATTTTCTTATTTGAAAAATAGAAAATGGTCAGATAGCTTAATTTTGTTGTTACTTTCGAAATTAACTTTTTTGTTGATAGTACTAGGCTACTTGATGACTCTATCATTAAATTTGTAGTCAATTTTGAAGACATAAATATCACTATTAATAGAATGACCCTTGGTCAACCAAACCCAATTGGCCCTCTTGACCCAGGTTGACCTAAATTGACCTTAAAGATCAAATTGGGTCAAATCAAAATATAAACCAAATTGTTTGCAACCAACGGCTCAAGTTCATTCAAAATTGATTGTTGAACTTGCCCAAAGCCATGATTGGACCCAATTGACCCAATTGACCGAATTAAACCACTTAGTCCAAATTGACCTAAAGGGACAAATTGACCTAAATCAAAACCAAACCTAAATTGACTGAAACAAAAGCCTACAATCATCCTCAATTGGCCAACCAAACCCAAACCAACACCTAACCAAGGCCAATTTGGTCAAATTAGTCAACTTAACCCATTTGACCCAAATGAACTCAAATGAGTCAAAATCAAATCTAAGCCAAATTAAACCAAACCAATGACACCAACACATCCCAAATGATCATATGAACTTGACCAATTGGTCAACATGACCCAACCTACCCCAATTTGACTTAGTTGAGTCAAATTGAGAAAAATTAAACCAAATGAACTCCAAACGACTTAAAAATTGGGCTAACCCACCTTTAACTCATTTCAAATCTATCCAAATTAAATTCAATGCCATCACATAAGGCAAATAATCCATTGGAGGTGAAATCACCTCACCCTCCCATTGGTGCACTTAAAACCTATAGGACACCCACTATCCCTCCTTGACAGCCACCTCCACACCTTCACCCACTCAAATTAAGCCACCTCATCCACTCCCTACCATCCATGACCCTCTAAGGTGGTCAGATGGCCACTAGGAGCCAAATCTAATCGAACCATCTGATCAAGGGAAGGAGGGATATACCCCCCTCTACTCCATTCCAAAATGAGCACTTGAGCATCGAGAGAACCCTAGCACCCCAAGGTGACCATTCTAGAGCTATTCCCAAGCATCCCAAGCTCCCCATTGTCAATTTCACCCAAGACAAAATAGGGCATTCCTCCTTCGATCCCAACTTGCTCAAACCTCCATAGATATCAAATTAACTTTGCACACACCATCCCCACACTTCATTGAGCAAGAATGAATCGCCTCCTGAGCCCTCCGACCATCAGGCATAGTACTTCAATCAACGTAGGCCTCCCAAACTTTGTCTATTGATCTTCCAAGCAAATTACATCAAATTAAGGCTCATGCTAATCAGTAGAGCTTCATCTCTACTAGACGAAGCTTCCTTAATCAGATTTACCATCGATCTTGAGCTCTAGTGAGGTATGCCATAAAAACAAAGCATTGGGTGAAAATAATTTGAAGCTTTTTGAAGAAAATGTTCATCTCGACGATCATGACCATTGAATCCCCTCCGATCGATGTTGATAAGGTGTGGGATCCTTTTCGAGTCAATCTAAGCTCGGGTAAACTCGGATAAAGTGAGCAATGGTGGATAGACTCTATTCTCCCTCACTCACATGACGATAGATCACGCACCGTCTATTTTGCGTGATCGAAATGGATGGTCGTGATTAGATCAAATAGTTTAATTTGATTTAATCCTATTAAGCCGCAGGATTAATCGTAGCCATTCGATCTTAGATTGAATAGCAGACGAGAAAATGAGTCCTCTACCTCCATGTAGGTGTTGAGTCAGATAAGTTTTAAGTAGCCAATTTTGTGGCGCCATGTGGAAAGCATGCCACATTGGCACGCCACATGGCGTCGATGGGATTAGGCTTTAATTAGGCTTAATTAATCATTTTTAATGGCTGAAACTTCCAAAATTCATAATAAATCATACAAAAACTAGAATAATAGGACTAAATACTTATTTTAAAGGTGTTTCAGAAGAGAATTAAATAAAACTAATTTTAATTAATTTTGATCAATAATTAAGGATTAATTAGGATTTAATTATAAAATTAATGAGCTTAATTACTCTGTAATTACATGAGCAATTAATCTCAAATATTTGTGGGTTAATTTAATGGGATGACCTCTGCCTCTCATGATTTTCTTGCAATCTATTGCTCACTTAATTAGGAAAATTGATTAATTAAACTTTAATTACTCTTTTGAGTTAATTAATGATTAAATAATCCCATGAACAATAACAAATTAGTTAATTAAGTTTATTAATCATTTTTTATAATTAGTGAACAAAGGAATAGGGTTAGGACCTTTTTCTTAAGCTCTTCCCTTAAGTTCATTTCTCTTTTTCAAAAAATGAAATTAATAAGGTTTAACTAATTAATTAAATCACTTGATTAATTAAATTAAAATTATAATCATATTAAACCTCAATTAATTAATTCTTGGGTAAAACTTTAGGTGTTTAATAACCTAAAGCTGTTTAAGAAAAATTATGTTTAACCAATATGTGTGGGGAAACCATGAAAGTACCTAATTAAGTTCCTTAATTTAATTAACCATTAATCATGAGTCAATTGCATTAAGCCTCTTTTATTTCTTAGGATCATTGCTAATTTAATTTTCAACTCATGTGCATATCATGTTGTCTCATAATTATTTGGGTAATTATATTAAGGTAGCATTAGAAAGGGTTAATTAATGTAATTAATGCATACTACAACTTAATTAACTCATAAAATCAACTTAATTACATTTCATTAAACTAAATTAATTAACAAATATGGAAATGGATTAGGATTAGCAAACCATTTCTCACATCCTTAAATCAAATAAAAACATGAAATTAAAGATGTTTATTAAGAAAGCTTTGGTTTACTTTAAATGGCTTTATTTAATATGATTGTCCTTAGAAATTAATTTGATTGAATGAAATCATTTGTTTATGTTTATTTATTCCTTTCCAATCATGTTAGATGTTGCTTTTCATTTAAAATCATACATTCATCTTTTCAAAATTAATCAAATCAAGTGATTTTCTTTTATGTAAGCTTGCATGTGTTTGGACCAATTTATAATATCGTGTATTATCACTAATAAATTTAAATTATTTTTCTAAAGATTATAAATTAATTACATTCATTAGAGTGATAATAGTTATGAATACATATAGGCTTTGCATGTGCTTATAGCTTAGGTATCTAAAGTAAAGCTTTCTTTCCTTAATTCATATGCAACTTTACATGTATTTGAATGTTAATGAGTATATAGTCTGGACATCTTGGGAATATGAGATTTTATCTTGCCCCAAAGAGGTCATTTGATTACCTCACTTTCTTGGTTAACAATGACATGTACTTATTTCATTTCATTTACATGTATTTCTACATTATAATTTGAATGGAACTTTGTTTCACATACATAAATGTTTTAATCAAATAGAAATTTAATTTTTTTTCATGATTTTCTTCCTCTTATTCACATATACATTCATGTGTAGTGAGATAGCAAAGTATATAGTCTAGACATCCTGAGAATACGAGGCTTTACCTAGTCCTAAGGAGGTCATTTGATTACCTCACTTTCTTGGTTAACTTATGGAGGTGGGTGTTCTTTCTTTTTGTCAAATTGAGAGAACATAGGTATTCGAGGTGTGGAAAGAATATATGTTGGATAACTAGCGCTCTCACCAAGGATTTCTAAGGTTTGGCCACCAAGTTATCAAACCACAAGAATAACTCAAATAATTTGCAATTGCCAAAGGATCTCCTTTCATTATAGCATGGGGGCTATTTATAGCCATTGCAAAAATCTTTCAAATGAAAAGAATTCAAGACATGAAGGGAAAGGTGGGTGGCCACATTAATGTGAAGTATTAAGTTGCCTTATTATTTTACCCATTTCACATGCTATTATTTTATGTGGATTCAACCACCACACATGTCATGCTTTTAATTTTTAATTCAAAATTTCAAACATGGAGTTTCTAGAATAAAATTTAAATTCTATAAATAAAAAAGATGAAATCATAAAATGAGCTTTAGCAGACTAATGGGCTAAGCCTTGTTTTTTCTTGAATTTTCTTGGGCTTTAACTTGAGAACTTGTAAATGGACCTTGAGCTCTAATTTCTAGATCCACATGATGTTTTACATCAACTCTCTTGGGCTTAACTGAACTCTACTCCATAGAGTTGAAATCTAAGAAATATTCTACTAATTATGGGGCTAGAGTCTTGAAATCAGTACGGGTTAACCATGTGTCTTCAGCTAGTGGGTTATTCTTCCAACAAACTAGCAAATGATGTTCAAAACCTAATTTATAATATGGTCAACTTCAAAGAAAGAGGGCTGATGCAAGTATGGTGTTATATCTTCTGCAAAAGAGTTAGACTGAACAAGTGGAGGTTTGTTAATTCCTTTATATGATAGAATATCTTCAATATTAATAGCTAGATGAATGAGCATAGCGGTAGAAAAATCAAGGTGATAAGCATTATTTCTAATTTTCTTAATAATTTTAAATGAACCACAAGCTTGTGCATGTAATTTCTTATATTTAATGGTTTGATAATGCTTAGACTGAATGCAAGTTAATACATAATCACCTTCTTTATATTCTTTCATTGAACAATTATGATTTGCCTTAGAAGCATAATTTTCAATACTTATAATAATTTGCTTTTTTATATCTTCATGGAGGCTATGAAAATCTTTAGCAAATGAGAATAATGCGTCAGAAAATACATCAGATGGTAGGATTGCTACATCTATTGGTTATTGTGGGTTCTAACCATAGACTATCTCAAATGGTGATTTTGTTGTAGTTCTAGAAACAGTACTATTATAGGCAAATTTTGAGTTTGGTAAATGTGAATCCCAATTTCCTAAACTTTTACCTACCAAGCATTTAAGAAAATTTAATAAGGTACGATTGACTACTTCAGTTTGTCCATCAATTTGTGCGTGAAAGGTAGAAGAAAATTTTAATTTGGTACTTAATAATTTCCAAAATATTTTTCAAAAATATGAGACAAACTTAACATCTCTATTAGAAATAATAGTTAAAGGGAGACCATGGAGTCGCACTATTTTCTCAAAAAATAATTTGGCTATATAAGAAGAATCATTTGTTTTTGAACAAGGTAAGAAATAAGCCATTTTTGAGAACCTATCCACTAAAACAAAAATTCGATCATGTCCTTGAGCTGTCCCAGATAATCCTAGAATAAAATCCATTACGAGGTCTTCCCAAGTCCTATAAGGAACATGTAAGGCAGTGTATTGTCCAAACCTTTGTTTGATTATTTTAGCCTATTTACAAATTAAGTATTGAGCCACTAATTTTTGAATATCTCATTTTAATGAAGGCCAATAAAATCTATTTTCTAATAAACAAATGATTTTATCCTTTCCAAAATGACCAACTACACCTACAGCATGTAGCTCGGTGAGAAAGAATTCTCTAAGAGATGATCGAGGAATGCATAGTAATTTTCCTTATATAAATATCCATTTATTATCAAGAATATTCCTTGTAAAGTTATTAGTTTATCTAGGTGTTCAAGATAAATTAGGTGAAAGTCAGGGCACACAATATAATCATCTTTAATTTTATCAAATCCTAGGATTCTCAATTCTAAAGAGGAAATCATTAGGTTTACCCTGGATAAAGCATTAACAGGTTTATTATAAATTCTAAGCTTATGCTTTAGAATAAAAAAATAATCTTGTAAAAATTCAGCCCATTTTGCATGTCTATGATGTAATTTCATTGAGTATTAATAAATTTTAAGGCATGATAATCAAAATTAAGTATAAACTCTCTATATAAGAGATAGTGTCGCTAATGCCTTAAGGATTGAATTACAGCATAAAACTCCCTATCATAAGTGGAATATCATTGTTTGGCTTCATTTAACTTTTCACTAAAGAATGCGTTATGATGATTCTCTTGACATAAAGCATCACATGTCACTTCAAAGGCTTTAGAAAAATTAGGAAGCTTAAGGATTGGTGTAGAAGTAATAAGAACTTTAATTTTCTTTGAGGCATTTTGTGTATTAGGAGTCCAACAAAATTTATTTCATTTTAGTATATCAATTATTGGAGCAACAATGGTACTAGAATTTTTGATAAATCTCTGATAAAAAGTGGCTAAACCATGGAAGCTTCTAACTTCAGTAAAACTTTTAGGTGATGGACAATCTAAGATTACTTTTACTTTAGAAGGATCAGGTTTAAGTTCAGTAGTAGATATATTAAAGCCTATAAATATTACATCGGCTAGCAAAAAGAAACACTTTTTTAAATTAATATATAATTTCTCTTGTCTAAGTAGTTCAAAGAATTTTTGTAGGTGTTGTAGATGCTCATTTTCACTCAGACTAAAAATTAGAATATCATCAATATATATCACCAAAAATTTACCTATATATGGCTTAAGAATAGTATTCATTAATCTCATAAATGTGCTAGGAGTATTTGAAAGTTCAAAGGGCATGACAAGCCATTCATAAAGTCCATTAGGGGTCTTAAAAGTTGTCTTCCACTCATCTCTTGATATAATTCAAATTTGATGATATCCACTTTCTAGATCAATCCTTAAAAAGAAATTTGCTCCTCAGATTAAATCTAACATATCACCTAATCAAGAAATAAGAAACATATATTTGATAGTAATTTTATTTACTGCTCGACTATCAATACACATTCACCATATTTTATTTTTCTTTGGAGTTGATAAAGCTAGGATTGCAAAAGGGCTAAGACTTTCTTGAATAAAAACCTTCTTTTAATAATTTCTTAACTTATCTTTTAATCTCAGCATGCTCAGCAGAATTCATCCCATAATGTGGAAGATTAAGAAGTTGAGAATTGGGTAAGAACTCAATAGCATGTTGAATATCTATTAGAGGAGGTAACTCAATAAGAAGCTTATTAGGTGCAATATCTTTAAAATTAGAAAGAAAGGAAGAGACCATAGCAGGTATGTGAGTCTCATTATAGTCTAGTATGACTTCGTTTACATATAATAAGTGGAGAAATGAATTAGAAAATTCTTTTCTTAAGGCTCCAAAACCTATTGTTTCTATCTCTGGGGTAAAAGAAGGAAGAATAAATGTTTTAAAGCAAGAATAAAGAATGGTAGTATTAACCCTAATAATAGGATTTTTTATGATAATTAATTGAAATTTTTCTTCAATAGAGGCTTTGGTTGTAAGTAGAAATTATTTTGTGTGGTGTTATGGAGGGTGTTTGTTCTGTTAGCTTTATTGGTAGGAGTTTAATAGTCTTATTATTATATTTAAAAACATAAGTTTTTTCCCTACCATAGTGAATAACATTCATATCATACATCTATGGAGAAAAATTTTTATATGGTCACCTTCAATCTGTGGTGAAAAGCAAGAATATAAAAATTCATCTTTTTAGGATGCCACGCAGATCCACAGATGTACTTATTCAGGTGATCGGGTACATCATCAAAGAATAGTGTACTATCTTGAGAGATAGAAGCCACTACTTTTTAATGGACCTAATCACCTTAATAAGGATTCCTACGGATAAATGGGTCTACATATGTACCACAGATTCTTCCCCTACTTTAAATAGAAAAGTAAAATAGGGTTTATTTTAAATTGGGTTCGTTAAGTTCCTTACAAGGGCAATCCCCCAAAGTTAATTACATCCTAAGGGATGGGGTGCCTTTGGAATACTCACGATTAAGGTAAATATTGTTGTCTTCAAAGATTTCAATAGGAAAGATCAAATGGGATTGATCAAAGAGAGGGAGTTATTATCAAAGTCAAAAGAAAGATAAGTAGGAGATGTCCATGATGCTAGGAAACCTAGCGAGCATCTCAAACTATCTTATGATTGGGCTTAATATTTTTGAAATTGATTTAGTTTGTTTGAGTTGCATTTTTCATTAGAAATTTAAGACTTATGATTCCATAACACAAGATTAATGAAATACCTAAGAGGTAAGGATTTATGCTTATGGCCCACAAAGGGGAGAAGTAACCTTAGAAACTAAATCTAGGGAACTTTGGCGAGGGCCAAAAGCACAACCTAAATCTATGGCAAAAAATAGGTATTTGGTTTGCCTCCATAAGAGAGGACATAACACCCTTGGACAACCGCCTAGGGTGGCCAACTAACTCCTCCTACGATTTTAAATTCATATAGGCAAGTCATATGGTTATGGAAGATAGCTAGGCCATTATTTATTTAGAAAGAGACTAAGTCCTTAAACTCACTCCGTAAAGAAACTAAATCATATAAGGACATTCTTTTAATGACCTAAATCAAATAAAATTTAGATTTAATTTTTATTTTCATTTTTAGATAATTATTTTGACTTTGGCTAATAGGATTCATATGCCTAATGCATGAAAAATAAAGTTATGGGCCAAAATCAGCGAGAAGGGAGGAGGTGTGTTTCCACAATGGATCTCAAAGGTCAAGCCAAGTTTCTCTAGAAAAGGTAGAAGTACTCCAATCAAGAGTGAAATAAGATGCATTTGTGCATGATATTGTAAAAGAAATACTCATCCAGCTAAGGGGTTGCTAATTCTTTTATCTTGATTTTTATCCTAAGCTTTAGGTGAGGTTATTAATTCTTTATTTTTAGTTTTGAGTTGTTAGATTTAGTAAAAGATTTATTTTTTTTTCCTAAGAGCCTAATGCACATCCAAACCACACATAAAGCAAGGAAGAAATTAAGAAAAATATGCCACTTAATGCAAATGCTAAACAAATCATCAATTAATTTATAATGCTAATCATAAAAAGAATAAGAGGTCATTGTGGTTGGGTACCACCGCACAAACCCCAAAACAAATTTGGTAGCCGAGCTCTACCCTTATACAACCCAGATTACAAATGAATTATATTACAATTAAGTAAGGAATTCATTATTATCGGGTCTTCAAGCTTCATTTCTTCATTCTTCTTTTCTTCTTTCTTCTTCTTTTCTTCTTTCATCTCTGGTTCTTTATTTCTGATGGTTGGAAGGTGAATGCTCCAAAGATTTCACATGGTGCATAAGATGAGATCTTATGATCAATGCTCATCTGAATCTCCATAACAATCATTCCAAAATCCTAACTGTAAAATTTACATGAAAGGAAAAGTAAATCTAGCTAACACCTGTAAAATAAAGATTAGCTAAATAAACTATCAAATCCCAAGCATGTATATTGACTTATCACCCCACACATGGGTGACTAAGTCCACCTAGCCTATTGGATTATGCCTAGGGGTATAAGCACCTGCAAGCATAAGCATTTATATTGTTATTACAACGCCCCTTAAGCATAATGCCCTATAGAAGACATTGGTTAGACTAAGGTCACCCTACCATTCATTCTACGTATATACATTCTAACATCCAATCTACAACATATATCACAAAACAAAAGCAAGCATCAAACCATGCACCACCCTAACCTAAAGCTAGAAGTGGTGACATAGCCTAATGTGTGTACTTTAATGATTTGTGTGGTATGCTTAGCTATGGCTTTAAGTTAGAATTTACTAAGTGTGAAGCATGTTCAACTTAGAGGAGGGTTTCATTTAAGTGATTTAATTATTTTGGGTTGATTTTATTTCATTTTTTGAATTGGTTCAAGTGAATCCTACAATTTATTACTAAGTTATAAAGATAGGGAAAGAGAAGGAAACTTCTCTTTCCTTCCCCCAACCTAAGTAATTTATAAAGTGGATTCATGTTTTTAGTTTTATTTAGTGAATGTTTTGATTAAGTCTTTTAATTAATCCTAAGTTTAGATGAACTCTAAACAAACTCAATCAAAAAGAAAGGCATTTTAAGATTAAATAAAATGAACTAAATTCACAAAACATACATCACTCCATTTCTTACCCAATCATGTATAACATGCATATGAATGAGTCCAAAGCATATCTATACATACAAATGAGAATGTTTAATCATAATTTTTGATGCAAGCTAAGCAATTCATTTAAGAAAATTTGGAAGTTTATGATGCATGATTTTCATTAAGTAGAAAGGGGATTTCTTATCTGATTTTCTCATGCACACATAAAAGTAAGAAAGACATAAGTGAGTACAACGCCATTGTTACCCAGAGGTGTAAAGTACAAGACCTGCTTAGGGCTACATAAAGCCTTGCAACCTTGGGGTTGTCCAGACTAATATACCACTTTCCTCAAATACAAACATGTGTACAAAAGAAATCAATGGAAAAGAAAGAATGCAAAAAATTGAATTAGTTGATTCATTTTTTTATGCAATTTATGTGTGCAAGCATGGGTAACCCTTCTTAAGTGAGATCATAGGAATGAATAGGATATGGAATTAAGCAAGTGTTAGGTTCTTTTCAAATGAACCATACATCTTACTAACGCCTATTCAAAACTATACTAAAAGAGAAGAGAAGAAAACCAATGATAAGCACATCCTTATATTTTCTCACAAGCAAGCTTATTATTAAAATATAAGTAGCACACTTTTAGTTTTGATAATTGATTCATATATTTTCAAAATAATTTGAATTTAATAATGATAATAGCCACTCATATTATTACTTTAGCCAACACATGCAAATTTGACATAAAGTAAACATTTTCATTTTAAATTTGAATTTTGAAAAGTATGAATGCATGAAACCACATGACACACATATTTAACATGTTGGAAAATAATAAAGAAATGAAAGCATGTAAACACATTCACTTTAATTAAATCCTAAAGATAATCTTATAAAATAAGAAAGCTTAAAATAAATCAAAGTTCATTTAGTATGATTTTTGTTTGATCTTGAGTTTGATTTAATTTTGAAAATGTGAGTTGAGTTTACGGTTCCTAACCCATTCCCACATGTGTTTGATATTTTTGTTTAATTTTTAGATGATTAGATTCATTTTAAATTTTGATTAGGTTAAGGTATGAATCAAGCATGTTAATTAACCCTTACCTACACCAAATTAGCATAGTTAACCAAATAATTATGAGCCAATGAGATGACATAAAATCTCACAAGGAATTTAAATTTGCAATGCACCTAGGAGGAAAAGGGCTTAATGCAATTTGGCTCATGATTAATGGTTAATTAAGTTAAGGGGTTTAACTTATGTAATTTCAAAACATCCCTCACACATATGAGTTGAGTTTTGATTTTCTTAATTGAACTTATGCTATTGAACACCTAAGCATCTACTCAAAGTAGATTAATTAAGTTATGGAAAGCTTTAGAAATTTTAGAAAATTAATTAAGAGATTAATTAATGAATTAACCCTTAATTAAGAGAGGATTAAGGCAAGAAAAGGGGGGTTTAGGGAATAGCTTAGGGTAAATGACCCAAAATTATTCTCTAAGCCTCCTATTCACTGGATCAAACCTCAATCAACTCCAATAATGAATTAAAGCACTAATCAAGCCCTTAATTATCCTTAATTATATTAATGGAGTAATTAGGAAATGCATTTGTAATTCCCCAATTAAGCCTTCAATAAATTAGGGAGGCGAAGTCATCCCCAAAAACATACCCAAGAAGTTTAGGATTAATCAAAGGATTAATTAAGGGGTAATTATCAAAATAATATTTCCATTAAAACCCAAAACTAGAGAAAAATATAACTCAAAATCCATTAAAATCAATTTTAGAATATTCTAAATTGAATTATCTTTTAGTAAAAATTTCCCTCATATTTTTTTTTATTTAGGGAGATATGAATTTTTAAAGCTTAGAGGATTAATTAAAATTAATTAAAACATAATTAATCCCCGTAGCCCACAACATAACAAGCGGTGGTGGCGGTCAACGTGCTTTACATGTGTCATGCTATGTGGGGGTTACTTAAATGTCCCATCACCTTGGAGGAGTGGCGACGGGATGCGGTATGATACCCGTTGGTCGATCAAGGATCGAACGGTCAGGGATCACCCTATGGTTTATAAAAGGATAAATTGATTTATAAACATGTGCTTAATCTTGGTCATCCATCCAAAATGCATGGATGGATGGCCGGGATTACCCCTATTCTTCCATGAGGATCAATAGATATCGTCCATGATCCAAGGGAAGATTCGAGCTCGATCTAGCTCAGATTGGAATGAAAACTTGCACACACCATCTAAACCTAATGGCAATCCTATCCAATGATGGAATTCTCATGCCATGACACTTTCTTTCAAGAAGGACCAACACCTCTTAAGCCTAGTGGTCTAAAAATGGCATACCTTATTGGAGGTGATCACTGATGCTCGATTCCCTTGGAGGAGGTTCTTCTGGTTAAGATGAAGCTATGCTAAAAGTTTGGGCTCTTGAGGTTGAGTGGATGGCTCTATGGACCAGCACCTCCTCCTCTCCTTTGCAGCTTTGATCGAATTGAACTTCTCCTTGCCTTGGGAACTTGAGTGAAGGCTTGGGTACACTCGACTTGGTCCCCTGAGGGAGTGTGCAAAGGTAATAGAAGTGGATTATTGTGAGGAAGAAGTTAGGAAATAAGTGGAGCTCCATTATTTTCTAAGGAAGAAAATAGAGAATGCTTGATTTCAATTCCCTCCTAGGAAACTTACGAATGCTCTCTGATGGCTCCTAACACTCTCTAGCACTTAATCGATAATGAGGATGTGTGAATTGAATTGAGTTTGGGAGAGTATATCTCCCCCTATGGCAATCAGACGGCCAAAGCTTGGGTTATCTCTTTGATCCAATTGACTATATGGAAAGGGTTGTTTGGGCTGTTTGAAGTTGGCACATGGTCGATTTGAGCCAAGGAGTGGATTAGTAACCTCCCATGTGCTTCAAATCAAGTGGAGGGAGGTTTTCAAATTGGCCAATTTGAGCTAGGGGGTCAATTTTGACCTTCAGTCCATTTGGGCTACCCAAACCCATTGGGTTGAGTACACCACCCTCCATAGGGTTTACTTGACCTATTAGGGAAGTACCAAGTTGATATGAAGAGGGTTTGACCAAATTTCTCATGGATTTGACCAAAATTTGTTCTATGGCCTAGGGGTAGAATGGCCATTTGGCTGATTTTGAATTTGAATATGTTGGATATGTTGAGAAAATAGGTTTGGCCAAGTTTCATTAGATTTGGTGAAAATTTGATATGGTTTGGCTCATGTTTACCCATTTAGGTCAAAATGGGTCAACTTGGGTCAAGTTGACCAATTGGTCAAATTGGGTCAAACCAAGGGTTGGGTCAAGTTCATATGACCATTTGAAATATTTTAGTGGCTTTGGTTTGATTCAATTTGATTTAGTCTTGTATTTGGCTCATATGACTTCATTTAGGTCAAATGAGTCAAGTTGACCAATTTGACCCATTTAACTTATTTGAGCTAGGTCATGGGTAGGTTTAGGTTTGGTTAGTCATATGAAGTGGATTGGTATCTTTATTTTCAATCAATTTTGGTTAAGTTTGAATTTGGCTCAACATGACCCCTTTAGGTCAAGTTGGGTTCAAGGTCAATTGGGCTAGGTTGGGTCTAGTTGGCCAATTGAAGCTTTGGTCAAGTTCAACAAGTGATTTGGATTGAACTTGACTGATTAGTTTTAATCAATTTGGCTTAGATCAAGTTTTGACACATTTTGACCCTTTAGGTCAAGTTGGGTCAATTTGGGTCAAGTGGCCAATTGCGCTAGGTTAGGCTCAAATGTTGACTTGGTTAAGTTCAAACATAGGTCATGAATGAACTTAGATCAATGGTTTTAATCAATTTGGCCTATGGTGGATTTTGGCTATGTTAGGTTTCAATTTGGCTAAGTGTTGACTTGGTCAACCCTCAATTTTGACTTGGTTTGACCCAATTTGATTAATTGATCATCCCACGATGATTTTTTATTATAATGAGAGGTATAGGTGAGTTTTATTCAATCCAATTTAGTTAGGATTAGAATTTGGCTCATAAGGGTACTTTAGCTCACTTTGGATCAAGTGACCTTAAGTGGGTCAAATGGCTTGATCAAAGCTTGATTTGAGTTTGATTGAACTTGTATATGGACTTATTATTGAAAAATAAATCCATTTGCAAGTGATTTGAAGTCAAATGGATTTTGATTCATTTGATAATTTCATATTCAAAGGAAGAACATGAATGGATTTGGGGTTTGAATTTTTGAATTGGGTTTTGATTGTTTGATTGAAGTTTGTATTTATATTTGGATTCATGATTGTAGGGTTGATTAAATAATGATGAAAAATCAAGAGTTTGGTTTGATTTGAAATTGATTTGGCTAAGTTCAAGATTTTTACTTGAAAGGTTTAGGTTGGATTTTGAGTGGATTTGAGTTTGATTTTTGGAATTGGTTTTGATTGTTTGAATTTATATTTCATTTATATATGTGAATATAAATGAGAATATAAATTGATCATGAGAAAATTTCAAGGATTTGAAGTGATTTGATCATGATTTAGGCTAAGTCCAATAAAAAGGAATTTTAAAGGACTTAAGAAAATTTTGGAGTTTGTAGCTTGAATTTTTGAATTTGGTTTGATTGATTTGTATTTATATTTCATTTATATATGTGAGTATAAATGAGAATATAAATGAGTTGTGAGAAAATCTCATGAGTTTGAATTCATTTGATCATGATTTTGGCTAAGTCCATGAAGGAAAACTTAAAGGACATGAATGATTTGAAGTTTGGAATTGATTTTTGAATTTTGAGTTTAGTTTGATTGGTTTGAATTTATATTTCATTTATATGTGTGAATATAAATGAATTATGAGAAAATATCATGAGTTTGAATTGGTTTGATCATGATTTTGGATAAGTCCTTAAAAGAAGATTAAGGACTTAGAAATTTAGACTTAGAATTTCATTCATGGATTTTAATCATAGATTTCAATGATTTCAATCATGGAGTTGATTTGTATTTGGAGAAATTAAATAAGATTTATTTGGAGTTTTACCTGAAGGAAGGAAGTTGAGGAGTGGTTTATGCTAAGGGTAGGAAAATTTTTCTTACAACCCTAAGGCATGACCTATTCCTATGGCTAAATCTTCTAAGTCTCCAGGGCTAGGTTCAGTGTTCACCTAATCACTAGATGTGTTTTAAGTCTAAGGAACTCTTAAATTCAAAGAGTAGTCTTATATCTAAGATGGAGGGGTTGAGGGCTCATTCTAAAAATGAGGTCAACAACATCCAAGGCCATCCTAAGAGAATATGAGCATTGTCCATAAGGAGAACATCACACCAAAATTGATTCTCATAGCTTCTTATTTTAATTGGAACTAAGCATTAATTGGTGATGGGAAGAAATGTATGATTTAGCCAGCTAACATGAAATGGTTCAGGGTGTGCATCAGATTTTAGGTTGGCTCGAGTTAAGGTGTGTGTTGCAATAACAGTCATAGCACTCCATCCATCTATAACTAACCTACATCTCTTTTCATTACACAAAACATACATGCTAAAAATGTTCTTTGTCCTCTAATTTTTTGCCTCATTTTTAATTACAGTAAGACATCTTATTACATTAACCTAAGGGTTATCAGTTAATTTTAATTCTTCATCAGATAATGGGGTGTCATCATAAACTATTTTTAGATTATCATCTATTGGATTTTAAACTTCTTCTAAAAATAAGATTTATGCTTTACATTGATTTTGCATATGACCCTTTTTATGACATTTAAAACATATTATTTCCCTAGTGCTCTTAAAGCTCCATTCAATTGAAGTTTTAGGCAAAAGGGCCAAGCCATTTGGATGGGTGAGTCTAATAATAAATCTATAGGATGAAATGGAAAGTACTTGACATTTAGTTTTAGAGATAGAAGCAAATTTCTTTTGTTGTTCAACCAAATAAGATATAATGAAATACTTCCTCTAAAGATTGTGGGTCAAATAATTCAACTTCATTTCTAATGTCAGTCCTAAACCCAATAACAAATTTATTAGTTAATTTCTAATCATTATCAGCACAATCAGTTCTAGAAACTAGATCTTCAAAAGTATTCAAGTATTCAGTTACAAGATGATTACCTTATCTCAAAGTTAATAATTGACTATGTAGCTTCTTATCATGATGCCTAGGACAGTATTTTGATCTTAACATTTCATTCATTTCTATCCAAGTGAGATTTGTCCTTCCTAATCTTTATTTTTTGGCTAAAGTAATTCTCCAATAAATTTTAGCATGCCTTATCAATTTCATTTTAGCAAAAGTAACCCTTTGATAATCATCCATTTTCTACCAATCAAAGAAGTCATCCATTTGAACTAACCAATCAAAAAATTTATTTGGGTCATGTATACCATCATAAGTTGAGGCGTCTACTTTAACTCTTCGAGATGAATCATTAGAGTATTTTGTAGTCTTAAAATAATTTTCTCCCCTTCCACCATTTCTAGCAATAGGTGGTCTTCTAAGTGGTTGGTTTTTTCTATGGTTTGGATATGAATCTTCTTCATATATCCTTATAGGCATAGTCAGAGCACGTATTGGAGGAGGAGCTCTATTATTTTGTAGATGTGCTATAAGAGTTTACATTTGTTATTTAAGTTCTTACATTTAATTCTTACTTTCTTCTAATATTCGTTGAGTTTTAATTTATTGTCATTGATCCTAAGATCTAAGGCATCAACTAATCTAGTCAATTTTTTCACTTGATCTTGAGAGATAGATTTTGGTGCCATGAGATTTTTTAAAAAGAAAAAATATATATTAAAAGGGATCAAAGAAAAAATGAAATAAAATAAACAAGTATAAATAATCGTGAAAATAAAGTAAAATTTTAGGCTAAGAGAACTTCTACGTGAGGAGGGGAGTACAAGACTACTTAAATCCCAAGCTCTCCTTAGACAGTTTAGGTCTTTTTGACAAAGTTCCATTTAGCTTCCAAATCACTAAGTTTAACACACTTATATTATTATGCATGTAAGTTTTTTTTTAATGAAATGAAAAAAATGATCAAATTTATCAAGCCACTTTTTTTAAAGAAAGCAAGTGATCATAAGTTAATCAGAGAAACTTGTAAAATTAACCATAAATAACAACAAATATAATTAAGCAAGAAATTAGATTTTGATTTGCACTATGGCTGGGTTATTTTTAGGGTTAAGCATTACCTCATTAAACTTCTATCTTTTTTAGGTGGGTGTGTGTGTGTGTGTGTGTGTGTGTGTGTGTGTAAGCTCACACAATCAAATGACTAAATTACTAGTATGTATTTAAAATATCATAAAAATATTAATTAACCTTACAAGTCCAAGAAAAACTCATAAGTTTGAAGACAAGTCCACCACTTGAGATGTTCCCTTTATTGAAGCAAACTTTTGACCAAATTTGGTCCTTTCAGGCTTTGCTCTGATACCAAATTTGATAGAGGTGGGCATTCTTTCATTTGGTGAGATTGAGAGAACTTTGGTATTGGGGGCAAGGAAAGAAGATATGTTGGATAACTAGCGCTTCGACTAAGGATTGCTAAAATTTGGCCACCACGCTCTCAAACCATGAGAAAAACTCAAATATTTTGTAATTTCCAAAAGATATCCATTCATTCTAGCGTGGGGGCTATTTATAGCCATTATAAACAACTTTCAAAAAGAATTTAAAACATGGAGGGAAAGGTGGGTGGCCACATTAATGTGAAGCATTAAGTTACCTTATTATTTTATGCCATCCACCCATTTCACATGATATTATTTTATGTGGATTCAACCACTTTACATGTCATGCTTTGAATTTTTAATTCAAAATTTCAAACATAGAGTTTCTAGAAGAAAATTAAAAGTTACATAAATAAAAAAGATGAAATCATAAAATGGGCTTTAGAGGCTAATGGGTTAAGCCTTCTTCTTTCTTGAATTTTCTTGAGCTTTAACTTGAGATCTTGTAAATGGACCTTGAGCTCTAATTTTTGGATCCACATGATGTTCTACATCATTAACAAAGGCAAGTACTTTCTCATTTCTCTTTACATGTGTATGTATGTGTGGCTAAAGGATGAAAATCTCTCTTTTTTTTACTAAAAATGCATGCATTGATAAACGATTAAGTGTTTGGATTAATTAGTCATGTGATTTGAAGCTTTCTTTCCTATATTCATGCATACAAATTTACATATATTAGAATGCAAATGGGTATATAGTTTGGACATCCTGAGAATATGAGGCTTTAGCTAGACCCAAGGAGGTCATTTGATTACCTCACTTCCCTGGTTAACAATGACACGTACCTATTTAATTTCATCCCTATATTTTTTTGTATAAGAATTTGGATAGAGCTTTAAATTAATATGATTAAATAATTTAATTTAATGAAAAGTATAAAATCCAAATATGCATATACATTCATCATATAAGTGTGCTAAAACATGTTGCATGTATAGATATGCTAAAGATTGAATCATATGTGTGTTATATGTGATGAAAAGGAATGATTTGATATATGTCATGTGATAGTAATTCAATTAAATTAATCTTAAGATGCCTTTCATATTGAATGAAGTTATTTAAAATGAACCTAAACTTAGGATTAATTTAAAATGTATAATAAGTCATTCACTAATGAGAAGTAAATCAAATTAACATACTTCAAAAAGTGGCTTAAGGTAGGGATGAAAGGGAATGATCCTCTTTCTTATGTTTATAACACTTAATTACTAAGTGTAGGTCATATGAAACAAAATAAAAATATAAAGTAAAATTCTCAAATCAATTAAATAACTTCAAATGAAATCAACCCTTTATGTTTAATTGAATATTTACAAACTTAGAAAATCATCACTCTATTGCCTTGTAAGACATACCACCAACAAAACACCTTATTCACCCGTCCTGGTCTAGGTTAGGATGGTGTATGTATGGTGTATGTTTTGTTTTTTAATGAAATGTTTTAGACTGGATGTTAGGGTGTATGCTTCGTAGATTGGATGGTAGGCTGATTTTATCCTATTATTTTTTTTGTAGAGCATTGTGCTTAAGGGATTGCTTAAAAATAAATATAAATATTTTCTTTGTAGGTTGCTTAAACCCCTAAGCATAATCCATGTTAGGACAGGTGGGCTTGGTTACTTATGTGTAGGGTGCTAAGTCCAAATCATATATATAACTGCTTGGGATTGTATTTATGTTTAGCTAATCTCTATTTTGCAGGTGCGGTTAGATTTACTTTTCCTATTCTTAATGTAATTTTGTAATAACAATTAGGGTTAGTGCTATGGGAGATTAGGATGAGCAGTGGCCAGAAGGCTTTGTCCTGGGGTGTCCTATGATGCCTTTCAAGTAAGCACATCCAAATTATTGAAGGAAGAATCAAATCGAGGAAACAAAATAATGAAGAATAAAGACCCTCATAACATTTGATAAAATGGTAATTATTCTTTCATACAAGGGTAGAGCTCGATTTCCCATCTTTTCTCTTTTCGAGTTGACGGCAGTACCTGACCACTCGCCACTTATTCTTTTGTACTAGTGTATAAAATTAACTGATGTTATGTTTAAATTTCATATTAAGATGGCATGCTTTTCATAGTTTCTTATGATTGATGCTTTAATATGTGACTTGGATGCGTTAGGCTCTTAGGGTAAAATAAATTTTCTACCCAATTAATCACTTATAACTAAAATCTTCTATAACTCATAACCTCACCACAAAAGCTTAGGCTATAATCAAGATAATTATAAGATTTAGCAACCCCTTAGTTGTATGGTTGTATGTCTCACATCATGCATATCATCTTGAATCACTCTTGGAAAATGAGGGCCTCCATCTTTACATGCATAAGGACCGCTTCACCCATAAGAGCAACCCCTACTGATGGAAATTCACCCTCTTTCTTTTTGATTTAGACAATAATCTACTTCATCATGCATTTAGGCATATAAAAATCCCTTAACCTTTATCAAAATATTATGTCAAAATGGAATAAAACTTGAAAAGATTTTGCATTTTAGACTAAGTCATATGCTCATACCACTCATTCTCTAATCTCTTAGGGAGTGGGTTTATGACTTAATTTCTTTCTAATTAAATAATTACCTAGCCATCTTGAAATTCATTAGACTAGTCTATACGATTTTAAAATTGTAGGAGGAGTTCAGGCGGTTATAAGTCCAGAAGTCAGATGGTTCATCCTCTCTTATTAGGGTGAACCTTTATGTTAGATCGTGCTTTGGCTCATACTAAAGATCCCTAGATTTAGGATCTGAGGTAGCTATTTCTCTCAAGCTACAAGCATAAATCCTCACCTCTTAGACATTTCCACAACCTTAATTTCAATTCATTCCAAAATCTAGTAGGGGTTATAAGCCTAAATAATCTAATAAATTTCAACTCAAACAAAATAAATATTTTCACTTTCAAATATATAAAGCCCAATCATATGATAGATTGGAATGTTCACTAGGCTTCCTAGTATCATGAACATTCCCTATTTATTTTTTTTAGATTCCAAAAATAAGTTTTCTCCTTGAACTTTCTTAATTGATTTTCCAAATATAACTAATCCTTTGATAGTCTAACCTTAAATCTTTGGAGATGATAATTGTCTACTTTAGTTATGAGTATTCTTAGGGAATTTCATTCCCTAAGATGTAACTAACTATAGAGGCTTGTGTCTATAGGGAACTTTAGAACTCAGTTTAATATAAATCCAACTTTATGCATCCATATAAAATAAGGAAAAAATCTCTAGTACATTCGAAGACCCATCATGCCTTAGGAGTCCTTATTAGGTGATTAGGTCTATTGGAGGGTGATATCTTTTGAGATAGTATATCATACCTCAATTTCTTACCCGATTGCCTCAAAAAGTACCCCCTATGATCTGCGTGGTGTCCCCCTACAATCCAAAAGTAAACACCAGACATTTAACTTAAATAACTTAAAAATTAGGATGGCCTTAAAACATTAACTATTCTTCATAAAAAATAATTAAATAATAAACCCTTAAACATAAGATATCATTTAAATTAAACTAAATAATGAATTAAATCTAAAATAATAAATATCCTAAAGCATGAAACTTAAATAAAATAAACTATTTGAATAATGAAATTAAAACATTTAAAGAAGGCTTAAAAGTAAAATTAATTTAATTCAAACAAGTTAAAACAACTTACATCATTTAAGTGAATAAACACTAACATTGGTTAATAAAGTAAATCAAAATAAAATAAAATTATTATTTCCATCTTAAACTTTAATCAAATCACACAAATATAAAATTGAATAGAAACCTAAATTATAAAATTATATCCAATAATATCCATCTTAAACAACTAACATGAAATCTAAACAAATTAAAGTACTTGAAACCAAATAAAAGATCAAATCAAAATAAACAATTATAGAGCTAAAATAAATCAACGAAATAATTGAACTTTTAATTGAATTTTGAATGTCCATTTTAAATTATAATTGAAAGATAGAAATTAAATAAACCAAAATACATTAATAAAATAAAATGAAATTTAAATAATAGAAGAATAAAACCTTTAAATTCCAACAACATTTAAAATTAATTAAGAAAGATAAACATAAACTTCAAACTTAAAGAATGACTTAAACATTAAATCAAATTAAATCCAATTCAAGTAAATTATCTTAACAAACTCAAAAGGGGTTAATTAAAATACTTAGGATCTTAGCTTGACCCTTAGAATGGATTTTTATCTTAAGATGAAAATTTTATTTTACTAGGATTAGTATGTTGAATGAGATGGGTTCTACCTAAAACAAAAATTATTTTATTCTACTAGGGTTAGTATGTTGAATAGGATGGGCTCAACCTAAAGTAGAATTTATTTTATTCTCGATTCTTTAAAACTTAAAATTAAAATAAATCCTAAATTAAAATGGAACCTAAAATAAATTAAATCATTTGAATTAAAACCATCCAAGGGTAAAATTGAATAAACCTTAAACTCAAATTAAAATTTAAACCTAAATGGCCTTGTGTAGTCATACCACACAAACCTTTTCTTTTACATAGTAGAATATTAGGTCACCAATCCTAGATTTAGGTTAAGCCAATAACCTATGATATTTTCTGATATCAAATCATATTTTTTCTTGTTTTGTTGTGTAATATTTTAAACTAGATCTCTAGGAATTGTTTGCTCGTTAGTTTGGATATTAAGGCATTCTTTTTAGGACATTATTTTTTGCAAAGGGCTGGGTTTAAAGAGATAGCCATAATAAATATAAAATAAATTATATTTGCTTGTAGGTGCTACTTAAATCCCTAAGCATATCCCAATAAGATGAGTGGGCTTGAAAACCATTAGTGTTAAGCCCATATGTTTGAATTATAAATTGCTGGTGTGCTGTACATATTTTTTGATGTATATTTTGCAGGGCTTAGGAATTAATTTTAACTTTTAAAATGTAATTTAAGCCTGGAATTAGGTTAGGATCTATGGGGTCTAAAAATAGTAGAAAATGACTTTACCATATGGTGGTCCCTTATGAAGCCCGTGGAGGTCTCTGAAGAAGGTGATGATCCTGGATGAAGATCCCAATAGTACAATACTATTATTTCTAGGCTTGATTGTATGAGGGAAAAGCTCAGGTGCCTATTTTTCTTTTCTTTTAGGGTGTACAAAAGTACTTGGCCATATTAGCCTATCTTATTAATTTGATTTGGCTTGGTTTATTTTAGGGTGAGCAATAGAACTGCTTAATTTTTTGGATTTTTTCTATGATGTGCTCTATGATGAAATGCCTTGAAATGTTAGGCTCCTAAGAAAACTTAAAATTATCTACCCCATTAAAATTAAATAATTTGAACATAAGATAAAAATTCATAACCTCTATAAATAAAACCCTAGACATAACTTAGAAGAAATTAAAAATAATTAGACTTTGTGAACCATGTGTGCATGTTATTCTTCATTCTTGAATTTAGCACTTCACCCATTACACAAAAAGGGGCATCTAACCTTTGTGATGACCACCTTCTTTAGTGAAGTGTGCCTTTTTGTATTAATTTAGCCCATGAACATTTTCTAACTGCATCTCATTGTAAGCATGAAATTACATACCCAAGCTTTAATAACAAAATTGTGAGTCAAAATACATAAAACACAAAAATTATTCATTAGTTAAGTTCATAACATACCAATCATGATCTTAGTGTTTAGGGGGTGAGTTTAGGTTCTTAGCCTCTTTTCTAAATTCAACATTTAATCTATTTTCATACATAAGACTCGAATCAAGGGTTTAAAATTGCTTAGATGGTGTTAGCTGGTAATCCTCCCAAGCATGTAGTAATTGAAAAATTATTAGGGATAGGTTTATTTATCAAGTGAGAAAAAGAATCAATAATTCTCAAAAATTATATTAGGTAATCCTCCCATGCAATATGTCAGAAGTGTTTGTAGACTTAGGTTCTAGAGCATCCTATTGGAATAAGTCTTCAACTACTAGGCATTTCTATAGTCTTGTGCTGTCATAATTTAAGTCCTAGATTTTGAATAAAATACCCATTAAAAATTTTATTGAATTAAATTTTAAAGATGTAAAACCCAATGATAAGATAGCTGAAATTCTTACATTGGGCATCCTAATATCTATAGGATTTCCTACTTATTCCTAAATTGGCTTATCAAGAACTCTTCCTCCTTAGAGCATTCCCCTTTGAATTTTTGAATTAAGAATTCTTTTAAAACAAGCTTTAAAATTCATAGAGATTAAGGTCAATTTCTTTAATCATGAGTATTCTTAGGAGGAATTCTCTTTCTTCTAAAATGAAATTAACTATAGGGGCTTACCCTTATTAGGAACTATAAATCCTGTAATAAATAAATCTTGTTCTTCCTTTCCATGTAGTTCAAGAGAAAAATCTTTAAAATATCAAATACCCATTAGCTTTAAGAGTACCTATTAAGTAATTGAATCTATTATAAGGTGGTATATTTATCTTTTGAGATAATATGTTTATCACTTAATAAAATATTTGATTAATTAAATAAGTTTCTTAAAATTTAGGTGGTGTCATAAATTTTCTCCAAAGATATTTTTTGGCCACTCTGCTAGGGGGTAGTTCCCCTCTCCATCTTTAGAACTAGACTTTTATCTTTATACATTAGCAATGTATCATGTTATTCAGGGGTCAAGGTTGCTTTTCATTCCATTAAGCATCTCTTCATTTCATCCTTATTGGAACATAATCAACATATACAAAATGAATTATAGAATCTCTTTATTTATTATTGACTTCACTTTTGGAGTGTGGATTCATCCTCCTATCTTAGACTTAGGAGCCATATAGATAGTAGAACTCCCTTAGTCATAGTACACTTCTAGTGATTAGGCGAACACTAAACCTAAGCCTAAAGACTTAGCACGGTGTACCATAGGTTTAGGCTATATCTTAGGACCAAGGGAACCTACCCATCCTATGGCCTAAACCAAACTTATACCTATCTAATCAATAAAAAACCAAACCTCAAATCAATAAAACCAAATCTAATTGAACTTATTTCATATCGAAGCTCCAAGATAAAATGATTTAAACCCAACCCCATCTTAATCCTATGAGCCAATCTTATGGAACTCAACTCAAAACCCATTCAATTTAACCAAACTCAATTGATTTTCACAAAAGCATTCCAACCATCAAAATCATCATTTCAAACTCTCTTAAAACCTATAATCAACGCAATTTGATCAAATCATTTCAATTAACCTAACCTAACTCATTTGATCCAAAATGTCCAAATGAGCCAAAATCTAATTAAATCTAAATCAATTGCAATCAAAGTTATCAATAAATCCTAAATTAATTATCAAACCCAATTCAACCCAAATCAACCCAATTCAACCTAATCCAGTTGAAATTGATCGATTTGGTCCACTTGACCCAAAGTGGCCTAAAGGACCCATTTGATCCAAACTCCAATACAACCAAAATTGGATTGAACCAACTCATCCAAAACCTTTTACAATGATTGTTGACAACCCTTTATTGTCAAATTGCAATCAATTAGGTCAAACTAAGCTAATTTGATCACTTGATCGAAGTTAACCTAATTAGCCTATATGAACCAAATTGAACCAAACTTCACTCTAAACCCAATTGATTGAAATCATTGCTTACAATCAATCATAAATTGAGTATTGAATATGATTTGACCATCAATTGGACCTAGCCAAACTCATTTGGCCCTTTTCACCAAGTTGACCCAATTTGATCAAAAAGGCCAAATTGGACCAAATAAAATCCTTAATAAAATTGAATGAAACCAATGACTTAAATTCCATCACAAATTGATTGTTGAACATGATCAAGGCCCTGATTGAATCCAAATTGACCAAGTCAACCCTATTGACCCATTAGCTCAAATTGACCTAAAGGGTCAAATTGATCTAAATCATTCCTAAATTGAAATTAATTTAAATCAACACCAACAATCATCTTCAAATCATCAATTGAATCTAAACCAACCTATAACCAAAGAAAATTTAGCCAATTTGACCAAATTGGTCAACTTAGCCCATTTGATCCATATCAACCCATATGAGCCAAATTCAAATCCACTCCATATCAAGTCAAACTAATTGAACCTAAACATCCCAAATCATCATTTGAACATGACCCAATGCAGTCTTGAACCATGTTAGGCTAGAATATCCTTTTTTATTTTAATTTTTATCTTTACATTGGATTGGTTTGCACTACACAACCCTTCATAAATTTCACCCATTACCATTTCAGCATCATCTGGTCCTAGGCATCACAACCACATTTGATCATCTTAGCGATGATATAATGTGTCATTCATAAAAGCATATCATAACACACTTTGTGAAATTTCATGAGCTTTTGAGTTGTCTTTTGGTATGTCATTGCTATTAAGATAAGTGATGAATAGCTCTTGTAAATCATTTTCTTCATTTATTGTCAAAATTTATTAATTTTATTTAGTTTTAAAAGCTTAAAGAAGGGTTGGTGTTAATGCTAGACTGCTATAGACTATTATTATAATTGGGTCTCTTTAATGATTTATCATTTCTTTAGCTAATTTGTCTAATGCATTAACCTTGCCATTTCCTTAAATGACACCCTTGTAATTATTACTTTAGAGATTTGTTTTAGAATCTCTAAGATGTGTTTATAATAAAGCACTAATTCAAGTTTATTTATTTTGAAGGTCCCCATTATTTATTAGATTATGAGTTGAGAATCTTCATAAATATGAAGTTTCTTGATCTCCATATTAACTTCTAGTTCTAGACCTGCAATTAATGCTTCATATTCAGCCTCATTATTGGTTCAAGTTGAGTCAGGCTAAATGAATATTATAGTATGCCACATTATGGCATCACAAATATCAAACTAATTCTAACCTATACTACTAGTAATCTTAGTGATTTGGTTAATTTTATTGACAAAGTTTCATTGATGTAAAGCTTCCATTCTAATAATTGTTAGGCTTCTTCTATGTCAAAGATTTGTTCATCAAGCAATTTATCAATGAGTGGAGAATTTGTTGGTAAAGGATGGGCAGCTAGAAAGTTAGCTAGAGCTTGCCCTTTTATCACCTTTTGTGTGGCATATGTTATGTCAAATTAGAGTAATAATACTATTTTTCTAGCGACCTATTAAGTAATTCTAGTCATCAGAAATTTGAGAGGATCAACTTTAGATATCAAATTTATCTTGTGTGATAACATGTAGTGATGCAATTTTTGAGCAGAAAATATCAATGCTAAATATTTCTTCTCAATAAGAGAGTATCTTGTTTCAGTTTCTAATAAATATTGACTTATATAGTAGAGGACATTTTCCTTCCCCTCTTCATTATTTTGAGCTAACAAAGCTCCAAGCGTCTTCTAAGGCTGGTGTATATAATATCAATGGTTTTCTTATTATTAGAGCTGGCAAAATAAGGAGATGCACTAAATTGAATGCTTTTCGATAAGCATCATCCTATATAGAAGGTGCATTCTTTTTAATTAATCAACCAAAAATTTGACATTACCTTGAGAGATTACAAATGAACCTCATGATATTAGCTAGCTTAGTGAATGTAACTATTTCAAGGTCTTAGGCGATGGCAACTTTATCATTGCTTTGATTTTATAGGGACCAATTTCAATTAATCTATGGTGTACAATAAAGCCTAGGAATTTTCTAGAAGTCATGCCAAAAGTACATTTTAAAGAATTCATCTTTAAGTTGAAACTACATAATCTATCAAATACAAGTATTACATTTCTTATATGCTTATCTTAAGATCTATTTTTGATAACTAAATCATCAACCTTGCATTCTACAAACTTATGTATAAGATCATTGAAGTTATAGGTCATTTACTTTGGTATGTAGAGCTAATATTTTTCAAACCAAATAACATCACCTTGTAATAGTAAGTGCCAATCAGTTTATGGAAGGACGTATATTTTTCATCCTCCAAAGCCATTTTAATTTTATTATAGCCCAATGAACCAAACATTAAGAAAACATATCATAGTTTGATTTATTATCTACCATGAGTTCTACATTGGGTAAGGAGAAGTAATCTTTTGTACAAGCTTTATTTAGGTCCCTGAAGTCAATGCAAACAAGGATTTGCCCAATTTTCTTCTTTATTAAGATGATATTAGCAATTTAATCAGCATACTTCTCATATGGATGAATCTTGCTTTAAAAAGCCTTTTAGTTTCAATGAATACTTGCTCAATGATTTCCAATTGCATTTGCCTTGATGCTTATTTTATAGGTGACACGTCATGCTTAATAGAAAGTTTATGTACAACCCCATTTGGCAGTAAGCTTGATATTTCACTATAATTCCATGTGAAATTATCTTTTTATTCACAGAGTAGTGCTTTTAACTCTAATTTTTCTAGTGCGAGGTTGGAACTAATAGAGGTTGACTTAGGTTCTTCTTTAGTGCATAGGTTAATTTTCTGAAGTTCATCAATAGTAGCTTGATTACCTTCTTCAAATTTCTTTGGGGCTTCTTTGAGGTCAATTATTAATTTATCTTTAGGTATATCCTCAAATTCATGTGAAATATCTCTATGTTCATTCGTAGCTTCAAGAGAAACTTCTTCTTTTTTAGATGCGACATAATATGAGCTTATTGAAGTAGATGTCAAAGTAGTATATTCTAATCCCCATGTGGTGAACATCTTATACCCTATGGAATTTTTGGTATTATCCCCTTGCTAGAGCTTCTTAAATAATAAAGCTTGAATATTTGATTGTATAGGTTGAATGCTACCTTTAACCAACTTCTTTAGAATTAATGAGAAGTATTGAGGAATTATTATTAAAATATCTTCTTCCTCAAAATCATCCTCTTCAAATAAAATTTATGTGGGATTTATAGTTCACTCTTCTATCTTGTAGAAAAGGATCCCATGTTCATTGTAGCCTCTTATAGCTGGGATAAATAAAGTTTCCAATTGTTTTATTTTCTTATTTTTAAAGTTTTAAGGCTTTTATGTGTACTTGGAACAATAGTTATTTTCATAGCCTTATTGGAGATTTAAGGTTTAGGATCTCATATTAGAGAAATATGGGTTTTCTCTAATTATTTTATTATATCACTAATGCTAGATTCTTTTTTTTCTTTGGTGATTAAGGCTTCCTTATGCTGATAAAATAGTAATTCTTCTTCATCATTCTTAGTATCACTTCCAAGGTGGGAGAAGTTTATTTTGATTTGTTAGCACTTTTGCTTTTGAATCATCCCCATTTAGCATTATTTTAATAGGTGGGGCTTCTTTCTTTTTTTCATTTACTCCCCTACTTTTTTAGGCATGAAGTACTTGGCTACATCATAGACCTTGATTTCATCTAACAAGGATGGATTCATGTCACCATCAATTTGACACTCTTCACCATATTGAATGTATTTCATGCAATGATGGACAGTTGAAGCCACTATGCCATATTCATGAATCCACAACCTACCCAAGAGTGCTTTATAGAAAACACTAGCTTTAGTCTTGTAGAATTTAGCTTCTGTACTTTCCCAAAGTGTATAGGTAGAACAAAAGACCCTAAGGTTTGTTGTCCTTGTCCATTAAGTCCTTATAGGAGTACTATACTTTTACCCATATAATGAGCATCCAAGGCTAAAGCTCGAATCATTTTAGCTATTAAGAGATTGATTGAAGTACCTAGATTGATCACTAATCTTCATATACAGGTATAATTACTTTAAATTATAACATAATGAGGCCAATTATGTTCAGTCATCCCATACAATAAGTCATCATCACTAAATGTGATGGTTATTGAGTTTTGAGAGGTTAAGTCCTCTTTCATCCTCTCTTTAGCAAAGAAAGTTTAAAATTATTCTAAATTTTCTAAGGCTTTAACTAATATCTCACATATATCTTTGGATAACATGAATGCATAATAGTTACTTAACAAAGTTAGTAATTTGCATAAATGTGCTAGAACATTATAGTCTACTCCCATTTTGGTGATCTTTTAAGGTTTAGTTGGTGGTGGGGTTAAGGAATCATCATTAATTTGAATTTCTTTGCCTTTATCCTGAGCTTTTCTCTATGGTGGTGGAAATATTTGATTTCCACTCTTTCATTAGATTTGAGTTTCTTACTTTGTGAATTATTTTTTATCAAAGGAAGTTTTTAAACTCTATGCTTTATTAGAATTTTTAGAGCTTTTAGAGTTCACAAAATAGCTGCATAGCTTAGGACATAGGTCCTTTAAGCTTGATTTAACCTTCTTTTTGATGGAATTTTCTTTGGGAAAGCATAGCCCTTCCTCTGAGTCAGTTCCTGTTGCAATCATGTAGCATGACTCTCTTTGGGTTTGAAAATTAAAATTTTCATGTATGCTTATGGCTTGACACATTTCTTTTGAAACCTCTTCTCCAAGATTTTTCATGTCAAGTTGTAAGGGGGCCATATACTCCTCCAACTTAATTGATTTTTGTGCAGGTTTCTCATATTCATCTGAAGAGTAAATCATCTTTTGAGTGTCAAACTTTTTGAATTCTAGGTTTCCTCTTTTTTCTTGATTTAAGAGACTTTGATGAGGAATCCTGGTCATTCTTTATTTTATATAAAATTTCCTTTGTTGGGCAAGAGTATTCTTTGATCTATATCAAGTTCTATAGAGTTCGTCCATTGAATACATTTTATAGCTAGAAAGATATTGATCATTCTGTTAGTTTTTTAGATGGTCTCCTAACCACTTTTGTCCTCTGCCAATTGGGCTTTACCTCTATTATTATCTATATTATATGTTCCTACTAGCTTGACATCTTTGTCTTTCATATTTTGATTCAGGGGTACTATGATAACATCATGTTCTCCTTTTTTGGATGTACTAATACACATTCATATAAGGTAAGCATCACATTTCTATAACTCCTTTCTACCTAATCTTTAAAGATAAAATAATCTTCAATTGGGTGACTTATAACTATGTGGAATGAAAATAGTTGGGTTAGTTTACTTTATCTACATGGTTAGGTTGACAAAGTTCTGGCAATTGCAATCCCAACTTTAAGGCATATTTGAAGATTTTAGTAGTATATTCTCTTTTAAATGAATACTACTTGGTCATCTTCTCTTGAAGAGTAGGACCTTTTTTCTTATCCTCCATGGGTTTTCCCACATATTGTGAGGTCATCAGACCTCCATTTCCTTTTTTTATCAATTGTAAATGTGAATGTTGTGTCCATGTCATTTTTCTTTAAATCATAGGACTTAAGTCCTAGAAAATTTATTATTATAGCTGGTATTAAGGACCTTTTATTGGGAAGCCTCTCAAACTTGGCTACATAATCCAACAATTCTTAGAATGTATTTATCATGGCCATGGCTAAGTATGGAGCCATTTGATCATCAATGTTTCTCATTAAGATTTATCTATTGCATGCTTTCCATGAGTTGTTGATCACATTTCATACTTACATTCCTCCATCTTCTAATATACTTTGTGACACTCTTTTCTTTTCTTCTCTTTTCCAAAGAATTTTTACTGAGTTGTTGGGCAAGTCAGCATACCATCCAAATGTTATATTTGTAAGACTACTAACAAATTATTGAAGTAGTAATGCATCATTTCTTCTTGTGTTCTCACATGTATCTTTGAACTAGGCTAGATGTTGCTGAGGATTTTCCATGCTTGTAAAAGTGTCAAATTTCGGTATAATATACCCTTCAGGATTGTAGTTAGCAATATTCAGTCAGATACAACCAATCTTTTCCAGCTAATTGTTCAACTATCTCTGAAGCAATGATTGCTTTGAGCTTTTAGCTGATAATATTTTCTACTTTGGATTTTGTGATGATATCAACCTCTTAGTGAGCATTTAACATAAGTTCTCTTGGAGGTTCTTACTTTTGAAGTTATTGGAAAATTAGGTGAAGCATTTTGCAAACCCCTAATTTTAGTTAATGGGTTGATTATCTCTGGAGGAATTCATGGAGGTACTTGTTGTATTAGTTGCTATTAAGTTGAGCTGACCGAATAACTCTTTCATTAGCCCATTCATCTCATTAAGATTATTGTTGAGTTGGTTAATTTCTTAATCTCCACTTTGGAGTTGAGAACTTATCTATTGTTGTAACTTTTTATAACATCAGTTAGTTCTTCAATCTCTTCAATCTCCATTCGAAGTTCACTTTTGAAAGCTTGTTTTTTTTATGAAGGTATGTATTTCACTGATTGCTTAAATAGTACAAGTAATCCAAAATTACAAAAATACATAGACATAAAAAAGAGATAAATAACAAAGCTTTAGATCTGATGTAAGGCATATCCAATTTTTCACTATGCACAAGTAAATGTAATTCTCTATCTATTGTTCTAGACAAAATAAAATTGTTAAAGCTGGGAGCCATGTCTGGCCAGCAAGTCTACTGGCTGGTTGCTTTCGAGCACTTGGTTACATGGGCCCCTCCTGATGTTATTCCTCATTTGAATGTTCGGATATCACATTTTTATTTTTTGAAAATGTATCAACTATGCGAACAACCCCGAATTCCATGTGGTCAATATTGTCATTTTTTTTAAGAATTAGGAGCTTATTGTTCTTCATCAATCAAGAAGTCATCCTCTTCCCAAAAGGCTGATTATTTGCATCAACAATCGTTGGTTGACCATTTTTGGATCGGGGCTCCCAATTGATGATGGGTGATTTAGCCTTTTTATTATTTGGTTGGGCTTGGATTATTTTGTTATTGATGATCTGGGTTCTTTAGGCACCCAGACTAATCGGGACCTCCCAATGGTGGATCTCGCAGAATGCATCCTAGATGTCACACCATGGTCTTCACCCAATAGATTAGGATGAGTTGAATGATCTCCCTTTTTCTATGGGTGCTATCGAGACCTTCCAACAACTTCCTACCTCTCTTAGAGTAGGAAGTTGTTGGGTTGGCGACTTGTCTCACTAACATATTAATTCTTCTTTAAAGGTTTTTATTTTTAGCAACCTTTAGAACTTTATAGATTTTGGAGGGGATAGTTTCCTCTTTCCATGGTCGATCTTGTTAAATGGGATGCATATATTTATCCTAGAAAGACTTCTTTATAGCCCATTGAGAACAATTCCTCTTGACCCATCAAAGTGGCTCAAAATTGTTATTGGTCGGTATGTTCACTTCCATAAGTGGTTCATGATGTCGTTCAGTTTGTATAGGTAATCCAACAGCTCTATGAGAAGCATTGTACTTTTTCAAGCTCTCCTAAACATTTTGGTATTGGGGGAAGACGCTTCATGGTCATTATTACCTAGAGCAAAGGAAATACCTTGTGGGATGATCGGCTCCTCCAATGGATTATTAAGTGGATTAACAATGATAGATTTTAATTTGGGCTAAGTATCCATCTTCTTTTGAGTAGGCACTATCAGAGCTACCTTTAATAGTCTATTGAAAACAAAACCAATCTTAGAAGCTAAGTTCTTTCCTTGATTAAGTGAAGCCTTGGCACTTATTTTCCTGCGCTTGTTAGGGATGATTACATTCAAACTTTTTTCCTTACATGGCAGCCTCTTGAATGCCTTTGGCATTTTGGTGTGATGATGGTCATAGGTCTAGCTGGTACAAACTATATGACCTTAGAGATTATCTTGAACTAGTGAGTGGCTCTAATAGAACTGATGTTGTTCACAACTTGAGAGAATCTATAGTAGATCCCTACCAACTTGATAGTCATTAGATTTGTTAGGTTTGCATCAATACTTTCACATATGATCATAAGTTTGAAGTAAGGTTCTACTAGGTCTCAAGAACCTACACTTTTAAATAAGAGTATAGCTTAATATTTAAATCTATGATGACACCATATATTTTAATTTTTCAAATTAGAGAAGGAGAGAGAAATAATCCCTAATGGAGTAACCAAAAAACTATTTTCTTAAGAAAAACACCTTTAAGCTCTCCGTCATCTTTTTAGGGATAGTTAGGGAATTCTTTCTTTATATATATATATATATATATATATATATATATATATATATATATATATATATATATATATATATATATATATCTCTAATACTATATTAGGAATTATTTAGATATGGGTTCTACTTCTTATGAGTGCAAACATTCATAGTTAATTACCCCTCTTACCATAGTAAGAGAGCACTCTCGATTAAGATTAGAAATAGACAAATCTTTCTGATATGAATCAATATTTAGAAGTGTGATGTGAATGATAGTCTAAAAAAATAAGAGGGCAGTCCTGGTCAAGATCCCATGGTTCCATCATCCAAAGATTATTTTTGTTCCAAAATACCAACATTAAAGGGCTATTAGCCGTAATGTCCTGGGAGTCTGATTAATATCCTTAGATTGCCTCGTCTTAGATATGCTGAGTAGGTTAGAGGTGTTGTGTATGTGTTTAGTAAATTAAGGGTAAATTTAATTTATGAGTTTATCCAATAATTCAATGAACTATTCTTTGCAGACATATTTAGGGCTTACATTCATTAGAATGTCATTAGAGTGTTCATATCGTGAACACATGGGTTAACTTACATCACTTAGGAGGCTAGTATGTTGTAAAGGTTCACATGGTGAATATATATGGATTGGACTTACATCCCTTGGAAGGATAGTTAGATTTTAGAAGTTCACATGGTGAACATATAGATTGGGCTTACATCCCATGAAAAATAATTTGGGTGTTAGAGTTCATGTAGCAAACTAATAGACTAGGTTTACATCCCTTGGAATGTCATTTAGGTGATCACATGGAGAACCGAAAAGTGTTTTGATTTAACTTTTATCTCTTTTATTTATTATATATATATATATATATATATATATATATATATATATTATATATATATATATATATATATATATATAAGCATATGTATATATGGCTATAACACCATGGCCGTATATTTGGCCTTAGCAATGCTCAATGCCTCGACGAGTGAGACATCACCTTAGTGAGCTCAGGTAGAAATTTAAGTCTTAAAACTAGAGAGAGCGGCACTTTGATGGTGTATACCTAGTGCCACAGTGGTAAGGTACCATAAAGAATAATATAAATAGTAAATTATTTGACCAGCACCAAGGCACTGCCAAAGTGGCCATGGTGCCAATCAAAAAGCTATTGAAAGGTTGACATGCTAGTAGATGCATTTAACAAAAAAGGATAGAACTGTTAACTTGTGCATGGTAATACATCAGAGCGCCATGGTGCTCTTTCAATGTCTGACATAATTTTTAGTTCCAGTTTGTTATGAAATTAATGGTAATAAATATTAATATATGCTATTTTTTACTAGCATAGTAACCATCTTATCGACCTGACCAGCACCTAGGTGCTTCATTGGGACTCTACAGCATTGGTCATAAACCTCAGGAATTGAGAAGCTAGTGCCTTAGCACTGTAGAAGTAATGCCATTGTGCTAAGCTCAGTCTATTAATAAATTCCCTTTGCTGGAAAACTCTTCATTCTAATGCCTTTATCCTCTCACTCATACTTGCATCTCAACTTTTCCTCAACCCTAGATTAGCAAACATGTCACTTATGGCATTTTAGAAGGGCGAGAAGAGATAATCCTACAGTGACACTGATAGATTGTCATTATGAATGCTAAGGCAAGGTACTAACATGCACTCCTCAACATGCACCTTATCCTGAAAAGGAGCTTCTACAATCTGAGTGGGAGCGTGGAGAGGGTTATCAATGAGTGAGTTTGGGAGAAGTTGGCTATGATAACACGCCTACATTGTCCCTATGGTGATGGAGTTCTTCATCAACACAAAGGATCACCAGGAAAATTAAGTTTTTATGTGAGGGAAATGGGTACGTTTTGACAGTGCTTCCATGAATGCATATTTAATTTGCAATTTTGCATATGATCAGTATCTTTTTTACTATAATAATCACCTTAATTTTAATGAAATTCTTAGTTTCCTCACTATTATAAATTCAAATGTTCATTAGAAATGGTGAGAGGAAAAGATTATCAATATTTTGCCACTGACCAAATAGCTGAGGTTAAAGCTTAACACTATTTTATTTCTGCCAAGTTGATGCCCGTTGATAATATCAGTGAGGTAACTAAGTATAGAGCCATTTTGAATTATGCAATTCAAAAGGGCTCTACCATAGATGTAGGATATATTATTTATAATTCAATTTGTAATATGCTTAAGAGGACTGCTACCCTAGGGTACAATTACCCCTCTCTCAAATATTCTTTATTTATTACTGTTGGTGTGTCAAGAGACTCAAATGAAGAAGTCCTTATATAAAGAGATTAAAGGGTTTGGATCAAAAATGAAAGTAGGAGAGAGTTCAACCACTCCTCAATCCAGATATAAATTCTCCAAGATGTTAACTGAATAGCTCTAAGATATTAGAGTAGAATCTTAGAATTAAGGAAGAATGTGAGCAAGAGTAATTGGAGGTAGCAGGAACGAGAGAAATAATTTGATTATCTTATTGGTAACAAGTAGCAACAATTTTGTTACATGAACGAGTTAACCTCAACACTCATTCAAATATTTGAAGATTTCAACTTAATGCTGGCCCAAGTAGAGTTTCTTTTCCTGCAGTGCCTCATTACTACCCCTATCTTAGCACCCTGCCAAAGCCAAAAAAAGAAGAAGAGGAGGAGGACAAACGAATGATTAAAGGGTTTGGATCAAAATTGAAAGTAGGATAGAGTTCAACCACTCCTCAGTCTAGATACAAATCCTCCAAGATGTTAACTGAATAACTCTAAGATATTAGAGGAGAATCTTATAATTAAGGAAGAAGGCGAGCAAAAGTAGCTAGAGGTAGCGGGATGAGGGAAAAAATTTGATTATCTTCTTGGTCACTAGTAGCAACAATTTTATTACATGAACGAGTTAAACTCAACACTCATTCAAATATTTTAAGATTTCAACTTTAATGCCGGCCCAAGTAGAGTTTCTTTTCCCGCAGTGCCTCACTACTACCCCTATCTTAGCACCCCACCAAAGTCAAAAAGAAGAAGAGGAGGAGGAGGATGACTATGACTTTTATGCTAGTTTTCTTCCCTTTTTATCTATATTTTCTTCTTTCTTCTTTTTTTATTTATAAAATTTTATAATAAATTTTAGCTTAAAAAAATACATTCATTCCATATTTTATATTTTTTCATTGTGATTATTGTTTGGCTGCTCCAAGATTAGAGATAAAATCCAATTAAATAACACATTTTAACCCAAAATTGATGACTTTGATAAATCAGTGTTTGGGGACTATCTAAATAGCATTATGAAACTATAAATGGAATTCAACCTTATGATTAGAGAGATCAGTGCCACAATGCTGCCTGGAAAATGTTGTGGCACTGTGGGTGGACATTCTTTATTCTTACATTTGAGAAGGTAGTGCCATGGGGCCCAGATTATAGCACCACGACACCAAATGATTAGAGCGTTGTCACTATGAGATGAGACTTAAGCTTAAAAAATGTGTGAGGAAATACTTAAATGTTGCAAAAGTTGACATAACACCTTGGCTCTTTAAGAACCATATCGTGGCATTATGGACTAGACATTTTAACTATACAACCTAACAAGCTAGTGCTGCAGTGCTAAGATTTAATGCTACATTACTGAGTAATGGACATTTTTCCTCTATAACCTAAGAGGGCAGTGCCAAGATTTAGCACTATGTTGTTTATCATAATAAATCAGGGTCATTGAACAGACGCAAAGTGGAGCGCCAAGGTTCAAAATTTTGTGAGCTCAATGCCGCAATGTTATATTAGTGTTATGGCGCCACAAGTCAAAAAACTCTATTCCAAGGTGATTTTTTTATGTGATTTGATGATTTATTTTAGAAATTTTGGTAGCATAATGTGTTTGCAATGCTAGTTTTCAAAATATTTTAGTACAAAATGCACTCTTCTCCTTTGGATTCAAGATCGACAAGGGAAGATTTTTTTCTTCTCATGTTAAAACCAAGTTCAACAGTAGAGGTCTTGGGCTTTTAATTTTATATTTTAGTGAGTAAGGGTCTGATTTAATTTTTATTTGATAACATTTCATCTTAGCAATGCTTGAAATTTCATACTTAACATAATTGTGTTCTTGTCCCTTACTCTGGATCCAAAATCGATGGGGGTAGGATCTTTATTTGGTAGTAGATCCAAGATCAACGATGGAATTCTTTAAAATTCTTCTTTTAAAGTGAAGAATCATATAGCCGAAGTATTTCATTCGGAGTTTTACTAGAAATCTTATCTTATGTAAGAGGAAGAGCATGCAACGGAGGGGAACTTGCAATAGAGTTGACAACATAGAGAGAGCAAAGGGTAGTGGTTAGCATAACAATAATAAGAAGAAGAAGAAGATGATGATGATGATGATGATGATGATGATGATGATGATGATGATGATGAAGAAGAAGAAGAAGAAGAAGAAGAAGAAGAAGAAGAAGAAGAAGATCAACCCTCCTCTTCTTGTAGGGGTTGGGCCTCAACCATTCCCACTCTCCAACTAACTACTCATACTCTTCCAAAACAGATCTCACTCTCTTCTCAGGTGGTTATTGTTGAAGGGATGGATGCTACAAGGAGTGGTTGATGTTTTTTGGACTTTTAAACTTTGGAGCAGTAGAGCCATTGCCTAGGTACTAGGTTTACGGTGCCACAACACCAGAGTCAACAAGTTCATTTTTTTGTTATTATTATTTTTTTCTAGTTGCAAAAAAATATGTTTATCCCTTAATGATGTATTTGATTACCTAAATAAAAACATCTAAAATTTAGGTGGTGTCATAAATTTTTTCCACACCAGCTACATTGAGCTTTCTTTATATTATTTCAGCTTATTTAGTGTGCTTATTTAAGTTACACACATTAGATTAACATACTATATATATATATATATATATATATATATATATATATATATATATATATATATATATATATATATATATATATTTCTAGGACTTTATGATGTATTGATTTGATAGCTTGGTTTATACGATAGGCTCTTAGAAGAAAAAAATTTTCTTGCCTAACCTAATTAAACAACTCAAACATAAAAATAATCAGCTCATAACTTTATATAATTAAAGCCAAAAAGATAAACTATTAAAATTTATGAATCATGATTGCATATTTCTTTATCACTTCTTGAATTGGGCCCTTCTCCCATTACACATAAAGGGGCATCCAACTTTTGGGGATGACCACCCTTATTGGGGAAGTCTACCTTCTATTTTGATTTAGTCCATGACATATTTTTAAATACTTCTCATTATAGACATGATTGCAAATCAAAATCTTTGAAAGTAAAAGTCAAGTGTTTAAATATATAAAAAATTATAGAATAACAGATTAACTAGATGCATATTAAACTTATCATGATCTTAAGTTCAGGGAGTACATTTAAGGTGTTATTCTCTTTCTAAATTAACAACATCTTAAACCATCTTACATTTTATAAGACTAAAGTCATGATTTTAAAGCATAAGAGGTGTTAGCTGGCCATCCTACCAAGCAATCTAGATGCATTAGAATAGGTTCATATTCCCCAATTTTACTCTTTTCGATTATCTCGAGCTGCTTGCTTATGTTTGAAGCATTTTTAGATATAAGGTCTAAAGCATCATGTTTCTCTTATACTACCAGACAAAGTCTTTACCTTTAGGCTTTTTTATAGTATTTTGTTGTCAAAATTAAGCTTTGACATTCTAATAAAATATTAACATAAACTAAAAACAAATTCACTTTCAAAGCTATAAAGCTTTATCATATAATAGAATAAAGTGCTTACTGAGCTTTCTAGTATCAAGGAATTTCTTATTTCTTTCTATTTATAGTCTAAAAAGAACTGAATCATACAATTTATCTCACTTGACTACCATATCTAGCAGTCATGAACTTAACTTTGAAGTCCATAAAGATAGAGAGCTAATTCCTTTAATTAAGAGTTTTCTTAAGAGGATTTCACCCTTTTAAGATGTAATTAACTATAAGGGATTTCCCTTATAGAAAACTAAGAACTTGGTAAATAATAAACCATGTTCTACATTATCTAAGTGGTTTAGGGGAAGAATCTCTTACATATGTAGACCCATCAACTTTAAGAGTTCTTATTAAGTGATTGCATCTATTTCTTAAATAAGAATCCCCAAGGTCTACATAATACTTCAAATAAAAGCTCCACTGGGCTTGGACTGATCAAGAGATAATTCCCATCAGTCCACCAATCAAGGAGGTATTATATGAAGTGGACAACCAATGGTGAGTGAACCAATGGATGTCATCTATAGTACAGACCCTACATAGGTCAATTTTTGACTTTGGGCAATGTTGGTTTGGCTTAAGTAGATTGGTTAAGCTTAAACAGTGATTAGGCAACAACTTAAGGCAAAGGAGTATGAAAGACATGCTAATTTGGGATTTTGTTGTATGTGGTTATCCATGGTTCACTTGAGTTCAACCCATACTAGGTCCACCATGAACCTATACCTCTTAAGTTGATCATTTGAGATCCAAGTAAGAGTCTAGTTAGGTTTGGTTGTATTTTTGCTTTGATAGTTTGGCTCATGTTGATTTATTAGCCAAATTAGATCTAATAGGACATTATAGTATGCTCATTTTAATTCAAAGTATTTTAGTATAATTAGTTTATTTTAAATTAGGTGTAATTTGATTTATGCTCAATATGCCTCAATTAGTTTGAGTGCCATAATTGGCCTAATTTAACCTCAATTGAGCATGTTTTATGTTTTTAAGTTTGTGGAGTGATTCCAAGGCTTTGGATTTACTTAATTTGGTTTGGTTTAAGTTTGACTTTAGTTTGACCCTACAAGGTTTAATTAGGTGAAGTTAGATTAGGTGGACCCATTAAGTAAATTGAACCATATTATAGCTTTAAGTGTGTTTGATTAAGAATTCTAAAGATTTGGAAAATATTAATTTTAATTGATTTGAATTTAATTTGAGTTTGGCCCATTAAGAACAAATTATTTATTAATTAGGCTTGAACTTGTGGTGATTGGTGATTTGGGAGCTTTAGGTTTGACTAGCTTGAGTTGGTTTTAATTTTGTTTGAGTTTTAGGCCAAAGTGGCCTAAAAGAGCCAAATGAGCTAAATTAGGTCAAGTGGCTGAATTATCTCAATTGGAGATCGATTATGTTAGCCTTAGATTTAGTTAGATTAGGTTTAATATTAAGGTATACTTGAATCAATTTAGTTTAGGTTTAGAAGTACCTAAGTATTTTGGGACATAAAGGGCTAGGTAGGAGGGATTAACATATGTAACTAATGATAGGTTTCAATCATATTTTGTTTATCTTTGGCTTTAGTGTTCTCTTAGTCTTTAAGAGTGTCCCATAACCTCACTAAAAGTGAGGTAAACATGTTTGAAATGTTAGAACAAAAGATTCAACTTTGCTTTTCTTCTAATAGGAAAGTACTAATTGGACTACTCTTTCCCAACTTGATTGTTGTTGGCATGCAAACGTGATGGGAGTAATTGGTCTTCTAGTTCAACACTATAACCAATAGATCTTTTGATCAACACACTTGTGAAAATTGCCTAAATGTCAAGTGATTAGAGCCCACCTTATAGGGAGTCATCCCACCTAGTGAATGAAACATTTAACTAGTTAAGTTAGGAACTAGAGCTCTGCTCAATGGCTAATTGCCATAGGGACACATTTAACTTATGTAGACAATCATTTGATTATATTGTCTATTAGTCACTAAAGGATTGCTGGTTATAAATCCCCTAAAGAAGTCCATAATTAAATAAACTCCATTATATTTTTATAACCTTTATTGAAAGTTCAAGAAAATAATTCATCCACCTATGTTCAATATTCTCTTCTAAGAAACATACTTTATGATTTTCATCTTTTATGTACTTCACTTGAACTAAATCTTTCCTTCTTCTATCTCTTTGCTTGGAAAACTTATACATAGACCTTTCACCATTTTTAGTATCCAATCGATTATATAAATTATTAAACATTAAATTCTTTGCATCACATGTTCCTTTCTTAGAATCTCTAAGGGACACTTATATCTTTCCCAATTATATAATCTTTACATCTAAACCAATTTTTATTACAAAGCTACTTATTTTTTATCTTTCCTTACACATTTTAACTCTACCACAAAATTGTTTTTAAAGGAGCTTTTCCTTTTGATTCTCTAAGCATATTTTGTTAATTTGTTTAATCTCACTTTTTATGGATTTATAGTATTTATTTTTAATTATTAGTACTAAATTTTGCATGCAATCTTGATACTCCAAATAACTAAATCAATCAATAATATTTCAACAATGATATACTAAACTTGTAGTTGTCGGCTCATAAAATTAACACTTAAATGGAAATAGCATTTCTTACAACTAAATTGTAACGATCTATGGTTGGATTCTACCAATAATGTTTATATTATTTTGTGTTATATGTTCAAAATTATTAAGAATTTTTCAAAGGTTGTAGAATTTCCTAAAGATCACAATTTATACCTGTCCAATGCTATAAAAAAAAATGTTATAAAGGATGAAAGGAATGTAGAAAAAACTCCAACTAATGTGCAAAAAATCAATTTAGAGGACACAAACTAAACAATTCCTATTTATAATATTGAGGATAATAATTTCTTTGATCAAAATGTTGTTAAGAATAAGAATACATCTTTATATAAGGAAACCATTACTAGTGACAACATATACTAATTGATGTTACCAAACTCTGACTAAATTTGAAAAAGATTGGGAGGTATAAAATCCAAGAATCACAAGTCTAAATGTAAATAAGATTAAAGCATATCAATCTGATTGTTATTGAAAACATTCACAGCACTTTAAGTGTTGGATTCCTATTCTCAATTGATGATAGGCTTCCAACTATAGCTAAAAGAAGAAAACTCCCATATTTAAATAACTAAATGACTCATATAAAATATTAGAGGCATTGCCAAACCCAATGCCTCAAACATGTTGAATGGTCTCATTAGAAAACATAAAATTTAAATTTTTGTTGTGTTGGAACCTATGATTAGTGCTACTAAGTCTATTAGAATCTTTAAAAGACTTGGTAACTTTAATTTGATTAGTAACCATAACAACAAATTTTGGATCTTTTGGAGGAGCAATTTTTAAGAAAATGTTCTAGTAAAAGGCCGTTCATATGTTCATGAGTTATCAAAACCTCCATAATAAAGTTACTTTTGTCAATGCTACATCTTTATGGGATCTAAGAAGTGAACTCTAATTACTATCTTTATTGGCTCCACCATGAGTGCAGCTTGGTTAACTAATGGTGACTTTAGTATGATTGTTAAACCTATAGAGAGAAAAGGTGATAAAGTTCATAAAGTCGACCACACTTTTGATGAGGTTGAAAATCACCACTTTAGATCTAGAATCAAATCTAGGCTCTAAGGATCTCTTAGAATTAAGAAACTTCTAGCAGCTAGTTGAACACCAATCCTAAGCCAAGAATACTCATAAGGCTCAACCTAGAGCTATTTAAGTGGGACCTACCTACCCCAAATTCAAACCAACTCTTATGCTAATACCAAATTGAAATCAAGTCAACTGTAACACCAAATATAACCAATTTAAATTACCAAAACCAAATGCCTTAGTCTAATGAGTCGATGGACCCCATTAAGCCAATTAGCCTACTTGACTCATATAGGTCACTATGACCTAGACCAAGAAAAAACCAAATTAACTTCTAATAAATGACCATTTGAAACATAAAGACTCCAATTCATGCCTATTTCAATCTAATATAGTTCAAATTAGTTGATTAGTTAAGTTAGCCTAATATGACAAATTTGGACTTGAAGGAGCTAAACCTAAAATTGATCAAATTTATTTTAATTTGAACTTACCTAAACTCTCCTAAACCACAATTTAACTTGCTTCACATAGCCCAATTTGACCCTAGTTGACATAAAAGTCTAAAATAAGTCAAAATCCAATTCAATCCAAATTAGTTCCAATCAAAGCTATCAATCATCCCTAAATCATAATGAGTAAAATTGAGCCAAAACTTGATATATCCAAACTAAAATGATCCAATGCCTACAATCACTCCCAAATTGATGATTGAACACTTTTCATTCATCAGTCAAAGCCAATTTGACTAACCCAACTCAATTGACCTATTTAGCCAAATTTGACCTATGGGGTCAAATTGAATCAAAACTTAATCAAAACTAAATCAATTCAAATTAAAGCCTTCAATCATCTTGAAATGATTAATCAAACATGACTCAACCTCCCATTCAACTTAATTTGGCCAATTTGACCTAAGTAGTCAACTTATCCCATTTGGCCCATATAAACCCATATGAGAGAAATTCAAATCCAGTCCCAATTAAACCAATTCAATTGCCGATAACTCCTAAATCATCATTTGAATCTAACCAAATAGCCCCTTGGATCCAATTTAGTCAATTCATCAAATAAACCCAATTAGACTCAAATTGACCTAATGGATCCAATTAAGCCAAACCCATTCAAATCTAACCAAACTTGGCATGACCTATCTTAGACCTTAACTATCCAAGTGAACCCAATCCAAGGTGATGTGGGTTTAGCCCAAACCAAGTGAACTAAGGGTTCAAAATTAGATAGAATTATCATTTAAAAGGTCCACCAACATCTTTTGGCTTTGGAAGCCCCTCTTAACACACTTTGAACATAGACTCACTGACCTAAGATAACCTAAAGCTTCCTTGTATAACCATTGACTAAAGAGAGAGCACCCTCACCTTATTTGGACCTTGGTTCAACCCCATTGCCAAGTATCTCTCACTACTGGCCACTAAACTCTCCCAACTAGTAGGAGAGGTCTAGCACACTAGTCCTTTACTATTTTCAGCCACCCCATTGCTCGATCAGTTTGGAAGGACTGAACCAACCTCTTTGGTTAGTTCACTTAGAGATGAGGGAATACACCTCCTCCCTCATTCAAACTCAACACATAGACACATCACAACCTTAGAGCTAGTCCCCTAAGTTCATAGACCCCCTAAGGCACTATTGACCTCACTTTTGGAGTGAGGATTCAATCTTCCATTCTTAGACTTAGGGGACTTCTAGATATTAAGATTTCCTTAGTCATAAGACACCTATAGAAATTAAGTGAACACTTAACCTAAGCCTAGAGACTTAGAACAGTTAACCATAGGATTAGGCTATGCCTTAGGGTTTAGGTTGATCTACCTATCCCATGACCTAAACTTAACCTATGTTCAGCTTCTTAAACCACAACCAAATTCAATTCATATCAAACCCAAGCCCAAATCCAAATCAAATGATTGAAATCCATGATCAAAATCCTAAAACTAAATCAAACTAAATCAATACCCAACTTAAGCCTTATGACCTACCATAATGAGCTTAGCTAAATTACCCTTAAAATCACTTCAAACAAATTGATTTTCTCATAAATCAATCATGTCTTCAATCACCTCCACAAATATAAATCAAATATGCATCTAAATCATCAAAACTAAATCAAACTAAATCAAAATCCAACTTAAGGCCTATGAACCAATCACATGAACTTAGCCAAATTTTCCTTCAAATCAATCCAAACTCAATTTATTTTCTCATAAATCAATTACTTCTTCTATCATCTTCTTAAATATAAATCAAATTTATATTCAAATGCACAAAATCAAATCCAAAATCTCACTCAAACCCTTTGTAAGCTACATAGTCCAACTCCATAGACTTAGGCAAATTCCTTCAATCCAAACTCCAAATCCAATGGATTTTCTCATGGATCAATCATACCTTCAACCATGTTCACAAATATAAATGAAACCTACAATCACCCCAACTAAGTTAAATCAATTCAATCAAGCCTAACTTAGCTCACTTGACTTGAAATTCTCAAATGAACCAAAACTAATTCAATGCCAAACAATTACAATCAAATTTATAAATCCATCCTAAATCCATATATAAACTAAACTAAACCCAAATCAACCTAAAATCAAACCAACTAAGCCCAATTGGTCCATTTGATCCAAACTGACCAATTTGACCTACTTGAGCCAAGTTCTAATCCTACCCAAATTGGATTGAAGCAAGCCCGTTAAAACCTCCCATCATGATTGATGATCACCTTAGGATGATCAATTGTCTGAAATTAGGTCAAACCAAGTCAACTTGGTCATTTGACCAAGTCGAACCCTTAACCCATATGAACCCGAACTAGCCAAAATTCATCCTATGAAAATCAATTGAAACCATTGATTCACACCAACCTATGATCAACAATTGAACATGACTTGACCACCAATTGAGCCAAACCCAACCTAATTGGCCCTTTGACCCAAGTTGATCAAATTTGACCTAAAAGACCAAAATGGGTCAAATCATGATCTAACCCAAATTGATTGCAACCAATGGCTCAAGTTCATTCCAAATTGATTATTGAACTTGACCAAAGCCATATTTAAACCCAATTTGACCAATTGGACCCAATTGACGTACTTAGCCCAAATTGACCTAATGGGTCATTTTAGCCTAAATCCAAATTAAATTCAAATTAATTCACAAGAAAGGCTACAATCCTCTCCAATTGACCAATTGAATATGAACCAACACCCAACCTAAGCCTATTTGGCCAATTTGGTCAAATTAGTCAACTTGACCCATTTGAGCCATTTGACTTACTTGAATCCAAATGAGCCAAAATCAAATCTAGACCAAATTGATAGAAACCAATTGAACCAAAATACTTCAAATCATCATTTGAACTTAACCCAAGCTTTTGTTTGACCCAATTTGACCTATAAGTGTCCAATTGAGCCAAACCTCTTTGAAGTAAGCCATGACCACTTGAAATCTGATCCAACACTACCAAACCCATCTTGGTTCACGCCAAAACTAACCAAAACCCAAATTGAGCTCATCCCAAGGCAAATCCTCCTTAGATTCTCCTCCCCACATGGGTTTTAACCAAAAATAGGAAATTCCAGTCTCCCTTTTCATGTGGCAGCCATCAAACACCTAAGAATGGACCTAAGATACTCACCTAACCCATCCTAAGTGGGCTAGGTTGGCCTTGGACCAAAGGGAGGTGAGTTAACTCACCTCCCCACCATGGCCGAATCCATTAGATCTAATAAGGAAACAAACTACTTTGAGCCATCTCCCAAAGCTTCCACCAACCCAATCGATCCACGTGGAGGTGACACTGACCACTCCTGTGACCTGGTGGCGGCTGGCCGGTTGAAATCAAGGAGCTCGATCCATCCATCTAATCTGAGTGAGGGGGAGATATACTCCCCTCATTTCAATTCAAATTCATCACTCTCACTCTGGAAACTCCCTAGAGCTCATTTTAAAACACCCCAAGCCTCCATAGAGCACTCCGAGCATCCCTAAGCTCGCATTCCACTATTCCACAATAAGGCATCCATCCTTCGATCCCAACTCCATCTATTCTCAACCAAATCCTAATTCCTCTTACACACACCTTCCCCACACCTCATTAAAATAAAATGAATCATCCCCCAAGCCCTACAATCATCAGAGTTTAGAGTTCGATCACCACTAAGCTCCAAATTGATGGAACTTGGCCCACCAAGTGAACAAGGATAAATTGGCTTGTTTACTACTCAATAGGGCCTCATCTACTAGATGAAGCTTCATCAATCAATTGTGTAGACAGTCTTGAGCTCTGGTGAGGTAATTCCATAAAATTGAGTTTTTGGTGATTTTTGGTTAGAGATTTGTGAAGGAAACTTGCATCTCATGGGATCTTGACTATTGGATCCCCTCTTATCAATGTCGTGAAGGTATGGGATCCTTTTAGAGTTGATCTGAGCTAAGATAAGCTCAAATCAAGTGAGAAATATTGGACAAACTCCATCTCTCATCGTTCATAGGATGGTAGATCACGCACCATCCATTCCGCATGATTAGAATGGATAGTCATGATTAGATCTCATTAGATTATCTGATTTACTCCCATAAGAGCTGTAGGTTTAATCCTAGCCATCCGATCTTAGATCGATAGTAAATATTAAAACCACATCCGCCGTCACCACGTAGGCGCTGAGTTGGACGCGGTTAAGTAGCCAATCTCGTGGCGCCACATGAAAAGCATGTCGCATCAGCCACATGGGGATTAGGCTTAAATTAAGGTTAATAATCTATTTAAATGGTTGAAACTTCAAATATTCATAACAAATCATAGAAAAATCATAAAAATACAAATGCTACACATTTTAATGGTATTTTAGAGGAGAATCATTTAAAATTAATCCTAATTGATTTTGAATAGTAATTAAAGCTTAATTTAAGTTTAATTAAAAACTTAATTATGTTAATTATTTCTTAATTACTCATGTAATTAATTCCAAACTTTTTGAAATTGTTTAATGGGATGACCTCTACCTCCCACAAGTTTCTTGGGATTTATTGCTTAGGTAATTAGAGAAATTGCTCATATTAGCTTTAATTACTCTTTTAATTAATTAAGTGATTAATCAACTCTTAAATTATAAAAAATAATTAGTTAAGCTTTCTAATCACTGTTAAATAGTGAATGGGCCTAGGAATGGGATTAGGACCTCTTTTCTAATCTTTTCCCTAAGTCCATTTCATTTAAAGGAGAAATTAAGTAAAATGGGATTAATTAAAGGTTTAATTAATTAATTAATGATTTAACTATTCAAATTATAATCATATCAGAACTTAATTAATTAAATAATGGATAGAACTTAAAGTGTTTAATAACATAAAGGGGTTTAAAAAAATTATGGTTAATTCACATGTGTGAGGAAACCATAAGAGTACTAAATTAAGTTTCTTAATTTAATTAACCATCAATTGCGTGTCAATTATATTAGGCCCTTTATTTCATAGGATCATTGCAAATTTATTTTTTATTCATATGCATACCATGTTGGCTCATAATTGTTTAGTTAATTATGTTAAGGTAACATAAGTAAGGGTAATTAATTGATTTGATTAAGGTTCTAACTTAATTAATTTATAAAACTCACCTAATTTCCTCTTCTTAAACTAAATCATATTATCAATGTGGGAATGGATTATATAACAAATGAGTGTTCTCCACCTCTTTAACATCAATTCAAAATCCAAAACTATATTAATACAAAAACTTTGGTTTACATTAAATGATTTTATTTAGTATGCTTGTCCTTAAGAATTATTCCTCTCCAATCATGCTAAATATTCTATGTCATTTGATTTTATGCATCCATTTCTTTTCAAAAATCAATTGATTTAAATGAGATTTCCCTTATGTAAGCTTGCATGTGTTGACTTAACTTAATATATGTATGGCTATTATCACTATTAAATCCAAATATACTTTCAAAAAGTTTACAAATGAATAATAATATGTGTAGTGATGATAGTTATAAACACATAGGAGATGTATGTGCTTATAATTTAAGTTTATAAAGTGAAGTCTCTCTCCTTTATTCATATGTTAGTTTACATAAGCTTGAATGGTTGTGGATATATAGTCTAAACATCCCGGGAACATGAGGCTTTAAGCAGCCCCAAGGAGGTCATTTGATTACCTCACTTCCCTGGTTAACAAAGGATTGTATCCATTTGATATCATTCTAATGTATTTTAACATTAGAATTTAGATAGAGCTTTAAATCATATACATAAAATGATCAATTAAATAAAATACATTCTTCCCATGATTCTCATCCTCTTAATCATGAATACATGTGTAGGTATTTAAGAAAATAGGTATATAGTCTGGATATCCCAGGAATACAAGGCTTTAAGTAGCCCCAATAAGATCATTTGATTACCTCACTTTTCTAGTTAACAAAGGTACATACTTGTTTATGTCTTTTATACATGCATGTGTATATTTTATTAGGGAATGATAATCCTCTTTTTATATCTAAAATAATTGCATTCATGATTATTTAAACGATCACATTATTTAATCATGTGATTTGGTGCTCTATTTCTTATATTCATATATGAAAATTTATATTAGTCTGAATGATAATGGGTATATATAGATCTTGGGAATAAGAGGCTTTAAGTAGCCCCAAGGAGGTCATTTGATTACCTCACTTACCTGGTTAACAACGCGCACGTACCTATCTAATTTCACTCTTATGTATTATTGTATAAGAATTTAGATAGAGCTTTAAATTTATATATGCTAAAACAATTCAATCAATTGAAAAGATAAACTTGAAATATACATACATTCATCATTTAAGTGTGCTAAGATATGCTGTATGTATAGATACACTTAGGATTGAATCATATGCATGATACTTATGATGGAAGGGAATGATTTAATATGTGTCATGTGTTAGTAATTCAATTAAATTAATTTTAAGAAGCCTTTCATATTAAATGAAGTTATTTAAAGCAAACTTAAACTTAGGATTAATTTAAAAATGTATAATAAGTCATTCACTAAAGAGAACTAATTCAAATTAATATGCTTTAGAAAGTAGCTTAAGGCAGGGATGAAAGAGGGCAATCCTCTTTTCCTCTCTTTATAACACTTAGTTGCTAAGTGTAATCAAATGAAGTAAAAGAAAACACAAATTAAAATTCTCAAATCAATGAAATAACTTTAAGTGAAATCAACCTTTCATGTTAAATTGAATCCTTATACAATTAGAAAATACAACACTAATGCTTAAAAAATGTTACCACACAAGCCTTAATACACACATTAGAATAAAGTCATCACCTCTAGCTATAAGTTAGGATGGTGTATGATGCGATGTATATTTTTTATGATGTATTATTTTAGACTGGATGTTAGGGTGTATGTTTTGTAGACTGGATGATAGGTTGATATTAGCCTAATCATATTTTTTGTAGGGGATTATGCTTAAGGGATGCTTAAAAATAAATGTGAATGCTCTCTTTGCAAGTTGCTTAAACCCTTAAATATAATCCAACTTAGGATAGGTGGGCTTGGTTACCTATGTGTAGGATGCTAAGTCATATATATATATATATATATATATATATATATATATAAGCTTGAGATTGTATGTATGTTTAGCTAACCTATATTTTGTGGGTGTAGTTAGATTTACCTTTCCTATATAAATGTAATTTTTATAATTAGGAATTAGGATTAGTGCTATGGGGGATTATGATGAGCAGTGGCCAGAAGACTTTATCTTTGCCCTGTGATGCCTTTGAAGCAAGCATATCTAAATCAAAGAAGGAAGAATCAAATCAAGGAAATAGAATAATGAAGAATGAAAACTCCCATAGCATTTGATAAAATTAATTATTCTTTCATATACCGGGTTGTATAAGGGTAGAGCTCGGCTACCCATATTATTTATTTTTTGGATTGTAAGGCTAGCACCTGACCGCACTGACCTCTTATTCTTTCACAATAGTTAGAAAATTGATTGAAGATTTTTTTAGATTGTGCATGAGAACAACATGCTTCTTCATAGTTTCTTATATTTGATGCCTTAATGTGTGTGGCCTGGACATGATAGGCTCTTAGGATAAAAATTAATTTTTCTACCCAACTGATCACTCATAATTAAATTTCAATCAACTCATAACTTCATCATAAAGCTTAGGTGTTAAATAAGATAATTAAAAGATTTTGAAACCCCTTAGTTGTATGTTGTATGTCTCACATCATGCATGCATATTTCTTCTTTCTTGAATATGGGGGATCTCCATCATTACATGATAAAGGAATGTTTGACCAGTATGGGCATCCTTGTGGTGGAGAACACCTTCTAGATGATTTGGCCAATAATATACTTCATCATGCATTTAGGCATATGAAAATCCCAAAGCCTTTTCCTAAATGATGTGTCCAAAATGAAATAAAATTTAAAAAGATTTTGCATTTGTAGATTAAATCATATGCTCATACCACTCATGATCTAGTCTCTTAGGAAGTGGGTTTAAGATTGTAGTATCTTTTTAATTAAGTAACTACCCTAACTATCTTGCAATTTATAAGACTAGACTACATGGTTTAAAAATTGTAGGAAGTGTTAGCTGGAGGCCACTCTAGGCGGTTATAAGTCTAAAAGTCAGATAGTTCATCCTCTCTTATGGAGGTGAACCTTTATGTCCACCTGTCGCTTAGATTTAGGTCATGCTTTATCTCTTACTAAAGCTCCCTAGATAGGATTTAAGGTGGTTGTTTCCTTTAGGCTACAAGCATAAATCCTCACCTCTGCATTTCCACAATCCTGTGTAGGTGGATTATAAGTCCTAGCAATCTAATAAAAATTCAACTCAAACAAAAAATTCTCTTCACTTTCAAACATACAAAGTCCAACCATAAGATATAATAGAATACTCACTAGGCTTACTAGTATCATGAGCATTCCTTACTTATTCTGTTTGGATTCTAAAATAAGTCTTCTCCTTGAACTTTCCTAATTAATTTTCCAAATATAACCAATCCTTTGATAGTCTAACCTTGAAATCTTTGAAGATGATAATTGTCTACTTTAATCCAGAGTATTCTTAGATAATTTAATTCCCTAGGATGTAATTAACTATGGAGGCTTGCCTTTATAGGGAACTATTGACCTGATTTTTAGAATGAGCTCTCAACCTCTCCATCTTAGACATAGGACTCCTCTTAGACACTAAGAGTTTCTTAGTCTTAAGACACTTCTAGTGATTAGGTGAATACTCAACCTAACCCTAAATACTTAGAAGAGTTAGCCATAAGAATAGATCATGCCTTAGGGGTGTTAGGAAAACTTGCCTACCCTATAGCTTGAACAAAATCCCTACTTCCTTCTTTCAAATCAAACTCCAAATCCAAACCAACTTCAAATTCAAACCAACTCCAAATTCAAACGAATTCCAAATTCAAATAAACTTTAAATCCAAATAAACTTCAAATTCAAACCAATTCCAAATTCAAATCAACTTTAAATCCAAATCAACTTAGAATTCAAATCAACTTCAATTCTAAATAAAATCTCAAATCCATTCTAACTTAATTGATTTTCTCAAATCTTAAATCAATTCTAATGGATTTTCTCAAATCATGAATCAATTCCAAATGATTGAAACCCATGATTGAATTCCAAATTCAAAAATCTAAAGTCACTTTGATTCCATCTTATGGAATTAGCTCAAATCAAATCAAATTCAAAAATTTTCTCATAACCCATTAATATTCTCATTTAGATTCACAAGTATAAATGAAATATAAATTCAAATAACCAAAACCAAATTCAAATCTCTAGTCCAAATCTAATCAAAATCCAACCTAAACCCTTTCAAGTCAAATTCTTGAACTTAGCCAACTCAAACTCAAATCAATCCAAGCCTTTGGATTTTCTCTACAAACAATCAATCCTTCAATCACAAATTAAATTCATTCATAAACTTCAATCATCAAACCAAAACTAAATTTAAAACTCAAACTCATGTTCATCCTTTGAACTTGAAATTATCAAATGAATCAAAACCCATTTGACTCCAAATCACTTACAAATGGATTTATATTTCAATCATAAGTCAATATATGAGTTCAACCAAACTTGAATTAGCCTTGATCAAGTCAATTGACCCAATTCGGCTCACTTGACCCAAAGTGACCTAAAGCACCTTTTTGAGCCAAATTCTAATCCTATCCAAATTGCTTTGAACTAAGCCATCTAAGCCTCACATTGTGAGCAACAATCATCATAAGATGATCAATCACTCAAATTGGGTCAAACCAAGTCAAACTTAGTCTTTGACCAAGTCAACATTTGACCTAAATGAAACCTAAAATAACCAAAATACACCATAGGACAAATTGATTGAAACCATTGATCAAAACCAATTAATGATCAATGATTGGACTTGACCAAGTCATCATTTGAGCCTAACCTAGCCTAATTGGCCACTTGACCCAACTTGACCCAACTTGACCTAAAAAGTCAAAATATGTCAAATCTTGATCTAAGCCAAATTGATTGAAACCAATAGGTCAAGTTCATTCTAAATCACATGTTGAACTTGACTAAAGCCTTAATTGGCCAACTAGACTCAACCTCACCCAACTGACCATGAACCCAACATGACCTAAAAGGTCAAATCAAGCCAAATTCAAATCAAACCAACATTAATTGAAACTAAAGCTTGCAAAACATTTTAAATGACTAACCAAGCTTAAACCAACCCATGGCATAACCCAATTGGGTCAAATGGGTCAAATCGGTCAACTTGACCCATTTTGGCCTAAATGAATTCAAATGAACCAAAATCAAATACATAACAAATTAAACCAAACCAATGATACCAAAATATTTCAAATGGTCATATGAACTTGACCCAACACTTGGTTTGACCTAATTTTATAATTAATTTTTTGAAAGTTGACCCATTTTGACCTAAATAACATGAGCCAAATGATATCAAATAAACTCCAAATTCATTAAAAATTGACACAACCCAATTTCAAACTATTCCAAATTTGCCTAAATTGAAATCAAAACTAAATGACTATTTTACCCTTAGGTCAAAGGGTAACCTATGACTAATTCCACTTAAAATTTGGTCAAATCCTTTTCATGGCCACTTGGCAACCTCTTAGTGGATCAAATGGACACAAATAAGAGTGGTGCACATGACCCAATGGGTTTGAAGCCACCAACCCGCAAAATCACTACCAATGAAAATTCTCCACATGGAATCACCTCCACTCATTTTAGTACATGGCTCCTCTCCACATCCCCCAAAACCAATCACATGGCATCAATAGCCTAACAAATCCATTCCATGTGATCAATTTGATCAAAATGGAAGAATAGCTCACAACCGTTCGATCCTTGTAAGGGGAAGATATACTCCCTCTAATTCCATTTTATTTGACATGACTTGCAATCGATTGAGCCAAAGAGACCAAGGCATTTCCCAAATTTCTCAAGAAATCCCAAGCTAACCAAAAGAAGGGAGGTGAGTGAAACCACTTTCTCAACACTACCCAGCAATTCCTCTTGCACCATCAGGACAGAGCTCACCCAAATCAAATTGTAATCAAGTCACGAGAGGAGTGACCAAAGCCATAAGCCATTGAAGCTCACTTTGTCCAATAGGAAGATCCACTCCACCAAGCCTTCAAACCTTCAACATTTCATCTCCACTGATGAAGCTACCTCAATTTGATAGCCTCATGAGGTATTCCTCAAAATCGAAGCTAAAATTTTCTGGTCCTTTATGAAGGAACTGTCCAATTTGACCATTGGATGTCTTCCTTATTACTATGGTGCGGGTTGAATCACTAGCTCAAGTGAGCTCAAATCAATGGAGGATGGACCTCCATCTCCCAAAATAGGCAAGATGAATCATGGACCATCATCCAACATGTTTTGGATGGATAGTCCTGATTAATCCGATTAGATCCTACATTTTAATATTTTTAGCTCCATGAGTTTAATCCTTAAATAACAAATCTGTTAACGAGAAAATGAACATTTGATGCAACCATTTGATAACTTAAATAACCAATCGTCACCACCAAACCCATGGCCACCATGTGGTGCAAATTAGTTAGATAATTAGGCTATTTAATTAAGCAATAATCATAGAAACTTTAAAAATACATAATTAAATGCAGAGAAATCCAAAAAAATACAAACTCAACTTCATTTTAAAGATAATTCAAAAGGAAATAATATAAAATTAAGTTTAATTGATTTTGAATAGAAACATTTACTCAATTTGAGTTTTATTGGGGATGTAATTATGTTAATTACAGTTTAATTACTTCAATAATTAATTCCAAACTCCTTAGGGTTAATTAGTGGGATGACCTCTACCTCCCATGATTTTTTTGGAATTTATTATTAGAATAATTTATATAAGTATTTATTTAATATCTAATCACTCCCTTAATCAATTAAATGATTAATTAACATATTAAATTATGATAAATTCATTAATTAAACTTATTAATCATCTTGAGACAGTGGATTGACTTAGGGAATGAGATTAGGATGTCATTTTCAAATCTTTTCCCCAAAGTCTATTTCATTTGAATGAAAACTTAATTAATTTCTTGTGAAGCACATTACCAAGGTGGAGCTTCATTCAGACTTAGATGAAGATAGACCAGAGCTTCTTCACCTCCCTTTGGGGAAATCTCTGACAGCGCTGGCCTTTGATGCCCTCTTCCCCCTTCCCCGCCACTCTTGGCTACAAAGTTCCGGTTTGCACCTGAGAGAAGTTTTACGGTGGCATCTGAAGAATGCCTTACCAACCTACCGCTCCACTCGAGGTCTTGAGGAGACTCATTGCCCACAGGCATGGATGAGAGGATCATATCCTCACTACTTGCTCTCTTTCCTCATCATGGTTTTGTCCTCTTGGGGAGTTAACCTCCCCCCCTCTAATGCTCATGATGTTTTGAGCATTGAGCGGACCACCAAGTCAGACATGGCTTGGGGTAGAGTTTATTGCAACATGATATATCAAGTTTGGAGGACACAGAATGCAAAGACACATGGTAGCCAACATGGGACACCAAGGTCATTCTTTGCTACTATTTTGGAGGCTTTTACAAATGCATCTACCTTTCTATTCGGGGCAATGGAGCTCCACCACAGCTTTCCACTCCCCTTTCACTCCCCCCCCCTCGATGGCTAAAGGTGAATGTAGATGGTACTCTCCTCTCCTGGCTTGGCATTGAGTTATTTTGGGGATGATCTTTGGTGACTTCATCAAGTGGTATCGGTTTCTCCATTGGGATAGTGCTTTCATGAGATGCAGGCTATGATATTAAGAAGCTTGTTGACCCTTGGATGTATGATGAGTACAAGGGCATCATATTGGAGGGGACAACATTAGTGTTGTCAATTTACTTAGGAAGACCATGCGTGAGACTTTCGGTCTTCTCTCCCTCAGCTCCGGACTTGGGCTTTCTTCTAGCCTTCCACCAAGTTACTTCTCACATTTCGGGACTTCAAGGGTGGCGGACCTGTGCTGCGGCTACCAAGGACTTTACTTGGTTGTCTTTAGATGTTTCTACTTTACCTTCTATTTTGTTTCATTATTTGAGGATGATAAGAAGCATGTTGCTTCTATTTAGCTTCTTGTTTTAGACTCTCTAGCCTTTGCTAGTTCTTGTATTACTTTTTTACTATTATTAAATGCAATATGCAAGTTTCAAAAAAAAAAAGAAAACTTAATTAATTTATAAATTGATTAATGATTTAATCATTTCATTGAATAGCTTAATTAATCGAACTCAAAATTAAAAATTAATCCAGAAACTTAATCACTTAATCAATCCTTTCTTGGTTAGATACTTAGGTGATCAATAACCTAAGTAAGCTTAAGGAAATCAAATCCAACCTACATGTTTGGGAAGGGTTATGAAAGTACTTAATTAAATCCTTTAGCTTAATTAATCAATAATTGTGAGCCAATTGCATTAGGCCCCTTTCTTTCTTAGAAGCATTTATGATTTAAATTAAATGTGGTTACATATCATATGTTGGCTCACAATTGTTTGAATAATTATGTTAAGGAGGTGTAGGTAAGGGGTAATTAATGAACTTAATTTACACCCTAACCTAAACAAGACATAAAATCAATTTAATGGTTCTAAAAATTAAACTAAAACAACATACACATGTGGGAAATGGGATAGGACCAACAAACCTTTTCACATTTCCTAAAATCAAATCAAATTCAAAACAAAACTAAAAATTTCTTTAAACAACTTTGATTCACTTTAAATGATCTTATTCCATAGGATTGTCTTTAAGAATTAATTAGGGTGAATGAAGTACATGTTTGCATCACTTTATTTTTTTCTTAGCATGCAAAATATTGTTTGTCATATGAAATCTTGCATTCATGTCTTTTAAAAAATCAACTTAAAATGAAATGTTTCCTTTATGTCAAATTGCATGTTTTGGCTAAAGTAAGAATATGAATGGCTATTAGAACTACTAAATCCAAAATTATTTTCAAAACTTATAAATCAAACATTACAAATGAAAGGTATGCTATTTATAATTACTTATAAGCTTGCATGTGAGTATAACATAAGATGTACATTATGTGAATTTCCTTCTCTTCTCTTTTAACATAGTTTTGAATAAGATTTGCAAAGTGTATAGTTCATTTGAAAAGAACACAACACTTGCTTAAATATATTCCTATTCATTCCTATGTTATCATTCAAGAAGGATCTTCACATTTTAACATGTAAATTAAACAACCATAATCAAACAAACACATAAAATCTTTTGCATGACTCTTTTTCCATTCATTTCTTTTTGTATATGCACATGTATTTAAGAAAAGTGGTATATTAGTCTGGACATCCGGGGTTGTGAGGCTTTAAGTTGCCCTAAGAAGGTCTTGTACCTTATACCCTGTATAGCAATGGTAATGGTACTTATGTCTTTCATACATGTAAATGTGCATTTGATTAATGGATAAAAGAATCTCTCTTTTCTACTTAACAAAATGCATCATGATAAAAACATCCAAATTTCTTTAAACAACATCTCTTAGCATCCATCATTAAAGTGTGCTAGCATTTCTATTTGCATGTATAGATATGCTTACGGTTCATCCATATGCATGTTACACATGTTGGAAAGAAATAAAGTGGTGTGTTTTGTGAATGTAATTCACTTTAATTAATCCTAAAATACCATTCTTATTTGAATAGGTTTATTTATAGCAAATCTAAAATTAGGATTAATTAAAACACATAATAAAATATTCACTAAACAAAAATCATTAATGAATCTAGCTTATACATTACTTAAGGTAAGGAAGAAAGAGAACTTCTCTTCTCTTTTTCTCTCTTTACAATAATTAGTAATTAAGTGTGGGTTCATTCAAACCAAATCAAATCACCAAATAAAATCAATCAAATCTAAATCATTTAAATGAAACTACCTTTTAGGTTGAACCTCTCACACTTAGAAAACTCTAACCTTAAAGCCTAATTTAGACATCCCACACAAACCTTAACACACACACATTAGGCTAAGTCACCATTTCTAGTCCTATGTTAGGGCGGTGCATGATTTGATGCCTGGTTTTATTTTGTGATGTAATATTTTAGTCTGGATGTTAGGGTGCATGTGTGTAGACTGAATGGTAGGATGATCTTAGTCTAATCATTATCTTCTGTAGGGGATTGTACTTAAGGGGTGTTGTAATAAAAATATAAATGCTTTTGCTGTGCAGGTTGCATATACCCCTAAGAATAATCTAAAAAAGGCCAGATTGACATGGTTACCCATGTGTGAGGTGCTACGTCCAACTTATTCATATATATGCTTAGGTTTGTATGGTTTGTTCAGCTAATCTCTATTTTGCAGGTTTTAGTTAGATTTACTTTTCCCATTTTCATGTAATTTTTGTAATTAGGATTTGGAATGAATGTTATGGGGGAATATGATAAACATTGGTCATAATACTATGCCTTATGTACCATGTGAAGCCTTTGGAGCAGTCAAATTCCAACCAACCAAAAGAAGAAAGAAGAAAGAAGAAAGAAGAAATAAAAGAAGAAAATAACAAATGAAGAATGAAGATCTCCATAACATGAATTCCTTCTTGATTGTAATTAATTCATTTCTAATCTAGGTTGTATAAGAGTAAAGCTTGGCTACCCAATTTTTTTTTAGGTTTGTGCGGTGGAGCCCGATCATAAAAGGCCTTTTATTCTTTTTTGCCAGTTTTATAAATTATTTGATGTTTGTTTAGCTTGTGCATTAAGATGGCATATTTTTCTAGTTTCTTTCTTGCTTTGATGAATGACCTTGATACGATTAGGCTCTTAGGAAAATAAATTTTCTATCTAATTAATGAACTTAAATCTAAAAATAAATAACTCATAACCTCATCTATAACCTAGGTTGTAAAACAAGATAAAAGATTTAGCAACCCCTTAACTTGATGTTGTATGTTATCACGTCATGCTTAAAAAGCATCTTATTTTACTCTTGTTATGGAGGGCTTCCACCTTTGCTAGGGAACTTGGCTTGACCTTTGAATGCCATGGTGGAAAGACACCTCCTTCTTGCTGATTTTGGCCCATAATCCAATTTCTCATGCATTAGGCATATGAATCCCATAGCTTGTGTCAAATAAATTATCCAAAAATGAAAATAAAGCATAACATAAATTTGCATTAGATTTAAGTATTTAATCATTCCCTACATGATCTAGTCTCTTAGGGAGTGTGTTTAAGGACTTAGTCTATTTCTAAATAAATAATAGCTTAGCTATCTTGCAAAAGCATATGACTTGCTTATATGTATATAAAATTATAGGAAGAGTTAGTTGGCGACCACCCCCACGCGGTTGTAAGTCTAATAGTTGGGTGGTTTATCCTCTCTTATGGAGGTAAACTAAATACCCATTTTCACCTTAGATTTAGGTCATTCCTTGGCCCTCGCCAAAACTCCCTAAATTTAGGTTCAGAGGTTGCTACTTCTCTTTGAGGGCTACAAGTATAAATCCTCACCTCTTAGGCATTTTCCTAATTTTGTGTCATGGAATTGTAAGCCCTAGATTTCTAGTAAAAATTCAACTCAAATAAATAAATCACTTCAATTTTAAAATTATAATACCAAACCATAGGATAGTTTGGGATGCTTACTAGGCTTCCTAGTATCATAAGTATCCCCTACATATCTTCCTTTGGTTTGATAATAACTCCCTCCTCTTGATCAATCCCACTTGATCTAAAATAAAATAATTGATTGATAGTCTATCTTTGAAATCTTTGGAGAGAATGATCATTTACCTTAATCGAGTATTCTTAAGATCTCATTCTTAAGATGTAATAACTATGGGATTGCCTCCATAGGGAACTTAATAATTGATTTAAAATAAACCCTACTTTACTTTTCATGGAAAGTAGGGAAGAATCTACGGTACATGAAGACCCATAGTCCTTAGGAGTCCTTATTAATGTGATTAGGTCCATTGTACGATGGTGACTTCTGTCTCTCAAGATAGTATATTATTCTTTAATGTCGTACCCGATCATCCTAATAAGAACATCTACGGATCTACGTGGTGTCCAACACAAGAAAGTTATTATTTTTATTTTTCATTTATTTTTCTCTCAAGAAGATGGATGAAGATAAAAAATTTTCACCACAGCTTTTTTTGGCGACTCTACTGGGGATGGTTCCTCTCTCCATCTTTGGTAAATGATCGTTGTCTCCAAGTATCGAGAGTGCATTTGTACTTTGTATAAGTTTGAGACTATCTTTCTTTTCTGTTGGCACTTTGTTTATTTCATCCTTAAGCTAAGCTAGCCAACATCCTTTAGGTTTTAGGGCTTCACTCCATGAAGGTCTTAAAACCCTGTTGGGTTTCCAAATAGGTGAAAATAAAAATTTAACAAAAAGAAATAATTAAATACTTCCCTCTTACCATTTCCATGGTAAGGTAAGGTTCATTTCAAAAATAAATAAAAATAAATCATTTATAAAAATAATAATGTGCAAAAAGTACTTTTTCAAAATGCACATAATAAAATGTTTGCACAAAAATTTTCATAAATCAACCTCTTCATGATTGTTGTATGTGGGATCTCTTTTCAAAAAAAAAATCAACAATCACATTTTCAAAAAGAAAATCAATAATCACCTTTTCAAAATTAATATCTAAAATCATATTTTCCAAAAGTACAAATGAACATCTTCATTCAATTTCATTATGATGAAAATTTCATTTTCAAAAACAAAATCAACAATCATATTTTTGAGAAGCATAAATAAATATATTCATACATTTATTGAATGAAGATTTTATTTTCAAACAAAATCAACAATCACCTTTTCAAAAATAAAATCCAAAATCATATTTTCCAAAATTACAAATGAACACCTTCATCCAATGTATTGAATGAAGATTTTATTTTCAAAAATAAAATCAACAATCACCTTTCAAAAATAAAATCCAACATCATATTTTCCAAATGCATAAATGAACATCTTCATCCAATTTATTGAATAAAGATTTCATTTTCAAAAATAAAATCAATAATCACATTTTCAAAAATAAAATCCAAAATCATATTTTCCAAAAGCACAAATGAAGATCTTCATTCAATTTATTGAATGAAGATTTCATTTTCAAAACAAAATCAACAATCACCTTTTCAAAAATAAAATCAACAATCCTCTTTTCAAAATTTAAACACACATGGATCCTTTATTTAGCATACCTAAATTTGCTAAGTAAAGAATCCTCTTTTCAAAAAAAAAAATCAATATCAATATCAAAAATCAAAAATCAAACACATGGATCCTTTATTTAGCATACCTAAATTTGCTAAGTAAGAATTCTCTTTTCAAAATCAAAATTGAACCAACATTTGGATCTTTCATTTAGCATATCCAAATTTGCTAAGTGAAGATCTTCTTTTTAAAAATCAAAATCAAAATTCAAAATAAAAAAAACAACATTTAGATCTTTCATTTAGCATACCCAAATTTGCTAAGTGAAGATCCTCTTTTCAAAAAATATCAAAATAAAATAAAAAAAACATTTGGATCTTTTATTTAGCATATCCAAATTTGCCAAGTGAAGATCCTCTTTTCAAAAATCAAAATCAAAAATCAAAAATCAAAAATCAGAAGCACACATGGATCCTTTATTTAGCATACCTAAATTTACTAAGTAAAGAATCCACTTTTCAAAAAATAATTAGAAGTACATAAGATTCCTTTTATTTAGCATACCTAAATTTTCTAAGTAAAGAATCCTCTTTTCAAAAATTAGAACAAAAAAACATTTGGATATCTTTAGCATACCTAAATTTGCTAAGAATGCTCTTTTCAAAAAATCATCAAAAACAAAATACATTTGGATTTCTTTAGCATACCTAAATTTGCTAAGGATCCTCTTTTCAAAATGATAAAAATTAAAACACATAGGATTTCTTTTATTTAGCATACCTAAATTTGCTAAGTAAAAAAATCCTATTTTTAAAAATCAAAATAAAACACATTTGGATTTTATTAGCATACCTAAATTTGCTAAGAATCCTCTTTTAAAAAAATCATCAAAAACAAAATACATTTGGATTTCTTTAGCATACCTAAATTTGCTAAAGATCCTCTTTTCAAAATCATCAAAAATAAAAACACACATGGATCATTTATTTAGTATACCCAAATTTGCTAAGTAAAGAATCCTATCTTCAAAAAATCAAAATGAAACACATTTGGATTTATTTAGCTTACATAAATTTACTAAGAATCCTCTTTTCAAAATCATCAAAAAATAAAAACACATTTGGATTTCTTTAGCATACCTAAATTTGCTAAGAATCCTCTTTTCAAAATCATCAAAAATCAAAACACACATTGATCTTTTATTTACCATATCTAAATTTGCTAAGTAAAGAATCATCTTTTCAAAAAAATGAAAACAAAACACATTTAGATTTCTTTAGCATACCTAAATTTTCTAAGAATCCTCTTTTCAAATCATCAAAAATCAAAAGACATTTGGATTTCTTTTATTTAGCATACCTAAAATTGCTAAGTAAAGAATTCTCTTTTCAAAAATTATCAAAACCAAAAATCATTAGGATTCTTTATTTAGCATACCCAAATTTGCTAAGTAAAGATCCACTTTTTAAAAACAACAAAACATTTGGATTCTTCATTTAGTATACCTAAATTTGCTAAGTAAAGATTTCATTTTCAAACTCACATAATTCACAAATAAGCAAACAAAAGAAGAAAATTGTTTTCAAACACGTCACCTAGCATACTTAAATTTACTAAGTGACTAAATTCAAAATCACAAATCAAAACAAAATCAATTGACCCTTTACTTTAACAAACTCAAATTTATTAAATAAAGGGTCCACAAACTCAAAAATCAAATTTAAATATGAACAAATGGAAGCATCAATCTCTCCAAAAATATTTGAACTCATTTTTCAACATACACAAATTTGTTGAAAATGGATTCTACATTAAAAAAAAATCTCCTTTCCAACCAATCTCAAAATCTCTCCAAATTAAAAGAGCCCCACTTAACATATCCAAATTATTGAGTGTGGGTTCAAAATTCTAAAAAAAATTAAAATAAAAATCTAATTCAGGTTTGTTTTCCAACATTGCAGACTTTCAATCAATTTAAGTCATTTTTTATTCAATTCAATTCAGTTCAATGGCAACACATAAGTACGTGTTCACATTTCCTTTCGGGATGGATTTGGCCTTGGATCGAGGCAGCCTCCCGCAATCTGACTTCACCCACCTCATTCATTTTGGCTGAGGCTTTGAGGGGGCTAGGATCACTTGTGAGGGGACCACCCTCACAAGTCGAGAGTGTGGTGGCCGTCCATCATCAGGTTGAGATGCCATCGACTTATAGATTCCCCTCGAGAGGAAGGGCTCCCAACAATTCAGTTATAGTGCAAGCATTATTCCCTTTCTTTGCGAGCTAGCACCCACTCGTTGGCTTCCTCAAGGGAAGGCTCCATTTGAAGGATAGTCTCCCCTACTAGGTAGGTCTAGTTCATCTTACCTCCAGGACTGACATCAAAATAAGAATCGCATGATCAAGCGGTATCATACCCATATAAGGGGAGGGTACTGATCTGGGGAGGACTTACCTAGGATAGTGTAACCTCTCATTATAGAGAACAAGTTTTATCCCCTCTTTGGTTTCGATGGAGAGGAAGACATTTGGAGGATTTCAGTTTCACCTTTACCCGTAGTACATTTTAAGGCTCCTATGAGAGAGGTGTATCGTGCTTAGATCAGTTTTGCCCAGTGAGCTTACACACGATTAGAGTCTGGGCTCATTTGATTATCATCCCCACAATGTGGGTAGATATATCGGATAGAGAGGGCTGGGAGGCCATGTATAGATTAGTAGGAGATTCATGGGTACGCCAATGGCCTCGACCCTCATCAACTTTTGATGGGTGTCCGCGATCATATTGATAACTATTGATGGTACTACCCACCATGGGAGGAGCTCTAAGAGAGTGGTGGTGCCTCCACCACTACTCCATGCCCACCATCTCTGATATAAGTTCCATCATCTACCATTCCACAAAGCCATGAAGGCTACATTTGAAGAGAAGAGAGCCCCACTTGTGATCCAATTACATCTAAGAGATCTCATTCCATCTAGACCATCGACTAAGGTAAGGTCGAGCTCTCCTGCTTGATCTTCTACCCTAGTAGTGGTGAAAAAGGAATGGCAACCATGAAGCATAGTAGTCATTCCATCACCAAAACCACCACATCAGAGTATAGAGATAACAATAGTAGAGGAAGCAGGAGATAGTTTAATTGCACTATGGCTATAAATCCTCTAAGGAGTACCACTCCACCAAGATCTAGTGATAGCTAGGAGCATCTATCCTCTAGTGAGCGTAGTCCTCACAAGATCAACTCTCCAGCAGCAGGGGAGGTTAGATGTCTATCTGTTCATGACAGTGATCCTACTACCTGTCAGACTCGATCTTTGGTAGATGTTTAGTTGGACCGATCCCTAGATGACATTGTAGCACAATATCTAGAGGAGAAGAAGGAGATCTTACAATATTCCTGATCTAATTTAGAGGATGAGAAGGTCAATTTTGATCCAAATGAAGATGATCTGTAGGAGGATTCAACAGGAGTGCACATGGTAGAAACTAGGGGTTCCCTCCTTCATGATCAATAGAGTTTGGAAGGTGTTGTGACTAAGTAGCAAGATAGAACCTACTCGACCCAACACCTCCTACAACAATTAAAGCAAAAGGATGAACAAATAGATAGGATGGGGAAGAGGCTTGAAGACTTGCTAGTAGTAGTTTTGGCACTTTAAAACCAAGCCCCAGTAGTGCATCCTACTATTGCAGAGACTAGTCAGCCAGAGTTATTGCATGTCTTGGATCCAGCCAAGACCATACCTCTAATAGTAAGGCAACACCAGCTTGAATAGGAAGGTAGTGGATAGTACCTCCATTCAAGAAATGGACATTAAAATCATGGTTGAGTAGTAGCTGAGAGATGCATTAGTGCAAGCCCGAGGAGGATCATTGATTCCAAAGGGTAGACCTACCCAAATGAATTTGATACCATCTAATATCCTAAGGATTTTGTTCACTTCAGAGCCAGCTGTTGTAATGTTGGTGGCAGTGATGCTCTTTTCTTCTGTCTTTTTATTAGCAGCTTAGTAGGCATAGCCTTCGATTGGTACGTTGAACTCCACAACAGTTCAGTGAAGACTTTTGCATAGTTGGAGCAACTCTTCATTAAGAGGTTTGCTAGAGCTTAGTAAGGGTGACTGTAAGCGATCTCATTGTGTCTCAACAACACCTTGGTGAGTCCCTAGTTAATTATATTATTAGATTGTATAATTTGATATGAAATGTGAACTATCTACAACACCATTGAAATTAAGAATATTCATGTGGTCCCCTTCATGCTCAAAGGTTTTACCATCAAGACATTTAAAAAAGTAATCAACAAGGTGCCTAACTTACAAGGAGAAGCCAAATAGTTGCCTTTTCTAGATCAATCAGTAAAGCCAAAGCCATAAAAGCTTATGAGAAGAAGCCAGGGGCAGTGATAGTAGTAGATAAAAGAAAGCAGTAGGCTAGAGAGTAGCATGAGAGACCTTGTGCTCCATAGCCATCATTTCCACATCCTCTACCACCATCGAGGCCATCCTACGCCACTAACCTCCATGGCACGCCTCCTCCTCATATCCATAAACAGATACACATACACGCCACCAGTAGCCTTTCCACTACTCTTTTGGATAAACTAAACAAACCTTATTCATTTAAGAGGGAGGTAATCAAGAAAATCTTTAAGAATCTCTTAAAGAAACCTCATTTTTAGCTACCCGAGCATAGAAGGTCTGAGGAAGTGGGCAAAAGCAATGATCTTAACTTTTGCCCTTACCACCACATGCTAGGCCATGTTTTGGAGGACTGCTTTACATTCAAAGACTGGCTTGAGCATAACTTCAAGATAGGTTCCATAGTTATCCTGAAGGAATACCTTATGGATCAACCATCCAATTCTGTTATGGTAATCCTTGGGGATACATGCGGTCCTTCCAAAACCAAAGAAGGTTGGGATATCTCCTTATCCTGAACCTTTAAGAAAATTATTTTCAAAATCAAGAAACTTTCCCTACAAGTGCCTAAGGCAACTCGAACCTTCAACATCAAGGAAGATTTGCAAGTTGCCAAAGATAACTTAGGGAAGGTAGAAGCTCGAGTGCACTTACACCCGGTTATCCAAGTAGTGCAACCATACCGAGCACCCTCCGGTCCACCATTGCATTCTTACTTAGCTCTTCCTTTAGTAGACATCTTGTATCGATGGATGAGGGCATCAAATCCCTCACCCCTCTTACTTTACCAGATTTCTACTATGTACTTCCTTTAAAATCCAATAAATTAAGGAATAAAGCTAGTTTGAATTACATCTATCTCACTTATGATGGGTTGTCTAATTCTACTCTTATAGAAAACTCTCCAAGTCTAAATAATAATTATAATAACTCCAATCTTCCTCTTTTTGATTCAGAGTTGGACTTTCTTTCTCTGGATACTACAGGTTCACCTCTGGAGATAGACTTGGAATCAATTAATTCTAAGGGTCTCATAGGAGAAGCTGTCGGTGGCCTGATGAGCAGGTAGAATCTTCTACTAGCCTGTCATAAAAGATCACTCAACTCAACCTCCGTAGTGGCAAGGTTCTACCTCCTAAGGCACCACCTCAAGATAAGGGGAAATAAGTCATTGGTTTGGATGATCAGCCCCTCCCATGCTCCACCTTGGATATGCTTATGGAGGATCAATCAGGTGGATTACAATGTCCTCTCACCGAGAAAGTTGTCATCTAAGTTAAGCATATATGATGCCCTTATCTTATCCAAAGAGATGAGGAATCATTAATCAAGACTCTTCTTCATCCGATATGCTTAGCTTCAGTGACCACTATTGGAGAGAGGCACATTATTTCAGAAGAATCAAGGAGTCACTTTCATGAGATGAAACCTTCTTAGGAGACATGGAGCACAACCGTCCCCTCTACATTATAGTGGACATGGGCAGATTCAAACTTTCAGGGTTCTTATTGATCTAGGTGCATCGATGAACATTATGAGTCTAAAGACCTTTCTTATTTGAGGATCGACATCTCCACACTCTGAGGAGATCAGGTGATATTGAGAGGATTCAATGAACAAGGCGTGAGGGCTTTAGGTTCCATAGTGCTACCTTTGGAGATAGTTGACTAGAAGACTGAAGCCAAGTTCTATATTATTGATTCCAATACTTCATTGACTTCTTTGCTCGGTATGCCTTGGATACATTAGAACTAAATGATTCCATCATCCCTTCATCAGTGCATCAAGTTCAGGAAGGATGGGATTGAATACTATGTCAAAGGAAATGAAAAGCCATATTTTTAGTCAGAGAGGTTGAGACATATGAAGATGCGACCTACTATCTTCCTCAAAACACCTTTTCTCATGAACTTGGTAAAAATTCAAATAAAAAAGAAAAAGAAAAAAAGCAAAAGAAAAAGAAAAAGAAAAAGAAAATAAAAATGAAAGTCCAAGTGATCGAGAAAAGGACATCAAATAAGAAGTAGAGCCCCATGTCACATTCCACCCACAGTCCATTCCATCATATGGACATGTGGGTTGGATGACCTAACCTCCACTATGTAGAGGTAGAGGTGGACAGAGAGGCAATTCCAGAGAAGGAAGACCCCTAGTTGGCTGCCAGCTAATAGGGTTATGTTCCAGTTCATAAGAGTACCCCTACTATTCACATAGACTTGGAATCTAGCTCAGAGGATGAGTCTAATGTGATTAGCATACCAACCAACCCCTCTCAGTGGGTTTCATTGGAGGTGACACTCAAGTTGGATAGTGATAAAGACCAAGCCTCCAAGCAAAGCACGAATGTATTCAAATCAAGTCTATGTGAAACAATCAGGCAACAGTTAGGAACCTTAGCTCTAACCTCACTTTCCTCTCAAAAAGTTGAAAGTTTAGTAGTTAAAGAAGCACCTCAGTCTTTCAGGGATATCAAGCTGAAGAGATTCTTATTGGGATCATCATCCTCAAGTCCAAAAACTGATGTAGGACTTGAGGATAATTCAAATAAAGAATTAATAAAAATTCCTTTTGATTGGTACTCGCCTTGTGTTCTTAATCTTGCAAAGAAGGGTTTGATTCCTTATACATGGTCTAAGCATAGGTTAGAGTACTTCGAGAAGCTATGGAATAATAGAGAAGGATGCACGATGATCAAGATTCAATAGATTGGGTCGGTCGATGATGATGATTCTTGCTTAGTTATCACCAATCATTTGGAGTCTGATAGGTTCTTCAACCACACTAACTCTTATAAGGATGTGTGTTTAAAAACTTTAGATGATCTATATGATCTCCAAATCAAAGATGCACCCCCAAAATTTGAAGAGGAGATCCATTCAACAATTGACAAGCTTAAAGAAATCAACCTCGGGATGGAAGCAAATCCATGCCCGACATACATCAGTTCATTGTTGAATGAAGAAGAAACTAATGAATTAGTTAAGCTATTGATTGAGTTTAAGGACTTCTTTGCATGGAGTTATGAATTGATGCCCATTATCTCTTGACGTAGTCCATCTAGTAGACCACTAACCCTATCAAGCAAGCTCCTAGACACATGCAATTAGAAATTGAACAACAGTCATTTCTGAAGTGAAGAAACTAATTAATGATGATTTCATCAGGGAAGAAAAATACCTTACTTGGTTAGCCAGTGTCATCCTAATTAAGAAGAAGAATGGCCAAATTTGCATATGCTTCAATTTTAGAAACTTAAATAAGGCATGTCCTAAGGATGAGTTTTCTCTTTTGATACTAGAATTAATGGTGGACATCGCCTCATCTCATGCAGTATTCTCCATCTTGGATGGGTCATCTTACGACAACCAAATCAAGATGGCCCCTGAGGATGAAAGAAACACTACTTTTTGAACCTCGATCAAATCTATTATTATAAGATCATGTCTTTCATCCTATAAAATGCTGGTGCTACATACCAACCGGCCATGACTCAGATCTTCAATGAACTCATTCATCATCAAGTTGAGTGCTATGTTGATGATCTAGTAGTCAAAAGCAAAGAAAAAGAAGACCACCTCTTTAACTTGAGAGTAGTTTTAGAATGGTTAAGAAAATTTAACCTCAAAATGAATCCCTTGAAGTGTGCATTCAGAGTAGCTTCATGGAAGTTCCTTGAGTTTGTTGTCTAACACCGTGGAATAGAAATAAATTTGGAGAGGATGAAAGCTATCATAGAAATGCCACCTCCCAAAATTTTAACTCAACTCAGATCTTTCTAAGGGAAGTTGGCATATTTAAGATGCTTTATCTCCAATCTATTGGGAAGATGCAAGACATTTTCAGAACTTGTAAAAAAAATGCCAAGTTTTAGTGGGATGACAAGTGTCAACATGCCTTTGAAGATATCAAGTAGTATTTGGTGAAGGCCGGTTCTAGCGACTCTATCTAGGCACCATCTCTCTACCTTCTTGGATGATGACTCCGGTGCTTTGTTGGCCTAAGCTAATGATGAAGGGAATGAGAGTGCTCTATTACCTCAGCCATCATCTGATTCCTACTGAAGCAAACTACCCACCTATTGGGAAATATTGCCTAGCTTTAATCTTTGCATTCCAAAAGCTATGACATTATATGCTTTTTCATAAGATGAACTTGATTTCCAGAACCAATCCACTGCAGTATCTCATGACATGGCCAACACTATCCGAACATTTGGCATGTTGGTCCATGATTCTCTCGCATTTGATATCACATTTGTACCCCTCCATATGGTGAAAGGATAAGCACTAGCATATTTCTTAATAGCACACCCACTGCCCGTTGATTCTCCGTTTAGTGATGATCTCCTTGATGAACAAATCATGAACTTAGGGGAGGTTGACAATCACCATTAGGAGATATATTTTGATGGTGCGCTTCCTTTCAAAAGGAGAAGAACTACGATATACTCTTCTAGGAAATATAGGGGTAGGAATAGTTCTCTTAACTTCAAACTATGATGAGATGAGATTCTCATACTATCTCTCCAATCCCTGCACCAATAATGAAGCTGAGTATGAGGCTTTGATTGCTGGTCTAGAGTTAGCCATTACAGTATGTGTCAAGAGCATCAACATCTATGAGGGATTCTCAGCTGGTCATCAACCAGATTATCGAGTCTTACAAGGTTCTCAAACCTAAGCTTCATCATTACCATGAGTATACCATGAAGCTATTGGAACAAATCCCTGAAGTCACCATCTACAAAGTCCCTCAATGAGAGAATGCAGTAATAGATACTTTGGCCAAACTTGCCAAAGAATTGGCATGTCTGGAAGATGAGTCCATTCTAATAATGGTCCAAAATAGATAAGTCCTATCCCTTATTGACGCTGAACTCATCAAGACTTTCTCTTGAAGGGGAGGTTGTCATTGCCAATAATGGAAAGGAGCTAGATTAGAGGTAACTATTCATAGAATATTGAATGCTAGGAAACTACCTCAAGAGAAATCACAAGCCCATCAGATGAAATAGAGAGCCCTCTCTATGCTCTCGTGGATGACACCTTCACCGACGGTCTTTCGATCAAATGTGGTTACGCTATTTGGACAAACATGAAGCCTGTAAGAACATGATTGAGGTACATTCAGATCTATGTAGTGCACATCAATCCAGTCTAAAGATGAAAGCAAAGATCAAGAGAGTAGGATATTAGTGTCCTTCGATGATTATAGATTCCATGGATGTACCTAGAAGATTCCATCAGTGTCAGGTACATGGTGTAGTCCTACAGCAACCACCCAACGTTCTACATCCTACATTAGCCCCATGGCCATTTGAGTGTTGGGGTACCAAAATAGTGGGTCCTATCGATCCTCCTTCTTCCTAGGGTCATCGGTTCATCTTAGCACCTACTTTTCCAAGTGGGCGAGGTAATCCCACTCGAGGTCACAACTGTGTTCTTTAGTTTTTAGAACCATATGTATATAGGTTGGGGTGCCTCGATGAATTATATCGATAATGGTGCATTCAAAAGCACCAAGATCAAAGGCTTTGCCGAGAAGACACGATATAGATTGGAGATACTCACCATCTACTACCCAGAAATATGGCCTAGCGAAGATTCAATAAAACTCTCATCCAAATACTAAAGAAGATGATTGATGATAACAAACGATAGTGGCATGAGTAGTTAGTTGAAGCCTTGTGGGCATACTGCACCACATACAAAACTCCAACTTAATCTACCCCATTCTTCTTAATGTATGGGGTTGAAGCTATTCTACCTTTAGAAGTTCAACTCCCATCACTAAAGATAGCATTGGGTAGAAAGATTACTATAGAGCAGAATGCAAAGTTGCGGTTAGAAGAGCTCGAAGGTTTGGAAGAGAGACGCCTACGGGCATGCCAGAACCTTGAGTTGTATAAAGCTAAAATAATTCAAGCTCACAATAAGCTGGTCAGCCCTAGGGCTTTTCAAGTAGGAGAACTTGTATTAGTCCTAAAGAGACCAATTATTGCCCATTGAAAGATGGGAGGCAAGTTTGAACCCACTTGGGAAGGCCTTTTCATCATAGAAAAGGCCTACCAAGGAGGATCCTATCAGCTCATTGATTGTAAAGGGAACCCAATGCTTCCATTTAATGGGCTCTATTTGAAGAAATATTATACATAAAATATGTCTTAAGACAATTATCAACTAAAGAATAAAATTTCATTCCAATTCATCAAAATCTTCTCTTCTTTTCAAAGTATTGTTTGCTTCTTGTGAACCCGCGACGTGTTTAAGATAGGTGTGAGAGAACCAAGAGGCATCCTATCCCTCTTTAATGACACGAACACAATCAAACACAATTCCTCAGTACTACTAGAATAGGTGTGAGAGAACCTAAGAGGCATCCTATTTCGATTAACACAACTAAGTTAGGTGTAAGAGAGCCTAAGCGACATCCTTTCTTGGTGGGAATCCCAGCTGCCATTCATGGCACCATTTCATCAATTCCCCAAATGTGTTTTAGGATAGGTGTGAGAGAACCCGAGGGGCATCCTATTCCTTCTAACACAAACACAAACAAAAACAAACATATATATTTTATCTCGAGCTAATTTGATGTAGGAGTAAGCCCTCTGGCACTTATCAATCTAGGTCGTTGATATCATGTTACCTATCATGTCAGTGGTCATTTTTGCGGATGTGAGTCCTCGCATTTTATTCCTGACTTGACCATTGCAAACCAATGAGGGCCTTGTTAGTTTGGTAAACTTCACTGCCTAGCCAGTAAGCTACCTCATGTTGATTTTGTTTAAGAAGATGTGAGCCCCCACACTTTCTTCTTGAACTAACCACCATGCACTGACTAGGTTGAGTATATTTGAGGTTTAGGATAAGCCTCCCAGAGGCTCCTTTCATCTTGACTACTTTTAAATTGATATAAGTCCCATAGTGGCATTCACTCGATTAGGTTGGATAACACTGAAGGCATCTATCGAAAATGTTAAAAAGGAAGATGTGAGTCCACGATGCTTTCTTCTGATTATTGCAAAATGGGCACCTAGGTTGGTTGATGTTACATTCGCTATAGTGACTCACGGTGGATAAACCACTCTTGGCAGACATGAGTCCCCGCGCTTTCTCTTTGAGTTGGCCACCGAATACCTATGCAAATTATCTTCTTTAGGGTTTTGCATCAAGCCCTTAGTGGCCCTATTCCTGTGGGTATTCTACTTGGATCACATTCTTTGTGTCCCCATTTAGACACTACCAGATTACTCTTAGATTGTGTAGTCCCCCTTTCCTAGTAGCCACCCCTGGTTGGAGAATTTTATTGACCAATGTGCAGATTCTCCCTTTTTCATAAGATATAGGCTAATATAAGCTCCTTCTCAGTGTGATCCCTCACCAACCAACGGGGTTTGCCATAAACAAACAAAATAAACAAACAAAAATAATCGCTTGGGGATTAGGAATTCATGCCCCCAAAGGGCCGCTTTTCTTAAGCAAGCATCCTATCTTTAGGCGGTCTCGTGACTCCCTATAGGAATTGCGACTGAGTTGAGATAAGTCCCGGGTTGCTCTCTCCTAGTCACCCTTAGGTGGTTCAATCTATTTTTCCACAAGCGTGTTACCCAACAATCATTCTCTTTGGAAGATATAAGTCTCTATGCATTCTTTCTAGCATGGTATAATACCCGGCAGGTAAAGTTAGGTTCAATTTATTGCCTAAGCAATCAATCACCCTAGTGGTCTTTGGTAGCTGTAGATGTGAGTCCCGTGCTTTCTTCCCCTTAATTGACCATTATAAATCGAAAGGCGCTCCTTTGGTTGGATAGTTCTCCCCTCGGCTTGGAAGCTACTCCCTTTAGTTTAATAAATTTGAGATAGGTCTAGGCTGATATAAGCTCCTTCCCAGTGTGATCCTTTGCAAACCAATGGAATCCATCGAAAATAATTTAAAAAAATTTAAAAAAATGAAATTTATCTTGACAATCTTTGAGCTGATTTAAGTCCCCCAGCACAATTCACTCAATTGTCAGCCCTGGGGCGGGTGTGATTTGTTGCACAAGCAACCGATCACCCCAATGGTTCCTTATTTTGGAAGATGTGAGTCCCCACGCTTTCTTATTAAACTTGATCATTACAAACTGAAAGGCAATCCCTTTAGTTTTATAATCTTACTTTGTGGTTGATATACTACCCCTTTGGATTGGTAAATTTGTGTTAGACCAAGGCCCATGGCCCCTACTCAGTGCAGTCCATCGTAAATTGATGGGATCCATAAAAATAACTAAAAAATGATATTAATCTTGACTATCTTTGAGTTGATTTAAATCCCTTAGCGCATTCAATAGTCGACCCAGGTCGGTTGATTTGTTGCACAAGCAACGATCACCCCAGTGTTTCTTATCTTGGAAGATGTGAGTCCCCACGCTGTCTTCTTAAACTTGACCATTGAAAATCAAAAGGCACCCTTTTGGTTGGTTAGTCCTACTATGTATTTGGTAGACTACCCCTTTGGATTGGTAAATTTGTGTTATACCAAGGATTTTGTGGCCCCTACTCAGTGTAGTCCATCGCAAACCAATGGGATCCATCAAAAATAACTAAAAAATAAAATTAATCTTGACTATCTTTGAGGTGATTTAAGTCTCCCAGTAGCATTCACTCAATAGTCAGCCCTAAGGTTTGGTTCAATCCGTTGCCAATGGATCAGAATCGATCCCTACTTTGGAGCATGTAAGTCTACTTACTACTTTCTTCCTAGTATAGTCGAATGGCAACACCTTTGGTTGGATAGTCCTACCATGTGGTTGGTAGACTACCCCTTTGGATTGGTAAATGAGTTGGTTCTAGCTCACACCCTACTCGGTCGATCCATTGCAAACCAACAGGGTCCATCTCAAAATCCAAAAGTTAAAATTCAAAACAAACTCAACCCTCCTCTCTTAGTGGAGTCAACTAAACAAACAAAAGAAATCCAATCAACCTCCCTTAGTGGAGTCAAACTAAATCATCAAATAATCAAAAAAATCAAACAAAAATAATTAAATAAACAAATCAAATCAATCTACTTCTCCTCAGTGAGATGCAAACCTTTCTAGTTCCCCCAGCGGATCTCAAATTCTAATCCCTCAGTGGATTTCACAACCTCTTCTCCCTAATGGATGACTTGAACTTACTCCCCTAGTGGAGAGTTCACTTTTTCATCCCTAATGGAGCACCGAATCCTAAATCAACAAATCAAATCAATTTCTCCCCAGTGAGACTCAAATCAAATAGAACCTCTCATCCCCTTGTGGATGACTTAAACCTGTTTCCCTAGTGGAAGGTTCACAAACTCAATCCCTAGTGGATTCCTCCTTCACTCTCTTATGTATTTGACATGAGTAGAGTCATATTTTACTAAGCTATTGATTCCTTCTACATCTTGGGTTAGGAGTACATCATTTCTATTAGTGCTTGTGATCATTGATGTTGTTGATCATCTCGGTTTACAACAATACGTGCAATGTGCCTTGTTAGTCACACCACACATATTGGGCACCCTTTATTGACCTCATTTTTAGAATGAGCTCTCAACCTCTCGATCTTAGACATAGGACTCTTCTTAGAAACTAAGAGTTCCTTAGTCTTAAGATACTTCTAGTGATTAGGTGAACACTCAACTAAACCCTAAAGACTTAGAAGAGTTAGCCATAGGAATAGGTCATGCCTTAGGGGTGTTAAAAACTTGTCTACCTATAGTTTGAACCAAATCCCTACTTCCTTCTTCCAAGTCAAATTCCAAATCCAAACCAACTTCAAATTTATACCAACTCCAAATTCAAACCAATTCCAAATTCAAATCAACTTTAAATCTAAATCAACTTCAAATTCAAACTAATTCCAAATTCAAATCAACTTCAAATCCAAATCAACTTTAAATTCAAGTCAACTTCAATTCCAAATCAAATCTCAAATTAATTTTAACTTAATTGATTTTCTCAAACCTTAATTCAATTCCAATGGATTTTCTCAAATCATGAATCAATTCCAAATGATGGAAACCCATGATTGAATTCCAAATTCAAAATCCTTCCTAAGTCACTTTGATTCCATCTTATGGACTTAACTTAGATGAAATTCAAAAGATTTTCTCATAACCCATTTATATCCTCATTTATATTCACAAATATAAATGAAATATAAATTCAAATAACCAAAACCAAATTCAAATCTCAAATCCAAATCTAATCGAAATCCAACCTAAACGCTTTCAAGTCAAATTCTTGAACTTAGCCAAATCAAACTCAAATCAATCCAAGGTTTTTCTGTACAAACAATCAATCCTTCAATTATAAACTTTAATAATCAACCCAAAATTAAATTCAAAAGTCAAACCCAAATCAAACTCATGTTCATCCTTTGAGCTTGAAATTATTAAATGAATTAAAACCCATTTGACTCCAAATCACTTGCAAATGGATTTATATGTCAATCATAAGTCCATATGTGAGTTCAACCAAACTTGAATCAAGCCTTGATCAAGTCAATTGACCTACTTAGGCTCACTTGACCCAAAGTGACCTAAAGCACCTTTTTGAGCTAAATACTACTCCTACCCAAATTGGACTGAATTAAGCCCATCTTAGCCTCATCTTATGAGCGACAATATGTTCAATCACTCAAATTGGGTCAAACCAAGTCAAACCTTTGACCAAGTCAACTTCTAGCCCAAATGAAACCTAAAATATCCAAAATCCACAATAGGCCAAATTGATTGAAACCATTGATCAAAACCAATTCATGATCAATGATTAGACTTAACCAACTCATCATTTGAGCCTAACCTAGCCCAATTGGCCACTTGACCAAAGTTGACCCAACTTGACCTAAAAAGTCAAAATATGCCAAATCTTGATCTAAGCCAAATTGATTGCAACCAATGGGTCAAGTTCATTCTAAATCACTTGTTGAACTTGACCAAAGCCTCAATTAATTAGACCCAACTTTTGACCATGAACCCAACTTGACCTAAAGATCAAATCAAACCAAAATTAAAACCAAAGCTTGCAAAATATTTTAAATGACCAACCAAACCATGACCCCAACTTAGGTAAAATGGGTCAAACTAGTCAACTTGACCCATTTGACTTAAATGAATTCAAATGAACCAAAATCAAATACAAATCAAATTAAACCAAACCAATGATACCAAAATATTTTAAAAGGTCATATGAACTTGACCTAACCCTTGGTTTGACCCAATTTGATCAATTGGTCAGCTTAACTCAAGTTGACCCATTTTGACCTAAATGGGTCAACATGAGCCAAATGATATCAAATAAACTCCAAATTTATTGAAAATTGACACAACCCAATTCCAAACTATTCCAAATCTGCCTAAATTGAAATCAAATTCAAATGACTATTTTACCCTTAGGTCAAGGGGTAACCTATAACTAAGTCCACTTAAAATTTGGTCAAATCCTTTTCATTTGGCACCCTCTTAGTGGAACAAATGGACACTAATAAGAGTGGTCCACATGACCCAATGGGTTTGGGTCAGCCTTGACCCAACCCATGGCAAAATTGACCACCCAATGAAAAATTCTCCACATAGAATCACTCCCACACTCATTTTAGCACATGGGCAACTCCTCCACTACATCACTCTACCAAAAATGAATTACATGGCACCCATAATAGCCTAACAAACCCATTCCATGTGATCAATTTGATCAAAATAGAAGGATAGCTCATGACCATTCGATCCTTGTAAGGGGAGATATACTCCCCCTAATTCCATTTCATTTGACATGACTTGCACTGATTTAGAGACATAAGGCAAGCTCTCCAAGCTCTCTCAAGCAATCCCCAAGCTCTTTCTAATTCTCCATTTCTCAATTTGCCTAAACCAAAAATAGGGGAGGTGAGAGGGAATTCCACTTTGCTCAACACTAAAGCTCAATTCCTCTTGCAAGCACCATCAAAGGATCAATCGAGCTCACCCAAATCAAATCCCAAGCAATCAAGCCATGAGATGGAGGAGCTAGACCAAAGCCGCAAGCCATTGAAGTTCACTTTGGCCAATAGGAAGATCACTCCACCTCAAGCCTTCAAACCTTCAACAGGGCTTCATCTCCACTAGATGAAGTTACCTCTATGGTTAGGAAGCGATGATAGCCTCCAGTAAGGTATGTCTCAAAACTGAGCTTAGGCTAGATTTTCTTTGGTCCTTTGTGAAGGGAACTTTTATCCCAAGTGAATTTGACCATTGGATGTCTTCCTTATTTTTCTTGATGGTGTGGGTTGAATCCCTACCCAATCCAAGATCAAGTGAGCTTGGATCAAGCCATGGAGGATGGACGACCTCCATCTTCTGCATACAAGGGTAGGAATGAATCATGGGTCATCCACCCCACGTGTTTTGATGGACAATCCTGATTAATTTGTTTAGATCTGCATTTTAATCCCTTTAGATCCATAGGTTTAATCCTGACCGTCCGATCTTTGATCGGATGATCTAAGAAAATATGTAGCGTAGCGATTGGCTTGGTTTAAATAACCAATCATGTTGTGCCACATGGAAGCGAACAGGTCGTGATCCATTAGCGTGATGGGATTAGTTATATAATTTGGCTATTTAATTAAGCAATAATCACAAAAACTTCAAAAATACATAACTAAATGTAAAAAAATCTAACAAATGTAAACTCAACTTGATTTTAAAGATAATTCAAAGGGGAATAATATAAAATTAAGTTTAATTGATTTTGAATAATAACATTTGCTTAATTTGAGTTTTATTAGGGATGTAATTATGTTAATTATTCTTTAATTACTTTAATAATTAATTCCAAATTCCTTATGGTTAATTAGTAGGATGACCTCTGCCTCCCATGATTTTCTTAGAATTTATTATTGGATTAATTTAGGTAATTGCTTATTTCATCTCTAATCACTCCCTTAATCAATTAAATGATTAATTAACCTATTAAATTATGATAAATTTATTAATTAAATTTATTAATCATCTTGGAATAGTGGATAGACTTAGGGACAGAGATTAGGATGCCTTTTCCAAATCTATTCCCCTAAGTCGATTTCATTTGAATGAAAATTTAATTAATTTATAAATTGATTAATGATTTAATCATTTCATTAAATAGCTTAATTAACCAAACTCAAAATCAAAAATTAATCTAGAAACTTAATCACTTAATCAATCCTTTCTTGGGTAGATACTTTGGTGTTCAATAACCTAAGTAAGCTTAAGGAAATCAAATCCAATTTACATGCGAAGGAAGGGTTATGAAAGTACTTAATTAAACCATTTAGCTTAATTAATCAATAATTATGAGCCAATTGCATTAGGCCCCTTTCATTCTTAAGAGCATTGCTAATTTAAATTCAATATGGTTGCATATCATATGTTGGCTCATAATTGGTTGAATAATTATGTTAAGTGTAGGTAAAGGGTAATTAATGAACTGAATTTACACCATAACCTAAACAAGAAATAAAATCAATCTAATGGTTCTAAAAATTAAACTAACATAACATACACATGTGGGAAATGGGTTAGGACCAACAAACCTTTTCACATTTCCTAAAATCAAATCAAATTCAAAATAAAACTAAAAATTTCTTTAAACAACTTTGATTCACTTTAAATGATCTTATTCCATAGGATTGTCTTTAGGAATTAATTAGGGTGAATGAAGTTACATGCCTGCATCACTTTATTTCTTTCTTAGCATGCTAAATATTATTTGTCATATGAAATCATGCATTCATGTCTTTTGAAAAATCAAATTAAAATGAAATATTTCATTTATGTCAAATTGCATGATTTCGCTAAAGTATGAATATGAATGGCTATTATCACTACTAAATTCAAAATTACTTTCAAAATTTATAAATCAAACATTACAAATGAAAGGTATGCTATTTATAATTACTAATAAGCTTGTATGTGAGTATAACATAAGATGCACATTATGTGAATTTCCTTCTCTTCTCTTTTAACATAGTTTTGAATAGGATATGCAAAGTGTATAGTTCATTTAAAAAGAACATAACACTTGCTTAAATCTATTCCTATTCATTCCTATGTTATCATTCAAGAAGGATCTTCACATTTGTACATGTAAATTAAACAACCATAACCAAACAAACACATAAAAATCTTTTGCATGACTCTTTTTCCATTCATTTCTTTTTGTACATGCACATGTACTTAAGAAAAGTGGTATATTAGTCTAGACATATCAGGGTTCTAAGACTTTAAGTAGCCCTAAGAAGGTCTTGTACCTTATACCCCTGGTGTAGAAAATAATGGTGCCATACTCACTTATGTCTTTCATACATGTAAATGTGCATTTGATTAATGGATAAAAGAATCTCTCTTTTTCTACTTAACAAAATCATGCATCATAAAAACATCCAAATTTTCTTAAGCAACATCTCTTAGCATCCATCATTAAAGTGTGCTAATATTTCCATTTGCTTGTATAGATATGCTTAGGGTTCATCCATATGCATGTTACACATGTTGGAAAGAAATAAAGTGTTGTGTGTTTTGTGATAGTAATTCACTTCAATTAATCCTAAAATGCTTTTATAATTTGAATAGGTTTATTTAGAGCAAATCTAAACTCAAGATTAATTAAAACACATAATAAAACATTCACTAAATAAAAATTATTAATGAATCTACCTTAGAAATTACTTAAGTGAGGGAGGAAAGAGAAGTTCTCTTCTCTTTTCCTCTCTTTACTTATTAATTGTAATCATCAAATATCAAATTTTCTAATTGAATCACTTAGAAAACCTAACCTTAAAGACATCCCACACAAACTTTAAATGGAACATACATTAGGCTAAGTCTCCATTTCTAGTCCTATGTTAGTGTGGTGCATGGTTTGATGCATGATTTTATTTTGTGATAATGTTTTAGTCTGGATGTTAGGGTGTATGTGCATAGACTAAATGGTAGGATGATCTTAGTCTAATCATTATCATCTATAGGAGATTGTGCTTAAGGGGCACTATAATAAAAATATAAATACTTTTGTTGTGCAGGTTGCTTATACCCCTAAGCATAATCCAAAATAGGCCAGATGGACTTGGTAACCCATGTGTGGGGTACTAAGTCCAATTTTTTTTATACATGCTTGGGATTGTGTGATTTTTTTAGCTAATCTCCATTTTCATGTAATTTTTGCAATTAGGATTTAAAATGATTGTTATGGGGAATAGGATGAACATTGGTCATAAGACTATGTCTTATGTACCATGTGAAGCCTTTGGAGCAATACATTCTAACCAACCAAAAAAAGAAATAAGAAAGAAGAATGTAGAAAGAAGGAAGCAAAGAAGAAAAGACGAAATGAAGAAATGAATAATGAAGACCCCTATAACATGAATTCCTTCTTGATTGTAATTAATTCATTTATAATCCAGGTTGTATAAGGTTAGAGCTCAGCTACCCAATTTCTTTTTAGGTTTGTGCAGTGGAGCTCAACCATAAAAGGCCTTTTATTCTTTTGTGCTTGCTTTATCAAATTATTTGATGTTTGTTTAGCTTGTGCATTAAGATGACATGTTTTGCTAATTTCTTCTTGCTTTCATGAATGGCCTTGATGTAATTAGGCTCTTAGAAAAATAAATTTTCTATCTAATTAATCAACTAAAAACTAAAAATAAATAACTCATAACCTCACCTAAGGCCTAGGTTGTAAAACAAGATAAAAGATTTAGCAACCTCTTAGCTGGATGTTTTATGTTATCACATCATGCATAAAAAGCATCTTATTTCACTCTTGTTATGGAGGGCTTCCACCTTTGCCAAGGAACTTGGCTTGACCTTTGAGAGCCATGGGAGAAATACACCTCCTATTGCTTATTTAGGCCCATAATCTAATTTTTCATGCATTAGGCATATGAATCCCATAGCATGTGTCAAATCAATTGTCCAAAAATGAAAATAAAATATAATAAAAATTTGCATTATATTTAAGTCATTAATCATGTCCTACAAGATCTAGTCTCTTAGGGAGTGTGTTTAAGGACTCAGTCTCTTTCTAAGTAAAAAATAGCTTATCTATCTTACAAAAGCATATGACTTGCCTACATGTATTTAAAATGATAGGAGGAGTTAGTTGGAGGCCACCCCCAGGCGGTTGTAAGTCCAACAATCAGGTGGTTTATCCTCTCTTATGAAGGTAAACCAAATACCCATTTTTTCCTTAGATTTAGGTCATGCCTTGGCCCTCGCCAAAGCTCCCTAGATTTAGGTTCAGAGATTGCTACTTCCCTTCTCAGGCTACAAGAATAAATCCTCACCTCTTAGGTATTTCCATGATCTTATGTTGTTGAATTGTAAGCCCTAGATTTCAAATAAAAATCCAACTCAAATAAATAATTCACTTCAATTACAAAAATATAAATCCCAACCATAGGATAGTTTGGGATGCCTACTAGGCATCCTAGTATCATAAGCATCCCCTACTTATCTTCCTTTGGTTTCAATAATAACTCCCTCCTCTTGATCAATCCCACTTGATCTTTTAAAAATAAATAATTGATTGATAGTCCTATCTTTAAAATATTTGGAGACAATGATCATTTACCTTAAACGAGAGTATTCCTAAGGGATCTCATTCCTTAGGATGTAATTAACTATAGGGGCTTGCCTCCATAGGGAACTTAACGAACCCAGTTTAAAATAAATCTGCTTTACTTTTCTATGTAAAGTAGGGGAAGAATCTCTGGTACATATGAAGACCCATAGTCTTTAGGTGTTCTTATTAAGGTGATTAGGTCCATTGTATGATGGTGACTTCTATCTCTCAAGATAGTATATCATTCCGCAATGTCATACCCAATCACCCTAATAAGAACATATGGATCTATGTGGTGTCCAACATAAGAAAGTTGTTATTTTTGTTCTTCATTTATTTTTCTCTCAGGAAGATGGATGAAGGATGAAGATAAAATTTTTTCACCACAGGAACTTTAAAACCAGTTTAATATAAACCCTACTTTAGTCATCCATATAAAGTAGGGAAAAAATCTCTGATATGTTCGATGACCCATCATGCCTTAAGAGTCCTTATTAGGTGATTAGGTCCATTGAAGGGTGATGCTTCTATCTTTTGAGATAGTATATCATACCTCAATGTCATACTCGATCACTTCAATAAGTACCCTCTATGATTTACATGGTGTCCCTCATATACATTCAAAAATAAATATCATAGATTTCTCTAGTGACTCTGCTGGGGATCGTTATTCTCTCCATCTCTAGTAGACATTACTGTCACCAAGCATTGATAGTGGATTTATACTGCATATAAGCCCAAGACTATCTTTCTATGTTGGCACTTAGCTTATTTCATCCTTAAGCAAAGCTAGTCTACATATTTTAGGTTCTAAAACCTAATTCCATGTAGGTCTTAAAACCTCTATTGGGTTCCCCAATAGGTAAAAAAATAATTAACTAATGGAAGGAGATGACTGAATTTAGAACCTCTTTACCACTAACTTGGTGAGGCAAGGTTCATCCCTTATTCAATAAAGTTTCAATAAAATTCAAACTAAATAATTAAAGCCTTTTGCTAAATTTTCCAAAAGCACTTTTTCTAAATAGAATCATTTTGAAATGCACTTCACATAACATAAAGTTTGCAAAATATAAAACTTTCAAATCTTTATTCAAATAATAAAGACAATCAAACCTCATTTAACATACTTAAATTTATTAAATGAGGATCCTTTTCAAAAATTAATATCAAATATGCATCATCAAAACCCTTTTCATAATTTTTCAAAAGTGTTTTTTTTTCAAAATAAACTCAATCAATCAATCAACTACATTTAACATACCAAAATTTGTGAATTTCTTCAAAATATTTCAAACACATTTTTCAAAATTAACTAACCCTATTTAACATACCTAATTTGTTAAGTGGAGTTCCATTTTCAAAATCAAAACACAATCAACATCAACATATAATTGAATTCTACATAACATACCCAAATTTGTTAAGTGAGAGTTCTCTTTTTCAAATTCAACATCACACACAAAATCAAAACACATTTGAACCTCATTTGACATATCCAAATTTGTCAAATGAGAGTTCTATTTTCCAAATCAAAATCAAACATCAACATATAATTGAACTCTATTTAACATGCCTCAATTTATTAAATAGGAGTTCCCATTTCCAAATCAAAAGTAAGTCATAAAAATCAAGACACACTTGAACTCCATTTGACATGCCCAAATTTGTCAAATAGGAGTTCCATTTTCAAAATAAAACATCATCAAACAACATGTAAAACACAATGAACTCTATTTAACATACCTACATTTGTTAAATAGGAGTTCCCTTTCATATCAAAATATCAAACACATTTGGGCCTTACCTAATATACCTAAATTTGTTGAGTAAGGGTCTCATTTTCAAATCAAATCAGACACATCAAACATATGATAAACAAATCATTATAAACAAAATTCTTTCAAAAAATTTCAAACATATAATTGAACCTCATTCAGGATACCTAAATTTGCTAAGTGGAGGTTCCAAACCCAAACATCAAAAAAGGGATAAATAACAAATACATCTTTAAAGTCTCTCCAAATAACTGAGCCCCACTCAACATACTTAAATTTGTTGAATGTGGGTTTCAAATCAAAATCATATGGCAAAGTCTCTCCTCAAATTCCTAAATTTCTCCAACTTAAATGAACCCTACTTAGCATACCTAAATTTGTTAAGTGTGGGTTCAAATTCTAAAGTCAAATCTAGAAATCAATAATTAAAGGAAGTTATCAAAGAAAGGGTCTAATTCAACTCTATTTCAAATGAAAAAATACCAGTTCAATTCTTAGTCCCTTCTATGATCAGTCTTTCACCATGTCTACCAACAAGATGATCTTCTCTTTCCCATTTGGTGTGGATTTGGCCTTGGATCAGGCCATACTCACCACTTCCACCACCCATGTGAACCAATTTAGCCATGGCTTTGAGGTTGTTAAAGTCACCTATGAGGGGCCAGCCCTCACTACTGTCAGTAGGGAGGAGGTGGCAGGATAGAAGCCACTTCTCCACTTCAACATCCTATCTGACCCTGAGTGCCCCTCACTAAAGAGGAAAGCTGATGTGGTTCCCACACCCTAATTAGTGCCAATGTCAGCTTCAACATCAGTGCCGATATAGTTAGTTGCCCTCACTATAGTTCTAGCAAGGGCTAGCACCACCTCCGTTGTTCACCCTACTTTGTAACAAAAGGCTACCTTAGCATCTGAGATAGTTCCTTCTACCTTTGAGGTTGGTGCTAGCTCCCCTGCCCCGCTTACTAGGTCACAACACCACAACAAGAACATAAAGTTTAAGTGGCACTATGAGTGCAAGGCAAGTCAAATCGATGATGCCTCTCATGTGGCTAAGGAGGGTTCCCCTCATGAGACCTTTCCACTCTTGAGTGGTTCTACCCCTCTGCCTTTAGAAGGAGAGGAGACTATATAGATTGTCGCATCACCACCACCTTAGAGATTGGCACAAGCCAGGATGTCCATTTTATGAAGGGTCAGCAGAGCCCACAGATGCTCAAAGTCCAGCTTTTTTACATGATTTGAGGAGTTTGATCCCTTAGGAGCATTAGGGGTCAAATCCACAGAGAGAGAGAGAGAGAGAGAGAGAGAGAGAGAGAGATGTGGAGGTTAGAGTCACTACCCAAGTAGGAAAGTGATAGAGGAGGAGGTATGCCAGATAGTCAATGGCCTCCACTTTGATAGACTTCCTTGATTGGTGCCCTGTTAGGGTTGATCATTCAGGAAACATCATTCACTAGCACCATTTGATGTAAAGGAGATCTCCTGCCATGAGGTAGTCGATGTCTTTACTAGCACACCACTCCACTCACCGTCCACCATCACCTGTCCAGCTTACAACATCTACCATCCTTGCCAAACTTCAGAAGCCCCCATCTAGAAAGACCATCTCCATTGGTGATCCAGCTATGTCCCAAGGATCCCACTCCATCCACTCCACCCGTTGAGGTGAGATTGAGCTCCCTTGCTCTACCTTCCACCTCAATTGTGGTTAGGAAGGATTGGAGACCCAAGAGCATCGTGGTTATACTACCTCTATAGAAATCATAGGGAGAGAGAGGAGGGGACATAACATAGTCCCCATGGTAGTTGATCCAGTTAGGGAGTGCCCCCCGCCAACAAAAAGCATTTTGTATATACAGTCTGTAGAGGACAATCCTATGGTCACGGAAGGGTCTACATTCTAGTATCGTGGTATGATCGTTCATTAGATGACATCATAGAGGACTACCATGCTATAGTCAAGTAGATTGTTGGTAGTGATCACTCGGAACAAGAGGAGGATAGGGTTAGCTTTGATCCTGATGAAGATGACATGTTGAATGACATAGATGAGGTCCACATGACCGACACTTGAGGAGTCCTACTGTGAGATAAGCATAGTCAGGAATGTGATGTGATCGAGGAAGGTGACACTTCTCATTCGACCCAACACCTCCTCCACCAGCTCAACCATAAGGATGATCAAATAGATAAGATGAAGAAGATGATAGAGGAGTTGTTGGCAGTGGTCTTTGCATTGCAGAACCCAGTCCCAGTCTCATAGCCTTCTCCTATGGTAGGCATCACAAGTTGGTACATACCTTGATTGTCTAAAAATTCCCACGTATATGAAGGTGACTAGTAGTTTGCATAAATAATGAGAAGGATATCAAGCATATGATGGAATAGCAGGTGAGGAAGGCATTGGCATAAGCCAGGGGGAGCTCATCCATTCCAAAATGGTAGACTATACCTAGAGGAATTCAATTTAGTTCAATACTCCAAGGGTTTTGTTCCACCTTCCTTCAAGATATTTGATGGCAATTGGAACCCATGACAACATATTGCCCACTTTATAGCTAGTTGTTGCAACACCAAAGCAGCAAAGACACTCTTGTTCAGACTTTTTTTCAGTAGCTTAGCAGGGGTTGTATTTGATTGATATGTCAAACTACCCAATGATTGGTGAAGACATTATTGAGTTGGAGTATCTCTTCATAAAGATATTTGATGGAGATCAACAGATGACTGTAGGTGGCCTCTTTATAGAAAATTAGAAATCCAATGAGTTCCTTGTTAATTACATTCTTAGGTTGCACAACCTAAGCATGAAATGCGAGCCACAATTATCCAAATAGCATGCAATTGAGATTCTACTAAAAAATATCCATGGCTTGGTCGCCTTAATGCTTAGAGGCTTAACCATCAAGACCTTCAATAAATTAATCAACAAGGTGTCTAGCCTACAAGAAGAAGCCAAATAATTGCCCTTTTTAGACCAATCATCTAAGCCAAAGCCATAGAAGGTGTTTGAAAAGAAGCCAAGGATAGTTGTGTCTGTGGATTGAGAGAACCAGCCAGCTAGGATTCAATATGAGAGATCACAAGTTCAACAGCCTCTTTTTCCACCTCCACTACCATCACCTCGGCCATCATATCTGTCACCTCAGTTTCCACAATGGCCATTATCGCCACCATAATAGCCTACCCACCAACGGTATTCATATCCACTACTAGGTAGTTATTTTCCACCTACTCTTGTTGATAGATTGAATGAGCCATACTCATTCAAGAGGGAGATAGTTAGGAAAATCTTTAAAGAACCTCTTGAAGAAATTTGACTTTTAGTTACCATAGTCTAAGAGGTCGAGGCAAGTGGACAAGAGAAATGATCCTAGCTATTGCCCCTACCACCGCATGTTAGGCCATGTCTTGAAGGATTGCCACTTTTAAGGTCTGGCTTTTGCGTAGCTACAAGTTAGGAGCCATTGTTATCTCTAAGGAATACCCATTACAAAAAAAATCCAGTTCTATTAGAGTAATTCTTGGGGATACTTGCGCTCCACTTAAGACCAAAGAAGGTTAGGATATCTCTTTATCCCGTACCTCTAAAAAGATCATTTATAAGATCAAGAAGCTTTCCTTGCAGGTTCCTGAAGTAGCTTAAACCTCCAACACCAAGGAAGGTTTTCTAGTTATAAAGGACAACTCGAGGAGGGTGATGTCCCAAGAAAATGTACCGCTTCACACTGCTCAGATAGTCCAAGAGGCTCAACCGTTCAAGCTCCACCCAGCCTGACTACTTCTTCCTCTTCCTCTTCTATCACTATCCCTTACTTCACTTACTTTACTTAATTTCTTTCATGTACCTCCACCCAAAAAAATAAATGAAGAAAGTTGATTCTACTTATATCTTGTCTACTTCTGATGCTCCTAATTTTATTTCTATTGAAAGCTCTCTGAAGTTTAAATAATAATTACTAGTAGTTCTAATCATTTCCATTTTTATTTAGAGTCAGATTTTCCCTCTATGAATCAATCGAAGTTGGCCTCTTGAGATTGACTTGGAGTCATTCAACTCCGAGGATCCTATAAGATAAGCTCTAGGTATACCTGATGAGAAGGTAAAGCTTTCATAGATTCATCATTCCAAGAAGTGACTAAGGTTAACCTACATAGTAGCAAAGTTCTACCTCCTAGGGTAGCACCTCAAGATAAGCAAGTCATCGGTTCAGATAACCTCCACGTAATGCCACCATGCGCTATGTGGAGGACCAAGCCAAAGTTGATTACAATATCTTAGCTCACCTTAGAAAGTTGCTAGCTAAGTTAATCATATAAGACACCCATATCTTATATAAAGAGATGTGGGAATCTCTAATCAAGGCCTTACTCGATCTATATATATGCTTAGCTCAGGTGAGAGGAGACACAGAGGCACCACAAGGATATCAGCAGTCAGTGATGAAGACTTACTTCTAAAGATGACAGCATTTACATTATAACGATGTTGGCAAATACAGGCTATCCAGAGTTCTGATTGACCTAAGTGCATCAATCAATATTATGAGTCTAAGAACCCTTGCCTACTTGAGGATCAACATCTCTAAACTCCAAAAGGAGATGATGTTGTTAAAAGGATTCAATGAACAAGGTGAGAGGGCTTTAGCCTCTATAGTGTTTCCATCGGAGATAAATGATTGGAAGAGTAAAGCCAAGTTTCTCATCATAGAATTAGATACATCTTTCAATGCTTTGCTTGGGAGATCATGGATACACAAGAAAATAAGGTTCCATCTTCTCTACATCAGTGCATAAAGTTTGTTAGAGGTGGGATCGAATACTCTATCAAAGGAGATCTCAAACCATTTACAGTTCATAAGGTCAGGATATATGAGAATGTAGCATACTACCTCCACTAAAATCAAAAGTATATTCTTGCAAACTTAATCAAAATCCCCACATGGGACAAAAAGACAAAAAAGAAAAGGAAAAAAGAAAAACAAATAAAAAAAGAAAAGAAAGAAGAGAAATTAAAAGAAAATAAAAGGGAGTGAGATACAGACTCATGGGAGGATGTAGAGCCTGAGATTAGATTCCATCCATAGTTTGTTACTCCATTTGATCATATGAGTAAGATGACCCGACCTCCACCAAGTAGAGGAGAAGAGGCCACCCGTAGGCCCCTGGGGTGGAAGTCCTCCCACCCACAGAGAGATATGTCCCAGCCACCATGAGTACACTTGCTATCTATATCAACTTAGAATCTGGTTCAGAGGATGAGTCATATATGGCTAGCACACTAGCTAGCTCTTCTTAATAGCAAACTTCTTTAAAGGTGACACTTAAGCCAGACACGTATCAAGACCAAGCTCCAAAGTAAAACATAAGTATATCCAAGTCTATATATGAAACAATCAGGCATCAGTTGGGAACCTTAGCTCTAACCCCACTTTCCTCTCAAAAAGTTAAGGGTTTGGTAGTTAAGTAAGCCCCTAAGTCATCCACAGATGTGAAGACTTAGAGATTCTTTTTGGGAGCATATCCTCAAGTCAAGAAGTTGATGTAGAACTTGAGGATGATTCATATAAAGATTTAATAGAATTACCTTTTGATTAGTACTCGACTTATGTTCATAATCTAGCAAAGAAAAACTTAATCCCATATACTTGATTTAAGCACAAGTCAGACTACTTCAAAAAAATATGGGATAATAATTGCAAGAACTCTTAGTCAAGACCAAGACTAGGATTCAATATAGTGGGTCTAGTCGATGATGATGATTACTGCTTAATCATCACCAATTATTTGGAATCTGATAGGTTCTTTTCAAATCACACTAACTCATATGAGGAGGTTTGCTTAGAAACTTTAGATGATCCATATGATCTTGAAGTCAAAGATGCACAGCCAGAGTTTGAAGAGGAGATTAGGTCAACCATCGATGAGCTCAAAGAAATCAACTTAGGGATTGAAGACAATCTACGTCTGACATACATCAATTCTTTATTGAATAAAACTGAAACCAATGACTTAGTTAGGCTCCTCATTGAGTTTAATGATTGCTTTGCATGGGGTTATGAAGTGATGCCTAGATTGGCTCCTAACGTAGTGGTCCATAAACTAGCAATAGAGCCTAATGCTAACCCTATCAAGCAAGCTCCTAAATGCATACGATTAGAAATTGAACAACATGTCATTTTTGAAGTCAAGAAATTGATCGATGTTGATTTCATCCTGGAGAAAAAATACCCCACTTGGTTGGCCAGTGTCATCCCAATTAAAAAGAACAATGGCCAAATTCACATATGCTTCAATTTTTGGGATCTAAATAAGGCATGTCCAAAAGATGAATTTCCACTACCAATATCAGAATTGATGGTGGACATTGCCTCATATCATGGAGTCTTCTCTTTCATGGATGGCTCATCTAGATATAACTAAATAAAGATGTCCCTCGAAGGTGAAAGAAAAACTACTTTTAGAACCCTGATAGGATTTGCTATAAGGTCATGCCTTTCGGTGTTAAAAATATTAGTGCTACATACCAGCGGGCCATGACTCGAATCTTTGACAAACTTATTCATCATTAAGTCGAGTGCTATGTCATTGATCTCATAATCAAAAGTAGAGAAAAGAAAGACCATCTCTTTGACTTGAGAGTAGTTTTCGAATAGTTTAGGTAATTTAACCTCAAAATGAACCTCCAAAAGTGTGCATTCAGAGTAGCTTCTAGGAAATTCCTTGGGTTTGTTGTACAATACTAGGGAATCAAAATTGATCTAGAAAATATTAAGCGATATTAAAAATGCAACCCCCTAAGAGTTTAACTCAAATCATTCCAAGGATAGTTGGTGTATCTAAGATGCTTTAAATCCAACTTATCAAGCATATGTTAGTCATTCTTTGCACTTGTCAAAATGTCAAGTTCAACTGGGATGGAAAGTGTCAACATGCCTTCAAAGACATCAAGAATTACTTGATGATGCCGTCAGTTCTAGTAGCCCCTATTTTGGGCAAGCCGCTCATACAATATACTACTGCTTTAGATGACTCCCTTGGCACTTTGTTGGCTCAAACCAATAAAGAAGGGAAATAAAACACACTCTATTACCTCAATCATCATCTAATCCCTGCTAAGACAAATTATCTACCCATTAAGAAGCATTTCCTAGCTTTAATTTTTACATCCCAAAAGCTACGACACTACATGTTTTCTCATAAAGTGAACTTGATCTCTAGGATCAATCCACTATAATATCTCGTGACATGGATGATGCTATATAAATGGTTGGCACGTTGGCCCATGATTCTATTACAGTTTAACATCACTTTTATACCCCTTTATGTAGTGAAAGGACAGACATTTGTGGATTTTTTAGCAGCACACCCTCTTCCTGTTGACTCTCTGATTAATGATGACCTCCCAATGAACAGATCATGAACTTAGGGGATACTAACATTTGCCATTGGGAGATGTACTTTGATGGTGTATCTTCCTCTTAAAGAGAAGAAGAACCACGATCTACTCTTCTAATGAAAAGGGTAAGAATAATTCTCCTAACTCCGGACCTTGATGTGATGAGATTCTCATACCATCTATCCAATCCTTGCACTAATAATGAATCTTAATATAAGGCTTTAATTGCTGGTCTAGAGTTAGTCATTACTCTAAGCATCCAAAATATTAATATCTTTAGGGATTCTTAACTAGTCATCAATAAAATCATTAGGTCTTACAAGGTCCTAAAGCCTAGACTCCATCACTATTATAAGTATACCATGGAGTTATTTGCCCAAATCTTAGAGGTTACCATCTACAAGATTCATCGATGAGAAAATGCCATAGTGGAAGCTTTAGCCAAGATTGTCAAGGAGTTGGCATGTTTGGAAGATGGGTCCATATCAATAAAGGTCCAAAATAGATAAGTCTTATCCCTTATTGATATTGAACTAATCAAAAGGTACTCTCTTGAAAGGGAGGTTGGTGTTGCCAAGAAGGATAAGGAGTTAGATTGGAGGCAACCATTCATGGATTACCTAAATCAAGGAAAATTACCTCAAGAGAAATCACTAGCTCACTAGATGAAGCAAATGACACTTTTCTAAGCCCTTGTGGATGGTGTCTTGTACTGGCGATCCTTTGATCATATATAGTCACACTATTTAGACAAACACAAAGCCCATAAGAACATGATCAAGGTGCACTCAATTATGTGGAGATCACCAATCTAATCTAAAGATGAAAGCCAAGATCAAGAAACTAGGATACTACTAACTGTCAATGACCATCAATGTCAAGTACAAGGTGTGGTCCTACATCAACCATAAAATATTCTACAGCCAACATTGGCCTCATAGCCATTCGAGTGTTGGGGTACTGACATAGTTTGTCCGATTGACCCTTCTTCTTCTAATGGTCATCAGTTCATCCTAGCTACCACTAACTACTTTTCCAAATGGGCAGAGGTGATCCCGCTCAGAGAGGTTATAACATAGCATGTGCTCCAATTCTTCAGGAACTATATCGTATATAGATTTGAGATGCCCTATTGGATTATATGCAATAATGGTACTGCATTTAAGAGCACCAAAATTAATAAATAATCTCAAAGACACAACATATATTGGAGATACTCTACCATCTATTATTTGAGAGCAAATGGCATAGCAGAAGCCTTCAACAAAACTCTCATCCAAATACTAAAGAAGACAGTCGATGATAATAAACGATAGTGGCACGAGCAATTAGTTGAGGCATTGTGGGCCTATCACACTACCTATAGAACTCCAACCCAATCTACCCATTTCTCTTTAGTGTATGGGTCTGAAGCTATTTTACCATTATAAGTCTAACTCCCACCACAAAGGATAGCTATGGATAGCATGTCACCACAGAGCAGAACACCAAGTTGTCATTAGAAGAGCTCGAAGGTTTGAAGGAGTGACACATATGTGCAAGCCAAAAACCTTGAGTTGTACAAAGCCAAAATGATTCAAGCTCACAATAAGTTGGTTTATCCTACATCTTTTTAAGTACGAGAGCTTATTTTAGTTCTAAGGAGATTGATTGTTATCTATCATAAGATGGGAGGAAAGTTTGAACCCACTTGGGAATGCCCTTTCACCATAGAGAAGGCCTACTAAGGAGGATCTTATTAGCTTATTAATCATAAGGAGAAGCCCAATGTGTCTGATCAACAGGCTCTACCTAAAAAATATTATCCATAAAATCATGTTTGAAAATAATTATTAATGAAAATTTCATTTCAAATTCCATCGCTTCAAATAGAAAGCATTTCTGTATAACGAATCCACCATGATGTGTTTAGGTTCGGTGTAAGAACTCGAGCGGTGTCCTATCTTTCATCAAGACAACACAAACACAAATTACACATAAACACATAAAGCAAACACATATCCTTTATCTCAGGCAACTTTGAGTTGAGATAATGCCCTCAATGACACTCACTCAGTAGCTGCTCTAGGTCGAGTCGACTCACTACTTTGCTAATGTGTCACCCTAGTGATCCCTTATTCAAGAGGATGTAAGTCTACTATACTTTCTTCCTAACTTGATGGCTACACCCAATGAGCACCTTGTCAGTATGGTAGGCCTTATTGCATGGTCAGTAAGCCACCTCATGATGGATTTATTTAAGAGGATGTAAGTTTGCTATGCCTTCTTATTGGATTAGCCTTCACGCATCGACTGGGTCAAGTATATTTGAGGTTTAGGGTAAGTCTCCTAGTGTCTCCTTTCCACTACTACTTCAAGTCTGGGTCCAGTCCTTCCTCGGGACTCCTCGCTTAGTAGTCACCCTAGGTCGGATAGCATCTATCTCACCGACGATAGACCAGCTTGATGGTCATTTTCATCTATGAAGATGTAAGTCTACTATGCCTTCTTCTTAGATTGATCATCGTGCATCGAAGGGCACATTAGGTTGGTTGGTGTTCGCTATGCTAATAGTGGCCCATCCAGTGGATACACCTCTCATGGCAGATATAAGTCTGCTACACCTTCTCCTTGAGTTGGCCACCGTACACATATAGGCTTTTTTTTTAGGGATAAGGATAACTCCCTAACGACACCTCCCTTGTGGGCACTCTATTTAGACCATATCCTTGCGACACCATCTAGACACTACCCAGGTTACTACTGGATTGGACAGTTTCCCTTTCTTAGTAATCACCCTTATGGTTGGAGAGTCTGTACTGTAGATGTGCAGATTCTGCCTTGGCCTAGTAAATTTGAGACTGGTCGAGATCGATATAGCCCCTTCTCAGTGTGGTCTCTCGCACAACAATAGGGTCCACACAAACATATAAACAAATATGTATGTATATATTCACTTGTGGATTAGGAGGACACCCCCCAACCTTTTTCCAAGCAGGCATCCTATCTTTAGGGCGGTGTCAACAAAACTCCCTATAGGAATCGCCTGAATTCATTTAAGGGTTTCATTTTTCATTCATTCCTAACTGAAATATATTTCCAATGAGGGTTCATTCATAATTTTTGGACCTTTGATTGATTTATTATGATTTAATTAAGTTCTATTTAATTATTTGAATTAATTAATTCATTTAATTGCTTAATTAAGTCAATTTGTGATTTATTGAGTTCATATGAGTTTCAATAGAGTTTTAATGTTCAATTGGTTGTATTAAATTGATTTAAGGTTGTTTGATTCATTTTCATTAATTAATTTGGTATAAATTAAGTTATTTAATTAAATTTGAAGTTTGGCATTTGAAATTAAATTTTTCATGAACTACAGTGAAATAAATCTTGAGAAATTTTCATAAGGTGTGTTTTAATCCTAATTTAATTTCTCTAAATTTTCAATTCAATTGGATTTATGGTTTGAGATTATTTAAGGATTAATGGTTTTCAATTAAATCCAAATTAAGGCTAAAATACCCAAAAATAATTTGGGGATTTTATTCATTATGGATTCTTCTCATCAAGACAAATCCATAGAGCCCTCATTTAAATTTATCTGATTTATATTTATTTTTCTATGATTTTTAGAAATTTTGAGGGATTTTAGTAGTTTTAAATTCAAAAATTTCTATTTTCCTCTTCAAACCAGTCATCGCTGATGTAGCAAGCTATGTCATGTTTTGCACGTCGATTTCTCCATAAGGGATCCATTTGGATCCCATGTTAAAATTGCAGTGGATGTAGATTGATCCGGACCATCCAATCAAAGATCAGATGCTCCATAATTGATCTGTGGATCCTAAAGGGTTCAAATCGAGTGGTCTGCATAGATCAGATCTGTATGTTCCTTTTAGAAGGACTGGATGATGGAGGTTGCATCTCTCATCTGGATTGCGTAAACTGAGAGTCGTTCATTCAATTTGCTTGATTTTTGATAATACAAGCAATGAAATTACATGATTTTGATTGCAAAATGATCATGGAAAGATCTCCTATCAATGACTTGATCTCACTTGAGATCAAGTTTCCTTCAAAAAGGATGAAGGCCGAGAAGCTTGAAAAAGGGTAGGGTGGGGGTGGTCATTAATGGCATACCTCGTGCGGGGATCTTTAGTGGTGAGGTTGACTCCACTAGTTTTAAATCGATGCAAAGGACAAAGGAATTGAGCTATCTCCCTCCAGATTTCTCCCTATGCCGAGCTTGGCTTACTACCCATCGACCTTGCTGGTTCCCTAATTTCACGGGGGAGTGGCAAGTGGGTGAAGGTTCATTCCTTCTTCGTTTGGGATGGTGAAGGTGATGGGAGAATCAATTTGGCTTGGGGTAAGCTCTATGCATGGATTTCTCATTTGGTCGTGAACCTCTTCTTTCATTTTCCTCCTCTCCTTATTTGGCTAGGCTAACTAAGGGTTTAGAAAGCTTGCCAGCATGTTATTCTATCATCTTACACCTGTTTGAGATGAAGAGGTGGAGATGGAATGTAGTTCGACAAAAGGAATTTTTCTTGTGGAGCCATTGAATTGCCATTGGATTTCTTTCTTTTGGATTTACTTAAAGTTGATTAGGGGATTAGATTAATGCTGAAATCCATCATTTGAAAGGTCTAAGAAGGTTTCATTAATGCTTTGGATAGTTTAGTAGAGGAAAGGATTGAAAACCTTTTGAATTTATGGTGTTTGGCTATCCTTTGCATTAGCTTGATTTAAGTTATTCCAATGAATGATTTAATCTTGATTCAATGTTTTTCATGGGTGCATTTTAACATTAATGGACTTTATGATAAGAGCTTTAAAGGTTTTAAAGGTTTGTGATGTATTTAACCTAGGCTTAGCCAATTTGTTGTTATTAAGTTTGAATTGATTTTGATTAAGTCAAATATTTAATTTAGCTTAATTATGATGTATTTCATTTTTAATGAAGTTAATCCAAGCAATTAAAAATGCATTAGATTAAATAATTCCAAATTTACTTCATTTTAAACCCATTTGACCCAAATTGGGTTTAATGGGTTAAGCTTGTATTCATTTGGGTCAAATGACCCATTTGACCAAATTAGACCCAATGGTGGATTGGATCATGATCAAGTATCATTTCCAAATGATTTTGAATGATCAAAATTGAGTTTGTTTCAATTTGATTTGGGTTTGAATCCAATAGGACTGTTTATGTTATTTTATACTAAGAGGTCTAATTAACCTACTTTAAGTGTAAATGAATTCAAATTTCTTTATATTTATGATTAAACAAAATTATTTGATCATTGGGAACATTTTTAATAGTTTAATTTAGTCAAATTCTTGGTGGGTTAACTTTTGACTAGGTGGGTCCCACTTGAGTCAAACCTATGTTGACTAGATTTGCCTTTGGATTTGTTTTTGATTCTAGTTTGGAATCTTTGATTTGTTCTGATTTAATTTTAATTTGATTCATTTGGATTACTTTGGTTAATCCAAATTGGAAGTTTGGGTTGAGTCCACCTAAGTCAACTAAGTTAGAATAAACCCAATGAAGATTCCCTAGGACACTAGGTGTAGTGTCCTAAGCACTGAATTAGGAGGTTCCTATTTGAAATTAGGACATCCTAATTACTAATTTCAGATTGATGTAAACCTCATCCAAAAATGAGGTCAACAAGGAGTAGGTCCCTTAGTAGGAATCCTAGTAAAATATTTTTAAGATAGGATTAAGTCATTAAGACCCCTTTCCTTTTAGGTAACCCAGGTTGAAATTAAGTCATTGAAGGCCTATTCTTGTCACTGAATTTCATTAGAATATGATTCAAGTCCTTATGACCCATAAGTGAAAAATAAAAGAAATTAAAGAGTGGAAATAAGCCATTGAAGGCTCCATTCCTATAGAATATTTAGTTCAAGATTCAAGTCCTTGTGTACCCTACCTAGTAGTCAAAATTTGAGGTGTAGGATTAAGCTATTAAAGCCCCTTCTCCTTAACTTAACTATTTAGGTTGGAATCAAGTCCTTAAAGACCCTTCCTAATAGCTAACTAGATAATAGTAAATCCCTTAGAGGTATCTTTTCCTGGTTAAAATTTCATGTAGTTTGGATTAGGAGTAATTGTCCATATTTGCATCCTCTCAAATTATTACTCTTTGATAAGAGTAAGTATCCATGGTGGCATCCTTCCTAAGAAAAGAAAATTTTAAGGTCTTCTTATAGACCTTTTCTTTAGATTTAGTTAATCATTTAGACCACCTCTCTGCTAATATTACTTAGAAAGATGAGTCCTAGTATTTTGTTCCTAAGTTAGCTATTGAAAATTTATTGTAGTCAAGATGAAAATATGTCCCTTAAAAGGATCATCTTTGACTACAATGATAGTGTTAGAATTAAATTCCTCAATGAATCTTTCTTAATTGCACTCCTTTGCTTCTTAAAAATTAGTGAATTTAAGTTTATAATAATGAATCATTCTAAATGGAAACAAATTTAGGCATATATTTTTTTTATCTTTCACAATCAAATTAAAAATAAAATTTAAAATTAAACCAAAATTAAATCCAAACTCTACATGCTAAAATTAAACTCAAATTCCTTCAAGTTTATGGTTGTAGTGTTGACAAATTTGATCAACACCAATAGGTGGGGTGTACTCTAATCAGGACATCATAGAAATTGGGGGTCCATTTGTTGACCTCATTTTCGGATAAGGTTAATATCATTTCTAAAATTAGTAATTAGGACCCAAAATCTTAGATTGGGAGCCTCCTAATTAAGCACTTTGGACACTACACCTAGTGACCTAGTAAATCCTTCTTTGATTTGATCTAACCTAACGGGATTAGATGGACTCAACCCAAAACTAAAACATAAACAAAGAATTGAATCAAACACATCCAAGTTGGAACATTCCATTTGGAACCTAAATCCATTTGGGTTTAAAGTAAGATGATTGGAGTGGTTAAAAAATTATCTAACTTAAGCTCAAAGTCACCTAAACTTAAATAAATTTAAATGAAGTCAAAACTCAATTAAAATAAAATAAAATGCATTAGAGTCATTGCAAGAATCCAAATGAATCTAAAGCTTAAGCCAAATGAAAGTCAAAGTTGTCAACCCTTTGACATGGAGTTGACTTATGCGGGATCCACCAAGTCAAATGTCAAGCCACTAAAATTTGAGCAAATTAAATTATTCTAAAGTCTCCAAATGTTATAATAAACATTTTAAGCATGAATTAAATGAATATAAATCCAATAAGGCCTTAATTAGGCCAATTAGACCATTTGATGTAAATTGTCCTAAATGGATCTTTTTGAATTCAAATTCAAATGAAATTAAAATCAAATTAAATTGATTATCTAAACTTATTAGAAAATATTAAACACAATCCAACAAATCATTAGGTCTAATTTGACTAATTTGGTCATTTGACCGAAATGAATCCAACTTAATCCATTAAGCCTAATTTGGGTCAAATAGGTTAAAATTAAAATCAATTATAAATAAAATAAAATTAATTACTCAAAATCATCTCACACATGTGATTAAACATAATTGGAGTCAAAACATAACTTAATTGAGCCAAATTGGCCATTTGACTCAATTGAACTCAACTTAACCCATAGTCAAAATGGGTTATGTTGAAATAAAATCAAAATCAATTTAAAATCTGAGGAAATAAAACAATTTAAAACATCATAAATCATCAAATAAACATAACTAAAATTGAATTTAAAATTTAAAAAGATCATTTGAGCTAGAGAATTCAAATTGACCATTTTAGGTCAAAAGAATCAAATCTAGCTCAAATCACATTAATCCCTCACATGGCATGGATCAATTGAACTCCAAATTATCTATAAGATAATTAAGAATGATTAAAAGTCAAATTTAAATCAAAACAAATGGAATCAAGACACTTTTAATTAATTCAAATCCAAATGGCAAGAATTATGTCCAGTCTTCAATCCAACTCAAATTGGCTTGAGTTTAACCAAAGATTCACCTTGGTTTAACTTGACCAAGCAACCACCAGCCAAAGGAACGTGGTGGTGATGCAAAATCCAAGGAATGTCATGTGAAGTGAAGTTATAAGGAGATGAGGTATAGCCATGGCAAGAGGGTGGGGAACCATACAAAGAAGTAAATTCCAATTTCCTCTCCTCCATACCTCATCAACCTCTTCACCATCACTGATTTGGACATTCTCCAATCAGTTGACAACCCCTTGGAACTAGCCTCCAAGGGTGGCCATTAGACTAGGAAAAATTTCAATTTGCTTCCTCCATGAGATAGCTCACGGCCAAGGTAAGGGAAGAAATATAAAAAAAAGGCTTCCTCCCCTCAAGGATTTCATCCTAATTCACTCCCAAGGGAAGGAGAGATTTAACCCCTTGGCTAACCCTTTTACCATCGATGGCCAGATTCAAGGCACCTAAACTCTTTTACATATGGCTTTCAGCCATATATAGAAAGAGAGGAAGGGAAGGGAGCTTTCTCTATGCCATCTTAACATCCTTAGACACTCCTAAGGTGAAGAGAAAAAAATTGAGTAGTTCCTTGGACCTCTCGCTACCGTTAGGCATGAAATTGGCCAAAGTAGGTGGCCAATCTCTTGGCCAAGTATGGAAACATGGAAAATCAAACTCCCCTTGCTCAATTGACTTTTCCTACACATTCTAGAGATGGAGGTGAGCTCAAACGAATTCTTCTTGAGGTTTGTCGCTATTGGTGAGCCGAAAAATAATCAAACCCGAAGGAAAGGCGGTGAGCTTTGGTCTCCATGATGATCCACAGGGAGGCCACACATGGAACTTCTCCTAGATCTTTGCCACATCCCCACAAAAGTATGAACCATCCTTGCCACTGAGGATCGATGCCCATGTGGAATGAGTTCAAACTAACCACCCTTGCATTTTGGTTTGGTCCATTGTGAAGGAAAGTTGATCTCCATTAAGATCCAGTTGAGTGGATCGATTGCAAATTGAGCATTGATCATTTTATGATCGAAAATGCATCAAAATTTCCCTTGGATCATCAAAATTTGAGCCTAAAATACAGACAATCAGTGCTTCTTTCTAGCAAAGGCAGAAGAGGAATCTCAACCATTAGTTTCTTCTGTTAAGAATGGACCACTTAGATCTAGTTGAATGATTGATTAAATACCCTATAGAAATCATGGGTGAAATCATGACCATCCGATCTTCGATCGTTGGTTGTAGATCATCTTATGGTCCCAGTCGCTTTTGACGTGGGATTCATGTGGCTCAATGGCACCACAGCATGTTAGTGCCATGTGACACTAACTATTTAAAATGGAAAATCCTGATTTTTTGAATCAAATAAATGTTAAAAAATGCCAAAGTTTTTAAAAAATCATGGAAAATAAAATACACATCCAAAGAAAATGCAAATAAAGGGTTTGTCGATTCATCTTAGTGAGAAAAATACATTAAACCTAAAATCATGAATTAATTTTGGCTAATTTTATGTTAAGTTGAGTTTAAATGAAAGTAATTAAACTCAAATTAATTTCAAACCATTACTCTAATTGATTTGTAACTTTGGAGAAATGAAACTAAGGTTAAGAAACACATTAGGTTAACTTTTCTTAATTTATTGTAAAGTAAATAAAAATATATGGAATTTCTAACCTTAAATCTATATTTTAATGAAATAAATTTAGTTTAAATTAGAAGATTCATGAAAAAATTTGAAAATAAATCAAATAATCATAATAAACCCAAATGAACCTAAGCACTTCATTAAAATAGCTAAAAATCCAATAAACCATCAAATGGCTTAATTTGATAATTAATTGAATTAATTAATTCAATTAAAATGGTCTAAACTTAGAAAAGTCATAAAAAATCAACTAAAGCTTCAAAAAATGCAAATAAAACCTCAATAGATGCATCTTCGAGAGAGGAATTTGAGAAAAAATTAAACTCCAAATTAATTCCTTTTAGTTTATACTTAATTTAGCTTTATTAATATAATTAAAAGTTTAATTAGTTCCAAATTACACACCTGATTAGAATGAAACTCTAGAAACCTTAAATTGGCAAGGAATCTCACTTGCCATAAAACTTTCAAGGATAATTAACATTTAGATTTGAAGTTATTGAATTTCTAATCCTTAGGTCAAGTTAAATGAAATAATAAATCAAAAATTTATGAAAATTGTGAAAATTTATAAAATCAACTTAAAAACATTTTTACTAACATAAAAAACACCTAAAAAAATGTTTCAACCCTTTGAAGTTGAAGAATTTGAGTAATCATATACTTAGGGTTTAATGAAATTAATTAAAATAAAATAAAAACTAAAACTTAAATTAATAAATTATTAAATTCATGATAAATCAACAAATAATTTGGAAATGTGAAACTCATTAATCTCTGAATTTTATATTCAAATATGGAATTTATTAACATAAGAAAATTTTTTTTTAAATTTATTTGGGATAATGAATAACATAATTCCAAATGCAAATGAAAGTGATTAACTAAATCAATTAAATCTATAACAACTTAGAAATTTGAAATGGGTTAGATTAGGTTTGGAGCCCAAAATAGCCTAAGTCTATTAGGTTATCAATTGATAAACAAAGTTTCATCTAAAGGGATTGACTTAATTAATAAAATGTTAATACATAATGAAATCAAAACCTAAACTAAGAATGAATCAATCATTTGAAGAAAATAAACAGTAAATTAATGAATGAAATTAATTCAACTAAAATCAAACAAATTAAATAAATCAAATACATAAAATTAAATACATATTTAATAAAAATAAAAGGAAAATAAATCAAATCAAGAAATATTTAATCAAATTAAAGAATGAAAAAAGAATTAAATCTTAATTAAATTTTAAAATAAAAGTAAAACTTTAATTAAACCAAATCCAACTTAAAAGAATTCAAAAGAGGTTAATTAAGACATTTAAGATCTTAAGGTTGACCTCCTTAGAATGAATCTTCACGTTAGGGTGAAAATTTCATTCTTCTAGATATTTGGATATTGAATAGAATGGGTTTTACCCAAAGTGGAACTTATTTTATTATTCATTCTTGAAAACTTAAATTTAACTTCTACATAAAATGAACTTACAAATGAAAATAAAATCACAAATTAACTAAATCACTTGAATTGAAACTATCCAAAGGTAAATTAAACAAACTTTGAACCAAAAATCATATTCAAATTAAATTAAAGCTTAATAAAGTCATACCTCATAAGCCCATTTTTCTTCACACTCTGGATTATCAAGTAAATGACCCTAAATTTAGGATAGGTCGATATTCTATGATGCTATGTGGTGTGATCTAAAATATTTTATTATTTTATGATGTGCTATTTTAGACTAGATGGCTAAGATTGTTAACCCGCTAGTCTAGATGCTAGGACGTTCTTTTTAGGCTAACACTATTTTCTATAGGGGGATGTGCTAAAAGGACTATTATAATAAAATAAATTTATAATAAATGTTGTTTTCTTGCATGTATGCTTAGGTCCTTAAGTATAGCCTAATATGATAGGTGGGCTTGGCAAGCAACTAATGTTAAGCTTGTATGTTTGCGCATATAACTGCTGAAATGTTGTTTGTATTTTGGAACATTCATTTTACAGGGTTTAGGATTTCTTTTTAAAATTTAAAATGTAATTTGAGCTTAGAATTATGTTAGGAACTATGGGGTCTTGGAATAGTAGGAGCTGACCCTACTAGCTAGTAGTCCCCTGTGAAGCCAATAGAGGCCTCTATAAGTAGACGATCTTGGAGAAAGAACCCTATGGAACTAAACTTTAATTCTAGGTCAGGCTGTATAAGGGCAAAGCTCAGCTGCCCATTTTCTTTCTTCATGATTATACAATAAAACCACACTGGCCTATTCTTATAAATTAAATTTGGTGTGATTTATTTTGGGTGTATAATAGAATCAACCTACTTTCTAGGTTTCTTTTTGTGTTGTATTTTCTGAGCAAATGTCGGATGTTAGGCTCTTAAGAAAACTTAATTTTCTACCCAACTTAAATTTAAATAACATAAAGAAAAATAAATAAATCCATTACTTCATACATACATTAAAGGTTTAGGAAAAACTTAAAAGGAACTAGAAATAATTAGCTTTTGTGAGCCATGCTAGCACATTGTTTTGAACTGTTGCATTGGGCACTTCATCCATCACACATAAGGGGCATATGACCTTTGAGAATGACCACCTTCCTGGGGAAGTTTGGCTTCTTATTTTGATTTGGGCCATGATGGCATCTAATTGCATCTCATTATAGGAATAAATTGCATACCCTAAAAGCATTAAATAAATTGTGAGTCAAAAGCTAAAATTTGTTGCATTAGATAGGTACATATCATACTTTACATGATCTTAGGTATTAGGGAGTGAGTTTAAGTTCCTAAATTTTTTCCTAAAATATAATAAACCCAACAATTTTACATAATAAGACCAACATCATGGATTTAAAAATTCATTTAGGTGGTGTTAGTTAGCAGCCCTTCCAGGGGAGATAAGTCTAGAAGAGTTTGGGAAAAGTTTTTTTATCTCAAGTGAGAGAAAGACCCAATAATTACCAAAGTCAAATTAGGTCAATCCACTAATGTGTGTCTGAAGCAATTATAGACTTAATTCTTAAGCATCATTATAGGAATAAGCCTTCAACCTTAGGCATTTTTGTAGTCTTATGCTGTTAGAATATAAGCCCTAGATTTCTAATAAAAATGTCAATTCAGATCTCAATAAATTTAATCTTAAAATATAATGCCTAATGGTAAGATAGTTGAAATGCCTATTAGGCATTCCAATATCTATAGGAATTTCTTACTTTATGCCAATTGGCCTCGAAAAGAACTGTTCCCCCTTTTGAAGTGTTCCCTTTTGAAATTCTAATTTAACTATCATTTGGAATCAACTTTGAAATCTATATGAATAAAAGCCTATTTTTTTAATTTAGAGTATTCTTAGGAAGAGATCATCATTCCTAAGATGTAATTAACTACAAGGCCTTGCCCTTATAGGAAACTACTATCCAACTATAAAATAAACCTTATCCTACTTTTTCATATAGTTCAAGAGAAGAATCTATGGAATATTAAAAAGGCCATTAGCTTTAGTAGTCCTTGTTTAAGTAATCAAATCATTATAAGATAACATGTTTATCTTTGGAGATAATTTGTTTTTTCCTTAATGATTAATTTTATTACCTAAATAAGAAATTCCTAAAATTAAGTTGTGTCACAAATTTTCCCCACTGTATGATCTACATGCTTGAATGGTATATAGTCTAGACATCCTATGAGTGCAAGACTTTAAGTAGTCCCAAGTGGGTCTTAGATTACTTCACTTTTGTAGTGTAAGAATGGCACATACCTTAAAGTTTGTATTGAAATGCATAATAAAGTTCAATTAGGTGTCTTAGAAAATTTTCTTAATTCACCTTCATACATATATACATATGCACATGTATGTTTATTAACAAGAATAAGTCTGAACATCCTAGAGCATGAGACTTTGAGTAGTCTCAAAGGGTCTCACTTCCCTGGTTTAACTATGACATAAACTTATATAAATTCAACATGCTAATGTGTGTATTTTTGTATAAGTAATTCCTAAATTATATTTACTACAAAATTCATGCATACATTATATATACATATACTTTTAAATCCTAACTTAAATATTAATAAAAAAACATATCAATTCATTCATGCATTAGTGTGTGGATTTTCTAAGTGATACATATATACATTAAATATAATTACTTTTTTAAATGTATGCATGAAATAGACTTAATACTAACCAATATTTTACTCTTCTCCCCTTTTGATAACATCAAAGTGAGGACAAACTACATATAATTTTAAATATTAGGATCTAACATTCCAAGCATGCGTCTTAAAGTATAGAAATGTTCTTTTGGTAATGGTTTTGTAAAAATATCTATAATTTTTAAATCAGTACTAATGAAATTAATATTAACATCACCTTTCAAAACATGATCCCTAATAAAATGATGTCTAATTTTTTTATGCTTGGTTCGTGAGTGCTAGATAAGATTTTTGGTCAAACTAATAGCACTAGTATTGTCACACTGAACTAGAATGTGATCTTTCTTAATACCAAAATCTTTTAATTGTTGCTTTAACCAAAGGTCTTGAGCAACACAACTACCCACAGTTATGTATTTAGCCTCAGCTATAGATAAAGATACATAATTTTATTTCATGGATGACCAAAACACAAGCGATGATCCTAAAAATTCGCATGTGCCGATGTGTTTTTTCTATCTACTTTACATCTAGCAAAATTAGCATCAGAATAAGCAACCAAATCACATGATAAAAAATTTTTTGGATAGCATAAACCTAACCTAGTAGTGCCTATCAAATACCGAAAGATACGCTTGACTACTATTAAATGAGATTCTTTCAAGTTGGCCTGAAAATGAGAACACAGATAAACAGTAAACATAATATCAGGCCTACTAGTAGCAAGGTATAAAGTGAACCTATCATACTCCTATAAATTTTTTGATCAACAATTTTTCTAATTCATCTAAATCCAATTTTGTAGATGGGCTCATACTCCTATGAGTTTTACTAGATTTAGATCTTTTCATGTCAAACCTCTTAAGCAATTCATTTGTGTACTTGGTTTGATAGATGAATGTGCCATTTTCTTGTTGCTTCACTTGAAGACCTAAGAAAAAAATTAAGTTCTCCCATCATACTCATTTCAAACTCTTTAGACATTAAAGATGAGAACTCATGGCCCAAAGATTCATTTGTACTTCCTAATAATATATCATCTACATACACTTGTACCACAATCAAATTATCATCTATGCTCTTAACAAATAAGGTGGTATCTACTCTACCCTTTCTAAATCCATGATCTATCAAAAAGTTACTTAACCTATCATACCAAGCACGAGGAGCCTATTTTAAACCATATAAGGCTTTCTTTAATTTATACACATGATTTGGACAGTCAAGGCTTCAAATCCAAGTGGTTTCTCTACAAATGCATCTTGGCCAATAAATCCATTCATAAATGCATTCTTGACATCCATTTAAGAAAGTTTAAAAATCCCTAAAACAAGTATAAGCAAGGAGTAACCTAATAGCTTCTAGTCTTGCTGCGGGTGCAAAAGATTCTTCAAAATCTATATCTTCAACTTGTGTGTACCCTTGTGCAACTAACCTAGCTTTATTTCTAAAAATACAACCTGAATCATCTAGCTTATTCCTAAAGACCCATTTTGTTCCAATAACATTTTGATCTTGGGGTCTTTGAACTAATTCCCAAACATCATTTCTTACAAATTGATTCAACTCCTCTTCCATAGCAATAATCCAAAAATTATCTTTTAATGCTTCTTCTAAATTTTTAGGTTCAACCTCGGATAAAATGCTGAATGATCTACAACCTCTCTACTATGTGTTTTGGTCATAACTCCTTTTGAAGGATCTCCTATAATTAGTTCCTTTGGATAATTTTTATTTTACTTTCATTCTTTAGGCAATGAATCATCTACATTATCTTCTAAAGATATTTTCTTAAAATTATCAATCTCTTCATCAATCACTTCATTTCTAATGTGATCAATTAAATTTTCATAAAAAATAACTTGTATTGATTCTTTTACAATCATTTTTCTCTTATTGAAAACTCTATAAGCTCTACTAGAAAGAGAGTATCCTAAGAAAATACCATTATCTGATTTGCAATCAAACTTACCTAAATGCTCTTTTCCATTATTCAAAATAAAGAATTTACATCCAAATATAGGAAAGTGTTCAATCTTAGGCTTCTTTCCAAAAAATAATTCATAGTGTGTCTTCTTCAAAATTGGTCTAAAATAGATCCTATTCATCACATAACATGCAATATTTACTGCATCCGTCCAAAAATATTTTGGCAATTTATACTCATCAAGCATAGATCTACTTAAATCAATTAATATTCTATTTTTTCTCTACTACATTTTTTTGGGGAGTTCTAGGTGCAAAAAATTTATGTCTAATCCCATGTTCATCATAATAATCCTCAAATAATTTAATTTCAAATTCACCACTATGATCAGTTTGAACCCTATTAATCAAAAGGCCTTGTTCTCTTTGAATATATTTAGAAAACTTTCTAAGCTCACCAAAAATATCATCCTTGTAAGTTACAAATAAAATCCAAGTATATCTAGAGAAATCATCAACAATCACGAAACCATAATTTTTTCCACCTATGTTAGTGATGTTAATTGAACCAAATAAATCCATGTGCAATAATTTTAGAGGTCTAGAAGTAGAAATAATATTTTTACTTTTAAATGAGCTTCTAAAATGATTACCATAAAAACATGCATCACAAACATAGTTTGAATGAAAATTTAATTTAGGCAATCCAACTACTAAATCAAGTTTAGCAATTTTATTGAGTGTGTGCATGTTAATATGACATAGTCTCCTATGTCATAACTATATATCATCATGAGTGCTTTTAAAACAAAGTAAATTCCAATTCACATCATGAAAGCTATCTAAATCAATGACATGAATATTTTTATGTCTTTGTCCTACTAACAATACATTTTCATTATTATTTTTATAATACAAGATGATGCATGAAATATGACATTCAAACCTGTATCACATAATTGACTAATAGAAATTAAATTATGTTTTAATCCTTCTACTAGAAAAACTTTATTTAAAGTGATAGAATTCTTACAAATAGAACCAATGAAAATGATCTTTCCCTTTCCATTATCTCCATATGTAACAAATCCTCCATCCATTGATTCTAAAGTTGTGAATTTATCTTTATCTCTTGTCAAATATCTTGAACATCCACTGTCCAAGTACCACATGCCTTCTTTGATTTTACTTTGAAGCAATTTCTACAAAAGAAAATCACATGTTAACTTTTGGAACCCAAAGATGTTTGGGTCCACATTCTAAATTTGAAGCAAGATAGCTAGCATGTGTGGTTGGTGTAGTGCTTATACCTTTTGGTACCCATACATAAGATGATTGCTTAGTGTTTTGTAATTTATGTGCATAGCAATAAAATGAAATATGCCATTTTCTATCACAATAGTTGTACCAAACATTAGTGTTTGCATATGGCTTGGCATGATAATTACAAGGTATATGACTGGTATGTGTATGACGCAAATATTTTTTTATTAAATGTTTTACTTGATGAAGCATTATGATGAACTTGTGATTTAAAACATAATTCTAATCTTGCTTTTAACAAGATATTATCTCTTTCAAGTTTAAATACAAGTAAGGAATAATTTAATAAAGAATTATTTTTACTTTTTAAATTATCACATTAATTTTTTAAATCACAAAAATGCATATCTAAATTTGTATGTTCTTTTTCTAAGGTCTTGTATTTTCTTTTTAATTTTTTTAATTCAATAACTAAATCATTAAAAGCATCATCTAATTCATCATATGAAATATCATTACATACCTCTTGAGAATCTAAGTCAGATTCTCCATTTTCCATAAGACATATGTTGACCTCTTCATCAGATAAGCAAATACTTGATTCATTTGAATCTGGATTGGCCCATAAAGCCTTCTTCTTCTACTTATGGTACTTTTTCTCCTTCATATTTTTTTCCACGTTAGTCTCTTTCTTCATTGATTTAGCAAGTTCTGGACAATCACCTCTTATGTGTCCAAGCTTTCTACAATGGTAGCAAATGATCTCTTTACATGTAGGAAATTTCTTAGTTTGAAATTTATAGTTTTTAGATTTTTTATACCTTTGATTCTACTTCCTTAGCAAGTTCCCAAGTTTTGGATAGCATGACCACCTCATCACTATCACCATCCGAGCTTGAGGTGTCATGCTCATCACTATCATCAGCTTGTAATGCAATGGCTTTACTTTCTCCTTCTCTTTTTTTGCTGAGTTATCCATCTTATCCCTTTGAGCAATAACCTATTCATGTGCTATCAAAGAACCCAAAAGTTGATCAAGTAAGTAAGTAGATAAATCCTTAGCTTCACTAATAGATGTTACTTTAGCTTCTCATTCTTTTGGAAGACATCTAAGAATATTATAGACTAAGTCTTGATTCCTATATGTTTTTCCAAGAGAATGCAATGTATTAATTATTTTTATAAATCTAGTATACATACCAGAAATAGATTCAGAAGGAGACATACGAAATAACTCATATACATGAACAAGTCTATCTATGTGAGCATCTCTAACTTCACTAGATCCTTCATAAGTTATAATGAGTTTATCTCATATTTCTTTTGTTGTACTTAACATAGAAATTTTATGTAATCATCAGGTAATAAAGCACAATGTAAAGTATTACAAGCCCTAGCATTTAATTCATCAAGTTTTCTTTCAATTACAATCCATTCCTCAAAAGGTTTTTCTACTTTATTGCCATATACTTCTACTATGGGTGTATGATATTGATGTGTCAACATATACCACATGCGTGCATCTTGACCTCTTAAAAATGTACTAATTTTTATTTTCCAATAATCAAATGGTACACTTTCTAAAAGTGGAGGTCTATGAGTGGATTGTCCCTCTGGTAGTGAACCCTTTGGGAAACCTTATGCCATAATGAGAAGATCTACTCTTGGATGTTAAGCCAATAAAAGAGCCTAGGCTCTGATACCAATTGTGAGTCACTATAGCACCCAAGAGGGGGGGCTGAATTGGGTAATATTAAAAATTTTAAAAGTTAAATCTTAAATTTTAAGTTTTAATAAAAAATTAATTTTTTATTTTATAATTACAAGATACAATTCTTAATGCAGTAAAAATAAAAGTACAACAAAGTAAAGAGAAAAATAGGCACACAATTTTTATGTGGTTCCGCCAAACCCCAAAACTGACCTACATCCACGCCTAGTCACCCCTGGCCAGGAATCCGCTAAATGCAAAATAGCTTACAAATAGTACTCTCCTATAATGGGGCGAGTACAACCCCTAAAATAATATCTCCTACAACAGGGTAAACCCCAATATAAATTTTACAGCACAAAAAGAAAAATATAAAATAATAAATTTTGTTAAAATAAATCTCTCACAAATATACCAAGTTATCCAATTCAAAAAGTGATCTCACAACTTATTAATGATCACTATACAACTTAAAATTTTGGCAAGATAAAATGCTCACTTAATATTGATAAGAAATAATAAAATAAATATCTTAAAGTGATCTTACTTAGATGTTTATGTTATTATAATTTGTAGACTAATATAAAAATAATTTCAAAATAAATTCACATTATTCTTTTGCACAATAAAATAAATTTCAGCAAGGAATAATTTATTTTATTTTAACCAAAAAGATGCTTTCAATTAATGCAAATGATCAAAATTTTAAAATAAAATTAGTATATGATAGATCTAAGTAGGATAGTAAGCTTTTAATTAAAAAGGGAGATCTAGTAAATATGAAAATAATTTCAGCACAATAAATTAATTTAAAATTCTTAAAATATATTTCTAAAATAGATCTAAGAATAAATGATCTTTCAAATAAGACTAATGAAGAAATATTTCAAGAAACCAAAAGAAATTTGAAGAAAGATAAAAATTTCAACAAGTTGAAATACAAACTATTCCAAGAGTTTTTCATAAAATAATGATTGAAGAAACTTTGATGTGAAAAACTTAGACTTTGATGACGAAAGACTAATCCACCAAAAAGTATAAATTAGAAAGAATAAATAGATGGTGAAAATAGTACGAACAACTAAAAAGGGATTAAGATTAAGAAAATAAACTCAAGTAGATTGAGAAAGCTTGCTTAGTTGAAGATGTTGAAGCTTTCAAACCAAGGATTTGATCTTGCAATATTTGGACAACATTGGAAGAAAAATCTAGGAAATTTTCTCTTAGATTTGTTGGAGGGATTTTGAATTTGAATGAGGAATGCTTTCTTGAAGAGAATGAGAGCTATTTATAAGCAAGAAGGTCATTTTAAATTATTTCAAAAAATATATTATTCTAACATCCTTTATTATATAACAATGTAATATTCAATAAAAATATAATTTATATTAAGTAAATATTAAATTCAAATAGCCAAAATTTGGCTATTCACATGGGCAAGTCAAAAAGTAATCAAATATGGCTCTTAATGTATTCAAAGCATATAGCATGCATTCATTATTAAAATTAGCTAATGTTTGAAAAGTCATATTAAATTCAATTTTAATCAAACATGGGCCATGCAACCTATCAAATTAAAGGAAAAAAAAATCTAAGGAATCCATTGGAGATGAAGTTAGATATAAATTTCTTGATTATAAAATGACTTTGGATAAAATACAAAATTTCACATATTTTTGTTCATTTTGAAATATGACATTTAAATATTATGATATAATTTATATATAATCATGCATATGTTAGTTATTATATAACCTTTAAATTAAATTAAAATATTTAATTATATTAAGTAAATAAAATAATTACACTTAATAGTCATAATTTATTATCATTTATTATTTTGACAATTCAAATGCTATGTATGAAACGTATAATTAAATTTTAATTAGATTGAGATTTATATAAATTAACGTTATTATCATTATTTAAAGTAAATAAAAATAATATGTTAAGTTGTGAGCAAATTGATTCATGCCAATGAACTCATATGAATTCCTAAGATAGTTATAAATGAATATAACCTAAAATATTATATCTTGAACTTCACATTATCTATTTTGATCTATCTTTCATTCTTCTATTCTTGCAATTTTCTCAAACATATTGTGAGATGTATTGGATATGTAATTAGCAATCAATATATTTGAAACACATAAAACATACATTAAAACATCTAAGCATTGGTTTGTTCTCATCAAAATTAGTCAGATTGAACATGAGGCTCATTAAGCCAACATGGCGGTGGGATGCCAAAGGCATTGAATAAGGGGAAACAGTCAAATGTGATCATACTAAACGAGCCCAACCCTAAAGCCCTAAACTCAAAGAGGCCTTTTGTGTTTGATAGAATTTCAAAGGCAATGCCAAACACCCTGCTGAAGATAAGATGACCACTAAGCCTATGTTGAAGTCCATCATAGTCAGCCCACTTAGCAATGTCAGGAGAACATACTACCCCACATGATGCAACCTTCAAGCATCTTCTTTTGGCATCAAAATGTCCAAGAGTGCCCATAGAAAATATAATGCCACTTGCAAAGCTGTTGGATTGTAGGTTCATGCCAAGAAACATTCTGACCCACTAGTGGAAGCAAATGTATGAACCAACTACAACTTTGATCCAATACGATGAGTAAAAAGAATAAGCTTAGATGGAGCTATAAAGAAATTGCTCTAGGATAAACATATACATCACAATCCATAAAGTAAACCGCTGGATAATTTATTTCTTCCAAATTCTATAAGGTTCTGAAGGCCATCAAAAATAAAATCTTTCAGAGAAGAATAAAGAAGTTGTTGAATCAGGTTGCAACCCCATAAATTTTTACCACAAAAAGGTGGGAATATTCAAAAATATCTTGCCAATTTTCAGCAATACTCCAAGTCTATTGATACCATAGTCATTGACACCACGATGTGCCTTTAGTCATAATGATACTAAGTGGCCAATATCGGAAGGTCCTAATAACCGCAACATGCATCCGGTGAGCACTTAGGTGTGACATATGGGATACAAACCTAGAGATCTACAGAAGGTCTTGATAGTCACAACATATATTTGGTGAACACTAGGGTGTAACATTTGGGATACAAACCTAGAGATCTACCACTTGAAGGTCTAGATCAATTTAGGCACCAAAAGAATCTCAAATCATCGACCATAAGGTCACCCAACTAGATGACGAAGGAGTAAAATCCACCATCATCAATTGGAAATGTTGGTCCAATAATGTAAGCCAGCCGTTGATGAGGTGGATGATCGATTCTTTTGGGAAGATGAAGATCTCCAAACTAATGGAGAGCAGTCAATCCCATACCTCCACATGGAGGTTGAAACTTTTTGTATGGTTGATACACATTTATGAAATAAAAATATGGTGCTTGAATAGTAGAATGAAGGGAGACACCAAGTGAACCCAAATCATCAACAATTTGAAGCTTAAGCTTAAGTAGAGGTTGAGGCAACAGAAGAGCTAGCTGATGTTATAACAAGGTTACAACAAGAAAAAGTTTCTTAACTATAGCAAAGAGACCAAGAGATAAGTCAGCTCAACACCCTCCTTAACGAAATGAATGGGCTAATGAAAAAGTAGTTTGGTCAACTTAATCTGATTGCGACTACAACACAGTTGTTGACCTCATTTCTAGATGAGGCTAATATCATTTATGAAATTAGTAATTAGACTACCTAATCCTATATTAAGAGCTTCCAAATTAAGCACTTAGAACACTATACCTAGTGACCTAGCGCATCTTTTTTATTCTAACCAAATAAGTTTAAGTAGACTTAACTCAAAATTCTAAACTTGAATTAAATCAAAACAAATCCAAATAAACTAAAATGAATTCAAATTAAATCAAATGAAGGAAATCCAAATCTATATCAAGGTAAAAAATGGTCAACCCTTTTAACATAGTTTGTCTTATGTAGGTCCCACCAAGTCAAATGTCAACCCATCAAAATTTGATCAAATGAAATCATTCTTAATGATCCAAATAATAAAATAAACATGTTTAATGAATCTAAAGAAATTTAAATTTATGTAGATTTTACTTAGGTTAATTAGACCACTTGGTCTAAATTTACCTAAATGAGTCTAAATTGGAATTAACCTCAAACTGATTGAAATAAATCATTTTAAATCACTCCATATATGTAATCAAGCATGATTGGAGTTGATACAAAATTAAATTAAGCTAAATGGATCATTTGAACCCAATTGGAATCAAGCTTAACCCATTTAAACCTAAATGGGTTAAATTGAAATGAAATAAAAAATTAATTCAAAACTTAAATGAATTAATCAAATTAAAACTTGATAAATTATCAATTATATATAATTGAACCCAAAATTAAATGAATTAATAAAAAAATAATGTTAAAACACTTTGAATCCAAATGGCATGAATTAGTGGTTCAAACCTCTAATCCAACTCAAATGGATTTGGATTTAACCTCAAACTCACATTGGGTTTGATTTGGATAACCAAACACTAACCTAAGGGCTGTGGTGGTGATGCCAAAAGCAATAAGTGATGTTAAAGGGAGATGGAGTATGCAAACAATATTCCTCCAAGCCAAAATGCCTTTGTGATTCCTCCTCCCCTCATCATCCTAATGGCCTTGAATTTTTATCATTGACCACCTCTTAGAAGATGTTTTCTAGAGTTTTGATTAAGTGTCCATCCTCTTAGCAAAGGAAGACTTGGCTTCCTCCATGGGGGATAGATAGAAAAGAGCAAGAGAGGGTTCCATTAAGGAAGGCTCTCATCTAAAGAAAGGAAAGGTAAGGAAATGTTTTCCTCCCCTCAAAATTCTCATCCCAACACACTCACAGAGTCAACATAAATTAAACCAACCCATTAGCCATGCCCCTCACCGCTGGTGGCTGGATTCTAGTAACTTAAAGCTCCACATACATGGCTTTTGGCCATGTATGGAAAGAAAGAAGAGGCCCTCTCCTCTCTATATCATCATTCCAAAACATCAATAAGGTGAAGAGAAGAAGAAATGAAGCATTCACCCAACCTCTTGCTATCGACAAGCTGGAATTTAGCGTAGCTGGTGGCTAACCTTTTGTCATCCAATGACAAAAGGAGAGGGAGAGTATTTCATGCAAAATTGACTCACCCTACATATTCTAATGGTCAAGCTGACCTCAAATGAATCTCTTCCCCACCAAGGCATTTACCATTGTTGAGCAAGGGAATGGCCAAAATTGATAGCAAATGGCCACAAGGTAGTCTCCATGGCATTTGGTGAGGTGGCAAGCCACCAAATCACATCCATGGCTTTGTCCCATCGAGGTGGAGGTGCTCTAAGCACTATGACTGATGGAGATTGCCACTAATGAGGTATGCCTCACAACTAACACCTATAGCAAATTTTTTTTATCTTTTGTGAAAAGAATTTGAGCCTAAAAGATCAAATCATATGGATTGATTGTAAATCAATTCTTGATCATTGTAATAGAAATTGCATTGAAATTCACCTCAGATCATAGGGAATCTATCATATTTGATGAACAACATCCTTCTCTCACTAGAGAAGAACAAGGAATGATCTCCACTATTCATTTCTTCTATTTGGAATGAATAGCCAAAATCTAGGTAGATGGTTCGATTAAATCCCTATAAGAAATTGTGGCTGAACGAGATCAATGAAATTAATCACAAACCATTAATCTAATGAAATTGAAACTTTGGAAAACTAAAATTGATGTTAAAATTCACCTTAAGAAAAACTTTTATGATTTATCTCAAAGTAAATTAAAAGATATTAAATTTCAAACTCCAAAGTTTAATTTTAATTAACTAAATCAATATTAAACAAAATAAATCATGAAAATTGATCAAATCACTTTAAATCACTATAATAAACCCTAATAAACTTAAACATACCAATGAAACTCATTGAAACCTAATAAATCACAAAATGGCCTAATTTAGTAATTAATTGAATTAATTAATAAAATTAATTAACCTAAAATTAGGAAAATTTTAATAAATCAACCAAAATTCTAAAAATTTCAAATGAACCCTCTATGGATGCATCATTCAAGAAGGAATTTAAGAAAAATAAACCTCTAAGTAATTACTTCTAAATTAAGTTTAATTTAAGTTTTAATAAAATAATTAAAAATTTAATAACATCCTAATCATGCCTCTAATTAAAGTGAAACTTCAAAAATATCAAATTGGCAAGGAACCAACTTGCCATAAAAATTTCAAACTCAATTGAGCTCTGGATTGGGAATTATTGAATTTCCAAGTCTCTAAGTCAATATAAGTTGACTAATAAAATTAAAAAAAATCACAAAATCATAAAACTCAAAAAATTGGTTTGTTGCACCTTCATCAACACTAGAAAACTTAGAGATAATTTTCCAATATTCTAATGTTGAAGAATTTGGTTAATTACAAACTTAGGGTTTAATGGAAATCATTAAAAATGCAAAATCTAATTAAACCTCAAAATAAATAATTCATCAAATTCATAATCAAATAATTAAGGAAATCTTAATCCATAATCAATGTATGCTAAGAATGAATTAAAACATTAACCTAATTATTTTAAGTCAACATAATTCAAACTAAATGAAAAAGAATTCAATGAACAAGAACATTAATGAAAAAATGTTAAACCAATTCAATCCAAATAAAATAAATCAAATTCAAAATAAATTAAATGAAGAAGAAACACATAATGAAATAAAAAGAAATTAAAAGAAGAATAAAATTTCAGAAGAATTAAAATTACAAAACTTAATTCAAATCAAATCATCTAAATGAATCTATAATGAGCTAATTAAGATACTTATGGTCTTAGTTAGATCTTTAGGATGAATCTTCATCTTAGGATGAAGATTTCATTCTATTAGGATTTAGGATGTTGAATGGAATGGGTTCCACCCAAATGTGAAATATATTGTATTCTTCATTCTTAAAAACCTAAACTTCACTTTAACATAAAAATAAAAACAAAAATGAAAACAAAATTATAAATCATTAAACCATTTGAATTGAAACCATCCAAAGGTAAGAAAATGAAAAACCCTTCAAAATTCAAATTGAAACTTAAACTAGAAAGGCTTAGCAAAGTCTTGTCAAATAGTCCTATTTACCTCACACACTACATTATTAGATCATGGTCCCTAGACTTAGGTTAGATCAAATTGTGATATTCTTTGATACTATGTGTTGTGATGTGATATATGTCTTTGCAGTGTACTATTTTGGACTACATGTCTAGGATTATTTTCTCATTAGATTGGATGGTAAGATGTTCTTTTTAGAATTAATGCTATCTTTAATAGGGGGCTATGCTAAAAATAACTACTTTCATAAATAAATTATAAATATTATTTTCTTCCAAGTATGCTTATGTACTTATGCATAGCCCAATAGGATAGGTGGGCTTGGCAAGCAACTAATGCTAAGCCTTTATGTTTATAAAATATAACTATTGTGTGTTGTTTGTATTTTTGTAACATCTCTTTTGCAGGGCTTAAAATTTATTTTGGAATTTAAAATATAAATTTGAGCTTAGAATTTGGTTAGATTCTATAAAGACTAGGATTAGCAGAAGCAAACTTACTAGCAGATGGGTGCAGAGGTCCCTTGTGAAGTCCAATAGAGGTCCGTGAAGAAGAACACAATCTTGGAAAGATGACTCATAGATCTAAACTTATCGTTCTAGGCCAGGCTATATAAGGGCAAAGCTTAACTGATCATTTCTTCTTTCTTCTAGGGTGTATAGAGGTACTCGGCCGTATTAGCCTTTCTTTAATTTAAAATTGTCTTGATTTATTTTAGGTGTGCAATAGAATTAACCCGCTTTTTAAAATTTCTTTTTATGATGGATGCCTTCATGATTAAGTTTTTAGCAAAAAAAAATTTTCAACTTAATTTAAATCTAATCAACTAAAACACAAAAGTAAAGAAACTTAAAACTTTATATAAATTAAAGCCTTATGAATAACTTAAAATTAAATAGAAATAATGAACTCTTGCAAACCATGCTATATATTGCTCTAAACTCATGAATTGGGCATTTCACCCATTGCACATAAGGGGCATCTAACCTGTGAATATGATCATCTTCTTGGGAAAGTCGCCCTTTTTTTTTATTTGGCTCATGGTCATTTATAATTTCAAGGAATTTAGACATTAAATTCATACCCCAAAGCCTTAAATGAATCATGAGTCAAAATATTTAAAAGCTAGAAAATATGCATTAGTTAGTGCATATCATGCCCTACATGATCTTAAGGATTAGGGAGTGAGTTTAGGTTTTTATATTCTTTCATAAAATATAACAACATATCCATCTTACATACATGAGACTTGGGATCATGGATTTAAAATGCACTTAGGTGGTGTTAGCTGGTAGTCCTTCCAAGCGGGTTATAAGTCTGGAAGAGTCAGGGATTGGTTTATTCACTCAATTGAGAGGAATGATCAATAATTCTCAAAAATGGAACAAGTTTGAGCATCTGACTTGTGTTAGAAGCACTTATAGACTTAGGATCTAAATCATCCTCCTCAAAGTAAGTTTTAATCCCTAAGCATTTCTGAAGTCTTGTGCTGCTAGAATCTAAGCTCAAGATTTCTAAGAAAATGTTAACTCAATGTTTAAATTAAATTTCAAAATTTAATGCTTAATGATAGGATAGTTCAAATGCTTACTAGGCATTCCTGTATCAATAAGCATTTCCTAATTTATCCTGATTGGCTTCCAAAAATAAGTATTTCCACTTTGAATCATTCCCAATTGAAATTATAAATTATCATTTCCTTCAAAACCAACTTAATAATATATAAAATAGTTGTTTTTTTGTTTAAATGAGAGTTTTCCTAGGAAGAGGTCCTCCATTCCTAAGATGTAATTAACTATAAGGGCTTGCCCTTATGGCAAACCATGAACCCAATTTAAAATAAACCCTACTCTACTTCCCATGTAGTTCATGGGAAAACTCTTTGGTACATGAAAGACCCATTAGCTTTAGGAGTCTTTTATTAAAGGATCAAATCCATTATATGATAACATGTTATCTTTTGAGATATGTTTATTCTTTAATAATGCATTTGATCATCCAAATAAAAAATTCTTAAAGTCTACGTGATGCCATAAATTTTCCCCATAGTAGTAAATATCTACAAAGGATCCTCTAGAAATGAGTAACCCAACAGCTAAAACTCAGGGTATACAAAATACCACATCCAACTTGCCAACAGTTCCAACACAAAGACAAGTAGCCCTAGAAGAGGCTATGATAAATGTCCATCAAGAAGCATATATTTTTATTAAGTTCTAGATGGGAGATCTTATAAGCCAAAAGGTCAAAGCAATTATCACCTCATAAGCTATTGAACATCTAGTCGGGAAAGGCCGACCATATCCAGCTGAATATGATCAAATACAGTACCCTAAAAGACAATGTTATGCTGAAATTCAACACTTTTTCAAGAACAAAAAAATTATGATAACATTTAGCCCAATCTAAAGCCATATGTGAAAATGCTAGAGGAAATTCATTAGTAGTCTAACCAATATAGCTTTTGAATGGTACACTAAGTTACCTAATGACTCGATAAAATATTCGTTGAATTGGAAATGCTCTTCGACAAGAGATTTTTTGGAGCAACCAAAATGGTAATAATAGTAGATCCCATCTTGAAAAGAAAAGAAGAGATGTGATTGTCACAAAATACTATAATAAATGGAGAAATATGAACATGAAGTGTGACCAACTGTTCACAAAGAAACATGTAGTGGAACTCTTTATGGAAAATATCGATGATCAGATGGCTCATATCTGACAATGGCCATGATTAATGTTCTAAGAACTATTGGATTGTGTAGCCATGTTTGAGAGGTTACCCAAACAAAAGGCTTTAGTGCTAATTATAATAACAATTCCTTTAGGAAAGGTAAACAACCAAGGTTGAATGACATGAAAAAGAATGATGTAAATACAACATTCACCTCATGGAAAGGGAGGTGTAGTAACCTCACAACTAGCAATAGCTTCATGACCAACAGTGACCCCTATTGAAGACAAAAAAAGTTAACCCTTCAAAAGAAGATATCTAAGAAATATTCATTCAAAAGAGAATGTATTGCTAAAAATCTTCAGACATGTCTAAAGTTGGCATTCCAATTACCGGAGCCATGATGGCTAGACCAAATGAATAAAGTTGATGATCCCAACTATTGTCCATTCCACAGAGTCATAAGCCACTTAATTGAAGATTGTTTTATTTTCAAAGATTTGGTAGGAAAGAGTTATCAAAATAGAAAACTCACCTCATCAGACACTATAATGATACATCCTAAATAAGAAAAAGTGAAGGTCATTATAACTAGCCCAATTTAGGATTACATTGCCAAAAGCATTGAGCTAGATGGGATATAGAGTATAACTGATGATAAGGGAAAGACCCTCCAAACACAAGAAGAACAAGAAGAAGGTGGTTTGGAAACCTTCATCTCAAAAAAGACCAAACGAATGATCAATATTCTTGCAACTTTAGAAGGCATTCATTGGAAGAATTCCCTAAAGCTTGAAGTAGTCCAAAAAGGTTCTTCCCTAATAGAGGGAAATTTTTATATAATAAGAAGAGGTAAACGAAAATAGAGCAAGCTTCTTCATCAAAGCCTTACAAATTGAAGAAATAGAGGAAATCAAGAAAATAAAAATTTGAAACACAAAAAATGATTTACTTTTTAGAGGAGTACAAACAATCTCCTTGAAGGCCTGTTAAGCTAGAGGACATATATGACCCATTTAAAACTTGACATAGAAACTTTTGGAGAAGAAGTTTTGATAGAAATGCATTGTGTCATAGATGAGGTTGCTACTTTGACCAACTTTGAGGGAGAACTATGCTTTCCAAAAAAAAAAAATCTTACCAAAAGGAGGGATCAAAGAAATTACATCTTAAGCTTGACTGTAACTCTAACAGTATTGAAAACTCTAACAACTCTAAAGAAGCCAAAAATTCAAATACTTTTTTTGATAAAGGGGATCAAACAGAAGAGGTGATCCAAGTCCAACTATAAAGTGGAAAAAGAACTCCACCTCCATATTAAAAAGCTAGTTATAAAGGAAAAAAATCCAAGTTGATGAAAATGCCTTACCTCCACCACCGGCTAATAGTCTACCAAGATAAGGTTTGGCTATAATGTTCTGGTACATTTATGCAAGCTCCATGATTTCATAAGCATTTATGATGCTCTTATATTATCTAAAGATATTCGTGAGATATTAGTCAAAGCCTTACAAAATCTAGAACAATATGAGACATTGTTCATAGAAGAAAAAAATGAAAGAGGATTTAACCTCTCAAAAATTAACAACCATCACATTCATTGAGGATGCCTTATTGTTAAGGATGATCGAACATAATCGACCCCTCTATCTCATAGCTGAGAGTAACTCTAGATGCATAAAAAGGTTATTGATTTATACTGCTGCCTCAGTCAATCTCATAACAGCTAAAATGCTATGAGAGCTAGCTTTAGATGATTGCTACTTAGATAAATGTACAATATTCCTATAAGGGTTTATTAAACAAGGACAAAAAACCTTGGGATCTCTTATTCTATATATATGCTTTGAGAAATTACACACAGAAGCTAAATTTCATTAATATGACACAGTTCCTTCAACCCTTCATCAATGTACGAAATATATACAGAATGGTGAAGAGCACCAAATTAAGGGTGAATTGAATCCATTCTTAATACATGAAATCAATATCTATAATGATGCCAAGTACTACATGCCTAAAAAAATTAGGAAAAGTTAATTCCTAGAAATAAATAACTCCACCTATAAAACTAATGCTGAAAGGTGATAATTCAAAGGGTAAAAACACTAATGAATTAAAGTAGTCTAGGACATTTCCCCATCTTGGTAGTGATACTAAGGATGATGAAGATGAATTAGTACTTTATCAACCTAAGAAAGCCTTAGCTAGCCAAATGATAGAAGAAGCTAGTACAAGTGAGGTGATAAAATAATTAGAGGAAACTCATGTTTCTCTAATAAGGGTACTTGAATTCCAAGTCTCCATTAAGGCTATAAAGATAATTACAGTGCCAAAGGAACACATAAAAGCTTTAATAGCTTCAAGGGATGAAGAAATAAAATAACTAATAACCTTCAATGTTCCTCTTAGAAAAGGCTGTGATGAACATTTAACTTTTTTCTATAAAATAGAAGAGTAAACTCTAAATCCCACACAAATGTTGTTGGAAGAGAACAATTTTAAGGAAGAAGATGTTTCAATAATAATCCCTCAATACTATATATCAGCTCTAATGTAGTTGGTCAAGAACAACATTCATCCTATATAATTAAGTGTTCAACCTGATTGTTTAAAAATCTTTGCAAGGGGATAATGCCCAAAATCCCATTGGATATGAAAATTTTTCTACATGGGGTTTAGGATATCTTGCCTTGGCATCCCACCCAATGACCACATGCTATTGCATATCCCACCAAGAAGAAGTCATTGTAGAAAATATTGATGAACAAAAGGATGCTTCTTACAAAAATGAGGATACATTTGAAGAAGAGTTAATCATTGCCCTTAAAGAGGCCTAAAAGAAAATCATGGAAAGTAATTAAGCCACTATTGATGAACTCTAAGAAATTAACTTGGGTACTAAAGAAAATCCTATTTTCACTTTTTTTAGTGCTAACCTCACATCGGAAAGATTACAGGAAATAAAAGCACTACTCTATGAATAAAAAGATTTCTTCACATGGAACTACAGTGATATGTGAGCTCTATCATTAGATGTGGTCATGCATAAGCTAGACATTAAGTTGATGTACCACCTATAAAATAAGCATCAAGGAAAAGGCAATTAGAGATTGAAGAACAAGTAATCACTAAAACCAAAAGGTTCATCGAAGAAAGATTCATCCAAGAAGAAAAATATGCCAACTGGATTGCCAATATTATCTACTAAAAGAAGAATGGGCAAATCAATATTTGTATCAACCTTAGGGATTTAAAGAAAGCATGCCCAAAAGATAATTTCTAATTACCCAATGCAGAACTCATAGTTGATAACACATCAAACTGTGATATGTTCTCTTTTATGAACGGTTCATCAAGCTATAACCAAATTAAAATGGCTATGAAATATGAAAAACATACGTCCTTCGCACCAATCGACATATATTGCTATAAGGTGATGCTATTTGGCTTAAAGAATGCCAGTGCTAAATACCACAAGGCAATGACTCGCATATTCAATGACCTCATACATAGATATGTGGAATGTTATGTCAATGATTTGATTGCCAAAATGAAAAATTAAAGTAAACACATAAGAGATCTTAGAGTTATTTTCAAAAGGATTTAAAGTTTTAACTTAAAGATGAATCCATTGAAATGTTCTTTTGGTGTGACTTCTAAAAAATTCCTAGGATTTATTGTGCATCATAGAAGGATTAAAATTGATCAATCTAAAATAAAAGTAATAATAGAAATGCCAGCACAAATGACCTTAAAGCAGCTACATTCATTTTAAGGCAACTTGGCTTACATCAGAAGGTTCATTTATAATCTGTCAAGAAGATGCCAACCTTTCGATCGACTAATGAAAAAAGATGCACCTTTTATATGAGATGATGCTTATCAAAAAAATAATTGACAACATAAAATAATATATGTTACATCTTCCAATGGTAGTATTAATAACGAGAAAGTCATTGATAATATATATATATATATATATATATATATATATATATATATATATATATATATATATATATATATGGACCCTTAAAAGAGTCATTAGGGAATACAATAAAACAATGAAGAAGGGAAGGAAAATACCCTATACTATATAATTTGATGTCTAATAGGAGCCAAAATAAAATATTCTTCTATTGAGAAATAGTCCTAGCATTAATATTTTCTACTAAAAAATTGCGGCACTATATGTTATCACATAAAATAACATAAATATAAAAAGTTAGTCCTTTTAAATTTTTAATGACTAGACCTACCTTAACTGGTCATTTAGCTAAATGGGCATTGCTATTACTTCAATTACATATAACATATGTCACACAAAAAACTATAAAAGGACAAGCCTTGGCTGACTTTCTAGCTATGCATCCCTAACATGGAAATTCTCCACTCAACTATAAATTACTTGATGACAAATCTTTGAAGTCAAGAAGGTAGAAAACCATCAAAATGGGAACTTTACTTTGATGGATCTTCATCAGTAAAGCCAGCAAAACCGTACGGTTTACCTAGGGTATATGCCAAAATTATATTAGTATTTATGACACTGTAATGAGGTATTCTCTAATATTAATATAGTCTAACATAACCTCAAACTAATAATGAGGCCAAATATAAAGTATTAATTTCACATCTAGAGCTAGCAATTAACATAAAAATTAAGAAGCTTTATATTTATTTAAATTTCCAACTCATAATCAGATAAATAATTGGTATTTCAAGATAAAAAAAACATAGTCTGGGACTTTTTCATAAGTATGTCTTGGATCTTCTAAAACAAATCCCTAAAGTGATAATTATAAGGGTGTTACATCAAGATAATGAAAAAGTTGATGCATAGGTAAATTAGCTAAACAAATGAGAGACTCTCATGGAGAGCCAATTACAATAATAGTCAAAAGCATACTAGCTTTGGCACCAACTCTCCTCTAAGCTTTTTAAGCTAAAGAAAGCCAAGAAACTTTTACGATAAAAAAGAAGAAGACTAGTAGAATCATTCATCACTTATCTTAAAGGTGGTGGATTGCCAAAGGATAAATTGAAAGCTCATCAAATTTTATAAAGAGCATTATGATATACTCTTATGATGATATATTATATTGATGCTCATTCAACCAAATGTGGTTGCGATGCTTTGGATCAAATGAAGCCAAGACAATAATGGATAAAGTACATGAAGGATTATGCAGTGCACACCAATCTAGGCCTAAAATGAAAATCAAAATTAAACGAATGAGATATTACTAGCCCAGCATGGTTCAAAACTTCATAGAGCATACTAAAAAGTGTACTCAATGTCAAATACATGCATACATACTACATTGACCACCTAATACTTTACATCCAACAATAGCATCTTAGCCAATTGAAAGTTGGGGAACTAATACAATAGGCCTGATAGATACTCCATTGTCTAGGGGAACATCATTTCATTCTGGCCACTATTAATTACTTCTCAAAATGGGTAGAAGCAATCCTATTAAGAGAAGTAAACCCTAGCACTATGGTGAAATTCTTCTGAGATCACATCATTTATCAGTTCAGAGTACCTCAAAGAATTATATAAGATAATGGCAAAAACATCAAGAATTCCAAAATCTATCACTTTTTTAGAAATATAAGATAAACTGGCAATATTGTTCAATATATAATTAAATAGCCAATGATCTTGCAAAAGCATTCAACAAAATATTGGTTAAACTTCTCAAAAAAATTCTCTAAAAATAAAAAAGAGTGAAATGATAAATTGATGGAAGCATTATAGGAATACCGTACCATATACAAAATTGCTATATAAGCATCACCATACTCTTTAGTCTTTAGAGTATAAGCAACACTACCTCTTGAAGTAGAGCTACCTTCACTATGCATAGTAGTCCAAAATGAGCTTACAATAGAGGAAAATGTCCAAATATGACATGAAGAGCTTAAAACTTTAGATGAAATGGGACCACATACCCAATAAAGTCTAAAAACATATAGAGCAAGAATGACTTGAGATCATGACCATATGGTTCACCCAAGAAGCTTCAAAGTAGGTGAACTTGTATTGGTATGAAGAGGGCTCATCATTCCACATTAATGAATCATGAAAAAGTTGATCCAAATTAAAAGGGACCTTATATTATAAAAATATACATAAAGGTGGAGTTTAACAGCTTATCGATGCAAAAGTCATCCGACCTATGCCCCGATAAATGAATAATATCTCAAAAAATATTATACGTAACTACAAAGAAAATATTCTCATTTCAATGAAAAATTTTAATATTAATAGGGAAAATTTTATATATCTTGTGAAGCAAGATCTCTTATCAAAAGGAAACACTGTTTGATCATCTAAATTTCAATCAAGATCCATCATTGCCCAAATGGGCCAGATCAGATCCCTCATGTCTAAAAGGACTATATCTAAATTTAAATCAAGATCCATTATGCCTAAAGGGTGATTAGATCCATCATGTCCAAAGAGATCAAATCTAAATTTAAATCAGGATCCGTCATGCCCAAAGAGGTTGAATGGGATCCATCACATCCAATGGGACCATATTTAAATTTAAATCAAGATCTATCTTTCCCAATGGGGCCAAATTTGATCCATCATGTCCAAAGTGACCGAATATAAATTTAAATTAAAATTCATCATGCCCAAAGGGACAAATTTGTTTTATGATGTCCAAAGGGGTCAAATTTAAATTTAAGTCAAGATCGATCATGCCCAAAGGGGTCGGATTAGATCCAACATGTCTTAAAAGACCAAATCTAAGTTTAAATCAAGATTTGCCATGCATAATGGGGAAGATCAGATCCATGATATCTAAAGGGATTAGATCTAAATTTAAATCTAGATCCATTATGTCCAAAAGGGATATACCTAAATTAAAGATTGCCAAAAATGGGCTAGATCTAAATCCAACCCTTAGATTCCATTATGTCTAAAAAGGGATGGGTCTAAATATAAATCTAGATTTCATATGTTCAAAGAAGGATTAAATATAAATATAAATTTAAACCATTTAAAATCAGAAGATTTAATCAAAGCACACAAGCACTGCTATTTTATAAATTTAGATATACTATTTTCATAATGCCTATAAAATTGACATGCATCTTTTATCTAGATTAGCTACAGATTGGCTACCACATTTACCTAGAGACATCCAGATGATATGCCTCTTACTGAGCCCATTGAGGAGTAGATATGGGGCCACTATCAATTTTCATGACCCACGTGGTGCAGTCAAGTTGTAGGAGTGAGTTTTATGGCATCAGGATATGTTGATGGGTAGGGATATCGATCATGCATTCTATCAATTAATTCAAAGTTGTCATCAAATCATGATCCAACTGATTGGGTAATCAATTTGAAATTGAGGCATAGCCATGATGTTCCTTTGGAGCAAGTCGCAGAGTGTATTAGTTTATGAGATTAGGATATACTTCAGCCAGCTGAAAATATAGCTCTCTCTACAAGCATAGTCTGACTATTTGGTTACCACATATTACATCATGAAGTCTAAGATTGGAACCCAAAATAAGTATTTGGTACACATTTAATAGTAGTTAGTGGCTATGTATACCGAGCACATCATCACTTATAGATGCACAATGATATTTTCAAAAAAGTTGGCATATATCATGCAATCTATGCTTCACTCTTTGATTATAGCTACTTTCTCTTTAATTAGATCTAGAGTATTGTAGAACATTGGGATAGGGCCACCAATACCTATTGGATTGGTCCACATGAGATGACAATCATGATGGCTGATATGCATGATATAGCAAGCCTCCTTGTTATGGGCACTCCCTATGAGGAATGCATTCTTCTAGATCATGTGCTTTCTGAATGCCAGTCAGTCGATCAACGTAGAAGAGGTAGTTACATATACTCTCAAGCCTTCATCGTGCTTTAGCTCACTACCAAAGGCTATATCAGGAGTGAAGATCAGGCCGTAGATGATGAGGCACGATGACTTTAGACATGTTGTCTAAGAGTTTCCTATAGCGAGCAGTATGCTTGTCTAATTTTGCATGGCTTAATGACCCATTTGATAAAGTGTTTCATTCTTCTGAGTGGTCCAGTAGTGCTAGATTTGAACCTAAAGGTAGAACAAACTCCCAACACATTTTAGCATGAGACAATGAGGAGCATCTATAGTAGCCTTCATTGCCACCTGGTTGTGCTACTTTGTGTCTAGGATATAACAAGATTTTCCATCCTTCTACTTTTTTGATGGCCAACTGGCTCACTCATAGAGAGAGCATAATATTAGCACTTGTAGTACTAGCTTACTTTTACCATGGACGGGGTTGAGTAAGCATCATGACTGATTCATGATGTTACGATGTGGATGCTCCTTGGCACTATTTATATGGGTGGATTCACACACATAGTTCAGAGCACTAGTTATCCTTAGAAACCATTGTATGTCAAAGACCCTCTGATTATGCAGCTGAGCACAACTACAGTTTCTTTCAATAAGGATCAAATCTGAACATTCATGTTTGCTCCATCACGCATGATGGATTGCATTCAGATCATCCATAGACCAGCTTTTCACAACTTGCCTACTCAAAGTCTAGACAGAGATTCATATACTCTCCTGCCGATAGAGAGGTTAATTATCAAAGCCAAGATACAAATGTATAGTAGAATATCTCATCGAGCAAAGGCTTGCTTGGCTTTTTTATCATTAGCACAAGTTCATGATCCAGGAGTGGTATAACCCCAAAAAAGTGGTTAGGCAGTATTGGTTCACACACGCAACACCTATATATACCATAAATACTACATATAGTAGATACTTGTTCTCTAAGGACATTGCCACTGTTTGTTTGTCTAATAACACCCTTTATAACATGGGCCTTCTCACTCTATTTAGGGACTAGTTCTAGTTTTTGTGTGGCCCCACATGAGGCTTACACAAAGATTAGTTATCTATGGTTATTGTGGAATCATTATACTTTCTTTTCCATCTTGAAGTTGGGCTTTTGCATATAGAGCCATAGATTAGGGAGTGCTAAACTGGCTTAAAATTCACTTTCCTCCCAACACGTGACTCATACTCTTAACACACATCTCATGTTGCTAAGGAGGGTTCCCCCCCGTGAGACCTCTCCATTCTTGGGTGGAAGTAGGTTCCACCCCCTCTCAGCTTCAGAGGGAGAGAGGAGGATTACTGCGGGATCGCTGCATCACCCCCACCACCAGTAGAGTTTAAAATACCTACTAGGGATAGAAAGAAGCCCTATGTTGGCCTACGATCTATTCTTCATCAAGTCAGTAGAGCCCACAGATGCTTGGAGTCTAGTACTTTACATGATCTGAGGAGCTTGGACCCTTAGGAGCCTTAAAGATCAGATACATAGAGAGAGAGCCTCTGAGGCTAGAGTTACTGCCTAAGCAAGCAAGTGTGAGAGGAGGAGGTTTGCCAAATAGTTGGTGACCTCTGCTTTAATAGATTTTCATGATCAACGGGATTTTAAAGCTGATCATTCTGACTGTATAGTTCTTACAGGCACTAACAGTAGTAGAAGGAGATCTCCAATAGAGAGGCAGCTGGTGTTCCCCCACACTACAATGCCCCACTTGCCATCCACCTTTGCTAGTTCAGGTTCTAGCATCCACTATCCCCATAAGTTCCACAAGCCCCCTTATGGAGAGAGAGAGCTTCTCCACTAGTGATTTGACTATGGTCCAAGGATCTCACTCCATCTATTCCACCCATTGTAGTGAGGCCAAGCTTCCCTGCTTGACCTTCCACTTCAATTGTGGAGAAGAAGTGGTAATCCAAGAGTGTCATGGTCCCTCCACCTTCATAGCAGATGAAGGAAGAGAAGGGAGGGGATGTCGACATGGTCCCCATGATAGTTGATCTATCCATGGAGTGCACCCCACCAGCTCAAAGTATTCAGTGCATAGAATCTGCAGAGCTCAGTCCAGTGGTCAGTCGTTCACTAGCCTATGTTCTAATAGAGTAGGGTAGAGTAGATGATCATTCTTTAGAGGACATTTTAGAAGAATACCATATTGTAGTTAGAAAGATAATTAGGAGTGAACATTCTCGAGGAAGAGGGTAGAGTTGACTTCAACCTCGATGAGGATGACATAGCCGAAGTCCACATGGTTGGCACCCAAGGATCCTTGTAGAGGGAACATCATAGCCAGGAAGGTGCTATAGTTGAGGAAGGAGACACCTCTCACTAAACTCAACACCTCCTCTAGTAGCTTAATGTAGGATGGTTAGATAGATAAGATAGAAAAGAGGGTAGAGGAGTTGATGGCAATTATTCTAGCCTTACAGAACCAAGCCCCAGTCTCACAGCCTTCCCCTATGGTGGCCAATCGGCCAGAGTTAGTACATACTTTAGATCATCCTAGGTGAACTCCCATGGATGAAGATGTCAATAGCTTGCATAGGAAGGTCACCGATAGCACTCCATGCATGAAAATGATATCAAGCAGATGGTTGAACAGTAGGTGAAGGAAGCATTGGTGCAAGCCCGGAGGAGCTTATCTGTTCAAAGGGTAGACCCTAGGAGGAATTTGATGTAGTTCAATACCCTAAGGGTTTTGTGCCACCATCCTTCAAGAGTTTTGATGGCAGTGGAAACCTAAGGCAGCATATTGCGCACTTCAGAGCCAGTTGTTACAACACCGACAGTAGTGATGTACTTTTTTCCACCTCTCTTTAGTAGCTTAGCAGGTGTTGCATTTGATTGGTATGTCAAACTTCCCAACAGTTTGATGAAGACTGTTACAAGTTAGAGCATCTCTTCATCAAGAGATTTATAGGAGCTCAGCAAAGGGTAATTGAAGGTGACCTCATTGTAGAGAAACAAAATCCAATTAGTCCCTTGTTGATTATAATCTTAGATTATGCAACTTGAGTATGAAATGCGAACTACAAATATCTGAATAGCATGCCATTGAGATTCCACTTAAAAATATCAATGGTCTGATCTCCTTCATGATTATGGGCTTCACCATTAAGATATTTGAGAAGCTAATTAGTAAGGTAGATAACATACAAGAGGAAGCCAAATAGTTACCTTTTCAGACCAATCATCTAAGCTAAGCCTCAAAAAATATTTGAGAAGAAGCTTGGGATAGTTATGCTAGTGGATAAGGGGAAGTAGCTAGCTAGAGTTAGCTTAAGAGGCTAGAATTTTACCAGCCTCCACTGCCACCTTCTCTTCCACCACCTCGGCCACTATACCAGCCACCACAGGTGCCACAATGGCCACCACCACCTCCACAGTAACCTACTTAGTAGTGGTATCCATATCTATCATGAGGTAGCTTTTTCCACTCTCATTGAAAAATTAAGCAAGCCATACTGTTTCAAGAGGGAGGTAGTCAAGAAAATCTTAAAGCTCTTGAAGAAGCTTGATTTCTAGCTATCTAAGCCTAAGAGGCTCAAGGAAATGGGCAAAAATGATGATCCTAGCTATTACTCCTACCATTGCATGTTAGGCCATGTCTTAGAGGACTGCATCACTTTCAAGGACTAGCAGTGTAGCTAGAAGTTAGAGCTATAGTTATCCCTAAGGAATACCTATTAGAACAACCATCTAGTTCTGGTAGAGTAATCCTTGGGGATACTTTTGATCCTCTTAAGACCAAAGAAGGTTGGCATATTTCTTTATCCCAAACCTCTAAGAAAATCATCTCTAAAATCAAAAAACTTTGTCTACAGGTGCCTAAAGTAGCTCAAACTTCCAATACTAAGAAAAGTTTTCTAGTTGTGAAGGATAACTTAGGGAATTTGGAAGCCCAGTAGGAGAAGCTTACCACAGTTGCCTAGGATAGATCTATAGAAAAACCACCATCTGAGTCCAACACTCCTTCCACCATTGTAGCTACTACCACCTCTACTAGCTCTTCTTCTACCAACAGGAGCATTGTATCCATGGATGAGGGTACCAAACCACTCACTCCACTTTACTTGATTTCTATCATGTACCTCCACCCAAATTAATAAAACTAATGAAGAAAACTAATTCCACTTACATTCTTTCTACTTCTGATGCTTCTAATTTTATTCTTATTGAAAGCACTCCAAGTCAAAATAATAATAGTAATATAAATAATTCAGGTCCTTTCCTCTCTGATTCAAAATTAGATTTTCTTCTCTAAATCAATTGAGTTCACCTCTTGAGATTGACTTGGAGTCATTCGACTCGAAGGACCCGTAAGAGAAACTATAGGTATACCTTATAAGAAGATAGAACTTTCCATAAACTCATCATTCCAAGAAGTCATTTAAGTCAACCTATATAGTGGAAAAAGTTCTACCTCATAGGGTAACACCTCAGGATAAGGGTAACATAGGGCATTAGTTTCAGTAAGAAGATAGCCACTCCATAAGATGCTCCACCTACGGATATGCTTATGGAGGACCAACCCAAAGTTGATTACAACATCCTAGCTCATCTTAGAAAGTTGTCATTTAAGCTAAGCATATACGATGCCCTTATCTTATCCAAGGAGATGATGGAATCTCTAGTCAAAGCCTTACTTGATCCAGAGGTATGCTTAGCTAAGCTGACCGCTACTAGAGAGGAAGCACACTACTCAAAGGACATCTTAGGAGTTACATTTAGTAATGAAGACTTGCTTCTAAGGACGATCAAGTGCAACCATCATCTTTACATTACAGTGGATGTTAGCATATGTAGGCTATCTAGAGTATTGGTTGACTCAGGTGCATCAGTCAATATTATGAGTCTAAGAACACTTGCCTATTTGAGGATTGACATCTCTAAACTCTAAAAGGAGAGGATGATGTTTAAAGGATTCAATGAATAAGGTGAGAGGGCCATAGGCTCTATAGTGTTGTTACTAGAGTTAGATGATTGGAAGACTGAAGCCAAGTTTCACATAAAAGACTCAAATACATCTTTCAATGCTTTGTTTGGGAGACTATGGATACATGAGAATAACATGGTTCCAACTTCTTTACGTCAGTGCATTAAGTTCATGAGAGGTGGAATCGAGTATTGTCTCGAAGGAGATCTCAAGCCCTTTTCAGTTCACAAGGTTGGGATATATGAGGATGTGGCCTACTACATCCCCCAAAACCAAAAATTTTGTTCTCACATACTTAGTAAAAATCCCCATGTGGGAGAAAAGAAGAAAAGAAAAAGAAAAAGAAAAGAAAAGAAAAAAGAAAATAAAATTGAAAAAATGGGAGCGAGAAATAGACTCAAAAGATGAAGTGTCCTGAGATTAAATTCCATCCACATTACATTCTCCATTCAAACAAGTGGAGAGGATGACCTAACCTCCACCAGGATGAGGAAGAGGAAAGTCTAGAGGTAGTCTTAGGGGTGGAAGACTGCCATACCTACCACCCACTAATAGATTTTTCCCAAGTAACAAAAGTAAACCTATCCTCTATATAGACTTAAAATCTAATTAAGAGGATGAGTCCCATATGATTGGCACACTAGCCAGCTCTTCTCGATAATAGATTCTTTTAAAGGTGACACTCGAGCTAGACACTGATGAAGATTGGATTCCTAAGCAAAGCATAAGTGTATCAAAGTCCTCTTCATGTGAAACTATTAGGCATCAGTTGGGAGCCTTAGCTCTAATCGCACTTTTCTCTAAAAAAAGTTGAGGGTTTGGTAGTTAAGAGGCCCCTAAATCATCCACAACTGTGAAGATTCAGAGGTTCTTTTCTGGAGAATCATTCTCAATTCAAGAAGTTGATGTAGAATATGAGGATCATTCATATAAAGAATTAATAGAATTACCTTTTGATTGGCACTCACCTTGTGTTCATAATTTAGCAAAGAAAAAATTAATTTCACATATGTGGTCTAAGTATAGGTTAGATTACTTCAAAAGGATATGAAATAACAAATGCAAAAGCTCTCAATTAAGACCAAGTGTAGGCTTTGGCACGATAGGCCTAGTTGATGATGACGATTACTGTCTAGTCATCACCAATCATTTGGAATCTGATAGGTTCTTTTCAGATCACATTAACTCATATGAAGAGGTGTGCTTAAAAACTTCAGATGACCCAGATGATTTCAAGTCAAAGATGCACTGCCAAAATTCAAAGAAGAAATCAAGTCAATGATCGATGAACTCAAAGAGATCAACATAAGAACTGAAGAAGATCCATGCCCGACATACATCAGTTGCTTGTTGAATGAAATTGAAACTAATGACTTAGTTAGGCTACTTACAGAGTTAAAGGATTAGTGTATATGGAGTTATGAAGAGATGCCCAGATTGGCTCCTAATGTAGTAGTCCATAAGGTAGCAATATAGCCTGATGCTAACCCTATCAAGAAAGCTCCTAGACACATGAGATTAGACATTGAATAGCAGATCATTTCTAAAGTCAAAAAATTGATCAATGCTGGTTTCATCTGGGAGGAAAAATACCACACCTAGTTGGCTAGTGTCATCCAAGTTAAGAAGAAGAATGGTTAAATTTGCATATGCATCAATTTTAGGGATCTAAATAAAGCATGTCCAAATATGAATTTCTACTACCAATACCAGAACTGATGGTGGACATTTCTTTATCTCATGCAATCTTCTCCTTCCTGGATGGCTCATCTAGATACAACCAAATAAAGATGGCCCCTAAAGATGAGAAAAATGTTGCCTTTAGAACTCCGATCAGAATCTATTATTATAACGCCATGCCTTTCAACATTCAAAATGTCAATGCCACATACCAGCGGGCCATGACTTGAATCTTTGACCAACTCCTTCATCATCAAGTCGAATGCAACATTGATGATCTCGTTGTCAGAAGTAAAGAAAAGGAAGACCATCTCTTTGACGTGAGAGTAGTTTTCAAATGGCTAAGATAATTTAAACTCAAAATGAATCCCTTGAAGTGTGCATTCGAAGTAGCTTCAAGAAAGTTTCTTAGATTTATCGTCTGACACCATGGGATCAAAATTGACCTTGAGAAGATTAAAGCAATATTAGAAATGCCACCCCTTAAAAGTTTAACTCAACTCAAATCATTTCAAGGATGGTTTGCATATCTAAGACACTTTATATCCAACCTATCAAGTATATGCCAACCATTTTTAGCACTTGTCAAGAAGGATGCCAAGTTCAAGTGGGATGATAAGTGTGAGCATGACTTTGAAGATGTCAAGAAGTACCGATAACACTGCTAGTTCAAGCAACCCATATCCCAAGAAAGCCTTTAATACTCTACACTGCATTGATGACTCTCTCAGTGCTTTGTTGGCCCAAGCTAATGATGAAGGAAAAGAAAATGCACTCTACTATCTCAATCATCATCTAATGCCTATTGAGAAAAATTATCCACCCATTAAGAAACATTACCTAACTTTAATCTTTGCATCCCCAAAGCTATCGCATTATATGCTTTCTCATAAAGTCAACTTAATTTTTAGAAGTAACCCACTATAATATCTCATGACATGGCCAACGCTATCCATACAGTTGGTATGTTTGTCAATGATTCTATCACAGTTTGATGTCATTTTGTATCCCTCCGTGCGGTAAAAGGACAAACACTCATGGATTTCTTAGCAGCACACCCACTTCTTGCTGATTCTTTGCTTAGTGGTGATCTCTCTGATGAACAAATTATGAACTTAGGGGATACTAACATTTGCCTCTGGGAAATGTATTTTGATGGTGCATCTTTCTCTTAAATAGGAGAAGAACCACAATCTACTCTTCCACGAAAGGTAGGGGGTAGAAATAGTTCTCTTAACTCTAACTACGATATGATAAGATTTTCATACCATATGTCTGATCCCTGCACCAACAATGAAGCCGAATATGAGGCTCTGATTGTCGACCTGGAGTTAGCCATATCGCTAAGCACCTAGAACATCAACATCTTTAGGGAATCCCAATTACTGGTCAACCAAATCGTTGGGTCCTATAAGGTTCTAAAGCTTAGACTCCATCACTACCACAAGTATACAATAGAGTTGTTGGCCCATATTTCAAAAGTGACCATCTATATGATACCTTGAGGAGAAAATGCCATAGTAGATGCTTTAGCCAAGCTTGCCAAGGAGTTGGCATGTCTGAAAGATGAGTCAATATTAATAGAGGTCCAAAATAAGCATGTCCTGCCACTTATCGATACTGAACTCATCGAGAAATATTCTTTGAAGGGGAGGTTGCCATTGCCAAAAGGATGAGGAACTGGATTGGAGGCAACCATTCATTGATTACTTAAATAAAGGAAAACTACCTCAAGAGAAGTCACAAGCATATCATATGAAGCAAAGGGCACTTTCCTATGCCCTTGTGGATGGTGTCTTATACCGACGGTCCTTCGATCACATGTGGTTACATTATTTAGACAAGCATGAATCCTATAAGATCATGACCAAGGTGCATTCAGATTATGCAGAGCTCACCAATCTAGTCCTAAGATTAAAAGACTTGGATATTATTGGCCATCGATCATCACAAATTGCATGTACATAGCTAGGTGATGCCATCAATGTCAAGTACACTGAGTGGTTCTACACTAACCACCCAACATTCCACATCAACATTGGCCTCATGGCCATTCAAGTGTTGGGGGTACTAACATAGTGGGTCCGATTAATCCTCCCTCTTCAAAGGGTCATTAGTTTATCTTAACTACTACCGACTACTTTTCCAAATTGATGGAGGTGATTCTACTCAAGGAGGTCAAAGCTCAACATGTGCTCCAATTTTTCAGGAACCAAATCGTGTATAGATTCAGGATGCCTTGATGAATTATATCTAATAATGGCACTGCATTCAAAAGCACTAAAATCAAAAATTTTGCTCGAAGACATAGCATAGATTGGAGATACTCTACCATCTATTATCCGAGTGTGAATGGTTTAGCATAAGCCTTCAATAAAACTCTCATCCATAAACTCAAGAAGACACTCAACAACAACAAATGATAGTGGAATGAGTAGTTACTTGAAGCTTTGTTAGCCTACCACACCACCTACTGAAATCCAACTCAGTCTACTCCTTTCTTTTTAGTGTATGGGTCTGAAGTCATTCTACCATTAGAAGTCCAACTACCATCACTAAGGATAGCTGTGGGTAGCAAGATCACAATGGAGCAGAACACCATGTTGTGGTTAGAAGAGCTCAAAAGTTTGGAGGAGAGATGCCAACAAGCATGCCAAAATCTTGAGTTGCACAAAGCTAAAATGATTCAAGCTCATAACAAGTTGGTCTGCCCTAGAGCTTTTCAAGTAAGATATCTTATTTTAGTTATAAGGAGACCAATTATTTCCCATTATAAGATGCGAGGCAAGTTTGAACCCACTTGGGAAGGCCCTTTTTTTATAGAAAAAGCCTACAAAAGAGGATCATATCAGCCTATTACCCATAAAGGAGAGCACCCAATGCTTCCAATCAACGAGCTCTATCTAAAAAAATATTATCCATAAAATCATGTTTGAAAAATAATTATCATCAATGAATGTTCCATTTCAGATCAAAACTCGTTCAAATGAAAGCATTTCTATCTACAAATCCACCATAATGTGTTTAGGACAGGTGTAAGAGAACCCAAGTGGCATCCTATCCTTCATCAACACAACACAAACACAATTTACAAACAAAAGACAAACAAACACATATCTTTTATATTAGGCTACTTTGAGTTGAGATAACACAGCTAGCAGCCCTCACTCAACAGCTACTCTAGGTCAAGTTGAATTACTACCTAGCTAGTGTGTCACCTCAGTGGTCTTTTTACTCAGGAGGATATAAGCTTCCAACGGTTTCTTCCTAGCTTAACTGCTGCACACCAATGAGCACCTTGTTAGTACGGTAGGCCTTACTGCATAGCTGGTAAGCTACCTCATGATGGCTTCATTTAAAAGGTTGTAAGTCTCCTATGCTTTTTTCTTGAACTAGCCTTCATGCATTATGAGTATATTTGAAGAATAGCGTAAGTCCCCTAGAAGCTCCTTTCTTCTTGATTACTTCAAGTTTGGGCCTAGTCCTTCCTTGGGACTTCCCTCTTTGGTAGTTGCTCTAGTTAGATAGCATCTGTCCTATTGATAACAGACTATCCTGATGATCATTTTTGTCTATGATGATTTAAGTCTCCTACACCTTCTTTCTAGATTGATCATCACACATTGACGGGCACCTTAGGTTGGTTAGAGTTTGCTATACTGACAGTGACCCACCCGGTGGATACACCACTCATGGCAGATGTACGACCTTGCACTTTCTCCTTGAGTTGGCCAGCCTACACATATAGGCTTTTTTATTAAGGATCAAAATAATGCCTCTAGCTATACCTCTTATGTGAGCACTCTATTTTCTACCCCATCTAGACATTACCTGGGTTACTATTGGATTGGACAGTCCCCCTGTCTTAGTAACCACCCCTGTGGTTGGAAGATTTGTACTACGGATGTGCAGACATTCCCTTTGGATTGGAAAATCTGGGACAGGTCCAAGCTGACATAGCCCCTTCTCATTGAGATCCATCGAACACTGACAAGGTCCAACCAAACATATAGATAAACAAAATATATTTTCACTAGTTGATTAGGAGAACACCCTCAGCAGTACCTTTTCCTAAGTAAGCATCCTATCTTTAGGGCAGTGTCAATAAAACTCTCTATAAGAATCTCCTGACTACTCTTGAGTTGAGGTAAAATCCCTAGCGACACTCACTCAGTGGTCACCCTAGGTCAGGTTTGATTTGTTGCGCATCCAATAAGTCACCCCAGTGACTGTTTCACTTTGGGAGATGTAATCCCTCGTGCTTTCTTCCTAGCATAGTCATTGCACACCGAAAGGCAGCCCTTCAATCAATTAGTGTCACCCTTCAGTTGGTAGACTACCCCTTTAGATTAGCAAATCTAAGATAGGTCAAGGTCGAGATAGCCCCTTCTTAGTGGGTCCATCTCACATCGATAAGGCTATAACATAACACATCAAATTAAAGAAAATGAAATTAAAATGAAATCCTTCTTGACTATTCTTGAGTTGAGGTAAGATCCCTAGTGGAACTCACTCAATGGTCACCCTAGGTCTGGTTTGATTTGTTGTGCATCTAATAAGTCATCCCAGCTATGGTCTTTACTTTCGAAGATGTAAGTCTCCTACACTTTCTTCTTAGCACAACTGTTGCACACTGAAAGGCAACCCTTATATTGGATAGCCCTACCTTATGGCTGGTAGACTACCCCTTTGGACTTGTAAATCTAAGATAGGTCAAGCCCCCCATGGCTCCTTCTTAGTGGGTCCATCGCACGCCAATAGGGTCCATAAATCAAATCAAAATTAAATCAATCAATTTCATCCAAGCTCATATCCCTAGTAGATATGCCCTTAAAATAAATTAAATCAAATTAAATCCAATTTAATCTTTCTAGTGGAGTCAAACTACATTCCTCCCCAGTGGAGCTCAAATTAAATCAAATTCAACAAACAAATCAAGTTCAAAATCAATAAATAAATCAAATTAAATCAAATTAAGAGAAATAAATCAAGTCTTGATCCTCAGTGGGTCCAAGCTTATATCCCCAATGGATATGCCCCAAGTTAAAGCAAACTAAAATAAATCAAATTTAAAGCCATATCCCTAGTGGATAGCTCAAACTCATGTCCCTGGATGGTTCACACCTCAATCACCAGTGGATTTCCTTCTTTTATGCCCTTGGGATAAGCCTATCTCATTTCATAGCTAATGCATGTGTGATTCCTGAGGATCACTCTTCATGTCCTTGATGTGAATTCTTTCAAACCAAATATTCTTAGCTCTCTTAAACCCTTGGCATGAGATGAGTTGCATTTAACTAAGATTGTGATTTTATCTACCTCTTAGGTTTAGGTATAGATCATCTTTATTAGCACTTATAATCCCTCTAGGTGTTGTCGATAGCCTCGATCAATGCCAATACATGAGATGTGCTCTTCAGTTACACCAAACCTATTGGGGGTCCTTTTGTTGACCTCACTTTTAGAGTGAGGGTCCAATCCTCCATCATAGATCTAGGAGTTTTCTAGACACTAAGAACTCCTTAGTCATAAGACACTTCTAGTGACTAAGTGAACACTTAACCTAAGCCTAGAGACTTAGAAAGATTAGCTCAGGGTTTATATCATACCTTAAGGACTAGGATAACCCACCTACCCTATAGCCTAAACCCAACTTATGTATACCTCCTTAGCATAAACCAAACCTCAAATTCAATCCATCCAAATCCAATTGAATCTACAATCAAATCCAATTGAAAATTAATTCAATAAAATCTCTCCTAAGCCCTATGATTTAACCATATGGACTTAACCAAAATTCCTTCAATCCAATCCAAACTCAATTGATTTTCTCAAAACTAATTCAACCCTTCAATCAACATACCAAGATCGACAATCAAATTCAAGCCTTCAAACCAATTTCAAATCAAATCCATAACCCAAACCTTTCCTAACCCCTATGACTCTATCCTATGGACTTAGAAAATCTCTTCAATCCAAATCAAACTTAATTGATTTTCTCATTAGTTAATTCAATCTTTTAACCAATGGCTTAAGCTCTTTTCAAATTATTCACTAAACATGATCAAAGCCTTGGTTTGACCCAATTTGACTAATTGAACCCAATTGATCTATTTAGCCCAAATTGACCTAAAGGGTCAATTTGGCCAAAGTCAAAACAAATCCAAATTTATTCATACCAAAGACTACAATCATTTTCAATTTACCAATTAAACATGAACCAATGCCTGACCCAGGCCAATTTGGCAATTTTGCCAAATTGATCAACTTGACCCATTTGACCCATTTGAATTTAAATGGGTCAAATCCAAATCCAAGCCAAATTGAACCAAATAAATTGCACCAAAATATTCTAAATAATCATTTAAACTTGACTCAACCTTTGGTTTAACCTAATTTGACCAATTGGTCAACTTGATCCAACTTAGCCCAATTTGACCTACATGGGTCAAATTGAGCCAAACCCACTCAAACCAAGCCCAAACCCAATGAAACTTGGCATGACCCATCCTTGGCTCACTTTGGGTAAGCTCAAATAAAACCCAACACAAAGTGATTCAAAATTAAATGGGTTAGGGCAACATATGGGACAAATGCCCCATTTAAATGGTCAAACTCACTCCCTATCCACTCGGCAGCCTCTTAGACCTCCACATAGGCAAGTAAGAGACTGGCTCACCTAACCCAAAGGTGATTGAGTCAATCATGAGCCAAGGGGAGGTGATTTCACCTCTCCTCCTACATTAGAATATTTGGAAACCTTAGGACAGCACCTCCTCCCATGGCAGCCACTCCCTATCCACTTGGCCAACCAAACTGAGCCACCTCAGATGATTCCATGCTAGCTGGTGGCTAGATGGCCACTAGAAGCCAAACAAATCAAGGCCATTCAATCCATGGAAAAAGGGGGTATCCCCCCCCCCTCATTTCGATCCAAACTATGGCATTCAACCCTCAATGAGCCCTATCATCCAGAAATAAACTTCCTAGAGTCATTTCTAAGTTCATTGAGCCTTCCCATTAGAAACGATGATGAAATTGAGCCTGCCTGAAATAAGAAAATACTCTACTCTATCCAGCTCCACCAAATCCCAACCAATCCCAAATTAACTTCACCCACATGTTCACCAAGCTTCGATGAGGTGAAACAAATCTTTTCATGAGCTCTTTGATCACCAAGTACCTTCTAGATCAACTCTAGTGAGTTCTACTGTGGTGCTTGGTCCACAAAGCAAATGGTGGGAGGCATCATGCAAACTTCTCAATAGAGATTCACCTCATCAAGGTGAAGCTACCTCAGTCAATTCATTGTTGCTCTTGAGCTCTGGTGAGGTACTATTCATTCAGAATGAGATTTCTCAATTTTAGGCCTTTTTGAAGAAAATGTGAATGTCATGCGAATCCATCTATATGATTCTTGCTGATCACTTCCCTGAAGGTGTGAAAACAATCCCTTGCTAATCCAAGCTCCGATGAGCTTGAATTGGGCAGAAGAAGGTGGACGGTGTCCTTCTTTCTTCACGTGGGAGAGGATAGATGATCTATCATCCATTCCGCATGATTGGAATGGATGCCCGTGATCTTTGTGATTAGATTTAATCAATTTAATCCTTAAGAACCATGGGATTAATCTCTGCCATCTGATCTTAGATCAGACTACGGGAACAAAAGCATGTATGCCACCAGCCACGTTAGCACTGACTCGGATGAGCTTAAAAAACCATTCCCATGGTGCCACATGGAAAGTGCGCCATGTCAGTGGTCTGCATGGCGCTGATGAGAGCGCTTAATTCATTCATTTTATTGGCTAAATCTTTAGAAAATCATAACAAATTGTAGAAAAATCAAAAAATATAAATAAATACTCATTTTAATGGGTAATTTAGATGAGAGTTCATTAAAATTATTTTTATTTGGTTTTAAATAGTAATTAAAGTTGAATTATATTTTAATTATAAACTTAATTAGCTTAATTAAGCCTTAATTAATCTGGAAAAGATTTTAAATTTTGTGTGTCCATTCAATGGGATGGCCTCCCATGATTTTTTTGGAACTTATTACCAAGTAATTAGGATAAATTAATGATTCAAACCTTAATTACCTTCTTTAATTAATTAAGTGGCTAATTAACATTTAGAATAGTGATAATTAATTAATAAAATCTTATTAACTATTATTTAATAGTGAATGGATGAGAGAGTGAGAATAGGATCTCTTTCCTAATACCTTTCCTAAATCTATTTCATTTTAAGAGAGTTAATTAAGCTAAAAATTTCTTAAGTGATTGATTGATTAAGTAATAAATTAAATCAAATTAGATTGCAAATCATATCAAGTAATTTACAATGAAATTAAGGTTCCTATTTATGTGTTTAAAAACATAAAGACCCTTAAGGAAATTATGATTAACCCATAAGTGTGAGAAAATCATAAAAGTACTTAATTAGATTCTTTGATTTAATTAATCCTTAATTATGAGCCAATTGCATTAGGTCCTTAGGAGCATTGCAATTTTATTTTCTCGCATGTTCATGTCATTTATGGCTCATAATTAAATGATTACTCATATTAAAGAAGCATAAGAAAAAGAATTAAATGATTTGTTTAATGATTAACTTAATCAAATCATAAAATCTACTTAATTTTCTTTCTTTAAACCAATTAAGATCACCAACTTGGCAATGGGATTAAAATAGAAAATGGTAATCTCTCCTCTTTGAAGTTGATCCAAATCCAAAATCAAATTAATAAGAAGCTTTGGTTTTCTTTAAATGATTTTATTTAATGTGATTGTCCTTAGAAATTAATTTAGTTAAATGAACCATGTGCTTATATTTAGTTATTCCTTTCCAATCACTTTATATATTTTATGACACATGATTTCATGAATTCATTCTTTCAAATTTAAATGAATCAAATGAAAGTTATTTATGTAAGCTTGCATGTGTTTACTTAACTTAATCTTATGTGTGGTTATTATTACTAGTAAATTCTAATCTATTCTCCAAAGTTTTTAAATTGATAAAAATATATGGAGTGATAATAGTTATGAATACATATAGGATTTGCATGAGTTTATAGCTTATGTATGTGAAATGAAGCTCAGTTTTCCATGTTTATATATAGATTCATAAGATTTGAATGTTAATAAGTATATAGTCTGGACAACCTAGGAACATGAGGCTTTAAGTAGCCCCAAGGAGGTCATTTGATTACTTCACTTCCTTGGTTTAATAATGACATGTACTTATTTGATTTCAGTTCTATGTATTTTTATATTAGAATTTGGATAGATCTTTAATTCATATACATAAATAATTCAACTAACTAAAATACAATTTTGCATGATTTTTTATTCTTATATTTATTTATACATTCACATGCATTTAAGATAGCAATTGTTTAGTCTGGACATCCCAAAACACGAGGCTTTAAGTAGCCCCAAGGAGGTCATCTAATTACCTTACTTCCCTAATTTAATAATGGCACGTACTTGCTTACATCTTTTTTATATGTGTATGTGTATTTGATTAGAGAATGGTAATCCTTTCTTTCTACTAAAAATGCATGCATCCAAAATCATCTAAGTCACTGAACTATATTACATATAAAGATAATGCTCTCTTTCTTATGATTCATATAAGAATTTACATGTGCTTGAATGTTAATAAGTATATAGTCTGGACATCCGGGAACACTAAGATTTAAGTAGCCCCAAGGAGGTCATTTGATTACCTCACTTTCCTGATTAACAAAGGCACATACTTATTGATTTCATTCCAATGTATTTTTTGTATAAGAATTTGGATATGTCTTTAATTTATATGTATTAAATAATTCAATCAAATAAAATATAAGTTCTAAATGTACGCATTCATCATTTAAGTGTGCTAAAATGTCTTGTATGTATAGATATGCTAAGTATTAAGTCATAGCCATGTTACATGTGATGGAAAGGAATGACTTAATATATTTCATGTGGTAGTAATTCAACTACATTAATCGTAAGATGCCTTTCATGTTAAATAAGGTTATTTAATGTTAACCTAAACTTAAGATTAATAAAAATACTTAATAAGCAATTCACTGAAGAAAGCTAAATCATAAAAATATGCTTTAGAAAAATGGCATAAGGTAGGGATGAAGGAGAGTAATCCTCTTTCCTCTCTTTATAACACGTAGATGATAAGTGTAAATTAAATGAAACTAAGCAAAAAATAAACTAAAATTCACAAATCAACTAAACAACTTGAAATGAAACCAACCTTTATGTTAAATTAATTTCTTCCACACTTACAAAATCATAACTTTATTGATTAGTTAAGACATACTACACAAAGCCTTAACACACATATTAGAATTAAGCCATCACTTCTAGTCTTATGTAAGGATGGTGTATGTGTGATGTATGTTTTGTTTTGTGATGTAATATTTTAGACTGGATGTTAGGGTGTATGTTTCATTGATTGGATGGTAGGCTATCATTAGCCTAATCATGTTTTTTAGGGGATTGTGCTTAAGGGGTTGCTTAAAAATGAATAGAAATGCTTTCTTGTAGGTTGCTTAAGCCGTTAAGCATAATCCCCATCAAGATAGGTGGGTTTGATTACCCACGTGCAGGGTGCTAAGTCCAAATTATATAATATAACTACTTGGGATTATATGTATGTTTAGTTAACCTCTATTTTGTATGTATAGTAAAATTTACTTTACCCATATAAATGTAATTTGTAATAAGAATTAAGATTAGTGCTATGGGGTATAAGATGAGCAGTGGTTAGAAGGCTTAGTCCTAGGGTGCCCTGTGATACATTTAGAGCAAATCAAATCAAAAGAAGGAAGGAAGAATGACATGAAGAGACAAATAAATGAAGACCCCCATAGCATGTATTCAATTTCAATTATAATTATTATTTTATATTCCAGGTTGTATAAGGGTAAAGCTTGACTACCCATCTTTTTTCTTTTCAGGATGTATGGGGGTACCCGATCGTACCAACCTCTTATTCTTTTCTGATAGTCTATAAAATTATTTGATGAATTGTTTAGATTGCATAATAGGATTGCCTCTTCTTTATAGTTTATTAATGTTTGATGTTTTATTGTGTGGCCTGGATACGGTAGGCTCTTAGGATAAAAAAAATTAATTTTTCTATCCAACTAACAACTCATAACTAAGTTTTAAAATAATTCATAAGCTCACCATAAAGCTTCAAATTTAAATAGATAATTAAAAGATTTAACAACCACATAGTTGCATGGTTGTATGTCTCACATCATGCATGCATATTTCTTTTCTTGAACATAGGGGATCTTCATCCTTACGATAGGGGAATGCTTGGCCTATGAGGGCATCCCTTGTGGCGGACAACACCCGCTTCTTGCTGATTTAGCCAACAATCTATTTTATCATGCATTTAGGCAATAAAAATCATAAACTTTTGTCTAAAATATCTTATCAAAATGAAATAAAATTTGAAAATATTTTGTACTTGTAGATTAAGTCATACACTCATACCACTCATGCTCTAATATCTTAGGGAGTGGGTTTAGGACTTTAGTTTCTTTCCAATTAAATAACTACCCTAGCTATCTTGCAATTTCATAAGACCATACCACATGGATTAAAAATGTAGGAGGTGTTAGCCACTCCACGCATTTGTAAGTCTAGAAGAGTTAGATGGTTTGCTCTCTCTTATGGAGGTAAACCCTTATGTCCACCTGTCTCTAAGGTTTAGGTTGTGCTTTAACTTGTGTTAAAGCTCCATAGATTTAGGATCTGAGGTTGATGTTTCCTTCAGGCTATAAGCATAAATCCTCACCTCTTAAGTATTTCTATAATCTTGTGTCAGATTATAAGCCCTAACAATCTAATAAAATTTCAACTCAAATAAATAAAATTTATTCACTTTCAAATGTATAGAACCCCACCATATGATAGATTGGAATGCTCACTAGGTTTCCTAGTATCATGAGCATTTCCTACTTCCTCCCATTGGATTCAAAAAATAAGTCTTCCACTTGGTTTCTCCCATTTGATTTTCCAAACATAATCAATCATTTGATAACCTAAACTTAAAATCTTTGGAGATAAAAATTGCCTACTTTAATCAAGAATATTCTTATGGAATCTCATTCCCTAAGATGTAATTAACTATGGAGGCTTACCTCTATAGGGAACTTAAGAACTCAGCTTAATATAAACCCTGCTTTACTTTTTCATATAAAGTAGGGGAAAAATCTCTAGTATATTTGAAGACCCATCATGCCTTAAGAGTTCTTATTAGGTGATTAGGTCCAGTCTAGGGTGATGTATATATCTTTTGAGATAGTGCATCATACTTTAATATCATACTCAATCACTTCAATAAGTACCACCTATAATCTGTGTGGTGTCCACCCACATCCAAAAATAAACACAATACTTTCATATTAAATATTTTTATTAAAAGCTGTTGGTACTACATTATTTATCAAAAGAACAAATGTTCATATTCATCTTATGTAGATTTATATGGAAGAAATTTTGTTTGGATATACTATTTCATTTATGTGTGAAGATTTTTCAAGACTAATGAATAATGAATTTAAGATGAGTATGATGGATGAGCTTACTTAGTTCTTGGTATTCAATAATAAACAAAGAAAAATAAAGGGTATAATCTTTAGTAAACCTAGGTATAGCAATAAGTTGATAAAAAAGTTTGGACTAGAAGGATATAAAAGCATTAACACCTCCATGAACCCTAGTGAATAGTTTGATAACCATCCTATAGGTAAGTAAACATCATGAGATGATAGGATCTTTATTTTATTTGACTGCTAGTAGACTTGATATCATGTTTAATGTATGTCTTTATGCACCATTTCAAGTTAATCTAAAATAATCTCATTTAAAATGTTATAAAAAAATTCTTTCAATATTTGGTTTGCACACCAAATTTAGAATTTGGTACCCTCATAAAAGAAACTATTTTAATCTTATTACATATTTTGATACTAATTTTATAGGGTACAAATGTAATCAAAAATGTATTTCAAGCATATGTTGGCTTGTGGGTCACTCATTAGTTTCATGGTTTAGTAGAAAATAAAACCCTATTACTTTTTCTATTACTACATCTAAATACATTACTTCTAGAAATTATGTAGCCCAAGTACTATAGCCAACAACAAATTATTTATCTTGGCCTATAAGTATATACGATTTCAATAATATGAGATAACACCTGTGCTATCTACATAACTAAAAGTTTAATTTAATTGTCACATTCCAAACACATAGATGTATGACATCATTTTATTAGAGATCATACTTGAAAGAAGATCTTGACATTCAATTCATTGACATAGAGAATTAGATAGTAAACAGTTTCACAAAAGCCTTGAATTTTCATAGATTTAACTCTTAGATCAGACATAAGAGTGATAAACTTTAGTGTATAAGATATCTTCAATTTTTTTAATTTCATTTTTATCTATTCTTATTTAAATTTTTGGATTCTTTTCTTTTTTTATTCATTTTTATTTTTTTATTCTAATTTTTTTTTATTTTCAATATCACTTGCTTTTCATTATGGTCTAAAATTAAAATGCCTTAATCATAATGTATAATTCATAATTGAACTATACAATAATTTTTTTAGATCATCAGAACAAGTTTGGTTGAATGACTAGATGATATACAATAAAATAGATCATATCATCTGATTCACATTGTATTGTATGATATGTTTGGAACATTATGATTGGCCTAATAAAACTAGTCCTTTCAAGTGAATATTGGGATGACTAACATCATTTAATTATAGTATATGGTTTTTAATCATACTATATGATTGACTCAATCAGTGTAATCATTAAGATGTGTTGACTATATACCTTGTGTATCTCACCATTTAATTTGATTATAACAAATCTTGTATAATAAAAAACTAATTATTTATTTGCAAGATAAATTATTCACATTAATCATATTGAATTCCATTTTTAATTTAGATTTATATTGATGATATATATATATATATATATATATATATATATATATATATATATATATATATATATATATATATATATATATATATATATATATATATATGAAGCTACTAATTATTTAATTCTGGTGTTTCAAAAAATTCACAAGATGCAACTAACTTAGTCAAATCAAGAAAGTCATCAGTTGGATTAGAGAGTTTGAGAATTTTTTGGGATTTATAATATTAAGGCAAATATGGGGTTCAATAAAATAAAATTAATTTTTTATTTATTTTAAAACATCTTGTTTAAATTTATCCATATTTTCTATATATTCAAATAGCAATATTTTTCAATTATCCATTTTGGATAATATGAACTAAGTGCATGAGTTAAAATAAAATTTAATGTGTTTTCAAGAAAGATAAATTAAGTTAATACTTCATTAAATCATTTTCAAGCTTAATCATAATTTTTATTCATATATTTATTGCATAAAAATTAAATGATTCTAGAATTATTCTATTTATCTTTTTCTCTCTCCTATTATTCTATTTCCTCTCTCCTATCATCCTTATCATCACAATAATATTTGGGCTAATTTTTTCATAGAATTTTGGTGCATAAATCATGTAAGATTTATTCACTTCATTTCCAAATTAATTTCATCATTTTTCAAAATTTAAAAATTCATTCATTTGAATTTTTGAATTTAAATTATTCTGAATTTAATTGAATAATCCATGTCCTTTCAATGAAAAATTGATTTTACCCTGTCATGATTTATTTTAGTTAATGGTAGATTAATTAAATTATTCCAAGTTAATTTAAATTTGAATTCAATATGCTTCAATTTAATATCTTTCCACTTTAGTAAATCTATTTTAGGAAAGCACATGGCCGACCCCCATTAAATTAAATTAAATTATTTTAAATAATATTTATTACTTAAAAACACATATTAATTAATCATCTTGGATGTAAATTAATTAAATGCATTGATTTGAGGTCATTCTTATTATGGAATATATTGTTAGCTAAAAATCCCAAGGATTTTCTTGTAATTATTTTATTTGAATTAATTCATACTATTTCCATCTTTAATCTTGCTCTAATTAATTCATCATACATTCATCATATCATACATCAACTTTAAATTGAATCCCCACTTGGATTTTACCTTGTTTGACCACCCTATTTTGAATTTCAAATTTTCTAATCACTTGCCTTAATTGAATTAAATCATATTTGCTAAGTTCATTATTATTTTTCCTCTTCTTAATCTCCTCTAGGATGACCCACATTCTCATAAATCTCATTTGAATTAATATTATATCATGTGTTAATTAATTCAAACTTTAGTTTCTTACTTCAATTAATTTTCCCTCTTTGGCCAAAATTTTGAATTAACTTATTCTAAATTAACTTATTCTCATTAATATCTTCTCTCTCTCTCTCTCTCTCTATGTGTGTGTGTGTGTGTGTGTCACACACACACACACACACATCCAATTTACCTTAGTTGAAATCTTCAATAAGGAGTTTGTGTTTATTTGATTGAGATCATCAATTCAAAATCAAATAATTTTCTTATTTTATTTCCCTCCTACTCTTCCTTGTTTTGGCCTTGAGGCTCTTTGGTTTCTTTCTAATTTGGCTTAAGGTTCTAATATGTTAAAAAGCCTTATCATTCATTACTAAGCCTTGGCCAAATCTATGGAATTCCATCATGTTCTCTTGAATTAAAAATTTAAGATTATTACAAAATTAATTTCCCTCTTTTCTTCTTGCCTTGGCCAACCCCTTCTCTTTCTAAAATCTATATAATGTGATGTTTATCCAAGGATAATCTCTCTTGACACTCTCCACTAGGTTGACCCTTTGCAGTTTGATTTTGGAGACTCTTTTGGATACTGAGTCCTAAAGCTCTCAACCATCTTCCATTCCTCTATTTCTATCTTGGCCAAAACCTTGTTTAATGCTTTGAGTGAAGCAAAATCTAAATGGAGTTCATTCTTGTTCGCTTCTTCTTTGGCCGAGACTATTTCTTGAAGAATCCTTGAATTTTGGTGATTAAGTCCATTTCTTATCTTTTCAACTTCATCTACATCCAAGAGGAGATCATATTTATAAGTTTCAAGCCTCATAAAGTTCACATCAAGTAAATTGATTTCATTGCTTACACACAAAGGCTTGAGTAAGAGTATTTATTTTATTTCAATCTTTTGAGTCATTGGTTTTATTAGTTTGATTTGGATCAAAAGATTTATGTGCTTTATGGTTAATGTTTTTCTATAATCTATTTTCATTAATCATCAAGTGATTTAAAATATTTTTTTTGTTTGATTGATTTGAAATAATATCTCTAAGGCTTCTAGCATTTCTTGTATTTAGTAAATTTTATATTCATGTTATGTTAATTAAATAGGATTTGTTCTAACATTGGTAAAGATTTTCTATAATTCTTTTTAATTCATCTTTCAAAAAATTTTCAAGTCATAGATCTCTTTAAATACACATAAAGGACTTGAGTAAGAAAAGTGCTTTCATTTATTCTCTTGAATATTTAAGTTCATTGGTTTGATTTGAATGACAAGTTTTATGTGTTTTGTTGTAAAAATATTCACTTGATCTCTTTTCATTCTTCTTTCAAAGATTTGAAAGATTTTCTCTTTGGTTTGATTAAATTGATTTTACAAAAAAGAAGTCAATTTTAGATTATTTGTTTGAAAGTATTTATTGCATAACTTATTTGGGTTACACTTTCATGCAAATCCTTTAATCATCAAAGTTATTTGATTTTATATAACTCTTCAGATTCTTTCACTTCAAGTCTTCATTTCATTTAAAATAAAATAATTTCTCTTAAGACTTGTTGATTTCAATTATTTCAGATAAACTCCATATTATTAGTTTAACTTTAATTAAATAAGAAATAAATTCACTTTGAACTCTCTTTATTATTTATCTTAATATTGTGTTAGTTGTATTGTAAGTGCAAAATTAATTATAAATTGAGAGTTAGATCTTTGTATCTCTTCTCTTCTTTGTTCTTGTTCTTTGTTGGGTTGTACTTGCCCGTATAGGAAAGCACGGTGTTGAGTTACACTTACCCATGTAGGAAAGTATGTGTTGGGGTTGTACTTTCCCAACGTAGATGAGTATGGCCAAACCACTTGAAAATCCTTGTGCCTCTTATCACCTTAGTTTTCTGCATTTAGTTTGGTTGTTACTTTAGTTTTTAATTATAAATAATTTAGTAATATTTTAAAATACCCACACCATCCCCCTCTCTTTGGGTAGTATAGACTCTTAATAAGATGATTACATACTATATGAACTATTCATATTGTATAAATTCACAAACATAAAACTTAAATAGCTTATCATTTCTTCATTTTTACTCACAAGTTTTCTACTTCTCTTCTCATTCTTTCTTGAGTTTTTTGTTTGTGTGCAAGCATTTTTCCATGGCAAGCAAAAGACCATTAGACAAGCATGACAATCTTTACATATCCAATGATGAAGAAGTTGGCTTTTGAAGTACAAGAGTGTGGGATTATCTTCTCAAAGCCTATCTTGCAAGACAAGTTGTCCTATTCCACATTTGATCCTTTTGCTGGCACAACTCCTCAATTATTAATTTCTCTCGACAAACATTTTTAATCTAGGTCTTCTTTTGTATTTTTTAAAAAAAAAAAACTTGTCATTAACCTAAATTATACCTTTATTCAATCTAGAGTTTATGGTTAGCAATTTTTTATTTCTGATATTGATCTTCATGAATATTTACATGTCAAATATTAGTTTATCCAGTCATACTATCTCTAATGACCACACCAATAATTGGACATATATTAATTTGATCATTAGAGAGTCACTACTTCACTCAATAATCCTTCAAACCTCAATTCTTCTTGTAAGTTCAATGTATCCCTTATTACTTTGAAATTTGTCTTCTCCCACTCACTCGTCTTATCTCCTAATCCTTCCATTACTAATACTCTTTAGCCATGAATCTTATTCTCGATTAGTAAGATGGCTTCTATTCCACATGATAATGCAAATGGTGAGTGCTCGATCACATTTATAGGAGTGATCCTAAGGGCCTAAAAACAGTGAGTGATTCCATCAACTCATTTGGTTTTGGCTCATTCCACCTTCCTTTTCAACAAATTGACATCTGACTTATTAGCCACTTCTACATTATCATTGCTCTATGTTTGATGAACTAAAGTGAACTTTAGCTGAACTCCTTGAGACTCATAAAAGTGTCTTAGCCCCCTGCTAGAAAATTATGGTCCATTGTTTACGATAATTGATATGGGTAACCTCTACTTATAAATAATCCTAGTCTAAATAAAATTCTAAACTACTTGGGCAGTTATCTTGGAGAATGGCTTTGTCTCAATCCATTTGATGATGTAATCAATCATGAAGAGAAGGAACTTTCTCTAGCTATTGGCTATCAGTAAGGAGTCGATTAAGTCCATCCCTCAAGCCAAAGGCTTGAAATAGGTTGTAGTGGCTGTGGCAACAATTATTGAAGCGAGAAAAATTTTTGCACTATACGCACCTATTGGAAAATTTCTTTACATCCTCTTGAGTGTTGGCCAAAAATATCCCTATCTTAAATCTATTAGCAAGTTCTCTTCATGTTGAATGACTTTCACAATCACTCAAGTGTATTTTCAAAGACCCTTCATTGTTCAACCTCCCATATAAATCTAAGATTAAGTGATGTCATCGATATTCAAACTAACTTTCCCTCAATCAATATGTAATGGGCACCCTATATTCTAAACCTCCTTGAGTCTTTAGTGAATTATTCAATCTTCATAGTCTACAACTATCTATTAATTGTTGCAGCCTAGCTCAATGAGTATTTATACTCCACTTGCATTAGCTCCTCTTCATTTATGCTCTATTAGGCGAGTAATATGATGGAGTGCTCCGTGAGTCAATTTGGCTTAGATAAAAGATTGGTGAGTTGGTTCTTTACAGTAGGTATCTACTCAATCTTGAATATTATAACTACCAATTTCTATTTATACATTGAGTAAATGGCCTTGTAATGACTCGTCCCTAACCTCATAGTTCCTATTAACTTTTCTTACCACTAGTTATGAAATTTAGAATGCCATAATATGAAGTCTTCGAGTGAAAATTAATTTGGTGAGTAGGGATTCATACTTAGATTGATTATTTATTAATTTAAAACTGAACTTGATTGACTACATTATGATAATCCTTGTTGGACTTTTTAACATATATTGGCTCCCATTTCTTGCTTGCCTAAGAACACGTCTACATATAATCACCATAAAGGTTTTAGCTTAATCAAGATGCTCTGAGAACTACCAAAATTAATGAGAAAATTGAGAAGAGCTTGGGCCTTGATTATCGTCCTAGTAAGTAAGAGATATTAAACTCACTCAATTTAGTAGACCATTCTAGTAATCTCCCAAAATGATTGAGTTTTCCAAGTGCAAACTTGAGCAGATTATCCATAATGACTTGTATTGAATATGCTTGGAAGTATGGTCAAAGTCATCAAGCAAAGACAATGAGTGTGAATGCGAGTATTTCCATGATGGGATAATTTATGTTGGCACCTCATATAGCTTTCCTGACATAGTAGATAGGAAACTATTTTTCACTTTTCCCCCTTAATAAGAAGAGAATTGATCTAGTCTTCTCCTTCCCCAAAATACAATAGTTTGATTTCTTCTTTTTGGGATCTATAGTAGGAGTGGTGATGCAAGCATGTTTTTTAGTTCACAAAAGGCTTTCTCCATAACAATAAATTCCTTCCTAGGTCATAAAGGATGTCTTTTCTAAGTCAACATGATGCATCGATATTTCATGATAACTAGAAAATGCATTTGAGATGCTCATTATCGAACTGCCAACTGCCAAGTCAATGAGGGCATCTATTCAAAGTAGAGGTCAACCATCCTTTGGACATGCTAAGTTTAAATTAGTAAAGTTGATAAACATTCTCCACTTTTTACTTGTTGTTTACACCATCGCCATATTGGATAGTTATTCGGGTATTGGATTTCTCTAATAAAGATGGACTTGAGTAGCTTAGTGATTTCCTCTTTAATGGGCTCAATGAGCAGTGCTATTGTCTTCCTCATTTTTTTTTTGCATTATTGGATGGACACCATTTTCAACGCTAAGGCAATGAAATGTTTTTTCTTTATTGTAGTGAGAGCAAAGACATCTAGATCATCCATGAGTGCTTTCGTAAGTGTTTCCTTATGTTCAGAGAAAAATGTTGACCTAACTCTAAGGACTTGCTTGAGAATTGTGTGGTAGGGATCCCTTCATTTTATTCAAGAACTTTGACTCAATATTGCATGAAATTCAATTGCAAAACTTTATCTTCTTTTCCAGATTGCCTACATCTCTTAAGTAATAAGTTCTAAATTGATTTAAATTTCTTCTGATATTGATCTACTTACCTTTGTGGGGAATTTGATAGTTGCATGGTATGTCATTACCACTACCTTAAAGTGTTGAGTAGTGGTCAAGTGAAGATGGTGTTATAGGTTGCGGGATCTTCAACCATTACTGTGAATTATTTCTTGTCTCCCCTTGGGTTATAGGAATAATAATCACCCCTGCCAACTCTATTCTTTCGCTTGAGAAGCCGTATAGTGGTCCTCTAATGGGAGTGATCTTACAACTCGCCAATCCCAATTTATCAAAGATAGATTTGAAGATGATATTGATTAAGCTCTTCATGTCAATTAATCTACTTCCAATTTGATAATTATTGATTAGCATCATAACGACCACTACATCATTGTAATAATTGTTAATTGCAGATTTGTCTTTTGAAAAAACTTTATAGGAACTATGAAACTATGTGGCGCTCACACCATTGTCACCGAGTTTCCCCGAACATACTTTGATGCTTTATTTCCTTAAGAATTCTCCTCTACATCCAAAAATAGTAGGCATGACTCCTATGATATGGATTACATGCACAAAGGTTCATTACTCATTTCAATGATTTCTTTATCCTTCCGCTTAGTAAACTCTTTGAGCTTCCTATCTTTTATTAACTCATCCACTAAGCCCTTTAGGTGGTGGCATTCCGTAGTATCATGATCATGGCCGTAATGATACAAATAATATCTAGATTGATCGTGGACCCATTTATCCTTCATAAGTTGTTGCACTTTAAATAATCTTTTTTTTTGGATGGCTTCTACTAATTAGGCCATCAATACCCTTAAAAGAGCTGCTAAGGTGGGTTGTATGTACTTGGTTCTTTGATAGTGGGTTGCAGAATCTCTCCCACTCACAAGAATGTCATGTCAACTTTTCTTATCTAGTATTCTTTATTGATGCATATCTTTAGGTAATTTCTTTGAGGATCCATTTATTGAATACTTTGTGTAATTCAATGGAATCGGACAAATGACCTTGTTATATTCCTCAACATTCATGTGGTTTTCACCAACTCAAGCTATTTGGTGAGTTTTTGGGCTGTTGAAGCTCAGGGACATATCTGATGGGTCCATCTCTCAAGACTTAAGCGAGTGTGGCTTAGGCTACCATGGGTTTCAAGTCCATAATTTCTAGCATCTCTCATTTAAAGTGAGTGATGAACTTCTTTAAAGATTTTTCATGTTCTTATCTCATTTGTAGAAGAGCTTAGGAACTGTTCATGGGCTTCTAAGTGCTTGAAACTTTTGTGGTGAATATTCTTTTAAAATCAGTGAATACGGTAATGACCTCTACTAAGAGACATGAGAACCATCTGAGGACTGACTCTTCAAAGGTGGTAAAGAAAAGGCCACACCTCATCGTGTCATCCAAATCCAATAGTGACATTGCTGACTTGAAAAATGTTATGCGATTAGTCGGGTTCGTTTGCCTATGTATGACTTTAAGTGTCAGATTTTGAAGCTGTACGAGTGCTGAACCTCCATGATTTTTTTGGAATAAGCATTAGCTAAAATTACCTGCTTACCCTACTTATATTCTTCCTCACTAGCATAATATGACTCGTTATCCATACTAGGTGTTTTCAATAGTTCTCTTAATGCTTGGTGAGCCCAACATGTTGTAGATCCTAAAGATCCATCATTCTCTATGGCCATTGGCTCATTGTGGTAGTTTCTTCATATCCTCCTACACTAAGTGAGTGATTATGTCTTTCATATCTCTCAAGCCCTACTACATGGTGAATTACTAGGCATTCTTCTCCATGCCTATTGAAAGATTCCATGCTGAGTGTCATGATATACTTTGTATCTAACTCCCAGTTCTAAGCCACATTCATGCTCACTACACCTAAAAGGATATCAGATCCAAATTTGTGCATGAAGTGAGGGAATACACTTTGAGGTTCCTAAAAAGCAAGCATAGAAAAAATAGTAAAAAAATAAAAGAAGTGCAAAAAACATTCCCGATTTTATTATTCAACTAGATCTAGTACAAGTAGTAAAGACTATAGCCTTCCCGAAGGAGAAGAGAGAAGAGAAAGATAAAAAAATCCTCCCTTTGAAAGCACACTTTTTATAATAGTTAGGGGAGGTAGTTACATATAGTAAGTACATGTAAGGTAAGTTTAGTATACACGAGACTCGCCTTAACATGAGGAAGGGGCTCTTTGATGATTGGTATGCTCCATAGCCCATTGGCATAGAAACCTATTGCTTCTTCTAATGTGGTGATTTTAGTAAGTCATCGAACTTTGGTCGTTCATGTTTATATGGTATCCTTTGGTCACTTGTTAGCCTAGGCGAGTCTTCTTACTTCGTTAGTACTTTGTTCTTCAAGCTCCCGCTTTGACCTACCCTTATCCCAATGATGATTCACTGTGAAGGCTATTTTGACTTGTATATTTGGACATATAGATGTAGATACATTCGGACAAACAACTGCAAATCATTTTGTGTCCCTCTTTCTTGTATTTTATTTTATTTTTTTCTGCTCTTATCTTTTGTGTTACATTGTTAGTTTTGATTTTTAAGCTTCTCGCTTGCTAAACTTGAAAGGTTTCTTTTGATTTTTTTCTCTTTTAAAATTTTTAAAGAACATCATCTTACCTCCCTTCTTGGATGTGTCATTCTTATAGACCACCTCCCAAGTGTTGCTGCTTGACTTCCTTTAAGTCATCACCAGCTAACTATCGTTCAACCGCCATGTTAAACTACTACTTAATCATTGCAATCGGAGCACTTCTCAATCGATGTCACCAAGCCACTGCCCTATTGCCATCATCAAACTGAAGCTATATGATCATAGATATTGGGTTGTTGTCACTCTACCACATCAATCTGAATGGAGATTATATGATATCTTTCATTAGCAAGTCTCTCTTGTAATCTCACATTCTCTGATCTTTATGACAAGTGAATATTTGTAAGAAACACTCATTTAGTGGAATTATTTTTACTTGGCAAGAACTCATGGTTTTCCGATCTTGGACTTTCATTGTAAAAATTTTAATATCCTTCGTGCTCCTTTTTCTCATCAATATGTACGTGTTAGATCCTCATATAAAATTAGGATATAAAAATTCTCTTAATTTGCATAAACAAATTTTCTAGCATTCTTAATTTATATAATATTTGTGCAAGCTACTTATACTACCTCTATCTTGTTTATATAATTATCTCATTTTTTAATATGAGAGATCAAATTGTACAAGTTTCCTTCTCGCAGCTTGCTTTTCCTAAACAATCTAATAATTCAGTTATCGAAGCACTCCAAATGTTTGTGCAGGAAACGCTCACCTTTCTTGCCACGCATTTTGACGCTTGAACTTAGTTTTATTTTCCTTTTTCCTGGTATGGTTTTTGTTAGATCTGCCATTTAAAACATCAGAAGCTATCAAAATGCTTTTTAAAATATAATGATTTCTTTTACAAACATAAAATGAACATCAAATGACTCCATTATTTTTAAACATATTTCATAATATCAAATGTGCGGCTGCGCCAAATTCTAAAACTTTTCAGCCAAAGAGGGTATGAGAAAACCAAGTTCTGCATTGCTGCGTGTTCACAATTATTGGAACTTTTATTTATGTCTAACTAAAAATATCTTCACAATAAATAATTATTTTGAAACTTATATGCTCCTTAAATTAAAATTTGTGCCTCAAACCGATGCCCACAGCCAATAGACATGTGGCCCCGATTTCTATTGTGCTCCTGTCAAGTAGAGTCCACCGCTAGTTGCCAACCATCATTCATTTCTTAGTTTATGTCACATCTCATCATATTGTTCTAACTTTTTATTCTTTTTTTTTTTTTGGAAAAAAATGAGAGCCTTAGCTCAATTGTATTCCAAAAGGGAGAAAGCAAAAGGAAAGCAATTCACAATGTGAATTCAACATACAAGACTTTAAAATGGAAAAAAATGACCTCAACATGAGGGAGGAAAGTAAAAAAGAAAATACAAAATGAAAATTACAAACCTGAAATTACACAAAATAAACAACCTTAAAGGAATAGACACAAGATGTAAGGTGTTTAAGGACCTAGCGACGAACATGGAGAGGTCCCAAAAATGAACAAATAACAACCCAAAAAGCTTTGAGAAATACAGAGTTAGAAAAGAAGACAAAGAGCACCAACCAAGCCATACAAAAGCCAATCCTTGCATCACCCAAACAGAGAAACAGAACAAAACCTCCGATAAGCTTTGAGAAAATCTGGACTCAGACGAGAAGGAAACAAGGAGTTCCAACCCGATGCCAAAATAAACCAAACCATTGTTGCCCTCACCTCCAATTGGCTATGAAGAAGACTCCATCAAGGTTGTGTTGTGCAACCATGCAAAGCCAAACCAAACACTTGAATGGTATAATAAGTGTCATCATTGTCCAGTGCATCCATAACATAGCCTCAGGTATCACAATACAACCACAAAAAGCCACTTTCAGGAATGAATTCTGTTACTCCAAACTTGAAATGCATTCAGAACAGAAGATGGCCAAGTTTCTCTAATTTTCCAACGTGCAACTTTATAAGCTACACGATCCTTGATTTGATCGGTGAAGGTAGATAGAGGAGATATAGAAGAGGCAAATAATCTATTGTTCCTTTCACGCCATATACTATAAACCAAAACAGCCACCGCGAGGTAATACAGCCTTTTTGTAGCTTTATGCATCTTTATAGACATACCATTCAATACATGTTGTAAAGTGGATTGCATTAAGAAAAAATTCCCATAAGGTAGAATACTTCTAACCAAATGCATAGAGTAAGGGCATTCAAAAAAGGTGAGAATGAGATTCAGGTTCAGCGAAGAATCGTTTGGGCCTATGCCTCTTTTCACAAGAATATCGAAGTTTTAAGCCCCTTAAATAAGCCAACCAACAATAGATAGAATAATTTCTTGCACTTCCGGGATACCATATGCATTTATACCAATTAACCGATGGTAAGTATTCGAAAAGAGCAGTTTTAAAATCAGAAGAAGTGGGAGAGCGTTTGGAATCCCAAGCAATCCAATCCTCTCCACCATTAACTGAAATCATGTTAATTGCCGTACACAATAAAGGATATTCAGCTGCCAACAGAACCGGCAACCTCCATCTTCCCTCGACAATGAAAGAGCTTAACTTGGTATCCCCATAGGCATTCTGAAAAGCTCGATCATTATCAGCCAATGATTCATATATAGATTTTTTAACACACCATGGATCATACAAAAAGGATAATGAATTGCCATTCCCTATGTGGTAGGAAAACTTATCTCTAAACCGTTTTGCATATAGTTTTAGTTCCTTCCACATAGGGGAGATCCGACGAAAGGATTCATGCCAAATGGACCCGTATTTCTGGTTGCACCAGCTAGCAAAAGGAGAATTCATTTTGAGAGTCTTCCATAGTGTTTTAATTTTGCATAAGGAGTTAAGAGAGAAGGCAGAGAGTATCCCGATTCCTCCCTTATCCTTAGGACGTGTAGTTTTATCCCAGGAGATTGTTGTGAGTTTATTAGAGACACCATTATGATAGAAAAAATGTGAAGTAAGAGAATAGATGGTCCTCAACACACCCTTGGGTATCATCATGGATCTAAACCAGTAAGTGAGCAAGTTGTTTACTCATGATCTAAGAAGTTGTAGCCTTCCACCAAGTGATAAAAATTTGCTTTTCCAACCAAAGAATCCACCTTTGAATTTTTTTCAAATAACCAAGAGAAGTTTGCAAGTTTTAGTGAACCCATAGTCAAGGGGATACCCAGGTATTTAATTGGGAAAGAGCCCAAAGAGATATTAAGCATGTTGCTAAGGAATGATATATCTCTTGATCCCTTTGAAAAATAGATAAGAGATTTGTCTTGGTTAACCTTGAGTCCTGTATATTGTTCTAGGCTTTCAAGACAAAATTTTAAGGATCCCACTGTGGAGCAATCATGCCCAACCACAGATCATCTCAAGAGCAAGTGTGATATTTTGCAAGACCCAAAGAATAAGAGGTTTATATCTCAATAAGTTGACCTCCACTATTAAGCAAGATAGAGTATCAATGGCCAATGTAAAAAGGAAAGGTGATAAAGGGCAGCCTTGTCTTAGCCCGTGCTTTGATGTGAAGTACCCTTTTATCTCCCCATTGAGAGAGATTGAAAAGGGAACATCTGAAATGCAAGCCTTTACCCAATTTATAAATCTAAGGGGAAAACCAAAAGTATGAAGTCTGTGCAAAAGAGCCTCCCTATTAATAGAGTCAAAGGCCTTTCTAAGGTCAATTTTGCAAGAAAACCACCTTGAGGGTTTGTGTGAGTCAACTCTTGACAAATTTCATAGCCATCATTATATTATCGAGATGTCCCTTCCTTGAATGAAAGCGGTGTCTTTGAATTAAAAGGGAAGCACCTTCTTGAGTCGTGTGGCAAGCACCTTAGCAATTACTTTATAAAATGTGTTGCATAAAGAGATAGGTCTATATTCTGAAAGTAGAGAGGAATGCTTAACTTTAGGGATTAAAGTAATAAGAGAGTATTTAACCCGGTTCGGGAGCTTATGAGATTTGAAGAAGTGGTGTGCTGCCTTAAGAAACGTTCTCCCAGAAACATCCCAAGAAGCTATAAAAAACTTTGAATTGAAACCATCTGAGCCAGGAGCTTTATTTTCATTAATGCTATTTAGTGCATCCAAAATATCTTGATCACAAATATCAGCTTCCAAACTCCTAACTTGGTCATAGGAAAGAGTATTCCCAATGGGAAAGTCCTGCATTATAAACGAATCAGAAGTGTTGCAATTGAAAAGTGTTGAGTAGTACCTGTTTATTTCCCCAGCTATAGATTCTGGGTCATTAATAACCCCTTGATCTGTTTGGAGCTCCCTAATACAATTTGAACTCCTCCTTTCTTTGATAGAGAAGTAGAGAAACTTGAGGTCATCATCCGATGAGGTTAACCAATGAGCCTTAGCTCTTTGCTTAACCCATGTATTTTCCATATGAAGCAACCTAAGATAGGATTCTTTAGACTCCTTGGCTTCAATTCTTAGATGAATATCATTGGGATTCTTTTCCGCTTTCCAAGGATGTCTTTTGGTTCCTCTTTTCCTCATCCATGAGGGATTGAAGATTAGAGAGATTCTTCATAGCACCAATTAGGCCTTTTAACATAAGAAAGTTTATTAGCCAGAACAAAGATGGGATCCCCCGCCACCGAATGTTTCCATGCAACTTTGGTAACTTCAAGGAAGTTAGGAGAGAGAGACCAATGATTCCTGAACATAAACCTTTTACTCCGAATTCTGGAATGATCCATGAATATGATGAGTGGAGAATGATCTGAGGACATTGGAGGAGGAACCTTATAGAAGGAATCAGGAAATTTCTCCAACCAACTCACATTGCAAATAGCCCTATCTAATTTAGATAGAATAGGGTTATTTATTTCTTTGACCATGTATAAAATAATCATCTAGGGAGATCTAGTAATTCACACTCTTGAACAAAGGAACATAAAGATTGTGTTAGAGTAGGACAATGGAATTCCACCCATTTTTCCTTAGAAGAGACAACAATTAAATCACCCATTAACGACGACCAAGGGCTACCTTTTGCAATATCGTTTCTCCAAAGAGAGACCCTAGAATTAGGGTCATTTCTACATATATGCTAGTTAAGTAGAATAAGGGAGCGCCAAAATAAGAAACAAGACCATGAATAAATTGAGAAGAGACAATGAGAGGCTTAAAGTCTATTCTCTCGAGCACCATTGATCAGGATCATTTGATAACTATATCAAAATTGGAACAACAGGATTCAGGGTGAAACATAGAATATTTTCTCATGAGAAAGGGGTTAAGAGCAGATTCTGTATTAATCTTTGTTTCCAAAAAAAACAAAAGCAGGTCAGTTGTATTCATCTCAAACAATCCAAAGTCTCATGACCAACCCTCTAACATTCCACTAGGCGAGGAAAGGTCATTGAGAGGAGGAAGAAAGCGGGTTTCTTACCCTTTTTATTTTTCCCTTTACGAAGAGAAGGAAGTAGTTGAACTAGCTTGCCCACCTTCATCTACCAATTTAGTTGAGGATGGGAGGATGAATTTTTCCCAGTTTAGGCTAGTGTGTTGTTGACTGCTTGGGAGGAGGTAGGCGAGCAGTAGCTACCCCTTGTCTAGGGTTAGTGACAGTGTAGAGTTGCCTTCACCCAAATAGGTTCGAACTAGAGACTTTGTCCCAGGTAAAGGGTGATTTTTTTTTGGAGTGAGAGGAAGGCTGGGTTTAAATCGGTAAGAGGATCACTCAGATTGACCTCTTGACACCTCCTAGGTTCAGGATCGATTCTATTATTTCTCCCCTTTTGGGCAGAAAATTGTTTTCAGGATATTGGCTGAATTGGCTCCTACTCAGATCCCCTGATTGGAATGCGGTGGGGTTGGGTTTAGAGGCTATAACTTTCTCCTTTGGACAAGAATTGTTCTTTGTGAGAAAAGGTTTGGCACTTAGCACAAGCCGTAGGTTTCCAATCATACTGAGAATATCTATTTTTTCCATTGATTGATAGTAATCAAGTCGGAAGAGCAGAGGAGGTTGTAATTTGAGCATAAAGCCTAGCAAAGGTGATCTGAGCAGCAGTTAGGTTATCAATAAGGGAACTCCAATCATACTACCTATCTTTGAAAAACCTTTCTCATTCCAACATAAAGGAAATTAGGTAATTTGATCCAAAGAGGAATCTCGGACTGATCCTTGGTTGGCGAAAATCCCATTTCCATTTTGGAAAATGAAAGGTCTCCCATTTAAGCGGTCCTTCATTCCAGGCGGCATCATAATCCTCCTTACATGAAAATTTAAACAAAAGAAATCCCCTCGAGAGAGCGGATCTAGAGTACCTTTTTTGTCGCCATTTCCTTCTTCTTAGAGAGCAGTAAAATGGTCTTTTCCCTGGTGACCAACCAGAGACAGAGCCCATTCCTGTTGGCCCTCCATTAGGTCATCCTCCGTGAAACACACTTCGGGCGAGTTCGGAGGTATGAAAGATAGGGGGAATTCCCTACTTCTTTCATTTTGTGATAATAGCAATTCCTTCCAATTGCAAAGTCCTCGAGGATCCTTCAATGGAACACCCATTCGAGATTGAAGGAGAAGCAAGAGAGTGGAGGGAAGATATCGTTGAGAACTTCCATAAAGGAAAAGCCGTCACCCCGTGCCGGAGGTCGAGATAATAGAAAAGGTGCTGAACAAAGGAAATTGGATATTTGGGAGGAGGAAAGGGGAGAAGAAGAAGAGTGTCGCCGGCCAAAAGCTTCGCAAGGAGCCCTAGACACATCCGCTCGATACTAACTTTTTATTCGAAATAAGGGGACAATGTGATATTGATATTAGTACTAACACTATTCTATATATTTTTTCAGTTGGTTGTGAAAGAATTGAATAATCCGATACCATCATGACAACACCAGCCTTTCTAATCATGCATTGCTCGTCATTCTAATTTGACCTTTTTTTTTTGCACTTTTATATTTAATTTTTTTAAGATATTTGATTTAATTTAATGTCAAATTCACATGTACAATACATATATAAAATTTGACCCTAAGACATCTTGATTGAAAGCCTAAATGCTCAACCACTAAGCTAAGACTTGTATTTTAGGTAGGGCTTCAAATGAACCTGGTGTTCGAGAAGCTACTCATGGCTTAGCTTGATTAGAGCTCATACCTGATCATTTTATTAACTAATCAAACAAGCTTGAACATTTCTGTAAATACTCGATTGCTAAATGAGAAAACTTCAACAGCTTGTCATTCGGTTCATTTATGTTCATGAATAATATCATTTAAAGCTCATGCACAAGCTCGCTAAGGAGCTCGATTATGGCTCGATTATGACTTAATTAAGGCTTGTTTGTGAACAATATTATTTTTTAGGCTTAAGAAGCTTTAATTGATATAACTCATATATATTTCTCAACAAGCTGCTTGCGAACAAGCTCAATTAAGGCTTGATTAAAGCTTGTTTAATTCATTAAATGAGCCGCTCATTAACAAGCTCGATAATCCAATTTGAGTTGAGTTCATGAACAAACTCAAATCAAGCTCAAGCTCAATAATGGTAAACAAGCTCAAGCTTGAACACCATTATAAAAAGCTTGAATTGAGCTCAAGCTCGATGATATTAAACAAGCTCAAACTTGAACACACATATAATTGGCTCAGTTCGGTTCGTTCGCAACCCTAATTTTAGCTTTATATTCATAATCATATGTATTGAAATCTTGTAAGAAAATATTTGAAACTCATTATTTGAGTTGAATTCATTTAGTTATTTATTTATTTTAGTAAAAAATTACTGAAAACAAAATAGTTATGATAACTTCACAAGAACTCCAAGATTTTTATGGTCTAAAATGACTAATACTTATTGTATAGTTTGTTTAACATATGATGCAAGGCTAATGAATACCACATAAAAATGTTAATATGGTTGCATTCACTTCAGTTTAGTTAAGGAAATTGAGTAATTCTATTAGATTACTTTTAAATTAACAAATAAATCATGTTATATTTATATTGACATGTATCTCTCTCTCTCTCTCTCTCTATATATATATATATATATTCACACTTGCACACATATGTGTGTTTGTAGTTGAATTTCTCTTAGATCAGATTTGAGGTAAGCTCTTTCAACCAAGTTTAAGACAAAGGCTTCGATTTTCTCAAAATATTACAAAAATAAATAGTCTAAGCCTAGCCAATCAGAATTATTGTAACTGCACAAACCTTTCCACGGAGCTGACTACGTTATTAGTGAGCTATATTATTAGTTTCCTTTCATCGCGCTTGTAGAGATTAATGTAAACCATTATATAATGCCTATAGTTGATCCAAACTTATAAATATAATAGGATCTTATAGTTTAAGAAAAATTTTCTGAATCTTAATTGGAGACATATTCTTTGAGTGCTTTCTCCATCTTTTACTTTCTCTTTCTCCCTTTGTGTTCTTTCTCAATCTCTCTCATAGTTCTTGTATAAGTGGTGTGAGACCTTTGACAATTCTAGATTCAATGTCCTTTGAGGTATAGTGAGCATGGATCATGCTACTAAAGAAGAAGAACACAGAAAAGAAAGCTTGCAATGTAAGGGAAATCTCAGTCAACATAGACTGCACTTGGGAGTTTCTAATGTAGGAAATGGATGTGCCATGTTAATAAATGCTCACAATGATAAGAGAGGCACTAGAGCATGTGCTTATAGTGACTCCAAGAGTCTAGATGCCATTTAATTCCTCTGAATCAACACATGGTGAGATGATGTGATCTACTGACAATAAGAATAAGGAGAGCTCTACCATTTAAGCTTGGAGATGATGATAATGACACCTACTATTCTGATCGTAAGGACTCATCTCCATCTGACCATAGGGTACAAAAAAAAAAAAAGAGGATGATTGATGAAGATGAAATGATTGAAGAAAGAAGCTATAGAGAATGCCTATATTAGATAGATTATAAGGCTCAAAGCACCAAGAAGTTCAATTTTTCTTCATTAAAATATTATAAAGGAAGATTATATCCTATTAATCATGTTTTTTTAATGTGTTGTCTACTTTCGAAGATCACTGAAATGCCATTTATTCTTCATGATTTTGAGTTAATTAGCATTGTGTTTGTTCAATAATTTTTTATTGGAGTAAGTGCATGTTCATTGTGTAGTTTGTAATGCATGATAAGAGTTTGCAAGGCTTGTTGCAAATTTAACAAGATTCAAGTGAATTATTGAGTAGTTTTATTACTCCCTTCTTGAGAGATACTAGAAGTACAAGATCTTGATCCCTTGGTTGCTCACACTACTCTAGTTCAAGGCCTTTGTGAAGGTCCATTCCATTATTCATTAGGTTTGCATCACTCAAAGACACTAGATGAGTTGTTGGAGTTGGCCAACAATTATATCTTTGCTGAAGAATATAATTCACTTCCTAGTATATAAGGACCGAAAGATAGGGAGAAAAAACACCAAAAAAAGAACTATTAGTAAGTTTTAGGAGGAGAGAGGTTATCCTATGGAGTAAATGATAGAACTAACATATATATGTGATGATTTTATCCTTTTGAGTGGCAAACTCAATTTGATGTCAAGAGAGATGATAGAAGAGTGTATATAAGGTCAACGCCTCCAACCCATCATCTGCTTGCAATGACTCAACTGGGAGTCTCAATGATTGAGCTCATAGTGGCCATTCAAAATAAGATTATTTTAAGGGAACCCACTGATGAGAGCAGATAGTCGCATGTGCGACATGAAGAGTTATTATGTTTATCACAAGTACCATGGCTATAACACTGAAGTGTCATTTGAGGAGCATGATCAAGGACCTCATCAAAGCCTAAAAATTGAACGATTTTGTGGCACATGAAGCTAACACTAAAAGATAAGGGAAGGCGCCAGGTAAGGAGACTAGTAATGAGGCTATTCTGGTGCAAGCCATTAATATTGCAGGAGTACTTCTTGCAATCCTTAGATGAGATGGGCTAGAGGCTACTCGCTAATCTAGCCTCAAATGTCTTTGATTGGGAGGGGAGAATTTGGTGAAGTCAATTAGACTATTAGTTGTTAATGAACTCATATAGTCTTCAATGATGAAAAATTGTCAATTAAGGGGAACCACTATAATGATGTTGTTGTGGTCAATTTATTGATCATAAAATAGATCAATTTATTAATACAAGGAGTTTCATGAAAAGCATATTTAAAATTGCGTTTGGTAAGATGGGCTTAGGGAATTCTCGTGTAGTTCCTACCTTAGGACCTTATATGGTTTATATATGAGGGAGCACAAGGAAACTTACAATTTTATATCTTATCCTATGACCTAGGGAAAAAGAAGAAAATAGTTCACTACCATGGCTAATTTCATGGTGGTAGATGCTCTAACTTCCTACAATGTCATTTTTAGTGGTCCTTTACTAAACACATTTAGTTGATCGTCTCTACTTACCATGTCACCATAAAATTTATAGGAAGAGGAGAAATTATTACTATTCATGGCCACTTACTACAATTAAGGGCCTAATATTTGAATGTTGTTAGCAATATCTACAAGGAAGAGCTACAATGGGCTGTAAATAAGGAAGTAGCCTTGAGACTATTGAAGGTGTAGAAGAGGTTATTGTCGAAGCAAAAGTTAGCAAGACTTTAGAGTGATAACCTCTTTAATAATAAATTGAGAGGTAAATTAATTCAACACTCATGGAGCATAAATATGTATTTTTCATGTTTGCAGATGAGGTGCCAAGTGTAGATACTGATGTCGCATGCAAAAAATTGAATGTAGACCCTAAAACACACCATCAAGTAGAAAATGTGACCTATAGTGACTACCTAAGGAGAACCATTTCATGAAGAGGTGAAGAAGCAATATGATGCATGATTTAGCGTGGTTTAATATCTTGATTGACTCATTAATGTCATTATAGTGCCAAAGTCAAACGAAAAGTGGAGGATGTCTATCAACTTCATGAATCTCAACTTTGGTTGCCCAAAAGAAATTTGTCATCTGCTTTGTATTAATGCTTTGATGGATTCAATTATTGGTTTTTTGGTGATAATATTTCATGATGGATTTTCTAGCTATCACTACATAAAGATGCATCCTATGGATAGTGAGAAGATTGCATTTATTAATATGTATTTAGTGTACTGGTATAATTTATTCTCTTTTGTGTTGAAAAATAAAGATACTACTCACTAGTGACTTATGGATGTAATTTAAAAATTAAAATGGAAAATGTTAAAGTTTACATTGATAATCTATTAATTAATATAGTCACCAAAGGAGCACATAAAAGACTTGAAAGAGATAGTTAATACTTTGAGGGGATTCAACATGAAGCTCATTCAACTCAAATGTACTTTGAAGTCAGATCTAGAAAATTTTTTAGCTACTTGCTTACTCTAGAAGGCATCAAAGTCAATATTGAGAAAGTTAAGACTATCTTCGATATGTTGTTTCCTAGGAAGATCAAAGAAATTCAAATATTAATAGGATAAATTGTTGGCTTAAGTCGATTATTTTTTCTAAATTTAGTAATAGATGTTCTACTTTCTTCAAAATTTTGACAAGTTCTAAGCATTTTTCCCCATCTGAGTTATATTATCAAGCCTTCCTATAGCTAAAGAAGTTTTATCATATTCACTTCACTTTAGATCCCAAAGATAGGAAAAGAGTTATTTATGGATCTGGGACTTGGAAAAAGTAATAAGTTTTATTCTTCTTCAAGAAGGGAACCAAAACCAACATCTTATATATTATGTAAGTAAAATCCTGAGGTGGAGCCATACATAGATATCTAATTATGGAAAAACTTGCATTACCTTTGTGGACATTAAGACTACTCCATCTACTAATAAGCAAACACCATTTTTTATATCTAATAGAATAGAAGTAATATTGCTAGAAAAATATATCCTACATATTCAAAGAGTAGTCATTGCATTTAATTTAGATAAATTTGAACTTGGAAAATGGAGACCAACAAATGATGAAGAGATGCAAACAATTCAAGATCTATTGAAAGAATTGTGAATTCATTATCCCATGAAGAAAGAAGTTGAAAGGACAGTTGTCAAGTACTACAATACAAATATCAAGAAAAAAACAATTTTATCATGTGGGCTCTCAATATGGCTCTTGTCAAGTTAGAACAAACTTTGAAAGTTCCATGTAAAATCAAGGAGTAATTTAGAGTAGGATCTTAAAATTTTATATCAAACACAAGAAAGGAATTCTAAAGAACATGGACTATTAATGATTTAAAAATATTCTATTCATAAACTCTTTACTCATTTATTTCCTTGAAATTATAACACTCACAAAAATCACCTAGATGAGTTCATTTACTTTATGGAATGCATATCTATAAAAGAAACGAATTTACATGAAGATCTTGTACAATTTTTTAAAAAAATTCTTTCTCTCATAAGTAGTAAAGATGAAATTGAGCAAAATGCACTAAGCTTAAAAGTCACTGAACTATACCCTATTGGAATGTTGGAGGTCCCCAAGAATTCTACAGATGTAGTGTAAAAGTCCCCATGATCAATTTTTAATGCAAGCTGAAGGCCCATGGGAGATGGATATTCAACCGTTAGCAATGGCATTAAATTATATTTTTTCCATTAGAAGTTATTAAGAAAAAAGATATTTGATGATTTCTTATATGCATTCATAGTAATATGAATTTAATAAATAGGAAATACCTAAAAATAATATTAAAACTTTATAATTGAAGATTTTCATCTTCACGATCCAAGAAAGTTTTGATGTAACTTTATCTTAAAGAATGAAAGCCTGTAGTATCACACAGTCTACATTATTCAACAACATATTTATTATCAATCATGCATATTCATTCCAAGCTGAGCGAAGTCTTTTTTTTTATGTAAGTACAATTGTAGCAATTAAGAATCTATTAAACGGATAATTTATGGAAATCAACTGTTCAAAAAAGGGCATCAATTAATTTTTAAACTCGACAAGTCATCAATTCATCAACTATGTAATTCAAAAATTCATCTATTTAGCTATTCAAAGTTCATTATGGACTTACTCTTTATTAAGACCATTTGAGCATAGATAAGTGCATTATTTACAGTTCTACTTAGTTAACATTCAAGAAGTCGCACAAGAGCTTGTCGAGACTGCGAAAGAAGATGGAAGAGCTGAACTCATAGGCTTCATGGGTGGGATCACATAGGTGTGGAGAGAAGTTGTCCTTCTCCTCTTCCTCCTAAGTAGACTCACTACTCTATTGGCCACTATAAGGAGTCATACTTGTTGCTCATTTTTTGGACTTCTAGAGAGCGGTACTCAACCCAACCTCATCAGTGACCTCAGTGGGAGCCGCACTAGACTCCTCCTCACCAACCTTGAGAGAGGTTGGTTCTTGGCCGACAACCACTTGCTAATCAATCTCACATCACCTTTTTGAAGGAATTGGAGCACTTCAGGGCTAAGTTTGGGGTAGTGGGAGTCACCTCTCCTACGAGTATAAAAAAAGATATTAGAGGAATAAGCCATAAAAGGTTCAAAGGGATTATCGAGTAAAAGGGAAAGGACACTTACTAATGATGATGAAAACCCAGCCATAGCTAAGGTAGAGGGAGACATTTAGAGGCAACCCTACAACTTCTCAATTTCCTCCACCTTTTGTACACTTAGCTTGTTGAGCTTGGTGGCTTTGCTTGGCTATTAGGGAAGGAGAACAGTCGACACTATCCACTGAGTCACTCTCTTCATTAACAAAAGCTGTGAGCACCACTTTTGTACTTTATTCTAAAGACTGTGAATTTTTAACAGAGTGCTGAAAATTGCATGATCCCATTTTGGTGACCCTTCACCATGAACGAGCGGCAGAAGAGATCCATTCTCCATGGAATGCCTTCTTCCCACAGGCACATTATGAAGATTTTGATGCTTACCATTGAGTTGGAAAAAACTTGTGCAAGCACCACTCTGAAGAAGTTAAGGATATCTATCCACTTGGGTGGAAGGGGAAGCGGAATCTGTTCCCAGAATATGCAAGTGGAATGCACAACTCATACATCCTGACCAAGTTTAGATGCTTGATCATCTTAGCTACTCTTACAGTGAAATTTGGATTCACATCATAGTACCCAAAAAATGTTGAGGTCATGGCAAAAGGATTGAACTCGAGGACCTCCTTGATCTGAGCCTAGTGGAAAGGTGAAGTAGCCTTCTTAAGAAGAGTCATACTCGCTGATGATGAAAAAGTGATCAAGACCTACTCACAAGGAGGTTCTACTTTCATAACTCAAGGAGAGCAATAAAAGTCCCAACTACTATGAATGGAGAGAATTTATAGATGTAGTAAGAAAGATGTAGTAACGTAGAAGTCAAATCACACATTAAATGAAGAAATAATTACCCAAATCTCATGGATATCTCAAGTGGCAGGAGATATAGTGAAACTGTTAATGCATAATAGTAAAAAATCAAATATTACTCATGGACAAAAAAAATATTTATTTGTATTTACAAGTAAAAAAGTACAACACACTCGCTATGACCCTAAATAAATTATTTTTTAGTAATTTTATTATAGGGTCTAATTGTTAGGCCTGTGAGAGTCCACCTTTTTTATGCATGTAATCAATTAAAAAACTCATGCCAGAAAGGAGAAGTGAAGTACTCTGCGACTTGACAGAATTCTACAACAACAATATCTCAGCCCTCATGGTTGTGAAGTTGTGTTGGTACTTTGCCTCCAAGGACTGTCATCATATTGACTCTAGCTCTAGTTGGGGTCACAGCTCGCCCATGTCCCACTAAGATGATTCTTTAGCCTCCCTCAAGAGAGAAACCTCATCTTGCAAAGTTTTGATCTCAAAAAAGCCCATGAATACTCATGATTCTTCCACACCATTCTCCAATCGATGAGTAGACTCTCCCTTCACAGAATAGCTACTATCTTTCTGAGTAGAAGAGGAAAAAATTACCATCATTTCCCTGATGTTGACATAAGTGAAGCTAGTCTCAATAATAGGAAGATTAATGGTCAGCTCGGGTTGAAGATATATCTCCTCCAAATCCACCCATAGAGTCAATAAATTTAGCAGCGAAGCTAAAGTCATCGCCAATTGATGAGAAAGAAATTCATCAAAAACTAGGTGAGGAATTTATATAAGAGGATTTGTTATGGATTTAACCTTTGGGAACGTAAGCCACCTTTCAAGTAAGTGAAATTCCTCTCTACTTGGAAAATGGCCCAACAAATCTTCCATGGAAAGGTGAAGCAACTCTACAAAGTTACCTGGAGTGGCAAGGGAAATGACCCAGTGGATCGACGAGTGCACATTCCATCTTCTACTGAAGCCTGAACGCTGGATATGCTCAGTTGCAATCAAAGAAAAAAGTAAGAGACTCTAATAAAAGGGACTCACATTATGTGATAATAGGTAAAACTCACTTCAACGAGATATTCCTCTATAATTGCCTTCTTGGTTGTTTCCCTAACCAATTTTTCTCACCATCACCTTGCTACATTGAATCAAAGGTGCAACCATCCCTTCTTTATCTTCTTCAAGAATGGTCACCGACAACTCACTAGCCACAACAGCTTGCTCCTTAGATAGGTGGGTGCGGTGCTGGATTATTCTTGCGGTCGAACAGAATAGTTGGTGTGACAATTAGTATGATTGGAGTAGCTGAAATGCTTACTTCAGCTATAGAAATGGCAATAGTCTCTTCCAACTTCTTTGCTTTCTTGGCCATCCTGCGAAGGCTTGCCTATAAAACTATGCAATCAATGTTGCCGAGAGGTCTCTTTGCATCTATGGTGATTATATTTTAATATGTTTTGCAAAGTTGATTCTTGAGAGGCAGGAAAGTTTACCCAAGTAGAAATTAGAGGAGTGTTGAGTGCATAAAAGAATAAAGAAAAAGATCTATTTATAGCCTCCAAAGCATTGAAAAATTAGATCAGTCCAAAGGTGATGTGACGTCTCAATAAATTCAAGAATTTTTTTAGATTATTGAATGTTTAAGAGCTAATCATTTTATTTATTCTTCTATTTTCTATGATGTACCTCTACAAGGAGCAGAAGAATCGTGAAGCTAAATGTATACCCAAAGTAATCGGTTGACCTAAATGAGCCTACAAGTTAAGATAAGGATACTTGCATGAAGGGTACTCAATGACCCAGAATAAGAATAATCGCCAAAATGAGCACCCAACAAGGGAAGATAGATCTTACCCAGCAAGCTGAGGACTTAAAGAATGATAATTTAAAAGCAAGATCTAATTCCACTTGCTAGCATTTGGTGATTAGGCTAAGGAATGACACAACCACTCTCCTCAATCTCATTCTTACTCACATGCTCAATGAACAATACTTGCTCACCATTATCAGCTTAAGCCGGAATATTTTGTATTAAATTTACCTTATATGATTTTTCTATGTATGACCACCCCCTTATATTATAAAAAGGGGACCTTTTTTTTTACTAAGGGACCTTGAAGCTCTTAATCCCTATATTATGTATTAGTATTTTGGGCATTTTGAGCATTCAAGATTATATTTTTCTCCTCTACTTTTCTTACTTTCCGATCTTCCTGCTAACAATCTTTCTGTCTAGTCATCTTTCTAAAATATCTCAGATGGTTCTTCCTCCATCCTCAAAGAAATTTGGATAACACATATAGATTTTCCTGTTACTATGATATTGAAGATTGCATATTCTTAATGATAATGAACTTTGACCCTCTTGCATATCTTTTAGGTTTATTTTCTGTTTCCCATGCTAAAATCTGCTACAAAAATGTATTCTTATCATGTGAATGTTTAATTTTGAAAAGCAGCCTACCTCAAATGAACAACTTGAAGAGAAAACTAGTTAAAGTATATGCTTACCCATTAAACTCGATTATTTTTCCATTTTATGGGTTTGAATAAATATCTAACCACATGCAGTGTAAGAACAATGATCATAATGTAGTTGATATGTTTATTGAGCATTGCCTTTGATGTCTTGCTGTAGTGCAGGTTTTTCTTACATTCCTTAAGTTGTCTTTTTGCTAAATCAATGAAATTTCCTCTCTGGTCACATCTTATCTAATTATTTTAGGAAAGGCAGAGAGAGAGAGAGAGAGAAGGAAGTGCACGGGGGTTGGGCAGTTTGTTGGCTTAGTGAGTTTATTTCATTGACCTGGGTGTCTATGTTTAAACGACTTATGCTAAACCTATTTATATCAATATTTTTACGTGGAGATACTTTCCACTGAATATTTTAGTGAACCTTGTTTATGACTGCTTCCAATTGGTAAGGAAACTGGCTATAGCATAGCTATCCCTGATAATTATCTTGTTATTAATACTGATATTAATTTGGTGTTCAATTTGATTCGATTTGTAAGTTTGTGAATAAGGATGCATCTATTCATATCCTCCCGGTTGCAGAACGTACTCAGAAGGCTGATGAACTTGCTGGAGTACTTCTAGAATATAAATATCAACTTACAAACATGCAGAGGAGAGAAAACACAATACTGAAATCGCTGGTAATGTTGTAAATGATGCCCCAGCATTGAAGAATATTGATCTTGGAATTGATGTTGATGCTACAGGTAACACTAAGTAATATGTAGCAAATGATGCTTAAACTTTATAAAACCTTTATAAAGAGATTCACTTGGACGAGGCGTCTAACCTATTCCAACATAGATTCTATGGGAATATTCGAGATTTATAAATATATAAGAAAGAATACTTTTAATTTCACTGTCTTAAATAAATGATGATTCTGAGGTGAGGCGTAATCATTAAACGCATACACAAACCATTCGCAGTTTCTGCCCAATGTGATTTTGAATCATAAGAAAGCAACCACATGGGTGCTTGTTATTGTGCTAACATTACATGTTATTTGAATAACTTTTACATTATTTGATGATTCCATTAGTCAGCTGGCAATTGGTGAAAATTTTAGCATTATTGTTGTGTCCTATAATATCGGTCTAAATTATATAACAAAATAATAATAATAATAATAATAATCATATTATACAATAATGATCATATTTAACATTATTGTTATATCCTATAATATTGGTCTAATTTGTATAAGTTTCAAATTCTAGCCAATATAATCAATCAAATTAATTTCATTTAGTTATCCATCAATTGGTCACACTATATGAAGTTGATAGTACTTCATGAACTTCAATACTAATTTTGATTATAAAAAATAATATTTGCATGATTTTTGGATGAGTTGAATGATCACATAGTAGTTTGAATTTCTAGAACTTACTTTAATTTGAAGTTGATAGAGTATACTAATGAAGTACTGATGAATTGATAAAACATGAAAGGTAGAGTTAAATGAAGATAGGCTAGGAGTGGATTTTGGCTATTACTGAATAAAGATGATGGGGTTGTCAATTCAGGTTCAAGGCTCATATTATCTTGAAGAGAAAAAAGTGCCTAAATTTATTTTTTTAAAATTATTGCTTGATTTTTTATTAGATTTTATTGTCACTTCTTAATTGAAAATGGAACCACAACTTATCGAAGAGAGGAAATAAGATTAAATTCTTTGAAGACAGTTTTTTGATTTGTTAAACTTGCATACTTAACCTATGCCAAGTCTTGCCATAAGTACTCCTCAGGTTATTTTTGGGGAGGTCAAGTTAGTCAACCATTTGTGGCAGATAATTGAATTTTTCATGGTGGATTATTTGGTGTTTAGATTTCTAGATTCCATGGTTGTAATCTAAAGTGATTACAATTCTCTTTATTAAAACAAAAATAATCATGGAAATAAAATTGAAAGAATTAAATCTAAAGTAAGTATAATAGTAATTCTTTAAACATATGGATGATATTTTAATATAATTAACTTTCAAAGACTAACTAACTTGACTAATTGAAGGTGTTGCTTTGGAAACCACTAGGCCCTTAACTTATTGAAGTTGATATTGAAAAAAGAATTAATTTATAGATGAAAGAAAGAAGCCAATGAGGGGAACTGAGATAGGTACTTCTTAATCATAGAAAAAAAATATTTTAAACAAATAACCTTTTACTGTAATTTATCCAAGTCACCAAATCAAGGAACAATTAAGAAACCACCAAGACATTAAGTCCTTGGATGGAAGCTTAGAAAATAAACCAAAATTATAAATCAATGATAGATTCAAAATTAAAATAAGATATATCACTAGAGAATGAAAGAAAGTCATCAAGCTATTCTCATCTCCACAAAGATCGACCAATAGAAGGTCATGGCAAAAAAGACAATGTTTGGAATGGATCGTGACCTTTACAAAATAAAAAAGTGGGAGTGAAGCTTAGGCATATTTGGACTTGAGTGATTGAGATAAATGATAGAAATTAAGATTAATGGTAAAAAACTATATTTTTTATTCATGATTAAATATAAATTTTATTTCATAAGTAACTCTTGAGGTGGTTAGCTCTCCATATTTAGCTAAGTGAACCAGGATTTGATCAACCTTCATTGGCTCATAACAATGGTGATGTGTTAGAGAAGGAGAGTTTTGGTTGCAAGCAATGAATATGGCCCCATGATGGAGAAGGTCTAATAGACAAAGCTCCAAGTTGTGCTTGCCCCTCTATTATAGTAAGTTTGGTGACTACATTGGTCTCTAGATTCCCTTCGCTATAAACTAATTGGTTGCCCTCTACCACTATGATGAGTTTACTGGGTATTGAGTCAGCCTAGTTGTTGGTAGGTAGCCATTTTGTTTTGGGGTAGCTAGTGAATAAAGGAGTCAAATCTTCTATGTGCTAACTTGATCCTTAAAGAATATAAGAAAAATCTTTCTTCATATTGTATAATATAATTTGATTGCATAGTCTTGGTCATAAATGTTTTTTTAAATTGAATAATTTAAGGTTAAGAACACAATTTTAGGAGGTTGGTTATTCCTTATAATGGTGTAGTGATGTGTGTAATATAAATATTGAGAATAAATAAATAAATGCAAAAAAATTTATTTGTAGATTGGTTTATTTGTGTACCTTTATTTATTTAATTTTTTCAAGTGAATGATTACACCTTTTTAATCTAGTTGATTAATTTTACCTTTGCACTAAGTATATGAATGTTGTCTTGTCATTAATTTAGTGCATTGATTTTGGTATGATTGTTTAATATTAGCATAGGATTTTTCCATTAATTGTTGATGTGAGGCCTCTTTGTGAGGTGAGGAATTACCATGCTTATAAATAACCCGTAGTGGTAAGTAGCATTATTAATTACAATAGTTTCTAGATGAATGCATTGCATTTTGTTGGTTTGAGTTTCTTTTTGTTCAGCTATTATTCTTCGGTAGGCATGGTGTTGGTGGTGATGAGAAAGTGTGTTCTACTTATTATTATTTTTTAGGTCGATGTTAGATAGTCTTTTTCCTTGGCTCTTGAGATGGTCAATCTGATGTTCCTTAGGTGCTATTATAGCAATGCTAATTTCCTGGTGCAGGTGGGACATGATGATGAGAGCATCAATATAATGTATAATAATGGTTATTGTATTCCCTTCAAATATTTCTATTTTGACTTCAATTATTTCTATTTCAACCTTTAGTTACCACTCCTCACTAAGTTCATGGAGAAATGAACTCTTGCAGGGTCTTACTAGCTCAAGTCTTATTGAACTCCATTGCAAGTGTCATTACTTTCATCTTTTTGTTGCAACTAGAGAAGATCCCACATAGTTTCACATTATTTATCCATGCTTTCTCTATCAATGTTAACTAGGATATGACAATGTAGTTTGCAATGGTCCAATTGAGGATCTGCATTTTGGTAAACAAAGTGAAAGTTGATGATCCAAGTTTATGTTCATCAAGTGTTTGGTCGACTATGGTGTGTAGACTAAGCATAGATCATTTCATAAAGACAAAATGGTTATTGCATATGCAACTCCATTAGATTTGGTTGCCCATAACAAATTGGGGGAGTAGATAAATAAATTAAGCATTTCTTAAGATATAGTCAAATATATGAGGTCATCTATTGTAAGTGTTTATTGAACCCATTCCACCTGTTTGAATTTATTGGACAACTCTAGTTTTTTCTATAAGTAATGATATCTCTGTAATTTTTTCTATAAACTAGGAAGCCCTCACCTTCATAAGTGAGTAATATAATGTTTTTTCACAAAGGAGTGAACTAACTTGGAAGTTTTTCTACTATGGAACTAAGTGTTGAGGTCTAGGTTGATCCTAATGCCATGTTTTCTATGGTGAAGAGGCAAGCAATCACTATAGCAATTAAAGTTTCTTGAGTCCTATCAAAGAAAAGAAGGTGCGGGAAAAGGGAAAAGCCAAGGTTGTAGATGTTGGTCCTTCCAATAGAGGTGAGGACAATTATAATTCTCAGATCAATAATGCACCAAATGAGGTGTTTAAGCTTGGTAGCCTTATCTTCACTTTGAAGGTTGATGAATGTCTTGATTATATCCCTCAAAGGATATTTCATAATGTATCGAAGTTTGTTTAAGAATTATGATGGTAGTCAACCTTTAATCTTTATGAGGAATATGCAAAGATGTTGAAGGACTTTGTGACTGTGGGGGAGAAATTCATTTTAGCATGGGGGATGCTTTTATAAAAAGTTTGATTTTCATAAAGTGGTTGATCAAAATTAACTAACAACTAAAGATAGAGAGACCAAGTTGTTAGCCAAGCTTACTAGCTAAGATGAGAATAAAAAGAAGTTGGTCTCTAAGCTTGTGTGCTATAATGGGGAACTTCATAAAAAAAAAGAGTCTAAGAAAAAACAATGGATGTGGGTGATCATCTTGGGACAAAGGAGTACCAAAAGCTACTAAAATCCAATTTCCTAAATAACACTAAATTCATGGTTTACAAGTTGGCCAAACACGTTTAGCTTAACAACAAATTATTTGACTTTGATAACATCCTTGCTCTATTAGCATCTGAAGATAATAATGAGGTGAGTGTTAGTTTCTCTCTTATTTTTCATACATGTGTGTGAGTAGAGATTAATTTAATTTTTTTTATAGAAATATCATATGTACATACCACATGCAACCCTTCTAAGATCAATGAAAAAGAATTTTTATTCTTAATTCACATGTATCATTCTATTTCTCTCTCTTTTTTTAAGCAAAGGTTAGATCAACAATAGACTCCTCATTTGTATTGATTACATTTTATTCTTTAGTGTTTACATTTGTAAATACTACCACATTTAGAGTTATTTTCTCACACAACTCATTTGTCGTATGAGTAATTGCCTTGAGGGGTGTATTTAAGTAGTTTTGTGATAACCGTGCATGGAAGACATTCATTTAAACTATTAATAGAAGGGGCTTGTAATGGTTGGGATCGACCCTCTATAACCACAGTTATTGCCTTCAGTACACTTTAATCAAACTCTTATGTCTACAATGGCATGAGCTAAGACTCAATAAGAAGGAGTGACTTGTGTGCTAGGTATAGAGCTGCCATGTAGATAGTCTACTAATTAGGATTTTAGTTGTGGCCTTGGGTGAACTTTTTATAAACTCTTGGGTCAATTGGGGCACACTCCATGATTCACCAACTAGGTGAGACTTGTGCATTAGGTATGGAGCTTGCTCCATAAATAGTCAACTAACTAGAGCTTTAGATATCTCTTTGAGTGAACTTTTGTTGGACTCTTGGATTTGCAAGGGCATGCACATGAATCACCAACAAGGAAGGCCTTACATAATGCAATTACCTAATTTAAATCCCAAATTAATGGGATATTTTGGCATATTATTTTCCAATTCGATTCATATAATACGATGGGATCATACAAAATGAACAAAGGAGATAAATTTTTTTGTTTGTATAGATTATATAATATGAATTTGATTGTATAGTATGATTAGAATGGTTTTACTAAAAACAAATATTTTTTTGATTCTAAATTCAACACTCTCCCTATAAATATTCTCTTAGGCAAGCCTAACTAGCAAGCAAGAAAGAGTTTGAACATTTAGGAGGCAAAGGGAAGACTATTTTACATGAGAAAATAATAAAGAGAACTTTCTCTGTCTTTTTCTTTAAGATTTTATTGGTGAAAGATATCTTTGGTGAGGTTACACTTGGTTGGTTTTTCACATCCACCTTGACTTTGTGAGTAGAGACTATAGGTTTTATTCTTGTATAGAGAACATGAATGAAATTTTTTTATTGTGTGGAGATTTGGCTCTGTGTAAATGAGTGGTAGACTTTGTTGACCTCATTTTTGGATGAGGTTAACATCATTTCTTAAATTAGTAATTAGGACACCTAATCTTGGATTAGGAGCCTCCTAATTAAGCACTTAGAACACTGCACTTAATGACCTAATGCATCCTCATTAGGTTTGATTTAACCTGGTGGGTTTAGGTAGACTCAACCTAAATCTCAAACATAAATTAAATCAAACACATTTAACTTGAAATTTGAATTCATTTGAGTAAAGTAATGTGATTAAGATGATTAACCCAATTACCCAATTTAAGCTAAAATTAATTAAATATTAAAAAATTCAAATAAAATCAAAACAAATCAACTAAACTAAGAAAATTCAAATCAAATCAAATAAAAGAAAGTCAAATTCAAATTAAGGTAAAAAATGATCAACCCTTTTGACATGGTTTTGACTTATGTAGGTCCCACCAAGTAAAAGGTTGACCCGCTAAACTTTGACCAAATGAAATAATTCCAAATGATTTAAATGATATAATAAACATGTTTACACATAAATTTAAATTTACTTAGACATTATTTAGGCTAATTAGATAATTTGATCTAAGTGGGACTAAATGAGCGTTATTAGGTTCAAACCTAGATCAAACTGAAATCAACTAAATTTTGTTGTCCAAAATCATTTGGAAATAAACATTAAATATAATTCAATCAATCATTGGGTCCAATTTGACCAATTTTGCCATATGACCCAAATGAATACAACTTAACCCATTAAGCCCAATTTGAGTCAAATGGGTCAAAATCAAAATCAATTTGAAATTAAATTAATCACTCACATTTGTGATTAAACATAATTAGAGTCCAAAAATAATTTAATTGTGTCAAAATTGGTCATTGACTCAATTAAATTCAACTTAACCCATTTAAGTCAAAATGGGTCAAGTTGACTTAAAATTGAATTAAGTCCTCACATGTCATGGGTTAATTGAATTCTCAATTATCCAATTAATCAAAACACAAATATAAATCCAATCATCAAATGAATTAACTAAAATTAATCTAAAATTAAAAGAAAATTCAATGGACTAATTCAATGAACTTAAATCCAAATTTAACTCAAGTAAGCTTGGGTCTTACTTATGGCTCACCTTGGATTTGGTTTAGGCAACCAACCACCAGACTGAAATTGATGTGGTGGTGATGCCAAAAGCCATGTAAGGTAAAGTCATAAGGAGTTGAGGTGTTGCCATGACAAGGAAGTGAGGAATCCATGCAAAGAAGCCAAATCCCATTTCTTTCCTATAAACCTTACCCTCTCCTCATCTTAGTTGATTTGGAGGCTAATCCTAATCAATTGACCACCTCTTGGAGCTAGCCTCCAAGGGTGGCCATGAATATAGCAGAAAAAAAATGACTTCCTCATGGATGAAGAAGAACCATGGCTTACGACCAAGAAAAGAAAAGAGGGGAAAAGGCTTCCTCCTCTCAAAATATTCATCCAAACATATTCACAAGGTCAAGAGGAACCCAACTAACCCTTTGACTAAGACCCTTACCATCGGTGGCCAGATTCCAACCACTTAAAGTCTTACATATATGGCTCTCGGCCATGCATGGAAGAAGGGGAAAAAAGGCTTCATTTTTACAATATTTTTACTTCAATACATTCTCAAGAAGAAGGAAAACCAAGTTGAAGCCTTCCCCGAGCCTCTCACCACGTGTATGCTAGAGATTAGCAAAATCTGGCGGCAGAGAAGAAGAAAGCTCTCGGCCATCTATGGCAAAAGAAGATAGGAGATTCCTCATGCCTAAGTGGCCTTCCCTACAAATTCCATGGATGAAGGTGACCTCAAACGAACCATCCCCGAGGTCCATCACAGCCAATAGCTGGAAAACTACCAATGTCGATGGTAAATGACCAAGTATCGATCTTCACAATGTTTGGTGGGAGGCAAGCAATGAAATCTTCACCATAGCTTTGACCCATTGAGATGAAGATGCACAAAACATGGTAGCTACCGGGGATTGCCACCTACGAGGTATGGATCTAAACCAACTCCTTTAGAAATTCAATTTGGTCCTTTTTGAAGAGAAATTGATCTCCAAGGAGATCAAACTATATGGATTGATTGCAAATTTATCCTTGATCATTTTGCAATTGAATTCACACTAAAATTCCCCTTGGATTACTAAAAGTTAGCCAGATTCAATGAACAATGTTTGCTTCTCATCGGTGAGAACAAGGGAGCGATCTCTGTCAACATTCCTTTTATTAGGAATGGATGACCTTGATCTAGTCACATGGTCTGATTAAACACCTTAAGGAAAATGTGAGTGAGATTCTAACCATCTGATCGAAAATCAAATGGTTGGGATGAATCCCGCATCCCCCACTTCAATCCAAGTTGGATCCATATGGTTCCAGTTGGATGAGTTGGGTGCTGCCACACATAAAGCAGTGCAACGTGGTGCCACACGTTTAAAATGAAAAATCTAATTTTCTTTATTTACATAATTAAAAAAATTAATAAAAATTTTAAAAATCATAAAAAATAAAATACTCATCCAAAAATTAAGGGCTCTATAAACTCCGCTTAGTGAGAGGAATTCATTAAACCCAAAATCCCTCAATTTGTATTAAGTAATTTTGGGTTAATTTAAGTTCAAATAAAAATAATCAAACTCAAATAAATTATAAACTATTAATCGAATCAATATGAAACTTTGGGGAACTAAAATTTGGATTAAAATACACCTTAAAAAGTTTTTCATGATTTATTGCGAAGCAAATCAAAATATGTTGAATTTCCAACCTCAAACCCTAATTTTAATGAAATAAATTAAAATTAAATTAAGAAAATCATAAAAATTATCTTTAATCATCATAATAAACTTTAATGTATCTAAAAACACCACTAAAACTCACTAAAACCTAACAAATCATAAAATGATCTAATTTGACATTTAATTGAATTAATTAATCTAATTAATCAATTTGAACTTAGAAAAATAATAACAAATCAACCAAAATTTTAAAAATTCCAAATAAACTCTATTGGATACATCTCCTTAGGAGGAATCTAAGAAAAATAAAAGTGCTAAGTAATTTTGTCTAAATAAAGTTTAATTTAGAATTTAATAAAATAAGTAAGATATTAATTAATCCCAAATTACACATCCAATCAAAATAAAACTTTCAGAAACTCAAACAGTCAAAGAACCCCACTTTCCATAAAAAGTTCAAGATCAATTGACCTCTAGATTGGAAGTTATCGAATTTCTAATCTCTAGGTCAATTTACATGAAATAATAAATAAAAAAATTGCAACAAATTATAAAAATTCATAAATTAATTTGAAACATCTTCATCAACATTAGAATACTTGAGGATAATTTTCTAACACTCTAAGTCAAAGAATCTAATTAATCCTTAAAGTTAACAAATTATTAAATTCATGATAAATCAATTAATGGAATCTTAAAATAAAATCAATTCATATTAAGATTGGATTAAAACATTAACCTAAATGTATTAGGTTAACATAATTCAATTAAATAAAAACAAATTAAATAAATAAAAATTAAATGAACATAAACATTAATAAAGAAAATGTTATACCAATTCAAATCAAATTAAAAAGAATTCAAACTCAAAAATATGGATCTAAATTAAACTCAAACCAAATCATTTAAATGAATCCAAAGGAGGTTCATTAAGATACTTAGGATCATAGTTAGACCTGAAATGAACCTTCATCTTAGGGTGAAGGCTTCATTCTATTAGTATTTAGAATGTTGAATAGAATGGGTTCCACTTAAAATGGAATCTATTTTACTCTTCATTCTTGAAAACCTAGAATTCATTTTAACATAAAATTAAATTCAAAAATAAAAACAAGAATCACAAATCATGAAATCATTTGAATTGAAACCATTCGAAGGTAAATCAAACAAATCTCAAAAGTTAAATTAAAACTTGAACTTAAAAGTTCTAGCAAAGACTTGCCACAAAAATCCATTTTCTTCACACTCTAGATTATTAGGTCACGAATCGTAGACTAAGGTTATGTCTATCTATGATGTGATGTGATGTTTTTCTTATCTTGTGGTGCACTATTTTAGACTTGATGTCTAGGATTGTTTTCCTATTAGACTTGATGGTAAGACATTCTTTTAGAATTAATGTTGTCTTCTGCAGGGAGCTGTGCTAAAAGGCCCATTGTAATAAATTATAAAATTATCATTTGCTTATAGTTATTGAATATATCCTATAGCATAGCCCAATAGAATAGGTGGGCTTGGAAAACAACTAATGCTATGCTCATATGTTTGCAAATATAACTATCAGTGTGCTGTTTGTATTTATCTAATGTTTGTTTTATAGGGTTTAGGATTTATTTTTGAAATTTAAAATGTAACCTAAGCTTAGGATTACGTTAGGATCTATGGGGTATAGGATTAGTAGGAGTAGACCCTACTAGCAAATTGGTGCAGAGGACCCTTGTGAAGCCCAATGGAGGTCCTCAAAGAAGAAGACCCTACAAAGCAGGGGTAAACCCTACCTCTAATTTATATTAGAAGCACATATAGACTTAGATTCTAAAGCACTCTATTTGGAGTAAGTCTTCATCCCTAAGTATATCTCTAGTCTTCTACTGTTAGAATCCAAGCCCTATATTTCTAATAAAATGTTAACTCAAAATTTAATTTAAATTCCAAATTTTAAAGACCAACAGTAGGATAGTTGAAATGCCAACTAGACATTAAAGTATCTGTAGGCATTCCCTACTTAAACCCAATTGACTTCCAATAGAACTCTTTCCACTTTGGATCATTCCCTTTTGAAATTACAAATTATGATCTTTCTTTAAAAACTTGCTTATAAATCTATAGAAATAATAGTTTATCTTTTTAATTAAGAGTATTCTTAGAAAGAGATCCTTCATTCCTATTTTGTAATTACTATAAGGGCTTGCCCATATAAAGAATTATAAAACCAATTTAAAATAAATCCTGCACTACATTCTTATGTAGTTCAGGGAAAAACTCTCTGGTATATTAAAGACCTATAAGCTTTAGAAGTCTTTTATTAAATGATCAAATCCATTATAAGATAACATGTTTATCTTTCAGGATAATATATTTATTCCTTAATGATGAGTTTGATCATCCAAATAAAAAATTTCTAAATTCTATATGGTGTCATAAATTTTTCCACAACCTTCTTACTTTAAAAGTGAAGAAGAGCAGTGTAGAATTTCTCTAATACCAAGTAAAGAGAGTGCCGTCTTTTTCTTGGCTAGGAGGAATAAAAGGGATAGTAGAATTCTCAAGAAGGAATCCCAAAGAATGGATATAGGTTAAGTGGGTTGAACCACTGTAAATCCTTTATGCCCCTCAATTTTTCTCTTTTATTTGGTACTACTTATTATTACTTTTATGCTATTTAGATACTGGTGATGATTAAAAATGATTACAAAGTACTCTCCAATAAATTCTTTTTAAATCCCAAGTATAATCTTGTCTTGTCTGCTTATTTAGTAAATATTTTTATTTTACAAGTAATTTTAGTATTTTGATTAAATTTTATACTATAAAAATACTTTCACTAGCAATAAAATAGTTTTCCAAATTAAAGTTTATTTTCTAAAATTTTTAAAAAACACACCAATTGGAATCAAATCAAGTTACTTGTTTAAAGTTTATTTTCATTATGTATCATTACAAGTGGAATCAAAGCAAATTACATGTTTAACAAACTAATGATACTTAGGGAATTGAAACACTTTGGAAGGGTATTCTATTACCCCGCCACCATTATTTGATGATATACCTTCTAATATTTTAGAAATTATGCATGTCTACTTTTATTCTATCAATTGACTATTACCATGTGGAACATGGTAGAGGTAGGATATACTCCACCATATAATTTTGTTTATGGTAAACATGTTGAAACCCATTAAATCTTTGGTCGGGAGAAGATAATAAATTAGTCCAAGTAAATTCTATATTGTTTCACATCTTTTTTGCGCTTTAAAACTTAAATAAATTCAATTTAAGCATGTAAGGGGCTGGCTAAACATCGCAAATATGAAGAAATATTTTGAAAATAATTTATTACTAATTTTAAATTTGAAAATCAAAATAGTTCAAATTTAAATTTTGGAAAAATGAAAATCATAAATTTAGTAATTCAAATATTTTATGAAAACAATATATTGAATTAAATTCATTGAAATTTTAGCCATGTTATGAGGAATCTCAAAATTAAATGCCAAAAATGTTGTGAGCAAGATAAAGATAAATTTGGAGAGTGAAAACTAAATCATTTTTAAGATGAAAAAAATAAAGCTTTAATAATGCAAGTAACCAAATTATCAAAAAAGAATAATTTTATGAATTATAAAAAATAATGCAAATTGATTTGGCAAAATGTTCCAAAAATTAAAGTAAATGATGTACAATTATTATTTTTTTTAAAATGTATTATTTTTGTGAGCTCTATTTATCATTTTATGCAATTCTTTAAAAAAATCCTAATGAACTCATGTTCATGCTCAAGTAACCTTCTTAGGTTCATAATTTTTTTGAAACACTTGTAATAAAATATTAGTAACTTTCAACCATTTGATTGCTATCATAAAAAAAATCAAATAATTGAATCATGGAGCTATATAATCAATAATCTCCTCCTTTTTATGATGATAAAAGTATATTGATAGTGTATAAGGATGAAGGTGCAAAATGACCTTACATCAACCTTATTAAAATAAATTTTGGAAGATAGACCATGTAGCTAAACAAACCATGTAACATAGTGAATCATGTAGATAAAAAATTATGTATCAAAGTAAATCATGTAGCTTCACTTAAGTGTATGAAGGTAAGAAAAATAAAAAACAACAAACTTTCTTCTCCTCCTTTTAGCAATATCAAAAAGATATGAACATTTTTTTATATGAAAGTAAATTGCATGGAATTAATTGGATGGATCTAACATGCCAAGCATACATCTCAAAGTGCAAAAATGATCTTCAAGTAATGATTTACTAAAAATATTTTAAATTTTAAATTCAGTGTTAACAAATTCAATATTTACATCACCTTTATACAAATGATCCCAAATTAAATGATATCTTATCTCAATTTGCTTAGTCTATGAGTGTTGAATAAAATTTTTGGTTAAACATATAAAATTTAAGTTGTCACATCTAAAAGGAATATGTTCTAACCCAATGCCAAAGTCATCAAAATATTGCTTTAATTAAAGAACTTGAGCAATAGAACTCCTTAGAGTTATGTACTTAGCTTCAGAGTAGATAGAGCAATAAAGTTTTATTTATTAGAAGAATATGTCACAAGTGCTGATCTTAAGAATTAACATTTACCTAGTGTGCTTTTCCCATCTATTTTTCAACTTGCAAAGTTAGTATCAGAATAAGCAACCAAGTCACATGATAAAGAATTTGTAAGATACCATAAAACTAACTTAGAAGTGCTATCAAATAGCAAAATATATGATTAAGTACTATTAAATGATATTTTTTATGGTTGCTTGAAAGGGATCATACAAGCAAAACATAATATTAGGTTTATAAGCCACAAGCTAAAAAATCTAACTTATCATATTCATTTAAATATTTTAGTCAATAGGTTTACTTGATTTACCTAAATTCAATTTAATTAAATGCTATATATGAATCTTTGTATGTGAAACCTTTCAACCAATTCATTGGTATACTTGATTTGATAAATGAAAGTGCCATTTTCGTTGCCTCACTTGAAAGACCAGAAAAAAAATGAGCTTTCTCATCATACTTATTTCAAACTCTTTAGATATTAAAGTTGAGAACTTATGGTACAATGATTCTTTTATACATCCAAATAAAATGTCAACCACATATATTTATACAATAATCAAATTATCTCTAATGATTTTGGGGAATAGGGTGGTATCTACTCTACCCTTTCTAAATTCCCCATCAGTCAAAAAAAATTTTCTTAACCTATCAAACCAAGGTTGATGAACCTGTTTCAAACTATATAAATCTTTCTTTAATTTTAAAATATGATAAGATAATCCATGCTCTGAAAACTATTGATTTCTTTACAAAGACATTAGTCAATAAATTTATTTAGGAATGCATAAAGGATTCATCAAAATATATCTCCTTAACTTGTGTGTACCCTTGCGAAAGGAACCAAGCTTTATTTATAGGAATACAACTTGAGTCATCTAAATTATTCCTAAAATCCACTTAGTATCAATGACATTCTGATGAGGGGAAAGGGACTAATTCCAAAACATTTTTTTAGAAATTGATTTGATTCTTCTTATATTGTAATAATCTAATAATGATCTTTTAAAGCTTCAATAATAGATTTAGGTTCAATTTTGTACGAAAAAGTTGAATGATTAATCACATCCTTAAAATATATTCTACTCACAACACCTTGGGAGAGATCTCCTTAATCTAGTTTTTAGGATAATTCTTACTAATCTTACATTTCTTACATAAGGAACCATCAACTTTCTCTAAAAAATTTATTTCTTAAGATCAACATTCTCATCATCAATAACATCATCTTTAAGAAAATCACATAATGTTTATTAAATATAACATGCATAGATTCTTCTATAATAAATTTTCTTTCATTAAAGACTTCATAAGCCTTTCTAGAAATAAAATAACATAAAAAAATTCCATCATCAGATTTACTATCAAATTTATTGAAAGATTCATTTCTAGTATTCAAAATAAAATACATACATCCAAAAATAAGAAAATGACAAATAATAAGTTTTTGCCAAAGAATTATTCATCAGGGTTTTCCTCAATGTTGATTTTAAATATTTCTTATTTATCACAAAACAAATAATGTTCAAAGTTTTACCAAAAGATATTTTGGTAATTTATAATCATCCAAGATAGCTCAACTTAATTTAGTAAAAAAATTATTCTTTATTTTTAATAACTCCATTTTATTGGGTAGTTTTATGAGCATAAAAAATGTGCCTAAAACCAAATTGATCACACAAATTTTCAAATTATTTAGTTTTAAATTAACCTCTAAAATTTCAAATGCAACATTCTTATTTTCTAAAAGCATCACCAAAGTAAATCTATCAACATTATTCATAATCACATTGCCATAAAAGTTACCACCAAAACTAGAAGTACTAACACGACTAAATAAATTTCTATGCAAATGTTATAATGGTCTAGAAGTTGAAATAATATTTTTATTTTTGAAAGAATGCTTACCTTCAATGCATGCATCACAAACATAACTACAATAAAATTTTAATTTTTGCAAACCATCAACTAAATTAATTTTAGTAACCATATTAAGTGAATGCATATTAATGTGACATAATCTTTTATGCCATAATAAAATATCATCAAAATAGTGCTTTTAAGATGATGTAACTTTAAATATGCACCATGTGGATTTTCCAAATTTATATCTATCATTCATTATCAAAATATTATTTTTATCTTTAATAACACGATATGATGTATGAAATTCAACATTCAAACCTTTATCCCAAAGTTGGCTAATAAAGATTAAATTATGTTTCAATCCTTCTATAAACATTCTTTATCTAAATGATAGGTTTCTTACAGATGGATCCAATGCATACTAATTTTCCATTAGAATTAACTCCATAAATTATGAATCCACCTTTAGTTGGATTTAAAGTAATAAGTTTATCTTTATCCCAAGTCATATGTCTTGAACATATATTTTTCAAGTACCACAAGCCTTTTTTTTGTTTTTCTTTAAAGGCATTCCTATAAGAGAAAATCACAAAAGAACCTTTAGGTCCATATTTTAAAAAAGAACTATATGAATTATGTTCTATATGTGTGCTTTATTCACAACATTCAAAAATAGAATAAATGTAGACATTGAAAATGCTCGTGATCTATAGCCTGGCAATCAACTGATATATGATTCTTTTATTATAGAAATTACACCAAACATTTCTATTTGAAAAAGGCCTAAATCTTGATAACTAAGATGCATAAAATGTTCTAGCTCTAATAGATGAAGTATGAGTATGTGAAGTAAGGCATAGATTCAATCTTGTATTTAACAAAGAATTTCCATTTTTTTATTTTTTGTATATTTAATGATTGATCACTCAAAGATTTATTTTTTATTTTCAACTCATTACATTCACCATTCAGTGTAGAAAAATGCAAATCCAAATTTCTTTCTTTCTTTTTCCAAAGCATTATAATTTTTGTTGAACTTTTTTATTCAATAACTAATTTATTAAAAGCTTCATCTAATTCCACATCAGTTGTAATATCTTTGTATGCCATAAAAAATTTGCTATCTCTTCAAAAGTAGCATCAATGGACTCCTTCAAATTTAAATTGTTTTTTTTCTTATGTTGCATTTTGTCCTTTCAATTTTTCTTTCTTTCATTTTCATTTTCCTTTTTGGTGTCTTTAGTTGCTAGCTTCAGTTCAAAGTTCATGACATTCTCCATTCACATGACCCAATTTTTTTTTAGTGGTAGCATACTACACTGTTATTTGTAAAATCTTTCTGAATTTGTAACTTATGACTTTTAGACTTTTCATACCTTTACTTTTTTCTTCTAAGCAAGTTTTTTAATCTCTTGGAGTGCATGGAAACTTCATTATTGGTCACTTCAAAAATATAATATGGTTATTACTAGCATCTTCAACCAAAAAAGCAACGATTTTTTTATTTTTTTGAGCATTTAATTCTCTTTGACCAAGCACTTGTTCATGTACTATAAAAGAACCAAGAAGGTTATCAAATAAATATAAACTTAAACTTTTAGCTTCTCTAATAGCTATTACTTTAGTATCCCTTTTCTTTTGAAAAATATATTAATATTTTGTAAACCAAAATTTGGATTTTATAATTACTTCCATGAGAATGAAATGTGCTTATAATTTTTATAAATTTAGTATACATATAAAAATAGTTTCAATAGTATCATGTGAAATAATTCATACTCATGCATTAATAAATTAATTTAAACATCTTTAATATTGAATTTATCTTAAATTTCTTAGCATAGATATTCTTTTATAATCAATAGAAAGTAAATCATAGTTCAAAGTATTTTAAGCTTTTGTATACAATTCATCCAATTCTTTTACATGAGCAATCCATTCATCAAAAGTTGTTCAACTTTCATGCCATCTATCTCTACTATGGGTCTGTGGTATTGACGTGTTAATATATGCCACATGCGAGAATCTTGATCATGATGAAAAGTACTAATAACATTTTTCCAATAATTAGAAAGACATTTTAAAGCAATTGTGGTCTATGTCTAGGTTGTCCTTGAAGGAGTGAACTCTTAGAAAAATCTTGTGTCAAGTCATCAACTCAAAGAAGTTAAATCATAAATTGAGCTAAGGCTTTGATAATTATTATTAAGAGGCTATAATTGTTAACTCCATAAGCTCAATAACATAATTATTTAATTTTAATGATAACAAACATATGATTGGATGATGTCAATTACTTATTTTAAGTGTTTCAAAAAATTTACCAGGAGTTATTTAGTCAACTCGAGAAAGTCAAATAAGCTTAGATTTGGATAGTTTAAAATTTTTCTTAGGAATTGCATAATAATATAAATAAGCATTAAAAAAATAAAAGATAATTGCACAAATATTTTCATCTGATTTTTTTTCTATTTTCTAACTAATTTTACCAAATTTAATTTTTATTATTTTTAATTTTCACAAAATTATCCTGTTTGTATAATTGGATCACTTGGGTTATTTTAAGCCTTATCCATCACATCTAAAATAAAGTTTAGTTTATTCATTACTTCATTTATTACTTTTCATGATTTAATTAACATATTATTCATTTAGTTTAGCATATGACATGGTTTATTTATTTAATTATTAAAATTTTCATTTTATCTCTCTTATTATTTTATTTCACTCTCATATCAATTAATTCAGCTAATTTTTATATTTCTTCATATTTAGCTGAATTATTATTATTATTTTGGTATAAGACATTTTATTTATTTTATTAAAAATATTTTTGCATTACTTTTATATTTAATATTTTTAAATACTCAAAATTATTTAAATTTTAAAATTTGAATGATGCCTTAAATATTTTCAATATTTATGTTACTAATTTTTGGAATGTTATCTTTGACCCACTATGACTATTTTATTTATTTTATTTTGTTTAATTTTTAATAGTTTTCTTAAGTTATTGCTTAATTGATCTTTTATTAATTCTTTTGATTATCTTGCAATAACTCTTAATTGACTTCCATTTGGAATTTTTTTCTATCTCATATGTCTTGGATTTTAAGTTTTTTTTAATTCAAATGAATTCAAACTCTTGCTTTAATTGATTTTTAAATATTGAAGAGTTCTTTAATTATGTCAAGGAATTCAAGTCATTTCTCTCCAGGAGAATGGCCAACCCCTAATTTAATTGAATTTGATTTATTAAATATTAATTATTGGCATCTTGAATTTAAACTCAATTTCTTGCCTTTTAAATTTTTTTTCTCTTAGATATTTTCCCTCTCATTCTTCTCTTACTTAGTCAAGCCACTTATAATTATTTTTATTTAATGAGGTGACTTATGTGCTTGTATTACTTCTTGAAACCATTTCTTAGTAGAGACCCATGATGCAAAAATATTAAGAGACCTTTTTGAATTAGGTGCTCAAGTTATCTCCCCTATTCTTCTCATCTTCAAACACTTTATAGGGGAGTTTCTTCTTCAAGCAAACTTCTTGCTTTGGGGAGAAATTACTTCAAGTCTTGTTCATGAATGTTCACATCTTCAAGAGATGTGAGTAAGAACATTTTAATTTAATGTCAGGATAGTAGAATTAGTTTTAATGTTTACTTAGATATCATTTAATATTCAGTTGTTAAATTTGTTCACTCTTCAATTATATTTCAAAACTATTTTTTAATGTCTCCTATCAACATGGTTTTTTTTTATTTTTATTTCTTGGTCTACATCTTAAATGTTTTTAAATTGATTTAATCTTCAACACTTTTGTGATTCATCTTGTGGATGTGTTTTCAATGTTCAAAATTATTTCAAGAACTTTACATCATGCTATTTTGAAATTCATATCATTGAATATTTTAAAATCAAATGACAAATTGTATGTGCTCTCTTTCATTTATCTAATTATAGTCTAGTTGAGATTGTGATCAAAATTATTTTAAATTTTGAGAGTTATATTTTCATGTTTGTATTTTTTTTATTTGTAGTTTATGTTTATTGAGATTATACTTTCCTGATGTTGAAGTGTACATATTTTATTTGGGGTTAAAGTTGTCTACTATGAGAGAGTATGAGAGATTCTTTTAATCTTGTTGATTTATTAAAATTTTAACATGAGTAGTTATTAGAGCCTCATCTTAATTTATGACTTAACATTTTTAAGTTGATCACTATTGAACAAGGATTTTTTAAAGGTGCACTACCATAATGGAAATTAGAATATATATACCATCTTTACTTGATATTGTTCCATTTGATTATTGAAAAAATCACATTACTATTTTCTTTTGTGGTCATGAATCTCATATATGGCATATGTTAACACATCAATACCATAAACTCTCAATAGAAATTAATGATGTGAATGTTGAAAAGCCTTTTGATGAATGGATTGCTTATGAAAAAGAATTGGATGGACTAAATGCAATAGCATGCAATATTTTTTATTGTTCTTTTCTTCTCAATGATTACATAAGAATTTTCATGCTTAGTACTACTATAAAAATTGGAGATAGCTTGATTGCTCCTTATGAAGCCACTAATGGAGTTAAAGATGCTCATATAGATAGGATAGTGCATCAATATGAATGATTTTTGTATGTTACCTAAAGAAACTATTTTTGAAATGTATAGTCATTTTATCAAAATCATAAATACATTGCATTCTCTTTAAACAAAAAATTTAAATATTAAGATTTGGTTAATAAATTTTGAGATATCTTCCAAAAGAATGGGATGCCAAGATAACAACTATAAGTGAAGCTAAAGGCTTAACTTCATATTCACTTGATCAGCTTCATGCTTCTCTCATAGCACTTGAACAAATTTTGGCTCAAAGAGAACTAAATGATTCTTCTCATAAAAATAAGAAAGGAAAAAACTATTACTTCATAAGTGGAAGATGCTAGTGATGACACCACCTCAAGCTCTGAAGTGGATAGAGACAAAGTTGTCAACTATTTTAAAAGATTGGGGAATATGCTTAGAAAAATAAAAGTAAAGGTATGGAAAATCTAAAGTTTATAAAATATACACTAAAAAGTTGAAAGTAGGTGAAGGGATCATTTGCTACAACTATAAAAGCCTAGACATGTTAGAGAATTTTGTCCTAAAATTGTAAATAGAAGCTCAAAAAATGAAAGAATGATTGGGAAGAACAAAAATTAGAAGAAAAAGCATCAACATAAAAAGAAGAGAGCCATATGGGCCAATTCAGACTAAGAGGAGTCAAGTGAGGCTATTTCTGAAAAAGCTAACAAGTTTTATGGCAGATAGAGAAACTATAAGTGAGGTATGTGATTATATTTTTTATGAAGAGTTAACTGATACATTTAATGAATTGGTTGTTGAATATAGAAAGATAAAAATAAAATATAATACTTTAGAAAAATGAAAAAGTTTGGAATTGCATATATATATATATATATATATATATATATATTCTTATGCAAACACTAATTTTTTGTGTATCTTTTTGTAATAAAAAGGGGCATTTATCATTTGATCATCATGCACATTAATTACAAGCATTTTCAAAATCTAAATTTATTTTTTTACCGAAAATTAGAAATGAAACACACACTAGACATCATACATTTTATATTTTTCTTATAGAATGTAGACACAAACATGTTTGAGTTCCAAACGTTAACTTTTGATTTTCTTTTTTTAGGAATGCCTTCAAGGTAAAATTGAAGAAAGCATGTTGTATATGATGGGGGATAAAATAAAATTTCAAATTTAGAGCTACATGAAGAAGGATTTGTGGTTTAAGAACATAATAATTAGGAAAAAAAATTGGTATTGGCTCAATTGGTAAAAATTTTGTTACTTTAGATAAAGTTTTTCTTGTTGAAGGTAAAAAGCATAACATGGATTCAATTAGCCAACTTTCTGATAAATATGTTGAATTTCATACATCTTTTTATGTTATTAGAGATAAGAAAATACTTTTCTAAATGATCATAGATATAAAAATATTTATTTAATTGATTTTCAAATTTATGTTTGATTGTGGCGTAAAAGATCATGTCATATTAACATGCATTCACTTTATAAAATTATAAAGCTTGATTTAATTGGTTGATTGTCGAAACTTAAATTATATTTTTGATTATGTTTGTGATGCATGTATTCATGATAAGCATTTAAAGTATTTTTAAAAAATGAAACAAATATTATTTTTACATGTAGACCATTACAACTTTTACATTTGGATTTATTAGTATTGCTAGCTTAGGCGATAAGTTTTATATCTTTGTGATTGTTGTCAATTTTCTTAGATTTACTTATGTTTTGTTCATGGTTAATAAGAATGAAGATTATGATATTTTAAAAAAATTTATAAAATATATTCAAAGAGTTTGAGTTTATTTACTTGATAAGATTCAAACTAATCATAGAGGTGAATTTAAAAATAAATTATTTGAGAATTTTTGTGATGAATTTTGAATTAAATGTAATTTTATGCTCATATAATTTTTGATAGAATAGAGTTATTGAATAAAGAGAAGAATTTATATTTAATTGAGTAGATCTATATTGGATGATTATAATTTACCTAAATAATATTTTAGATGAAGTCATAAATATTGCTTATTATGTTACGAAACATAATATTTGACATATATTTTAAATAAGACCCTATGAATTATTCTTTGGAAACAACCCTAAGATTACTCATTTTCATATTATTAGATATAAACACTTTATTTTTAATAATGAAAAAGATTTTTTAGGTAAATTTGAAACTAAATTTGATGATAAACTTTTCTTAAGATATTTTACATCTAGTAGAGCAATTAGAGTTTTTAATTAATGAAGCTTACTTATAAAAGAATCTGTGCATGCCATTTTTAATGAAAATTCAAGAATTTTAATTAAAGATGATGTCATTGATGATGAGGTGGATGATTTTACGAAATTATATTTGGAAGGAAATTATATTTGGAAGATAAAGTTTATGATTTATTACCTAAAGAGTGAAAATTTAATAAAAATCATCCTAAAGACTTTATTATAGAAGATTTATCTCAAGAAGTTGTGACAAGAAGATATTTTAAGGATGTGATTAATCATTTTATTTTTTTATCTAGTATTAAACCCAATTTATTGATGAAACTTAAAAATATCTTTATTGAATTGTTGTTGAAGAAGAAGAGTTAAATTAATTTGTAAGAAATAATGATTTGAAATTCATCTTTAGACCCCAAGATAATAATTTTCTTCGAACTAAATGGGTATTTAAAAATATGTTAGATGACTTAGGTTATGTTGTTAAAAATAAGGCTACATTAGTTGCACATGGGTGTACACATGTTGAGGGGATTGATTTTAAGAAATAATTTCCACTTGTACCAAGACTAGGGACATTTAAGTTGATCCTTGCTAATGCTTGTTTAAAAGCCTTTAAACTCTTTCAAATGGATGTGAAAATTCACTCTCTAATGGGTTTATTGACCAAGATGCCTTTGTATAGAAACTCCCTCATTTTGAGAACCTATATTATCTTGATCATGTATCTAAATTGAAGAAAGCTTTATATAATTTGAAATAGGCTCCTTGAGCTAGATATAATAAGTTGAGCAATTTTTTATTTACCAAATATTTAGAATGAGTAAATACCACCCTATACATTAACAACATAAGTTATGATTTGATCATTGTGCAAATTTATATGGATAATATTTTGTTGGAAGTACAGATAAAGCTTTGTATTATGAGTTCTTGCCTTTGATGTCTAATGAATTTGAAATGACTATAATGTAATAACTTTTTCTTGGGTCTTCAGGCGAGATAATAAGAAAATGACACATATAATTATCAAACCAAGTATGCTAATGCTAGATTAAAATGTTTAACATTAAGAGATTCAAATATAGTAAAAACCCCATGAGCCCCTCAACTAAATTAGATTTAGATGAATCCAATAAACTAGTTAACCTGCAACTTTATAGAAGTATGATAGGTTCACTTATATCTTATAGCTAGTATGCCTAATATTATATTTGTTATTTGTGTGCTCACTTTTAGGCCAATCCTAAGGATTCTCATTTAATTACAACCAAGTGTATATTCTATTATTTGATAGGCACTCCTAGAATAGGTTTGTGGTATCCTAAAATTCTTTGTTATGTGATTTGGTTGCTTATTCTAATGTTGATTTTGCATGTTATAAAATAGCTAGAAAAAGCACATTAGGTTCATTTCAATTTTTAGGATTATCACTTGTGTCTTGGTCCTCATAGGATATTGAATTTTATTGCACTTTTTACTGTTGAAGCGAAGTACATAGCTACAAGAAGTTGTGCTACTCAGATTCTTTGGTTAAATCAATAGTTAGAAGAATTTAACATTTAGTTAAAACACATATCTATTAGATGTGGCAACATTAATGCTATTTTTTCCACAAAAAATTCATATTTAGCACTTACAAATTAAGCATATTGTGATTAAACATCATTTTATTCGAGATCAGGTATGTAAAGATGATCTTCATAATGAATTTGTTAGCACTAATTTTAAAATTGTTGATATTTTTACCGAACCTTTAGGTGAAGAACACTTTTGCAATTTAAGATTTGTGCTTGGCATGTTAGATCCATCCATTTAATTTCATGCATTTTCTTTTTTTCTCCCACACATACTTGTATGTTTTTTTATGTTGCCAAAAGGGGGAGACACATGTTAGTTTTTAATTTGTTCTTACATTCATATATTTAGTGGGAGCTACCTAAATCATTTTTTTTTTGCATGCTTTTTATTTATCTATATGTTTTGGCTTTATTTCATGCCTTATTTTATTATATTTTTAACTTTTCTATATGATTTACATAGTTACATGCAAAATTTATGTTAAAAGATTGATGTAAGGTTAGTTTGCACCTTCATCCCTATACACTACCAACATAGGTTTACATTATCAAAATGGGAGAGATTGTTGACTCCATAAGCCTCATGATATAATTATTTGATTTTAATGATAACAAATATATGATTGGATCATACTAATTACTTATTTGAAGTGTTTCAAAAAATTTACTAGGTACCGGTTATTTAGTCAGCTTAGGAAAATCAATTTAGCTACTTATTTCAAATTATTATTTGTTTTGGAATATGATGGAGACCCACATCTATGCTAATTAATTTAATATAGTTTATTTGAATTAGTTTAAAATCAATTGAGGTTTGATATAATGAGCTATCCTTTTTAAAATAGTTACTTCTATAATCTTTGGCCACTCCCACCCAATTTTAAATTTTAATTAACTTCAAATTTCAAAACCTTTCTATATTAAGCTTCTTTAATTTGTATTTGATTGATTTGCATTTATTCTTATTTGGATTTCTTTGGTCATTCCTCTTCTTATGTATTATTCTACTTATTATATTTTATCTAATTTTTAAAGCTTACCTTAGTTATTGCTTGATTGACTAATTAATTAAATCTTATGATTATATTGCATTAACTCTTAATTTACTTATATTTGGATTGGCTTTTAGCCATTCCATATGTCATCAATTTTAATTTCTTTTTATTTCAAATTTTTTTAAACTCTTATTTTAATTGATTTCTTAATTAATTAAGAGTTCTTTAATTATTTAATAGAATTTAAAACTCTTCCCTCCAAGTGCATGGTTGGTCCCCATTTTATTTGAATTTGATTTAATTATATTCAAATTGTTGGCTCCATGAATTTCAAAAATAATTTATTGCCGGAAGTATTTTTCTTCTCAATTCCTTTCTCTCTCATTCTTCTCTTGTTTTGTTAAACTACTCATGCTTGTTTTTTATTTAATAAGGTAGCTTAGGTGTTTTCATGTCTTCTTGGAATCATAACTTGGGAGACCCTCTTCATGCAAAAATTTTAAGATCACCTTTTGAATCAAGTGTTCTTGTTCTCATCTTCAACAGTCTTATGGGGGAGACTTCTTCTTTTTCTCGAAGCAAACTTGTAGCTTAGGGAATAAATAACTTTAAGTATTATTCATGCATGTTCACATCTTCAAGAGACTTGAGTAAGATTATTTTAAATTAAAGTTAAGTTGGTTCAATAGATTTTAATTTTTACTTGGATATGAATTGATCTTTATTTCCCAAATTTATTTTCAATTTTTATTCATATTTGTCAAGTATTTTTAAATGTCACTTATCATCATGGTTTTATGATTTTGATGTCCAAGTCTACATTTAAAAGTTTTCAAGTTAAATTGATTAAGTGATTTAATCTTCAAGGCTTTTATATTTCATCTTATGCAAGTGTTTTCAAAGGTTTGATTTATTTACTGAACTTTGCATCAAGCTATTTTTAAATTCACATCATTGCAAATTAAAAAAAGGAATACAAATATTTTTTGATCTCTCTTTTATTTTTTTATTATTGCTTAGTTAGCAGCCTAAGAAAAATTATTTAATATCTGAGAGTTAATTTTTCATCCTTTTATTTTCTTTTTTGTACTTTGAGAATATTGGGGTTGTACTTGCCTGGCGTAAGAGAGCACACGCTTTATTTGGGGTTGTACTTACACAATGTTAGAGAGTTCATTATTTGTGGTCATACTTGCTTGGTGTACGAGAGCACACAATATTGTTTATAATCATATTGATTTAGTAAATTTCTAGCACAAGTTGCTAAGCATGGACATAGGCCAATTTTGGGCATAGCCAAACTACGTTCTGCACATGCTCTTTAATTTGTTGCTCATGTTATTGATTTAATTTTATGCTCCATTTTAGAATCAAATTATATTCTCATTAACTCTTTTGTAGAATTTAAAAATTAAAATTTAACTTGAAAATTTTTAATATTCCCAATTTACCCACCGCCACTCTTTTGGCTATCATAGCCTTTCAACAATTACCCCTAAGAAAGGTGGGGTGCGGGGGTGTTAAATTGGGTATTTAAAAATTTTTAATAAAAACATAATTTTAATCTTGTTAAAATTTAGTTGTAAAAGAAATTAAATTCTATCATAGAACATATCAATAAATAAATTATAAATGTAGATAATTAAATTGATTAAAGTCATAAGAATTTTTATGTAGTTCGACGAAACTCAAAAACCATCCTACATCCAAGCCTAACAACCTAAGATAGGAATTCCCTAAGGGTTCATTAAGGGAAGCTGCAATGTTTCATAAAAATAGTTGTAAAACTACTTTGGAGAAAGAAGCTTTATAAAACCTACTATGGGAGTTATAAATATTTTCTTAAGAAAAAAAGGCAGCTTCCTGATAGAAACCACACTTTAATAGCTATGGTTCTTAAAAGTAATTTTTAATCATAGAACTTCTATGAAGCAGCCCAAATGTTGTCAAGGGCTCTTAAACTCATGAAGTTGGCTAATGCACCCAGGTCATCAAGTATTCTAGACAGCCTGAAGTTGCTCACATCAACTGTGATGTATAGTGGGATGTTATGATCGGTTGTACCCACGAGAAAGTCATCATCTAAAAATGTTACTCTTAGGGTTTCTTTGGAAAGGCATGTTTCACCCTCAACTATACTCAAAGTGATCAGCTGAGCTAAGCATATTTTGGGGTCTAGTAAAGCTTAGACCAGAGATTTCCTCATCTCTTTAAATAAGATAAAAGCATTGTATATGCTTAACTTAGCCTGAAGCTTTATAAGATTGGCTAAGATATTGTAGTCAACTTTGGGCTGATCCTTCATAGGTGTTTCCAACCAAGGCTGGAGAATCCTGTGGAGGGTCTACTACCAGAACTGATTACCTATGTACCATTATCTTAAGGTGCCTCCTAGAAACTAAAACTTTGCCACTATATAGATTGACTTCAATGATCTCTTCAACTAGAGAAGTCATAGAAATATCTACCTACTCATTGGGGGTATCAAAAACTTCTCCTAATGGACCTTTAAAATCTAATGGCTCTAAATCGATCTCAATATGGCACCCTGAAGTTTTAAGAAAGGGATGTCTCCATCAGAATCAAAGTAATCAAAGGAAGCAAGATTACTGAAATCATTTTGATTATTAAGATTTAAGTAGTTATCATTAGAGGAAAGATCATTAGGATCGTCTCAGAGAAAAGATGTGAGTGAATTGTTTCTTCATTGATTCGTCCACCTTAGGTGGTTTGAAATAGAAATCATATAAAGTAAGTGGAATGGGTGCCATAACACCCCCATTCGTAGCCCCTATCCATAGATACAACACTCTTAGATTTAATAATTGATAAAGAAGGAAAAAAAGTTGGTGACGGTGCTATAATATATCGGACTCATGCTGAAGCTCCTGCTTAGCATCCACCTTCTTCGAGTTGACCCTTGCAACTCAAAGACTTACCTGCATAGTATAGGTATGAGCTAGCTCAAGACCATACAGAGAAAGTTTTGTGACTTTAGAAATGATCTTTTTAGAGGTTTGGGATAGGAAAATATCTTAACTTTCATAAGTATTCAGAGGATCAAATGATTCTCTAGAGATTACTTAAAAGAATTTGTAGCATATTCTATTAAATTCTTTGGGTATCACTATCACTCCTTATCTATATCTTCACTCAAGACAAATTTTGAAGGTAAGGCAATCCTCTATGACATGAACCAGCATTTGGTGGTAGGGGCAAAGTTAAGATCATCAATCTTGCCCACTTCGTCCAACCTCCTAGGTTCAGGTAGCTAAAAATTGAGCTTTTTGAGCAGGTTCTTAAAATTTTTCTAGATGACCACCTTCTTAAATGAATATGGCTTATTTATCTTACCATAAAGTGTAGGTGGATAATAATTATGTGGTGGTTGATACTAGTAATAGTATTAAAGTTGTTGTTGTGGATGTCTTGATGATGGGAGAGGAGTTGGAAGAGGAGGTTGTTAAGGCTTGAACCTCTTGAGCTAGACTCTCATGGGCTACTTCTCCTTATCTACTATAAGGACTACCTCCTAATTCTTCTTAAAAAGTTTCCGGGGCTTAGGCTTACATGACTGATCAGAGAAGGATTATTACATAGCTTTCTGTTGAAGATAGGAAGCTTCCTAATCAACTTCTCAAAAGTCTTAATAGTGATACTTTTAAGCTTGAATACTACAAGACCATGGATGTTCTTGAAAAGGATCTTAGTAGCAAGTTGTACCTATAGTTAGAGCTCACATTTTATGCAATGTTTTCTCCATCTTAGAATGTAGTCAACTATGGACATGGGGTTTCTACATCTATATTGTTATGTCTCCCATTATTACCTTATGTTTGGCCCCTGTAAACCTCTTAACACAGAGTTCCACTAATTCTACAAAAGCTTTTACTGAACCATTAGGTAGTTTAGCATACTAATAAAATGCAATTCTTATTAGGATATTGATAAACAATTTGAATAATAGAGCATCATTGCCTCCATCATTGCAACAGTTAGCCCTGAAGTGTGTGATATGTTGATGCAAGTTCCCACTATGATGAAAGACTTTGAAGGATGGTGATATAAACCCCTTAGGGTATTGCACTACATCAAACTATTTTAGGTAGGGCCTACATTTCAAAATTGATAATGTTTTTAGGTTTGCACTAATGTCTCCTTCACCTGCTGTTCCACCAACTATATAATTTCCCTTTCATGTAATATTATACTTTCCATACCCTTTTGATATAGAATGTCTACATCCTAATTTACTAGAGTTTTGCACCTATGTGTTTATCATAGGTACGTACCACCTTTGGCCTATCAGCCTCAATGGGTGTGGCTTAGGGTCTAGCTATTCAGCCTTATAGGGTTAAGACAACTAACATGAGTTTCTCTACCTTTTTCTCCAAGTGGGTGATTTGATCATTATTTTATTTTAACTATTATAGAAATAATTATGTTGAGTTTAACGCCTTGCCCTCCTTGATCATAATGCCATGTGCATCATCACTATGATGGTGCTCTCTATGTGAGTACATCATAGTGTCCACCATGCAAACTTCTATGGTCTCCTCCAAGAGGCCATCCTTATCTGCATCAAAGTCTACAATCTCACTATCTAAATCATCTCCAACTATCTCTTTGACTGTGACCTGGTTGTCGGCTATGATGTTTTCTAAAGAGTGTTCACCTATCCCCTAGGGATCTATTGACATGTATCTTTGAGGACTGCCAATCATGACCTAATCTTCTATGTCTATAATATCTCAGACTCCCCATTCTGCTTGTGTACTGGCTGGCTTAGGTACTTCACACATATGAGCCTCTCCCTCTTTCTCTTTCTCCTCTCTAACCGATATGGCTAGTGGAGTAATGATCATGCTCTTAGGCTACCACTGTACCTTTTCTACCAATGAAATTGGAGACCGAATAGGAAAACTTAACCTCACACTATTAGTATAAAAAGTTGAAGGGTGACTCTCAGGTTTTAACCTAATCACCAGAGATGGAGCCTTTCAATCTATTGACTATTTTGATATTTGGTAGGGACCTCAAATGGTGCTACCTAGAATAGCTATAGTGGGCAGTAAACTATATGATGTGGAAGAGACTGCACCATCTATAGCTCAACTGGGAATCTACCCTCTCAAACTAGCCTAGTTAAGATAATGCAATCAGATCCACCTGCTTAGTTAAACCAAGGTACCTATCCATTAGCGCAGAGCCTGACGAATGTCCAAAAATGTCCTCTTGATGGTCTTATTTACATGTGCAGCCACTTTGGCCTCTATGACTCTTTCCCTATGAATCTAGTCTGAGACACTTCAAAGGAAAACCTCCTTAAAATCCCTGACTAGAGTTGACTTAGAGCATCCATGTGCTATCCCAACTCTCTTGAGTATATATAGCTTATGTTTGCATTGGAGAAATCAAACTAATAATTTATAACTCCAATCTTTCTTGTATCTTATCTTATATGATAAATGAGAATAATTAGAAATTTTCAAAGCTATGTTTCACTCTTCTCATCATATGGCCACATGCAATCACTAAGAAAAGGCAACAAATGCATCATGTCTTATCAACATGACACATTCATTGGGGAGGGGGGTGGTAATTTTATTTGCATCAAAAAATAAAGTAAAATAATTTTTGCACAACACCGTAGGGTTATGATTATCGAGGCACAACTATAATTCTTCTATAAAGATAACTGCTATTCTAGTTGGCAAGTCAATGGGATGGCATCGTAACACTACCATGACACATCAAGGTGTTGTGAAGATGATATGTAGTTTAAAGAAGCAAGAAAAACTATTATCCCCACTCTGATGGTGACAACTGCCCAAGGAAGTGGGGGGTAGGGTGGGAGGGGTAGAGGCGTGTGTGTAAGAGGGGTTGGGGGGACAATTATGGGATGGAACGAACACCCCATGAGTGGAAAAAATCATATAAAAAGGGGGATTGTCCCCCTAGGTTGCTTCTTCTTTTCTCCTACTCTTAATTTCTCATGGCTCTCTTACTAGAACTATAAAGAGAATTTCAACAGTAAATGGTCGGTGATTATTCGAGGATGCTTTCCTCCTGCACATGATCGAAGCCAAGTCCGCCACATAAACTCCACTGCCATCAAAACTTATCATTTTCTCCTGAATGAAGGCTTTATTGCCCTAGTGCTCTTTCGTGATGGTGAAAAATTCGAGCACCATGGGGACAACACAGGAGTTGCTCTCAATGGCCAGCTTCACCCAACCATGCTCATTTATCATCTGATCCACTCTCCCACCCAAGTTGTTGAAGCTCCTTTATGGAATGAGATGCTTATGGGTGAAGGATTGCTGACACCATTCCTCTGATGTAGAGCTCACTAATCTGTTAGTCTCTCTTGAATTGGCTCTCCTTTTGCCAATGAGTCTCTTGAGAGGCATGATTATCTTCCTTATAGGGGAGAAAGTTAGAAGAACAAGACAGAGAGAGAGAGAAAGAGAGAGAGAGAGAGAGATAGAGCTCTAAGGAAGGAAGGAAGGATTATAGAATGAAAATTTTCACATTCTAAAGGGTTTATTTATAAACTAGACCTAGCACTATTGTGCTAAAATAATAGTGTCAATGTGCCAACCACTCAGGTTATGGAATAATAACCAACACCGCAACGCTCACATGCAACGCTTAAGCACTGGTCAGTTGGTTAGGTCGGTTATTGTGCTGGTAAAAAAGAAACATTCAATTGTAATTAATTTTGTAATTGGAAAGGTGCATCGCATTGATGAAGCACCACGATGCTCTAACCTTGCATTGAGGCCTTTGTCAAAAAGTTCAAATCACACCCTTAAAGTGCCTGTACGCCTATCAATTATCCTGAACTAACTTTTTACCAGCATTGTGATGCTAAGCAATCAGCCCCTAAGTGTTGTTCCAATAGTCAACATGACTAGTAATTGTAAAGCCACAGTGTTAACCATGCAGCGCCAAGGCTCAATACAGCGTCTAGGTGCCATATTTTTATTCCCAAGGCACTTAGCATAAAATAAATTTAAATTACCCACACCCCAACATAATAATAATTACCTAAGTCCATTGCTCAAGGATGCTTCATTGGTTAATATACAAACAATGAATCTAAATCACCCGTATGTGCCCCGACATATGCATAAAAATCTAAATTAAATGTTTGAGGATGTTGCGTGGATTAAAAGTCTCAATTGGGTCTCATGACTAGATCTGGGTCAACTAAGCCTAATCATTCCTCGATGAAGGTTGTGTTGATTAAATATTCGACTAGAGGGGATACATTAAAATTTAATAAAGTATATCATTTAAAATAACCTAAAGTAAATAATCATCCACCCATCCATCATCATTTGTCAAGAATTATAAGCTAAGAAAACCTTTCCTCACAAAAGAGCCAATGTCAAATTAAATATGTTAATACTCAAATAATCTACATGGTTTTGTCGCCAAACGACACCACATAAAATGTGGATACAACTAGAACCCTATGATCGGGTGGCTTGGCTTCTATATGGCTCTACTATATTTCAATCATGGCAATAGCCAATATGTTTCCTAATGGATTTTCTCCTTGAGCTATGAATTATAGAATATATTTAATAGCCAAAAAGTCTTCTTTTAGCTAAGGTTGACTTCAATTTATCACCTTAGACAAATGTTACCCTAGGTCTACAAGAACACTTTGGATGATGCAACACAAGGATTTTTGGTCAAGAACTATTTTCTTTGGCTAAGTAGACTAAGGACCATGATAGTTCGGGTTGATGGAACCATGTGATATTGATTGGGTCCATCATTATTCACTCCAACATATGTTTTAAGCTAAAAAGAGGATGATAACTCTATTCTATTTGACATTTAAAGAGGTGTAATCCTAATCCCTTTATTCACCATGCGAATTCTACCCAGATAGTCATCTGTGTCAAACTACACTAATAGACTCCATTATATATCAATAAGATATGTTTTCATTATATATCAAAAAGATGTGTTTGTTTTCAACCTTAATTGAGAGTTTTCTCTTATTATTATAAGAGGGGAAATTAAGTATGGAGGCTTGTATCCATTGGAAGTAGAACTGCTATCTAAATAAACCCTAACATAAATGTTAAGGGAAATCTAATTTTCCACATGAAAATATACTCCTACCCATCCCAAAGAAGGATGGCTGAGAGGTTCCAAGAGGTGTGTTTTCCTTGAGTGATCATAGAGATTTTTCTTTCGAACTACATTGAGAAGTAGAACTTTATTTTTTTAATTATAACGTTTATTGTTCCCTATAAAGGCAAGCCCCTATAGTTAAATACATCTTAGGAATTAAGGATCTATTCCTCTAAATATTCTCAATTAAATATATAGATTTTATTTTTATGGATTTCAAAGCTTATGTTAAAAGGATGGTAATTTAGAAATTCAATAAGCAATGCTCTCAAAGAGGAAAGAGTTATTTTTGGATATCAGTTAAGATTAAGTAGGGAATTCCTATAGATATTGGAATTCTTGGTAGACATTTCAACTAACCTCTTTATAATTTTGAGATTGAATTTAATAGAGTTTAAATTGACATTTTATTAGAAATCTAGGGCTTAGATTCTAGCAGCATAAGATTATAGAAATGCTTAAGGTTGAAGGATTATTCCTAAAGGATGCCTCAGAACCTAAGCCTATAGATGCTCCTAACACAACTCAAAGGCTCGACCTATTTCAACTTTACAAAATTATCGATTCTTTCTCTCACTTGAGAAAATGAACCTATTCCTGACTCTTTTAGACTTATCACCCACTAGAAGGGTTGTTAGTTAACACCACCTAAGCAATTTTTTTAAATCAATGAATTCAGTCTTCATGCTATGCAAGATGGCTAAGTTGTTATATTTTATGAATAAATCTATGAACTTAAATTCACTCTTTAACCCTACAATCATGTTAGCTATGATATGCACCTAACTAATGCAATAAATTTCAATTTTTATGCTTTGACTCTCAATTCATTTGAGGCATTGAGTATCCAATTTTATGCCTATAATGATATGCAGTTAGAAGTGGTCATGGGCGAAATCAGAAGAGAAGACACACTTTCTTAAAAAGGGTGGTCATCCTCAAAGGTTAATTTATCCCTTATATGTAATGGGTGAAGTGCTAATTTAAAAGAATGAATAATATGTTATCATGTTTTGTAAAAGCTAATTATTTCTAGTTATTTTTAAGTTGTGCCTAGGGGCTTTAACTAATGTGAGGTTATGAGTTTAATTATTTTTTGTATAAGTTATTTAGATTTAGGTTGGGCAAAAAATTTAGTTTTCTTATGAGCCTAATGTTCCAAGCATTTCATCACATAAATATATAACATAAAGAAAACTAGAAAAGTAGGTTATTTTTAATGTGCACCTAACATAAATCAAACCAATTTAATTAAAATAAAATAGGTCAATGATGCCAAGTATCGTTATACACGTAGAAGACAAATGGGCAGTCGAGCTCTACCCTTATACAGCCCAACCTAGAACTAAAAGTTTGATCTATGTCTTCTTCCAGGACCATCACCTTCTTCAGGGACTTCCAAAGGCTTCATAGAGGACCATTGAGACCATGCACTAGTAGGGTTAGCTCCTACTATTTCTAGACCCCATAGATCCTAACCTACTTTTAGGCTTAAGTTACATTTAAAATTTCAAAAATAAATTTATAATTCCTGCAAAATAAACATTAAGAAATACAAATAACACTCTAGCAGTTATATTTACAAACATGTGGGCTTAGCATTAGTTGATTGCCAAGCCCATCTATCTTATTGGGCTATGCTTAGGGACTTAAACATACCTGCAAGCAAATAATATTTATATTTCTTTCTATTACAACAGTCCTTTTTAGCACAACCCCTTGCAAAAAATAATATTAGGCTAAAAAGAATGTCTTACCATCAAGACTAGCTGGTAAATAATCCTAGCCATCTAGTCTAAAATAGTACACTACAAAATAAGAAAAATATTTTGTATCTCATTATAGAATATCACAGAACATTGACTTAACCTAAGTCTAGGGTTGATGACCTAATGATCTAGTGTGTGTAGAAAAATGGGCTTATGTGGTATGACTTTACTAGGCATTTTAGGTTCATGTTTTGAATTGGTTTAATTTGATTTGAGGTTTTCACTTTTCATAACTTTGCTTCATAGGTACGTATCATTTTTAAACCAGAAGTTTGAGGTATCAAGACCTTCTTTGGATTGGTAGCCCTACGATCTCAGGTGTCCAGACTATATACCATATGTTTGCTAATAATGAAAATTTTGTTTTCAATCTTGATTTTCTTTAGTCTTAAAACTTGTTCAACTTTCCAATAGACAATTTTAATTTAAGTGTTTTAATTGATTTATGATTTCATTTCCACTTTTAATTCCATTTCAAGTTAAAGTGGAATTTAAATTTTAAAGAATGAAAAATAAATAAATTCCCATTTGAATGGAACCCATTCTATTCAACATCCTAAATCCTAATAAAATGAGATCTTCATCTTAAGGTGAAGATTCATTCTAAGGGTCAAACTAAGATTTTAAGTATCTTAATTAACCTCTATTGGATTCATTTTGAATTGACTCTAAATTATGTTTTTACCTTTTTCTCTTAAAATTAAGTTTTTATGAAGTTTGATTTATTCAAAATGTTCCTTCAAATATTAATTTAGAGCCCATGTTACCACGATTTAATTTGATTTTGGTTTTTATTTTAAATTTGATTTGATCTTATTTGCATTAATTATTTGTTTATTTGATTTGGATTGATCTCATTTATTTCTTTCATAATTTTTTATGTTCATGTTTATTAATGCGTATTAGCTTGAATATCATAATTCAAACTTGGGTTTGATTTCCACATTTAAATGATCTATTATGTTTCAATTTCATGATTTATTCATTTATATATTTTTAATTTGTAATTTAAGTTTACTTGATTTTAATTAATTTCATTTATACATTTCATTAATATTATGTTGGTGAATTTGAATAAGTTAACTTAATTAATTTAAAGTGATAATTTTATTCATTTATTTCATCATTGTTTATGTAGATGAGTTTTAGATAAGTTAATTCAAATACTTTCAATCAATCTTTGGGAAGTCTTGATTTTATCAATTAAGAAATTCATTATCTTATGCTTTATAATTTCTTATTCAAATTAAGCTTAATGCAACATTATGTGTTAAAGTTTCATAACTTGGTTTAATTTATAAAGATAGAATTTCGTTTACAAATCATAACCTAGGAAGCTTATGGAATGAACTACTTTATGGCTTCCAACTTAAATTTAAGCCATTTCAAGTTATTAGGGTTTAGGGTTATTTGATTAATTTGATTAATTCAAATAGTTATTTCATTCTTATTTACATATGTTGTTTATTAACTTAAATGAATTCAAAGAAATTGATGAATTCCATATTTAAGTATGAATTCAGAGATTAATTAATTTTGTATTTCAATTGATTAATTGGTTCATTGTGATTTTAACAACTTATTAACCTAGGATTTAATTGGATTTTAATTTTCTTTAATCATTTAATTAAACCCTAAGTGTTTGATTAATCAAATTGCATGGCTTTAAAGCATTGAAAATTTATTCTTAGGTGTTCTAATGTTGATAATAATGTTTTACATTGATTTTATGAATTTTTATAATTTATGTATTTTATTTATTTATTATTCCATTTATATTGACCTAGAGATTTAAAATTCAACGACTACAAATCCAAAGGTCATTTGGCCATGAAATTTTTATAGCAAGTGGGGTTCCCTACTAATTTAAGTTTCCCAAAGTTTTACCCTAATTAGATGTATAATTTAGGACTAATTAAGGTTTTAATTATTTTAATAAAACTTAAATTAATCTTAAATTAAAAAGAATTAATTAGGGGTTTTAATTTTCTTAAATTATGCTATGGAAGATGAATCCATGGAAGGTTTATTTAAATTTTTTAATAATTTGATTGATTTATTATGATTTTTTTTAAATTTAGATTCATTAATTGAATTAATTAATTCAATAAGTTCTCAAGTTATCATTTTGGAGATTATAAGGTTTCAATAAGTTTTAATTATGTATATGGGTTCATTAGGGATTTATTATGATGATTCAAGTTGATTTTATTTTTTTCATCATTTTCCTAATTTAATATTAATTTATTTCATTAAATTAAGGCCTATGGCTTGAAAATTTTGTATTTTAAGATTTACTTGATAATAAATCATGAAAAATTTATCTAAGGTTGGTCTTAACCTTAATTATAGTTCCCCAAAGTTACAAATTAATTGAACTAATTATTTAAGTTTAATTTTGTTTGATTATTTTTATTTAAACTTAAATTAACCCAACAATACCTAATAATATTGGGGATTTTGGGTTTAATGGATTCTCGTCATTGAGATGAATCAATAGAGGCCTTATTTGCATTGTTTGATTGAATATTTACTTTTTTTTATGATTTTTTGAAGTTTTAAGTATTTTTTTACAATTTTTAAAATTAAGAAAATTCCAAAAATATTTATTTTAAATGGCCCATGCCATGTGGCGTTGTTTGCCATCTCGCGTAGGGCCATTGAACAAGCTAGATCCATGAAGCATAGCTTAAAAAGTAGATGCCACACGAGATGATTTATGACCATTTGATCTTCAATCAGACATCCATGATTCACCCATGGATCCTAAATGGGATTAAATTGAATGTTCAACTAAATCTTGGTTGTTTATTCCTAATAGAAGGAATAGATGGTGGAGATTGTGCCTTACTTATCAATGGCGATAACCGAGTGATGTTCATTCCAAATGTTTTTGTGATCAAGGCAGAGAAATCACTTTATTTCATTTGTAAATCCATCATGAATGCATTTGGAATAAATCTATATGGCTTGATCTCACTTGAGATCAATTTCATTTTAAAAAAGACCAAAATTGAATGCTCAAATGGTCAGTTTGATTCCATACCTCATCGGGGGCAATCTTTGGCTGTGGGGATGATTCGAAAAGGTTCATGGGGACCTATCGAAGCTTTGGGAAGGAGGAATTTGATCGCCTCCCTGTGGATTGATCTATGGAGCAAGCTTCACTCCTTTTCTAATTACTTTGGTCAAACTCTAGCTTGTTGGTGGCATGAGAATCGAGGCAAGGGTGCACTCTTCTTTATTTCATTTTAGGAAGAAGATGGAAAGCTCAAATTAGCTTGAGATAAACTCTCTCTCATTTTGCCATGGATGGGCAAGAGCTTTAAGGAAGAGAGTGGTCAACCTTATTAGCCATGGTGATTGCCACCATTGGAGGCTAGCTCATGGGGTGGTCAATTTATTGAGGTCAGTCCAAGGTAGCTAAGATGAGAAATGGAGGTGAGCAAGTGGATTGGAGAAGAGGTTTGTCTCTACACTTGTCTTTCTTTCTCCGTGGCATGTTCTTCTTCTTGGATGGACTTGGACCATTAAAATTCTCTTAATTTTGGCTGCTAAATATTCTAAACTCATCTTAGGATGAGTTTAGATTCATTTTAATATGATTAGTGTGGGTTTGAGTTCAAATACTCACATTAGGTCCATTTGGGATTGATTTGATTTGAACTAAGCTAAGTGTGATCAATGCTTAGTATCCACTAGTTTAAGTTGATAATTAATTACTGAAATTATTTTTAATATGATTTATGAGTTCTACGAACTCATTTTAATTAGGTTTTGAAACAAATACCATAGGTTATCACTTAAGCATTTATTTTCTTTGGGTTTAACTTGGTTTATTCCATTTGATAGATTAAATTTAAATTTAGGCTTTGATTATGTTTATTCAAGTATTTAAGATAATTTAGATTAATAAAATTTATTTCATTTGAAGTGAATTTTGAATATAAACTCAATTTGACCCATGTTGGATTTGATGGGTCAGCATTGGTTTGATTGGGTAAAATGATCAAATTAAACAAATTAAACCTTATAATTGGTTACATTATGTTTCAAGATGATTTCTAAATTATTTTGGATAACTAATTTGACTTAATTCCAATTTAATTTGAGTTTTAGTTCAACAAAGTCCATTAGGCCTACTTAGATAAAATGATCTAATTAGCCCATTTAAGGTCTTATTAGATTTATATTCATTTAATTCACGTTTAGACATGTTTATTTAATGATTGTAAGCTTTTGGAATGATTAAATTTGATCAAATTATGGTGGGTTTACCTTTGACTTGGTGAGGCCCACATAAGTCAACCCTATGTTCAATGGTTGACTTTTATTTGAATTTGACTCCATTTATATTCATATAATAAATTTTATGCTTTTGATTTGATATGATTTGAATTTATCTTGATTTTATTTGAATTGTTCTTTTGGGTTAGAGTGATTTTGAGCTTAAGTAGGGTAGTTGGGTTAGCCATCCCAACTACCTTAGCCTAAGTTCAATTAGATTTAAGTATGTTCAAGTTAATTATTTGCTTAGATTTGGGTTGGGTTTGGATCCACCTAATCCTATTAGGTTGAATCAAACCCTATGCGAATTCACTAAGTCACTAAGCATAGTGATCTAAGTGCTTAAATCAAGAAGCTCTTAATCTAGGATTAGGTGTCCTTATTCTTAGTTTTAGAAATGAGGTTAACCTCATCCAAAAATGAGGTCAACAATATGAAAGGAGATTTAAAGCTACCACCTTTAATTGCCACCATCTTTGACAACTGCCACCCATGACAGCTATCATTGTTGATAGTTGCCACTGTTGATAGCCTTCCTCATTGATAGCCTCATCATTGATGACCATCATCTATGACAGTCATCAAAATTGACTGATGCAATCATTAAAAGTCATCATTCTTGATAGTTTCCATATTTTAAAACTACAAAAGTGGACTCACAAAGCTATTATAATAGTTAATCCCTAAGCTTTTTTTCTCTTTTAATAAATCATATAGCTATTGAAGCTCTTCTAAGGGTGCATGGCTAGGGACATATCCATTGTTGTAATACATATTTATTGTACTAAATAAACTGCTTATTATATATTATTTTCTTTCTTACATTTCTTTTGTAGTCTTGATTATAATGTTTTTCCTTTTACATTTTCCACTACTTTCTATCTTAGTTCCTCTCTCTTTTATGTTTATTTTTTTTCTAATTGGCTCTTTTGGAGCTAATTCCATTTTTTAGGGATGGACTCCTTTTTTGGGCCTCCTTTCTTGTGAAGCCTTAGCCCATTTGTACTCTTTTATTTTATTAACAAAATTCTAGTTTTTTTCTTTAAAATAAATCACTTATGGATGTAAGCAGTAACCATTGCCTTAGTAATTTCCATATGCTTAAGAATTCAATACCATTTTTTTTTCTTTTTTATTTCTTATTGAATTGAACCCTTAATCTACATCATATATGTCATTATGGGTTCATTTTAATCCCATATTTTTGATTTGATTTTCTTAAGTTTTAATATGATCTCTTCTTTTCAATCATGGTTATAATAAGTAAGCTAATAATTTTATAAAGTTTTCCTCAAAGTTGATGCATGATTAAAGCAACAAATATTTTTCCAAACCAAAGTAACTTACAATTCCCCTCCCTAATAAGAGTCTTGAGATGAAGACTACATAAATCAAGCATTTTAAGCACAATAATGGCCAAGTTAGAATGTCTTATATAGAATAATTAGATTCATTCTTTCTTGTCAAAATTTATATTATTGAAACATTTTGGGGAGCAAAGAAGTTTATAAGTGAATTAATACTATTAACATTTTTAACAATTAAATTATGTTTGACATTTCATTGATTATTTACATCGAGAGGATCTGAGGGTATAATAGGAACAAGGAACTCTATGCCTCGAGTGTCATTTTGATCAGTACTAAGGGTATAAGTTGGTTTTCTTTATTAGGGTCATTTTAGCAATATGATGAGGTAAGCGATGATTTTAAGTTTTATTTTATTTGTAGCAAGGGTGAAGAATGAAGCACTTGAAAGATAAATTTCTATAAATTTTTCAATGAATCAAAATCAATGAAAGTCCTCAAAGACCACTCTTTAAGATTACCCATGAATCTTTAGAATCATTCCCAACTTCTTTAGGATGTATCATGGAGATGTACATTTGAACAATTACTCTAGAAATTGATGGTCTTATTCAAGAAACAACACCTTAATTGATCAAGAAAAGGTGTTCAAAGATATAAGCAACACTTTTAACCATTTAAGAGTTAACAAAATGCAATTTCATCCCTAAGAAGAATATATGGGAAGGGGAAATAAGGGATACCTCAATCTCATTTGATAATTATTAACGTAATAAGTTCTACTATCAAATATTCTATTATATTGCATGTGATTAAAAGTTTAATTATTCCATGTTGAGTATTAATTAAAGTTATAAAGAACATATTAGATAGTTTAAGCTTAAAATAAAATTGCCTAATGTCCTCCATCTTAATCTATAAGAAAATTTTCTAATAAGAGTAAAATTAAATAGAATAGCAAGCCTTTTCATTTTTTTCATCTAAAATTAATATAGTAGTAATACCATAAAATATGGGGTTCAAGAGTTGGGGAAGAGAGGAAGAAGAAGTGTTACTAGCTAAGGGATCCTTAAAAGAATGTGAGGGTAGATTTCCACCAATCATTATGCAACCAAAAGTTCTAAGAAGTGGTTGATCAAAAGATTTATCCTTCTATTTGGGTTACAACTATAACCAAGAAAGAGCAAGAAATGATAAAAACATTAGTCCTTAAGTTCCACAATGGTGATGCTAGATTGGGTGATATAAAATATAAAAGAAATAGTGATCCAATCACCTTATAGGTGAAGATTTAAGACACAAAAGAGAGAAAAATAATATTATTAAATAAGCATAAAATTCTATTAAATTGAAATTATAAACTAGAAATATTCTAATGAACAACATTAAAATTTGAAAGTTATTTGGAGCCTTACTAAATTTTATAAAATTATTTGAATTAACTAGGGCTTATTATTAAAGAAAATAAAAAGGTATTCCTGATCTTTAGAGAATTTAAAATTATTATTTTTATTTTTGGTGTGATTAAGTATATAAAAATTTTTAATTATATCAATATTGGCTTTGAATTGATTATTTAATGAATTGTTTAAGATTAGGGTGATTTAAGGTGTAATGATCATATAAAATACAAATGAATTAACCTTTATGTCTAAACTACATAAGAGAATTATGAGGGGCTAAGGAAAGACACATGAATATCTCATATGAACTTAAGGGTGTTTGGAGTTAATTATAAATACCTTCTCAACTAAACTTTAAACCATTTTATATTCAGTGTTTAATTTTCCAAGTATATATAAAATTAGGTTTAAATTTAAGAACATAACATTCTACCCTTTTACCAACTAGTGGAAAAGATTATGGAATTGTAAATGAGCTCTCAAATCTCCCTTGCAAGAATGAGATGGATAACAACACAACATAGCCTGAACACATTAAAGATCTAAAAAATATTAGATATGTATTGAAGTGGAAAACTCCAAAAACACAAATTTACTGCTCCAAAATCAAAAAACCAAAGAGGTTGAAGTAGCAAACCATATAACCACTACAAATCATTTGATAAAATAGCATGAGAAAGAACCACTTACTCACACACCACTAGAATTTGAACAGCCAATAGTTTTACAACCTGTTAATATAGAAGAATTTAGTTTTCAGCCTCAACAGACTCAGGCAGATGATGTACTGGCCCTTATACTTTAACACACCTCTCATTATGAGGAACTATGCCAAACTATGCAAGAAATAGAGGAGGGCTAGTTAATACAAAAATATAAAAGGAACAAGCATAAAGGAATAAGAGAGCTAAGAAACATAAACCCAAATTCAACATCCTCTATAGGAAAGGTATCTATAAGTAGAAAACTAGCCAATTAAGATGATGGGATTGGTACTAGAACCTCTAATGGTTTTAAGTACTCCAAACAAGACTAACTTTATGATTTAGAACATTAGAGGCATTGCAAACCTTAATGCCTCTAATAGACTCAAAAGTTAAATTAGGAGTCACAATCTTTATGCTTTTGCAATTTTACAATCTTTAATCCAACCCCGCAATATAGAGAAAATCAGAAAGAAGTTCAACAACTACAACATAGTTCAAAACTGCAATAATAAAATCTTATTTATCTGGAAAAGTCCTTTTCAGCTAGATCTCATTATGGGCAATCCTCAATTTATTCAAATTCACATCAAATGTAGCAACTACAACTTTCAAGCAACCATTGTATAGGCTTCTTGCTTTAAAGAATCAAGAAAGGCTCTTTGGACCAAAATCATTGCCACCATAACCGTCAACATAACTGGCTTATGGGTGGTGATTTCAACATGATAAAAAAACTTGAATGAGAAAAAAGGTGGTAGAAAACTCAATGAAATAGTAATGTTGGAATTTTCTAATTATATAAACAACTACTTGATCCTGGATTCAGTGGCTCTCGATACACTTGCAATAGAGGCAGAATTTATGAACTGCTAGATCGAATCTTGGTTATTTCAAATTGGTTTAGCAACTTTCACCATTTTGCAATAAGTCACCTGAATAGATCATGCTCCATCCATGCTCCCCTCCTTTTTATCTGTTTACAACCTCCCTAAATCTCCTAAAAAAGTTTTCAGATTCTAGAACATGTAGACAAAACATGACCTATTTATCAATTGTCTCTAAGATCCATGGAAATAAAACACATCCGACCCTTCGATTAGACTTTAGCAATTACACAAGAATTTAATTTGAAGTCTCAAAAACTAGAATTGGAATATATTTGGTGACATTCACTAACAAGTTGAGGCCAATGAACAAAGTGTTACTTTACTTGAAAACATTTGCATCAGTGAATCATCCTTGGAAGATGAAGCTATTCTAAATCAATCCCAAGCAACCCTTAACAACTTGATTGACATGGAAGAAGACTTCTTATTATAGAAAGCTGTCATAGTCAATCCCAATGAGGCAAATAGAAACACAAAATTCTATCATTCTTGTATAAAAAAAAATGATAGAACATAAAGCCATCACAAAAATCAAATCTTTACACAACTGGGTACACAACAAGGAAAATATCATAGAGAATGGAATTGACTACTTTAAATTAGTGTTTCAAGAGCAACATGTAAATTTAAATCTTTTTCTAGAGGATTTTCTCGGTACCATCAAAGCCAAAGTAAATCAACTTGACCTTGTATATAACCCTATAGAAGATGAAATAAGAAAAGTCTTGATTTTCTCAGTGGATCCAAAGCTACAGGATCTAATGGATACACATCCCATTTTTATCAACATTCATGATAATGGATTAAGATAGATGTAATCTTGGCTATATAGGCTTTTTTTTGGCCCAAGACATGTATAAATACTTTAGCTCGTCCACCATCACTCTCATTCCCAAATCCAACAATAAATATAATAAAAAAATTTAGGCCTATAAGCCTTACATCTGTCATTAGCAAAGCTATTAGCAAAATCCTTTCTAATCACATTCAACCACACCCACCAAAACTCTTTTTTAAAAACCAAACAACATATGTCAAAGGAGCATAGCTGAAAAAATATTGCTTTCCCAAGAATATACATAAGACCTGGATAAGAAATGTAGAGGAGATAATATAATCATCAAATTAAATATAAAGAAAGCTTTTGACACATTAAATTAGAAGTTCATCATGACAACAATGAAACCTAGAGGATTTCAAGAAGATTTTTACTTCTTGGTTACAAGCTACTTTCAATAACTACTACTCTATCCTTATTAATAGGGAGGCACATGGCTCCTTCAAAGCATTTAGAGGCATAAAACAATCTGACCCACTATCCCCTTCCCTTTTTATACTAACTTTTGATTATATTTCCAGATTGCTTGATGCCAACCACAACTCCAATAGATATCTCAATTACAAAACCAAAGGGAAGATTAACATATCTCATTTGCTTTCACTGATGATGGTTAACTGTTTTTTAATAAATCCAAAAATTCAATAAGAAGAATCGTGCACATACTCAACACTTTTAAAACCATTTCTAGTATGACCTTCAACAAGAAAAAAAATGCATTTTCATCTTGGCTAAGCATTGTAAAATTGCTTGGAGATGGATCAAAATAACATAGGCTTCACCCACTCCCACATTCCACTCAAATATCTTGGTGTAAATATATACAAACAGAGGTTTAAAACTCAGTATTTTGATGGTGTCATTAGTAATATCCAGTCTAGAATCAACTCATGGGAAAATATGTTTTGTTCAACTGGAGGAAGAATCACCCTCTTGCAATGTATTCTTAGCTCCATCCCCTTCCATAAAATCTAGACTATGCCAATGCCTATCAAGATACAAACTCAAATTGAATGAATATTCAATAGATTCCTATGGAGTAGATGGAGAGATTCCATACATTGGGTAATTTGGAAAAAGGTTTGCAAGCCTAAGCATGAAGAGGGTTTGGGATTCTGATCCAATACTGAATCAATCCAAATAAATCAAATGAAACTTTGGATCAAACTTAAACAATATGATTTACTATGGGCTCAATTCCTATTAAGCAAATATTGCTGGAAACTCCACTCAATAGTGGTTCAGCTAAGGATAACAGACTCCCAGTATTACAAAAGCCTTTTGCAACATAGAGATATAGCCAAAAGTATGATCTTCTGGAACCTAAGACAAGGTGAACTAAGCTTTAACAAGGATCATTTGTTTTCTGATGGATTAATGTTAAACCACACAACACAATCTATATCTGACCGGGTATTAGTATTAGATTTCTGGAGTGAAGGCAACTAGAATATCACTAAACTCAAAGAACATCTCCTTGAGGATATACTAAAAGAAGTAATCAATATCCCCCTCCCCACTACTAAAGAATAAATTGATTCTAAAATGCAACAATAGAAACCTCTCAATATCCAAGACCATCTTTAAATCTATACATAAACCTAGTATAAAATCTAAATGGAACCCCACACTATGGAATGCAGCAATCAAACCATCAATGTCCTTCCTATGATGGAGGCTTTGACATAGCTTGCTTCTTACTGATGATACATTGAAACTTAAGGGCTTAAAATCACCTCTATGTGTCATTTATGTTGAAGTGAAGAAGAGAGCATAACCCATTTGTTTATCACATGTGAAATTAGCAAATAAGTCTAGATTGAAATACATTCAATGTTTCAAATAGCCAAACCAACTAAGGAATCCATTCCCAACTACTTGAAAGCTTGGAATCACAACTCCATCCAAAACAATAAGAATAATCATCTTTCCATTGCCCCTCTAATCATTTTATGGTTTATTTGGATGGCTAAATACTCCAACAAGCATGAAGATTGATGAATGGGAATAAAGGATATATTACTTCATATCAAAACTATATTGGAAAAATAAGAGCTGCTAATCTCTTCAAAGATCCCTCAACAACACCCAATCAATCCATGCAGTTCAATCCACCTCTGATTCGATCAATTAAACCAAAAGATGACTGCATCAAAATTAACATTGATGGTAGCTTCGAAAGTGACACTATACCTATGAGACTTCATGGTGTTTTTAGAAATCATAGAGGCCAATACATTTCCATAATCTCTGTTCATTGCTATGCAATGAATGCACTCGACACTGAAATAATGGTTTTTCTTACCACTCTGAAACTTGCAGTCTTCTTCCCCTTCAGAAAAATTTGGATCGAATTTGATTCCCTACCTCTTTGCAATTTTATCTCTGATGGTGAAAAGTGCCTTTGGTTGATTACATACATTCTTATGAGGATTAAGTTGTTATTACAACAATTCCAATTTAAAGTCAACCACATCTATAGAGAGGGTAATCAATCAGCAAACAAGTTTGAAAGATTGGGATTCCATTCTAGAAGAAAAATTTCTCACATCAACTCATACATTATATCCTCACTACACTCAATGGAGACTTGCTAGACTTACCTTACATTACAAAAATGTAATAACCAATACATGTTTCTTCCTTTTGATCAGGGTTCCCTGATTGTACTTTCCATTTCATGCATAATAGTAATTTCTTTAAAAAAAAAATTTATTCCCTTATTTTTTTCTAATCTTTCAAGGAGTTAATATGTAAAATTTGGTTAAATTTTGAGCAAGTTATAAAATTCAAAAGTTTAAATAATTTATTAATATATTTTATCTCTATTTTTCATTCTCTAGTTTTTCAAGCAAGCTAGACATGCTCTTCACATGTAGCAAGCCATTATTGAAGGCTTTCTAAATAGTTTGGGCCTATGATTCATATGGAATTAATGAAAGCTATATGATCTGTAATCAAATGATAAGCACTTGATAGGTCCAATGGTAGTTTTCATCAAATTAAACTCATTAGCCCTTTTGATCTAATCTAATCTTATTGGATTAATAGCATTAAAAGAGGCTTAAATTTCAAACCAGTTGACCTAAATTAGGCCCAAACATCTTTTTTAATTTTTATACATTCTTTATAATTTTATTAGACAAAATGAACATTGACTCAATCCCAATAAATCATAGGAATGGTTGTGACCCGTCACCACCCATATGTCACTTAAAGCTCCAATTAGACCAACCCAGCCTTCATAATTAAATGAACCTTGGACATCATGGTAGCCAAAAGATTTCATAAATAATTGTCTAGTTGAATCTTAAGTGATTTATCCACTTTACATGGGTCAAATAAATCATATAAGTCATAGTGTCCAAATGAGACTCAAGTGAGCATAATCTCAATTTCAAGTTGAAATTATCCAATTAAATTGTCAAAACTTCATTTGAAATTTATTGTAGGACTACAATAGAGTGTTTCCTACACTTCCTAGTTCACACCAAATTGATTTCACCAACAAAGATAGAATAAATCAATTAGTCAAAGAGACGAATCTTAATGGATCAAAGTATTCCACTAAGCCAAAACCCCCTAATTCATTTTTAACTCCATCAACCAACAAATACGCTTACTACCCTTAGCCTAAGAAACCCAAAACACATTTTCCATTGAATCTAATAGACCCACGAGTGTCCAACTCTACTTATAGGGTAGTTAAACATGGTCGTCAACCTTCTATAAATGTAAATGGTTATGGAAACCATCTAAGGAACACCCTCACCTCTCTTAGTCTTATCAAACTACAATTAGCTACTAGTTAATAATAAACTAAGATTAGCCATGGGTTGAGGTTAAGTTTACTAACGCCTATAAATAGGCCCTGAAATAAATAAATTTAAAAGGTTAGTCATAATCCTCTAAGCTCCACAAGAGAAACTAAATCACTCCCCTCTCTCCTCAGCCACCCAATTGATCCCAAAACTAAACTATAATTATAGCTCACTTAACTTTGGTCAACACGATTAACCATAGGGAAGCAAGCCAAGAAAACTTATGGGTGAGTTCTTCTCAATCCCATAAAGCTTCCCAATTCAAATTCAAGCTCAATCCAATTCCCTAAGGTAATAATTCAATGCTCTCATCATTTTATGTAATCAATCTTGATCGGCCAAACTCCATAGGTCATGTAGAAGGATGGTTAGTGAGATCATCAATATCTATTCCATAACTCTTGAATGACCATAAAGCCATCATAGAGTGAAACCATTAGGCATTAACTGCAAAACCACATATTGAACCTAACACTTATGATAATGATGTATAATGTTTAGGCAACCATGCATCATATGAAGCTATTAATATTCAATTCCCATATATTATGTTTCTTCTTCATCATTAAGCTAAATTTATAAGAACCATATAATCCATCATGGACCGCATGAGCATTGTGTTTGTTAAAATAAAATAAGTATATTTAGTTGAATGACCATTGTTCTAGATGTTATTAATCAATGTATATCATAAAGATCCTTTACCTCAAATTAAGTAATGATTTATATTGTGGTAGTTTGTCTTCTGGTAGATAATAAGTAGTTATTTCCAATCAACATCTTCATCATTAGTGGCAAGAGCATCCTTACCTGAGCATAGGTCTATTAAAATGATCATCATTTATAGGTGAGAAAACTTCTTTGTTCTAAACCTCCATAGAAAAGAAATCTTATTTATGGAAAGCAATCACTTTTGAAAGATGCCCTTGAGCATTTATTATAAATCTTCTTCCATGCATAATATTAGATAAAATCATAGTAGGTTTTATTTTAGGTGCTTAATCATATATTAAAAAGATTATAATAACTTTGATCTCAGGTACTTAAAAATTTTAACTTAATAATAATTAGCTTAAATCTTCAAAGATCTTAACTTTTCTTATTTTTTGATACCATAAAACCCATTAGAATTTATACCTCCAAAATTATTTCAAAGCTTGGTACTCATTTTCATTTTTTATTTGTATTTCTTTTTGCATCAAAAAATTAAGTAAAATAATTTTTTCCATAGCACCATGGTGCTACTACAATTTGTCTAGAAAGATAACTGCTAGTCCAGTTGGCAAGTCAATAGTATGCCATTGTGGTGCTTCTATGATAGCACCGAGGTGTTGTGATTATGATCTGTAGTTTAAAGAAGCAAGAAAAACTATTATCTTCCCCAATGATGATAGCCACCAAAGGGAGTGAGAGGGAACAGCTATGGGGTGGAAAGAACTGCCAAACTAATGAAAAAATCTTATAAAAAGGGAGATTGTCCCCATAGGCTTTTCCTCCTTCTTCCTCCTACTCTTAACTCCTCTCTACTTTCTTACTAGAACTGTAAAGAGACTTCCAACTATAAATGACATGTGGTTGTTTGAGGATGCTTTCCTTCTACACAATATTAAAGCCAAGTCCATAACTACAAACTCCAGGTAAAATTCTAAAAATGTAGTTTTATATGGATTTCTCATTTATAAATGATATTCTGCTATATTTTCACTGTGAATCTTACATCCAGTGGAAAATTAAATAGTGTATCTCTGTTGATCTTTGATTCAGAGTAAAAGGAACATCTCTATACCTCTAAAATCCCAAAATTCAGAAAGAACCTCCGTCGTTGAACTTAGTTCCAATGTGAGAAGAAAAAGAAACTTCCCTCCATTGATCTTTGATTTGAACAAAGGAGAATTGCACTAAAATCACGAGAACCTAGCATTGCTAAAGTGTTACTCTGCCAAATTTTTCATAAAATCTCTAGAATATTCAAGAATTCTAGTTGATATGTGCATTTTCATCTCATGGCTCTACAACATCAAGGCCTAGTGCTGAGATGCTAAGCTCTTGGGAATGAAGTCCTTAGAGCTCTACCACATAGTGTAGAGGTGATATGCTCTTGGGTTCAACTATTTAACACAGCACCAAGGAGCCATGTTTGGAAGTCTATTATACCATTGAACATATTTTTGATGTGAAATGAAACCCTCCCTCCATTGATCTTAGATCCAGAATAAGGGAGAAGAGTGCTAATGCACTAAAAAAAAGTTGTAAAGATCATAATATAAGGCGTTATGCCACCAAAATTTTTAATTCATCCCAAAAAAAGGCTGTTAAAGAATTAGTGTCATGATGCTAATATGCCATCACCGAGCTGCTGTCTCCTCAAGAGAATGAAACTTAGGCAGGCGTCCCATAACAAAATAGTGCTGATACCCTAGCGCCGAGGCACTGTATTCTTGAAATAGACATTTAATGACTAATATTAAGGCATTCATATTCTATTTTAAATTGAACTCATAGCACCGCAACTCCACTTACCAAGTGCCTTGGAGCTAAATTTTTAGCGTTGATGTGTTACCACTATAATGTAATTTTTATTATAAATCTCAGAGCTTTCCAAATAACAAATAAAAGTACATATACACAAAAATGCACAATACTGTGAAATAAAGTTATCTTTATTAAAAATCAAAATATTACATAAATTATTAAAAAAAGAGAAAAAATAAAAATAAAATAAAAAAGGTGGGGGAACTATTAGTCATAATCATCCTCCTCTTCCTCTTTTGGCTCTAACAAGGTAGCTACATAAGGGGGATATTGAGATGCCGCAGGAAAAGAAGCCTGGCTTAGATCTCCAAAGCCATAATTTTCAAACATATGGACTAGTACTGTATCAAATTGGGCCATACAAAAAATGATTTTGTTGTTGATCCATGTGATTATCAAACTTCTTTTTTTAATCCTTGTGCTTACTGCTACTCTCACCCACTGCTCTCCTTAAATATGAGACTTGCTCATTTAAGGATTTAGGAGTTTGGGTTTGAGGTCGTGGGCCACGTGAGCTCTCCCCCACTTCATTCATTGAGCCAAACTCCTCAATAAGCCTCTTTGTTTGAAGAGCCTTCTAAATGAGGACTTCTTCATCAGGTTCCCATAACACACCTGCCACAGTGCACAAACCATAAATGAGGGAGGGATGATCATAACCTACTATAGTACTACCCCTAAACATATTACAAATGGAATTAGAAATTATCTTCCCTATATCCATTGTAAACCCCTTTTGAATAGAAAAATTTAAAATGGCTTGGCATTAGATCTTGGCATTGCTGTCGATGAAAAATAATAAATTATTAAAATTAGGATGTTCATTGTAATATGAAAGATACTAGTTATATGCCACATTTGACAATTCATAATATGCATTGATGGCAGTGTTAGCAAAACTTACCAATTTCCCCTGAATGAAGGCTTTATTGTCTTGGTGCCCCTTCATGTTGGCTAAAAACTCTTGCACCACAAGGATGATGGAAGAGCTGCTTTAGTAGGCCAGCTCCACCCAATTGTAGTTGTTGATCACCTGCTCCACTCTCTCACTCGGGTTGTAAAAGCTCCTTTCTGGGATGAGATGCTTATAGGTGAGGGAGGGCTGATACCATTCCTTCACTATAGAGTTAACAAACCTATTAGCTTCTCCTAAGGTGGCTCTCCTCTTACCAATGAGCCTCTTGAGCAACATGATTATCTTTCTAGTATGGGAGAAAATTGAGAGAACTAGAGCAAGAGATAAATCTCTAAGGAAGGAAGGATTACAAAATGAAAACATTCATAGCCTAGGAGGTATAGTTTTAAACTAGGCCCAGTGTCATGGCACTACAATTGCATCATCAAGGAGTTAACCTACAAAGAAGAATTCCCTATGGAAACTATAGAAGAATAAAAGAATATATTAGATGAGAATATACTTGAAGAAGAATTAATCATTGACCTCAAAGAGACCCTAAAATAGTTCGAGGAATGCAATCAAGCCACCATTGATGAAATGCAAGATGTCAACCTAGGTACTGAAGAGGAGTCTAGGTCAACCTTAATTAGTGCAAACCTCACATCAGAAAGATTTGAGAGTTAAAAGTAGTATTATGCGAATATAAAAATTGCTTTGTATGGAATTATAACAAAATGCCAGGTCCATCGCTAGATGTGGCCATACATAAACTTATCATTAAGCCAGATATACAACATATAAAGCAAGCACCAAGGCGAATGCAATTAGAAATTGAGGAAAAAGTAATTACTTAAATCAAAAAACTCATCGAAGCAAGATTTATTCGAGAAGAGAAGTATGCTGGTTAGATCACCAATATTATCCCAGTAAAAAAAAGAATGGATAGATTTGTGTTTGTATCAATTTCAAGGACTTAAACAAAACATGCCCAAAAGATGACTTCTCATTACCCAATGTAGAACAAGACAACACATTAAACAATGACATTTTCTCATTTAACAATGCTTTATTAGGTCATAACCAAATTAAAATGGCTCCAAAAGATTAAAAGAATATATACTTTGGCATACCAATTGACATATATTGCTATAAAGTGATGCTATTTGGCTTGAAAAATGATGGTGCTAGGTCAATGTCCCACATCTTTGAAAACCTTATACATAGATATGTGAAATGTTATGTTGATTATTTGGTTGTCAAAAGCAAAAATCAAAATGAGCAAATAAATGTCTTAAAAGTTATATTTGATAGAATTCAAAGTTTTAACTTAAAGATGAATCCATTGAAATTAGCTTTTGGTGTGACTTCCAAAAAATTCTTGGGTTTTATTGTGCACCATAGAGGGATTGAATTTGATCCCTTTAAAATAAAAGTAATAATAAAAATGTTAGCACCTATGACCTTAAAGCAATTATGCTCACTACAAGACAAATTTGCTTACATTATATGGTTTATTTCTAGTCTTTTGGGGAGATGTTAACTTTATCCTAACTAATGAAAAAAGTTGCACCTTTTATGTGGGATGATGCTTGTCAAGAAGCATTTGATAGCATAGAACCATACTTTTTACATCCCCCAATTCTGCCAGCGCCAATAATGGAAAAGTCATTAATATTATGTGTGATAGCCTTAGAAGAGTCATTGGGAGCACCGCTAGCTCAAAATAATAGAGAAGGGAAGGAAAATAGACTATAGTATATCAGTCAAGATTTGATAGGAGCCAAAATAAAATATTCTCCTATTGAGAAGGAATGTCTAGCATTAATATTTGCTACTCATAAACTCTAGCACTATATGTTATCACATAAGATAATTTTGATATCTAAAGTTGATCCTCTAAATTCTTAATGACTAGACCTATCCTAACAAGCTGCTTAGCTAAATTGCTAGTCTTATTACTCCAATTTGATATAACATATGTCTCGCAAAAGGCTATAAAAGGACAAGCTCTGATTGACTTTCTAGTCGCTCATCCCTTACAGGTAAACTCTCAACTCAACAATGAATTGCCTAATGAACAAATCTTCAAAGTGGAAGAAGTTCAACAACCATCAGAATGGGAACTCTACTTTGATGGAGCTTAATCAATAAAGCCATCTAAACTACTTGGTTTACTTACAGTACATGCCATAATTGGTTTAATATTTATACCACTACAAGGAGGTATTCTCTGATATTCATATAGGCTAATGGAACCTTGAACCAATAATAAGGCCAAATATAAAGCATTAATTGTGGGTGTAGATCTAATAATTAATGTGAAAATTAATAAACTTCATATTTGCAGAGATTCCCAACTCATAATCTGACAATTAATCGAGACTTTCAAGATAAATAATCATGAGTTGGCACTTTATCATAAGTATGTCTTCGATCTTTTAAAACAAATTAATGAAGTGATCATTACAAGGGTGTCACATCAAGATAGTGGTAAGGTTGACTCACTAGCTAAATTAGCTAAAGAAATGACAAACCCTCAGTGAGAGCCAATAATAACAAAAGTCCAAAGCAGAATAGCCTTGGCACCAACCCTTCTAGAAGCCTTTAAAGCTAAACAAATTCATGTTATCTTAATAATAATAATAGAGAAGATCATTGGCGAGAATCATTCATCACTTACCTTAATGGCGGTAAATTACCAAAAGACAAATCAAAGTCTCATCAAATTTTATAAAGAGTTCTATGATATGCCTTTGTGAAAGATATGTTATCTCGATGCTCGTTTGACCAAATGTGGTTTCAATGTCTAGGACCAAATGAAAAAAAATGGTAATGACTGAAGTCCATGAAGGGTTGTGCAGTGCACACTAATCTGATCTTAAAATAAAATTTAAATCAAACTAATGGGGTGCTATTGGCCGAGTATGGCTCAAGACTGCATTGAACATGCTAAAAGATGTCATCAGTGTCAAATACATCCAATAATGTTGTATTTACCACCTAATAATTTACATCCAACAGTGGCACCTTAACCATTTAAAAGTTGGAGAGATGATATAATAGGTCCAATAGATCCTCCATCATCTGATAGACATCGTTCATATTAGCTGCCACTAATTACTTATCCAAATAGGCAGAAGAAATCCCATTAAAAGAAGTTAAAGTAGATAATATGGTGAAATTTTTTTGATACCATATCATTTAGCGATTCGGAGTACCTTGAAGAATTATATCCAATAATGACACCGCTTTCAAGAGTACCAATGTTATCATTTCATTAAGAAATATAAGATAGATTGGCAATATTCTTCAATATATAATCAAAGTGCTAATAATCTCGTAAAAGCATTCAACAAAATGTTGGTCAAACTCCTCAAGAAAATTCTCTCTAAAAATAAATGAGAATGGCATGATAAATTAATAGAAGCCTTGTGGGCATACCATATTACATAACTGCTACACAAGAAACACAAACTCTTTAGTTTTCATAGTAGAAGCAATATTGCCTCTTGAAGTTGAGTTACCTTCACTCCATATAATAGTTCAAAATGAGCTTACAATGGAGATAAATTTTCAAATACAACTTGAAGAGCTTAAAGTTTTAAGTGAAGTGTGAATACAAGCCCAACAAAGTTTAGAAATACATAAAGTAAGAATGACCCGAGCACATGATCGTATGATTCATCCAAAAAGCTTTAAAGTAGGTGAACTAGTATTGGTATGAAGAAGGCCCATCATTCCACATCAATGAGTTGGTGGAAAATTAAATCTAAATTAGGAGGGACCTTATATTATTGAAAAGGTATATGAAGGTGGAGCTTATCATCTTATCAATGCAAGAGGCATCATATCTATGCCCTTATAAATGGACAATATCTCAAAAGATATTATGCGTAACTTCAAAACAAATAATCTCATTTTAAGGAGAAATTTCCTTATTAATATGGGGAAATTTTATATATATTTCAAAAAAAGATCCCCCATCAAAAGGAAATGTTATTTGATCAAGCAAACTTAAATTAGATCCATCATGCCCAAAGGGGCTGGATCTAAATTCAAATCAGATCAATCATGTCGAAATGGGTCAGATCTAAATTTAAAATAGATCCATCATGCCCAAAGGGCTGGATCAGATCCAGTATGCCCAAAGAGGTCAGATATAAATTTATAACTAAAATTCATCATGCCCAAAGAGTTTGGATTAGATCTGTCATGCTCAAAGTGGCTTGATCTAAAGTTTAAATTAGGATTTATCATGCCAAAAAAGGCTAGATCTAAATTTATAACTAAAATCCATCATGCCCAAAGGGGCCAGATCTAAATTTATAACTAAAATCTATAATGCCCAAAGAGACTAGATTAGATCCATCATGCCTAAAGGGACTGGATCTAAATTTAGAACTAAAATTCATCATGCCTAAAGGGGTCGAATCAGATCCACCATGCCTAAAGGGGCTAAATTTAAAGTTTAAGCTAGAATCAATCAAGTGGCTGAATCTAAATTTATAACTAAAATATATCATGCCTAAAGGACCGGATCATATCCATCATGCCCAAAGGGGCTAGATTTAATGTTTAAATTAAGAATTATCATGCCTAAATGGGCCAAATCATATCCATCATGCTGAAAGGTGCTAGATCTAAAGTTTAAATTAGGATCCATCATACCCAAAAGGGCTAGATCATAATCCATCATATCTTAAAAAGCTAGATATAAAACTCCAAATTTAGATTCTAACATGCCTAAAAGAAGCTGGATCTAAATCCAAACCTTAACATTCATCCTGTCCAAAAGGATCGAATCTAAACCTAAATTGAAATTTAGCATGTCCAAAGGGACAGGATTTAAGTCTACATATAAAATGTGGGTTTATATATAAAATTAGAATCAAGAAGGAGAATACCTCAACTCTATGAAACTAGAGAAGATTGAATTAAAAGCCATAATTATAGCCCTATGGTGTTTTCATTCAGAGTCATTATGGAAACCACATAGATTTTAGGGGGTACTTATTGAAGTGATTAGGTATGACATTAAGGTATGATGTATTATCTGAAAAGATAGAAACATCACCATATAATGGACCTAATCATATAATAAGGACTCCTAAGGTTGATAGTTATTCATACATACCAGAGATCCTTCCATCACTTTACATGGAAAAGTAAAGTAGGGTTTATTTTATGTCGGGTTCTTTAGTTCTCTATGGAAGCAAGATTCCATAGTTAATTACATCGTAGAAAAAGGGGATTTTCTAAGAATACTCTCGATTAAAGTAGTCAATAAACATCTCCAAAGACTTCAAAGTTAGATTATCAATGAATTGGATATTTAAGAAAATTAAGTGGGAAAGTTCAATTTGGAGGGACTTAGTTTCATATTCCAAATGATGATAAGTAGGGAGCACTCATAATATTAGGTAGCCTAGTGAGCACTTCTATCTACCCTATGGTGATGCTTTATGTTTGAATGAGATAATTTATTTTTATTTGAATTGAAATTTCATTAGAAGGGCTTATAAACCATCAACACAAGATTGTGGAAATGCCTAAGAGGTGAGGACTTACACTCATAGCCCAACGAAAATAAGCAACCTCAGATCTTAAATCTAGGATGCTTTAGCATAAGCTTGAAGCACGACCTAAATCTGATTGAAAAATGGGACATAATAGTTTACCTCCATATGAAAGGGTAAACCCATCCCAACTCTTCTCCACTTGCAACCACCTGGAGTGGCCTCCAGGTAAAACCTCCTACAATTCAAAACCATGTAGGCCGGTCTTATGTTTATGCAAGATTGCTAGGATATTATTTAATTAGGAAAGAGACTAGAGTCCTAAACTCACTCCTTAAGAGACTAGATCATGATTGGCATGAGATCATGACTTAGACTAAATGAAAAATTTTATAAATTTTTATATGATTTTGACACATTAATTTGGACAAAGGCTTGGGAAAATTTATGCATAAATACATGATGAAATATACTTATTAGCTAAATCAGTAGGAGGAGGTGTTATCACTACAAGGGATGTGCTTACATGTCAAGCATTCCCCTATTATGCAAGAGTGGAGACCCTCTCTAATTTAGAGTGAAGAAATATGTTATGCATGATATTATAACATACATAATTCAGTTAAGGGGTTGCTAAATCTTTTAGTTATCTTGATTATAGCCTAAGCTTTAGAATAAAGTTATAAATTATTTTAAAATTTAATTATGAGTTATTAATGGGGATAATAAATTATTTTTTATCCTAAAGAGTCTATTGCATCTAAGACACATTCAAACATCAAGCTTAAGAAACCTATGAAGATTATGCAATTTCTATTACACAAATTAAACACAAAAAATCAAACATGTATAAATTTCATAAAATAATAAGAGGTCAGTGAAGTCGGGTACTGCCATACACCCTGGAAAATAAAACAAGTTGGGTTGCCAAGCACTACCCTTATACAACCCATATTACAATAAAAATTTATAATTACAATTAAATTAGATGCTATGGGGTCTTCATTCTCCATATTTTCTTCTTTCTTTAGATTTGGTCATACTCCAAGGCTTCACAGGACCTCTCAAGACTTTGCCTTCTAGCCACTGCTCATCTAAACCCCATAATACTAATCCTAATTCCTATTGCAAAATTACATATTTAGGGAAAGTAAAATCTAACTACACCTACAAGATAGATATTAGCTAAACATACATACAAACCCAAGCAATTATATTTCATAATTTGGACTTAGCACCCTGTGCATGGGTAACAAAGCCCACTTGTCCTAATATGGATTATGCAAATGGGGATAAGAAACCTTAAAGCAAAAAAAAATCATATTTATTTTATTTTAGTAACCCCTTTAGCATAATCCCTTACCAAAAACATCCTTAGGCTAATAACAGCCTAACATCCAAGCTACTCACAATAATCTTATCATCCAGTCTAAAATATTACATCACAAAATAAAACACAATATCATATTATACACCGTCTTAATAGAGCTAGAAGTGGTGACTTAGTAGTCTAACATTTGTGCTTAGGCTTAGTGTGGTGTGTCTTAGCTAAGCTTTAGAATTACAATTGTCTAGGTTTGGAATTATTTAATTTAAACATGAGGGGGTTTCACTTCAAGTCATTAAAAGGATTTGTAGATTTTAATTTGTATTTTATTTATTTAATTTACTTACCATCTAATTGTTGTAAAGAGAAGAAAGAGGCTCACCCTCTTCATCCTTATCCTAAGTTATTTTCTAAAGGCTTGTTATTATAATTTTGGTTTGCTTTAGTGAATGGCTTATTAAATATTTGTTTTAATCCTATGTTTGGGTTAATCTTAAAGGATTTTATTCAACATGAAAGGCATCTTAACATTAATGAAATTGAATCTCCATCCCATAGAAGATGTCACATTATTTCTTTTCATCATTAATAACATGCATATGATTTTGAACTTAGAATACATATTCATACAATATATTTTGGCATACTTAGATGATTATGAATGCATATAATTTTGGTAGAAATAGGGATTTTCATTCTTTAGTTAAATACACATACACATGTATGAAAGATTTAAGCAAGTATGTGTCATTATTTAAACCAGGGAAGTGAGATATTCTAAGACCACCTTGGGGCTACTTAAAGCCTCATATTCTCGGGATATCCAAACTATATACTTTCTATCTTAAATACTTATGAATGTATACACAACTATGAGAATGAGAATCATGCAAAATATTATATGTTAAAAAATTTATTTATTCATGTTAAGTAAAGTTCTATCCAAATCTTAGCATATTTACACATAAGAACGAAATCAAGTAAGCATGTGTCATTGTTAATTAGGGAAGTGATGTAGTCTAAGACCTCTGTAGGGCTACTTAAAGCCTCGTATTCCTAGGATGTCTAGACTATATATTTACTAACATTCAAACATATGTAAACATACACATGAATCATGAAAATAAAATAATACTTTAACATGTTTAAGCTATAAATAAATGTAAATCATATATAATATTCATAGCCAACATCAATTTAAATCTTCATTTATAATTTTGAAAATAGTTTTGAAATTTATTAGTGATAATGGCCACACATATAATAGGATTAATCCAACACATGCAACTTACACATAATTAAATTCAATTGATTCTTTTATTTGAAAACATGAATAGATGATATCAAATGACATACAAAATTTATAATGATTGAAAAGGAATAATTAAATAGTTCTTTATAATCCATTCTACAACATTAATTCCCAAGGACAATCATATTAAATAAAATCATTTAAAATCAACCAAAGCTTCTTATGGAATTGGATGTTTATGTTTGAATTATTAAACTTAAAGAGGACAAATAACATTTGCTATTTTGCCCCATCCCATGTGAGTTATTTAATGTATTTAAGGAAAAAAATAATTAAATGAATTTTATGGGTTGAGTAAGTTCAAATCATTAAGAAAATGATTTAATCTTCCATTTCTTAAGTCTCTTTAATTTAAGTAGTCATTTAATCATGAGCATCCAATGATATGTAAATAAGAAATTAAAATTACAATGCACTTAAGGACCAAACTCAATGAGGCCCATGATTAAGTATTAATTAAATTAAAGAATAATCTAATTAAGTACTTACATGGTTTCTCCACACTCATGGGTTAACCATGTGTTCCTTAAGGGTCTTTATGTTATTAAACATATAAAGAGTAACCCACAAGTTCAAATTAAATTATGTAATCTAAGTATCATTTTAATTTGGTTTAATTTTATCATTAGTTGCTTAATTATTCCTTAACTAATCTATAAGTTAATTGGCCCTTTTAAATGAAATGGATTTAGGGAAATAATGAGGAAAGAGGTCCTAACCATTCCCCTTCATCATTTCACTATCAACAGTGGTTAATAATCATTAATAATCAAAATTTTACTATTTAATAATTTTAATAATTATTAAATTAATTTGGGAGGATAATTTAAGTTAAAATTCAAAATTTTCCTAATTAAATAACCAATAAATTCTTAAAAAATTAAGGGAGACAAGGGACATCCCAAGGAATCAACACATCCAATTTGATATCAATTGGCCAAGTAATTATGACTTAATTAAGGTAATTAGAAAAAACTTCAAACCCTAATTAAGCATTGTTCACTATTAAAAATTAAGGGTTTAATTTTCATTAAATTCCTTTCTGCTTACTCTTTCCAAAATGGGTTTACTCAAATTTTTAGAATATTTCTACAATTAGTTATGAAGTTTTTAAGTTCTAATGGATTAATCACATTTTTTATCCCTAATTAATCTCCTAACCCATCGGCGCCACACGGGAGGTGTTGTGGCATCGTTTCCTACAAGTTACTACGTGGGAGCTGATGTGGCATCACTTTTAGGATAGTCCACTTAAATCGGCCACATGGGAGTAATCTCCATCGTCCGATCCAAGATTAGACGGTGGGGACAAATCCAATATATACCCTTCAAGCAAATTTCTTGGACTTAACCAAATCCTATCCAAATCAAGTCAAAACCAATGAATTTTCTCTTGAATCAATCATTCCTTCAATCATCTATCCAAATATAAATAAAACCTACAATCATAAAACCAAACTCAATTTAACCCAAGTCAAGCCCAAGTTAGCCCTTTTAACTTGAAAGCTTCAAATGACCCAAAATCCATTGGACTCTAAATTGATTGTAGTTGAATTTATATTTCAATCATAGGCTCATTTATAAGTTCAACTAAACTTGAATTAAGCCAAAACCAAACTAATTGACCAATTTAGGTCCATTTGATCCAAAGTAGCCTGAAGGACCTTTTTGAGCCAAGTTTTATTCCAACCTGATTGACCAACCAAGTTTCATCATGATCAATCATCAGTGATCAATTAGGTCAAAAAACAAGTCAGGTCATTTGACCAAGTCAATCCTTAGCCCAAATAAAACTCAAACTAGCCAAAACTCACCATACAATAAATTGATTGAAACTATTGAATCACACCAACCCATAATCAAGGTTTGAACATGACTTGACCATCAATTGCACCAAACCAAACCCATTTGGCCATTTAACCCAAGTTGACCCAAATTGACCTAAAAGGCCAAAATAGGTCAAATCGTGGTCCAACCTAAATTGATTATAATCAATGGCTCAAGTTAATTCCAAATTGATTATTGAACTTGACCAAAGCCATAATTGAACCCAATTTGAGCAATTGGTCAACCTAACTCAACTTAGCCTAAATTGAACTAAAGGGTCAAATTGGCCAAAATTCAAATTAAATCAAAATTGATTCAAACCAAAGCCTACAATCATTTTCAATTAACCAATTGAACTTGAACAAACACCCAACCCAAGATAATTTGGCCAATTCGGTCAAATTGGTCTGCTTGACCCATTTGACCTATATGAATCCAAGTGAGCCAAAATTAAACCTAGGTCAAATTGATTGAAACCAATTGAACCAATGCACTCCAAATGCTCATGTGAACTTGACCCAACCCTTGGTTTGACCCAATTTGACCAATTGGTTAACTTGACCCAACCTAACCCAATTTGACTTAAATAGGTCAGATTAAGCTAAATCAAATCAAATGAACTACAAATCACTTGATATATGGGACCCACGTTAGACTCATCTCAAATCTGCCTAAATCAAACCCAATGCTAAATGACCACTTTACCCTTGGGTCAAGGGCATCCCATGAGAGAAATCACCTAGACATTTGGTCATTTCCTCCTCTTGCCCACTTGTCACCCATCCATTAGTCCACTTAGGTACCAAGGACACTGGCTAACCTGACCTAGGGGTTGGTTGGGTCGACCATAACCCATGGGAGGTGAAATCACCTCCCCATTTCTATTGGAGCATGTGGAAACCAAGGACTCTGACTCCCATTGCCTTAGCTGCATTCTCACACCCTCCACCACTCAAGTGAAGCCCGCTAAAGTGATTCTTTGCCCAAATTGAGCTCCACTAGGCAGCCATTGGATCAAAATAACCAAATCAGCCATTGTCATTTGATCCTTGGAATGAGGTGGTATACTCCCCTCATTCTCACTCAAATAAAGTAGACTTGCACTCGATTCAGCCCTAGCAGCCAGAGAACTCCTCCCTAGAGCGATTTCTAAGGGTTCTCGAGCTCCCCAAATTTTTTCCTTCTTAATTTTGCAAAAAATTGAAACAAGGGAGGCCACCTCCAATTCTCATTTGCTCAAACCTCCACCAAAGTGTAATTAACTTTATACACACCTTCCTTGGAGCTAAACGAGCAAGAATGAATCATTTCCTGACACCTCCGATTACTGAAAGTGGGAGTTCAATCAAAGATGATCACCTACACCTAGTGTGTTGTCCTTTCAAGCAAACTACAACAAATCAAAGCGCTTGCTGCTCAACAGGGCTTCATCTCTACTAGACGAAGCTTCCTCAATCACTAGAACTACTGGTCATAAGCTCCTGTGAGGTATGCCATTGAAACTGATTCTTAGCTCAAAATGGTTTGCTCCTTTATGAAGAAAAGTTGCATGTCGCGAGATTTCTATTGTTAGATCTCTTTGTTTTGCTTCCCCAAAGGTGGGGGATCAATGTGATATTCATTTGAGCTTAGGTGAGCTCAGATGGAGCAAGAACATTAGACGGTCTCCATCTCTGGCCGCTCGGGAGAAGATAGATCATAGATCGTCCATTCCACCTGATCAGAATGGATAGTCTTGATCAAATCATGCTAGATCCATCAAATTAATTTATTAACTATTGTGTTGATCGTGGCTGTCTGATCTCATATTAGACGGGACGTGACAACTTAAAGAACCAACCCTGTGTTGCTGCATAGAAAGCATGCCGCGTCAGTGTGTCACGTGGCGTCGATGAGATTAAGGTTAATTAAGGCTAATTAATTTGATTTTAATTACTAAAACTTCATATATTCACCATAAATTGTAGAAAATTTGAAAAAAAAAAATAAATACTCATTTTAAAGGTATTTCAAAGGATAATTTAATAAAAATATTTTCAAATAATTTTGGACAATAATTAAGGCTTAATTTGGGTCTACTTAAAAATTAAATTATCTTAATTACTCTTTAATTACCTAAGTAATTAATTCCAAACTTTTTGAGGTTAATTAATGGGATGACCTCTACCTCCCATATTTTTCTTAGGATTTATTGCTTGGTTAATTAGGGAAATTATTTATCTTAGCCCTCATTACTTTCTTAATTAATTAGGTAATTAACTAACATTCTAAACAGTAAGGAAACCATTAATTAAGCTTGGTAATCATTGTAGAATAGTGAATGGGCAGGGGGAATGAGATTGGGACCTCTTTCCCATTCTTTTCCCTAAGTTCATTTCACTTGACTTAAAACTAATTAATTTGGGATTAATTAATGGTTTAATTCATTAATTAAATGGCTTAATTAATTAAATTGAAATCAAAATCATTCTAGATCTCATCTAATTAGATTTCTTAGGTAGACTCTTAGGTGTTCAATAACCTAAGAGTTTCCTAAAGAAATTATAATTATCCCATATGTGGAGAAGTAGAATTAATTAACTTAACATTAACCATTGTGAGCCAATTACATTAGGCCCCTTTCATTTCTTTGGATCATTATTGATTTAATTTCTAATGAATGTGCATACCATGTTGGCTCACAATTACTTGGGTAAATATGTTAAGGAGATATAGGAAAGGGGCAATTAATGGACTTAACTCATATTGCAGCCTAATTTATCTATAAAATCAACTTAATTTCTTTTTATTGAACCAAATTAATTAACCAATATGGAAATGGATTAGGAGCAGCAAATGGTTGAACCCCCTCTCTTCGTTAAATCAAATCAAACATCCAAAAATACTTTAATAAGAAGCATTGGTCTACTTTAAATGATTGTGTTTGACATGATTGTCCTTAGGAATTAGTTTGATTGAATGAAACATGTGTTTTATGTCTTATTATTCCCTTCCAATCATATTAAATGATGTGTGTCATGTGGTTTCATGCATTCATGTTTTCAAAATGTTTAAATTTAAATGAATTTCCTTTATGTCAAGCTTGCATGTGTTGATTAACCTATGAATATGTGTGGTTATTATCACTATTAAATCAAAATATATTTTCAAAAATTTATAAATAAGCTATAATATTTGGGGTGATAATAGTTATAAAAATTTATAAGCTTGCATGTGTCTATGGCTTAGAACATGTGATATGGAGTTCTCTTTCTTTAGTCGTCTTCATAGATTTACATAAACTTTGGATGTTAACAAGTGTATAGTCCATTTGAAAAGGACACAACATTTGTTTGAATTCATTCCTATGTATCTCTATGTTAGAATTTAGATAGAACTTTACCTCACATTTGTAAATAATTCAATTGAAGGAAATACAACTTTTTGCATGATTTTCTATTCTTGTAGTCATTTGTACATTCATGTGTATTCAAGAATAGTGGGGTATATCTAGTCTAGATATTCCGAGAATACAAGGCTTTAAGTAGCCCTAAGGAGGTCTTTACCTTACTCCCCTAGTTTAACAATGATGAAGTATCCACTTAAAACTTTTATACACTTGTATGTGTATTTAGCTAATGAATGAAAATCTTCTTTCCAACTTAATGAACTTTATGCATGATTTTCTATTCTTGTAGTCATTTATACATTCATGTGTATTCAAGAATAGTGGGTATATCTAGTCTAGACATTCTGGGGATGTAAGGCTTTAAGTAGCCCAAGGAAGTCTTTACCTCACTCCCCTGGTATAACAATGGCGAAGTACTTGGTTAAAACTTTCATACACTTGAATGTGCATTTAGCTAATGAGTGAAAATCCCATTTTTACAAAATGCACATATGCATCTTTCATTTAAAGCATGCTAAGATAAATATGTTGCATGTATAGTTATACTTAGAATTAAGTCATATGCAAGCTGCATGTGATGGAAAGGAATAACTTGATATGTCATATGATAGTAATTCAATTAAGCTAGTCTTAAGAAGCCTTTAATGTTGAATGCAATCATTTAAGGTGAACCTAAACTTAGGATTAATTTAAAATATGTAAAAATTCATTCACTAGAGAGAATCAAACTAAATTAATATGCTTTAGAAAGTATTTTAAGGTAGGGATGAAAGAGGGCAACCTCTTTTCTTCTCTTTACAACACTTAGTTGCTATGAAACAAAAGAAAACACAAATTAAAACTTGCAAATCAATTAAAGCACTTGGAGTGAAACCACCCTTTAAGTTGAATCTTTCTACACTTAGAAAATCTTAACTCTAAAGCCTATTTAGGACATACCACATAAGCATTAATACACATGCATTAGATTAAGTCACCACTTCTAGCCTTATGTTAAGACGGTGCATGGTTTGATGTATGTTTTGTTTGTGATGTAATATTTTAGACTAGATATTATGGTGTATGTCTCGTATACTGGATGTTAGGCTGATATTAGCCAAATCATGTTTTTTGCAGGGGATTATGCTTAAGGGACCACTTAAAAATAATTTATAAATTCTTTCATTGGAGGTTGCTTAAGCCCCTAATCATAATCCAAGTTAGGATAGGTGGGCTTGTTTACCCATGTGCAGAGTGTTAAGTCCAAATTATAAATATAACTATTTGGGTTGTATGTGTGTTTAGCTAACACTTGTCTTGTAAGTGTAGTTATATTTACTTTTCCAAATTTTAATGTAATTTTGCATTAGGAATTAGGATTAATATTATGGGGGATAAGGATGAACATTAGCTAGAAGGCTTTGTCCTAGGAAGCCATGTGATGCCTTTGAAGTGGAGTAAGCTAAATCAAATGGAGATATAAAGATGAAGACATGAAGAATGAAGAATGAAGACCCTCCATAACATTCATTCATTATAATTATATTTATTATTTCATATTATGGGTTGTATAAGGGTAGAGCCCGGTTACCCATTTTCTTTTTTTGAGTTATACGGTGGTACCTGACCACATCGGCCTTTTATTCTTTCATGATAGTTATAGAAATTGGTTGATGATTTGTTTAAAATGTGTACTAGAAATGACATGCTTTTCTTAGTTTCTTAAATGATTGATGTTTGAATGTGTGGCCTGGATCTAATTAGGCTCTTAGGAAAAAATAAAATTTCCATCCAACTACAACTCATAACTAAAATTTTCTACAACTCATAACCTCACCATAAAGCTTAGGTATTAAACAAGATAATTAAAAGATTTAGTAATCCTTTAGCTGTATGGTTGTATGTCTAATATCATGGATGCATCTTCTACCACTCTTGCAAATAAAATGAGGGCCTCTATTCTTACATGCATGGGAACCGCTTGAACTATGAGAGAAACTCCTACTAACAGAGCTTCACCCTCTTCTCTTCTGATTTGGCCAACAATCCATTTCATCATGCATTTAGACATATGAAAATTTGAAAGCCTTTGTAAATGAAGTGTCAAAAACAAAAAAAATTTAAAAATATTTCTCATTAGATTAAGTCATTGCTCATACCACTCATGTTCTAGTCTCTTAGGGAGTGGGTTTAAAGATTTAGTCTCTTTCTAAATAATATCAACTTAACTATCCTATTAGGTGATTAGGTCTATTATAGGGTGGTGATTTCTATCTTTGAGATAGTGCATCATTCCTTAATGTTGTACATGATCACTTCAATAAGTACCCCCTAAGATCTGTGTGGTGTCCCACATCTCTAAAATGAACACCACATGGAATAACTAGATGATTAAATCATGATCATCAATTCTAATCATACAGAATGGACCATAGATGATCCTTCATCCTCTGAGCACCAGAAGACAGACACCGTCTGCCCTCCTCCACTCGATCCAAGCTCACCGGAGCTCATGAGGCATCATGATCGGCTCCAAAATGGTTATGGAAGAGATATAAAGAGATCCTATGGTGGAAATCACTGAATATTATAAAATCTTTTAAAAAAGACAAACTCCTATTAGAATTTCTATGATTTGCCAAAATTTACCTCATTAGAGCTCAAGATTGGCTAATGACTAAGGTAGCTTCATCTTGAAGAGATGAAGCCCTATTGAAAAGCTTGTGAGTTACCTTCTTGCTGATAGCTCTGTGGACCAAACATTGCCACAAAAATCATCATAGTTGGTCTAGGAGTGGTCTCTAGTTCTCGAATTGATCGATAATTTATTCATTTCAACTCGCCAGACCTTGCAGAAGGTGTGGGAGAAGTTAACTGAAGTTTGGTGAGGTTTGAGTGGGGTTGAAGGGAGAGAGAGAGAGAGAGAGAGCTCAATTTCACTCATGTTTGGTATCTCCGATGAGAGGGAGCACGAGAGGGTTCATGGATGCTCTAGGGATTCTCCCAAACTCCCTAGGAAGCTCTCTATGTAGTTTTAATTGGATGGGGGAGGGGTATACCCTCTTCCCTAATTAATCTGATGGCTAGGATTAATTCATCTTTTAGTAGTCGTCTGGCCAGCACAAGCAGCTAAAGATGTCAGTTATGGATTCATGTGGAGGGTCTTGAGTGGCTGGAGGATTGGCAGGGGCTATGGTGATGTGTACCTCCTCCCCCAAGTGTGCCAATGGGAATTCATGGGTTAACTCACCCTCTCTTGACCCATGGTTGAACCCAATTAGCTTTAGGTCAAGTGAGTCAGTGGTTCGTGTGTACAAAATGGGTTAAAGGTGGCTGTCAAGGGTTAGTGGGTAGGTATGACCATCTAAATGAGGATTTTGTCCCATTTGGATGGGGTTGTCCAATGCATTTTGGCCTAAATTGAGGAAAACATGGGTTGATTTTATTTTGGCTGACCCATGGTGACCGAAGGAAGGGTCATGCTAGGTTAGGTTAGGTTTGGTTGAATTTGACTCGTATAAGTCAAAATGGGTTCAAATGGGTTATGTTGACCATTGGTCAAATTGATGGTTTGGGAAAGTTCATTTGATCATTTGGAGTGTATTGGTTCAATTGGTTTGGTTTAATTTGAAGTGGATTTGGTTTTTGGCTCACTTGGGTTCATATGGGTCAAATGGGCTAAGTTGACCAATTTGGTCAAACTGGTCAAATTAGCTTGGGTGGAGGGTTGGTTTAGGTTCAAATGATGATTTTTGAATGATTGTTGGTGTTGATTTGGATTTGAGAATGATTTAGTTCAATTTGACCCTTTAAGTCAAATTAGGCTAAACGGGTTGGTTTGCTCAAATTGAGTTCAATTGAAGGTTGGATCATATTCAACAATCAATTTATGATTGATTTGAGTCATTAGTTTCAATCAATTTGATTTTAAATTTGATTTGGCCCAATTTGGCACTTTAGGTCAATTAGGTCAATTTGGGTCAAGAGCCCAAGTTGGCTTAGTTTGGTTCAATTGATGGTTGATTTATGTTCAAGGATAAATTTATGGTTGGTAGGAATCATTAGTTTCAATTGATTTGAATTGGAGTAAGATTTGGTTCATTTTGGTCCATGGGTTAATTGGGTCAACTTGGGTCAAGTGATCAAATTGGTTTGGTTTGACCTAATTGATTGAAATTGAACAATCAAGGATGATCAACAATCATTATAGAAGACATTGAATGAATTGGTTCAATCCAATTTGGGTTGGATTGGAGTTTGGATTAAATGGGTCCTTTAGATCACTTTGGGTTAAGTGGACCAAATGGATCAATTGAGTTGAATTTGGTTGAATTGGGTTTAATTGACTTTCATTGAGTTTGATAATTGATATAGGATTTATTGATGGATTTGATTACAATTAATTTGGATTTAATTGGATTATAGCTCATTTGGACCCTTTAAATCAAATGGGCTAGGTTGGGTTAATTGGATTGGGTTGGTTGAATTGGCTTAATTGTGGGTCTTGGAAGGGTTTGAGACAGAAGTTTGAGTGGTTGGAGTATTTTTTGGGAAAATTGATTGGACTAGATTTGATTGAATAGGCTTAAGTAATAGGATGATTATAGGATTCATTTAGGTTAAGGGTTAAATTTCTTGGAGATTAGATATGGAATAGAATCTAATTAAGGTTGATTTTATTGACTTGGGGTTGGTTTTGGATAAGTGGCTAAGCATAGGTTTTGGTTTAGGCCATAGGATAGATATGACCTATTTACCATAGGGTGTGACCTAAGCTCGAGGTATGCTTTCTTAAGTCTCTAGGCTTGGGTTTAATATTCCTTTAATCACTAAAAGTGTCCTATGACTAGGGAAGTCCACTCACAAATGCAAAAAGTACTACTTTTTGATGATATTAGTGATATTTATATACTTATATTATCTAGATTTACTTTAGACTAGTTGTAATGTTCACCTGGAGAAGGCCAGATGATATGCCTCTTACTGAGTCCATTGAGGAGTAGATATGGGCTAATACTGAAGCCTATGATCCACATAGTTCTACCAAGTTAAAGAATCGACTGACATGGCATCAAGATATGTTGATGGGCTAGGATATTTTTATAGATTTGTTTACTCAATCAACACACATTTCGCCAGCTAATTCATAGTTTTCATCAGACAATGATCCAATTAATTTGGTGATCAATCTAAAATTGAGACATAGCCATGATGTTCTGTTGGAGTGAGTCGCAGACCGTATTAGCTTCGGAGATCAGGATATACTTCAGCCTTCTATATGCACAGTTTAATTATTAAGTTACTGCATACTACATCCTAAAGTAGAAGTTTGGGACTCAAAATTAGTATTTGGTACACCTTGATAGATGTTAATGGCTATGTATTTTGGGCACATCGTCACTTACAAATGCATGATGATATTTTAAAAAAATTTAACATATATTTTGCAGTTTATGCTTCACTCTTTGATTACAGCTGTCTGCCCTTTACCTAGATTTATAGTATCCCTGAACTTTAGGATAGGGCCACCAATACCTGTTGGATTGGTCCACATAAGATGAAAGTCACAATAGCTGATATGCAGGATTGTGGTGTTTTTATTTGGAGTCGTAGGGACACCATGTAGATCTTAGGGGGTGCTTATTGAAATTGTTGAGTGTTGCATCTAAGGAATGGTATACCATCTCGAAAGATAGAAACATCACCCTACAATGGACTCAATCACCTAATAAAGACTCATAAGGTAGATGGGTCTACACATAAACCAGAGATCTTTCCCCACTTTACATGGATAAGTAAAGTTGGGGTTTATTTTATGTCATGTTCTTTAGTTTCCTATGGAAGTAAACTTCCATAGTTTATTAAATCCTAGGAAATGGGATTTTTCTAAGAACACTCTCAATTAAAGTAGTCAATTAATATCTCCAAAGATTTTAAAGGTAGATCATCAAAGAATTGATAAGAAATCAATTGTGAAGAGCACAAATTAGTAGAGTTCTTAGCATATTCTAAGGAAGAATAAGTAAGAAGTACACATGAAACTAGCAAGCCTAGTGAGTACTCCAGTCTACCCTATAGTGAGGCTTTACTTTTTTTAAAGAGAGAGAATTATTTATTTGAGTTGAAATTTTATTAGAATTCTAGGGCTTAGATTCCAACAATACAAGATTGTGAAAAATGCCTAAGAGGTGAGGACTTATACTCATAGCCTAATAGACAAGCAACCTCTAAATCAATATCTAAGGTGTTATAGCACAAACTAAGAGCTAAACCTAATTCTACTTAGGGAAGTGGGATATATTGGTTCATCTCCACTAGGGAGAGTAAACTTATCCCAACTCTTCTGGACTTACAACCGCATGGAGTAGCTGCCAGCTAACACTTCTTACGATTTTAAAACCATGTGGACTAGTCATATGTTAATGCAAGATAGCTAGGCTATTATAAATTAGAAATAAATCTAAAATTGTAAACTTAAACATTAAGAGACTAGATCATGATTAGCTTGAAGACATGACTTAAGGTAATGCAATAAAATTTACATATTTATTTCATTTTGACTCATTATTTTAGGATAAGCTTGGGATAATTTGTGCTTAAATGCATGATGAAAGTAGGTTATGGGCTAAATCTGAGGAAAGGGGTCTTCTCCACTATAAGGGACTGCCCTCACAGGTCAAGTCTATCCCTATCATGCAAGAATGGAGATCCCCTACTTTCAAGAGTGAAATAATATGATATGTATGATGTGATACTATACAACTTTCAAGTAAGAGGTTGATAAATATTTTACTTATCTTGATTATAAACCTAGGCTTTAAAGTGAGGTTATGAGCTGATTAAGATTTTAATTATGAGTTCTTAATGAGGGTAGAAATATTAATTCTATCCTAAAGAGTCTACTGTATCTATGCACACATCAAATCATCACACTTTAAGAAACTATAAAAATCATAATATTTCTATTGCACATTCTAAACATAATAATCAAACATTTAAATTTTATAAAATAATAAAAGGCCAATGCGGCCGGGTACTGCCAAGCACCCTAAAAAGAAAAGAAGTTGTGTAGCCGAGGTCTACTCTTATACAACCCAGATTATAATTAAATTTATAAATTAAATAAATGTGATGGGGATCTTTAATTCTTATTCTTCTTTCCTTTTTTTGGATTATCTTTCTTCAAGCTTCACAAGGCCTCCAAGTATTTACTTTTTAGCCACTGCTCATCCTAACCCTATAGTAGTAATCTTTAACTTATTGCAAAATTACATTTTGATGAGAAAAACAACTCTAATTACACCTACAAAATAGATGTTAGATAAATAAATATACAAGCTAATCAATTATATTTCACATATTTAGACATAGCACCCTGCACTTGAGTAACCAAGCCTAGCTATTCTAATTGGATTATGTTTAGAGACTTAAGCAGCACTTGTAAGTAGAAGACATTTTTATTTTTTATTATTACAATAGTCCCTTGAGCACAATCCCTTGCAAAAAATATCATTAGGCTAATAACGGCCTAACATCCACTTTACACATAAGCAATCAAAATATCTAGTCTAAAAATATTACATCATAAAACAAAATATATCACCACAACAAATAATGACCTAACTTAATACTAAGACCGGTGACTTAGTCTTCTAAAGTGTTTATTGAGGCCAGACTATGGCATGTCCTAATTGGGTTTTAGAGTTAGAATTTCTTGATGAGTGATAATTCAAGTTATCCATTAAGGGTGATTGCATTTAAATTTATTTATCATCCTTAATTGGATTTTAAATTATACATATTTTATTTATTTCTTATTTGGGATTTAATATTATAAAGAGAAGAAAGAGAGTTAAATCTCTTTAATGTCTAACCTCGGTTAATTTCTAAAGAATAGATTTATGTGATTTTTGAACTTTCATAATGGAACATTCATTCATTTTAATTAATCTAATATTTAGATTTAGCTTACTTAATTTTATTTATACATGAAGCACCTTAAGGTTAAATGAATCTAAATCACCATATAATTTTATCAGTTCAATTTCAATATCAATAATATTCTCATTTTATTTTTTTTGTATTGATTTAACACGCATACATGCATCACTTATATGTATTTTATTTTATACACTCGATATATGAGCATGCATGAATTCGATAGCAAAAGGATTTTACTTTATATTTAAACACATATACACATGTATTTGAAACTATACAAGTATGTGCCGTTGTTAAACTAGGGAAGTGAGATTATCTAAGATCTCCTTGGGGCTACTTAAAGCCTCTTATTCCTTGGAAGTCTAGATTATATACTTAATAATTCAAATACATAAACACACATGTATAAATGTAAAGATAAAATCATTAAAAGTTGCAAGTTATTATCTTTTTAATTATGAAAAGATAAGTTAGCTCCATGTTTATGTTTCCTCATGTATAACAAATGTTGCAAGTACTAAGCTAGGATTTAGATCACTTAATTAATAATCAGCGGATAGTTTTAAAATAATTTAGGATTTATTAGTGATAATAGCCACATCATATATTTATACTTATCCAACTCATGGAATTAAATGTAACATATCCTTTTGAATTTAAAACTTGTATATATAAAATATGTGGCATGCATATATATGGTAATTGAAATAAAGTGATTACACATTATCAAATGGCATACTTAGCTTCACTAAGAACTAAGGGAGAATCATACTAAATAAATGTTTGTTAAACTTAATCGATGCTTCTTTAGGATTTAATTTTGTGTTTTGGATTATTTAATCCTAAAGAAGTGAAACAAGAATAAAGTTATAAACCACACCCATATTAGTTAACTAATGAGTCCAAAGAGAAGTTAAGTGAATTAGCAATGTCCTAAAGATTCTAATGCCATTAGGCTCATGGTTAAATAATTAATTGAATTAAGAGGATTGAGCTAATTACTTTCATGATTTCCCAAACCTATGGAAAATCATACTTTCATTAAAACCCTTATGTTAACTAAGCACATAAGGAGGATTAATTAAATCAATCTTACTGATTGTATTAATTATGATGACGATGTAATAAATTTTTTGTATTTTTAATTTATTGTTTTAATTCTATTTGACTTAATCATTTAGTTGTTTAATTGAAGGGGTTTAGGAATGAACTTGAGAAAATAATTAAGAGGGCAAGTCCTAATTATTTTTCTTAGTCATCCTTACTATTATGTTGATTAATTAACTTTTCTTAATTAATTTCACTATTTTCTTAGTTTTAATAATTATTAACTCACTTAAAATAAGTAATTAGAGTTTAAAATTATGAAATTCTAAATACACTTGGCAAATAAATCCAAGAAAATTATGGGAGCCAGGGGATATCCCATATAATAGGTATACCAAATCTTAGATTAATTGACCAAGTAATTAGAGTTTAATTAAGATAATTAGTGAAAATTCTATACTTTAATTAGCCACAGTTTTCTATGCAAAATCTAAATATTTTAATTTTCATAGATTCTTCTCTGTTTAACATTTCCAAAATGGGTTTATTTATATATTTTGGATTTTTTACAATTAATTATGAATTATTAAAGTTTTGGCTAATTAATTACATCTTTAAGCCTTAATTAACCCATTTACACTATCGGCATCATGCAGACATTGACATAGCAATGATTTCCATGTGGCACCACAAGATTGGCTATGTAAATCATCCAACACGATAGTGGACTCAATGAAGGCAGACACAGTTTCATCTCTGTCATTCGATCTCGGATCGAACAGTCAAGATTAATCATGTGATTCTAAAAGGAATAAATCAAAATATCAAAGGTGATTAATCTTGGTTGTCCATTCTAATCACATGAAATAGATGATCGATGATCCTTCATCCTGTGAGCATTGAAAGATTAACACCATCCACCTTCTGCCACTTGATCTGAGGTCACCGTAGCTCATTCAATGGCGGATTCATTTCTAAAATGATCATAGAGAAAATTTAAGGGGATCCTACAGTGAGATTCATATGAGAATGAGATTTCCTTCAAAAAAGAATAATAATCTTACAGTTTACTAGATTTTACCTAGCCAGAGCTCAAGACTGGAGGTCAAATGATCGAGGTAGCTTCATCATGAAGAGACGAAGCCCTATTAAGAAAATTATGAACTGCCTCCCTGTTGGTCGCTCTATGGACCAAACATCATCATGAACCTCACTGGAGTTGGTCTTGGAGTGGCTTTCGATGCTTGAATCAACCAGGAATTGATTCATTTTGCCTCACTGAAAAGGTGTTGGGGAGGTTAATTTGGCTTTGGTAGAGGTTTGGTGAGATTGGATGGATGAAACTCTCAGGTGTTGGCGGAGCTTTGTCCCACTAGTGGTTGGGTGCATGGGAGCTCACGAGAAGGCTAGGGATTATGCAAAATGTCTTATGGAAGGACTCTATGAAGTTTGAATGCATGGGGAGAAGTATACTCTCTTCCCCAGCTAAACCAAGGCTCGAGATTAACATAACCTTTGGTACCCATCTAGCTAGAGTTGGTGGCCAGAGGTGGTAGTGGACTGATGAGGTGGAGGTGCATGAGTGGTCAAGTGAGTTTAGTGGGCTGCTATGGAGTGTACACTCCTCCTTAAGTGTACCAATAACCAGCCAAGGGTAAGGCTACCCTCTCTTGGCCATGGACTGAACTAACAGTTTTGGGTTACGTTGGGTCAGTTTTCCTATGTCCGAACAAGGCCAAAGGTGGTTTCCAAGGGTAGGAAGAGTGGAGAGCCCTTCTAAATAGGGAATTTGTCTTCTTTGGAGGGCTTGGTTCAAATTGGTTTACGCAACCTGAGTTCTTGATGGGTTCAGTCCACTTAGGCAGGTCAATGGAGACCTAAGGGTGAGTCATGCCAAGTTTGGTTGGGTTTAGACTTAGTTTAGTTAGGTTTGGCCCAATTTGATCCATGTAGGTCAAGTTAGGATAGGTTGACCATTTGACCAAATTGGGTCAAGAGGGGACTAAGGCTCTGTTCCATTGGTCATTCAGAATGAGTTGGTGCAATTGGTTTGGACCAATTTGAATTGGATTTGGATTTGCTTCATGTGAGTTCACTTGGGTAAAATGAGCTAAGTTTATCAATTTGATCAAATTGGTTTGGGTGAGAGGTTTATGTTCAATTGGCCATTTGAAATTGGTTGGAGGTGTTAGTTTGAATTGATTTAGACAAGGATGTTATTTGGCTTAATTTTATCCTTTAAGTCAAATTGGGTCAAATGGGTCAATTGGCTTTGTTTGACCAAATTGGCTTCAATTGGGGATTGGATCATATTCAATACTGAATTAGTGGTGGATGAAAACCATTGGTTGTAATCAGTTGGAGTTAGGACATGATTTGGCCCAATTTTACTCTTTAGCTCAAATTGGGCTAACTTGGGTTAAGAGGCCAAATTGGCTTGGGTTAGTTCAATGAATTGAAATTGAGTGATCAATGATGATCTTCAATCATTAAGGATTGTATTGAATAACTTGATTTTTTCTAATTGCTATTTAGGTTAACATGGGTCAAGTGATTTGATTGAATGGATTTGGTTCAATTGAAGTTATATAAAGGTTGGAATGTGTCCAATGATGAACTTAAAGTTTATTGATGACTATGATTATAATTTATTTGGGTTAGATTGGGTTTTGACTTATTTTAACCCTTTAGGTCAAATGGGTCGACTTGGGTCAACTTGATTCAATTAGGTTAATTGATTTAATTTAATTGATTGGGATAAATTTTGATGTTCAATTGAGTGTTTGGAATGATCAAGAAGTTTAAGTTAGGTTTGATTGGCTTGAATCAAGTTGAATAGGATTTTGTTCTTATGAAGTTCAAATAGGTTAACTTGAGTTAAAACCTAAGTTGGTTTGGCTTGGAGCTTGGATAAGATTCAACAAGTTCAATTGGATTCATATGAGTTAGGTTTATTAGCTTTCAAATATTGTAGTTTGGTATTGGGTTTGGTCTTCCTAAGCTCAAAGAGGGTAGGTTGAATCACCTTACCCTCTTTATCCAAGTTGAACAAAGATGGATCAAATTGAGCCTAGATTGAATTGGTATTTTGGCTTGGAGCTTGGATTATAATCAATTAGTTTGGATTAGGTAAGTTAGTTTAGCTTGAACTTTGGTTGAGTCTTAGTTTAGGTGAGGCTTCACTACTCCTAAGGTAAGCTCTAGTCCTAAGGTTGTACCCTATGAGTCCCTAAGCATGGGTTTTGTGTTCTCTTAATCACTAGAAGTGTCATAGTACTAGGGAAGTCTTAGTGTTTAGTAGAATCCTAAGTTTAAGATGAGGGTAGTCAACCTCACTCCAAAAGTGAGGTCAACAAGGATATAACAAGCCTCCCTATTATTAGCATTCATTATAAGGAATGCATTCCTCTAGATCAAGAGATTTTTCAATGCCAGCCAGCTGATCAGCATAGGAGAGGCATTTACATATACTCTTCAGGCCTTCATTGTGCTCTAGCTCACAACTAGAGATTAGGCCATAGAAGAGTAGGCATGATCACTTTAAATATGTAGTTTAAGAGTTTCCTACTGCTTGTAGTATGCCTGTATCATTATGTATGGCTTGACGATCCATTTGATATAGGGTTTCATTCTTCTAAAAGGACTAGCAGTGTTAGATTTGAATCTAAGGGCAGAACAAATTCCTGACATATTTTAGCATGATATATTGATGAGGTGCTATCTCTAGTAGCCTTCATTATCACTTGGTTCTGATACTTTATGTTTTCATGCCAATAGGATTTTCTATCCTTCCACTCTTTTGATGGCTAGCTTGCTCACTAGTGGAGAGAGGATAGCACTGGAACCTACAGGATTAGCTTACTTGTACCATGAATTAGGTATAGTAAGCATCATGACTGACTCACAATGCTACTATGTGGATGCTCTTTAGCACTAATTACATTAATGGATTCATGTTCACATTTTGGGAGCATTTAGTTGACTTGAGACACCATTGTATTTCAAAGAACAACGCTTCCTCCTAATTATGCAGCTGGGCAGAGCTATAGTTGCTTTGGATATGGATTAGATATGAACTTTCATGTTCTCTCATTCACGCATGACATATCATTTTTAGATCATCTATAAATTATCCTGCCATATTTTACCTACTCAAAGTTTGGGATAGAGATTTATAGATTTTCTCACTAGCAAAGAGATACCCATTCTATTATCAATGCTAGTACATTGATGTATAGTAGAATATCTCATCAGGTTGAGGCATACTTAGATTTGTTATCATCGCCATGTGTTCATGATCCTTGAGAGATATAACCCCAATGGAGTGGCTAGGAAGTACGGATTCACACACGTTACACCTATATACATACTATCATAGATATTGAATGTAGCAAATACTCATTTTTAGGACATTACCACTATATATTTGTCGAACAAAAGCTTTTATAGCATGGGCTTTCTCACACTGCTTGGGGACTATTTTTAGTTTCTGTGTGGCCCCACAAGAGGTTTAAATAAGAATTAGTCACCTATGGATGCTATGGATCTTCCACACTTTGTCTTTCCTCTTAGAGCTAAGCTTTCACATATACAACCATAAATTATTGAAAGCTAGATCGACCCAGCATCCACACTCCCCACAACATATGACTCAAACTTTTAAAAGGACATCAGGTCACCAAAATGGTAGCAGGAAGCGATGATGTTAGACTCCAACCACTCATGAGAGGAATGAAAAACATATTCATAGCCCTTTACTAGTTGATCATGATATGAGAATAGTAGAGATAGATGACTTCACTCATAGTCCCATCCCACCAGTGTTAGTTGAACCATCAACAGAATGAAGGGAAAGTGATGTCGCACTAGTACTATCAACAAATACCAGTGCAGCTTCCCCAGCTTTTATCCAGCCCACTAGTAATGATTATCTACATCCTGGAGAAGACTTATATACAAAGGAATCTGATATGCTAGTGACTAGTCATGAGCCACTCTTATCGAGCTCAACTTAGGTGATAGTGAGTGCCACCCAATGTGATTCCTTTGATGCTAAATCTTGTGTAGAGAGTCATTCTTTCCTCATCCAAGATACACAATTTAAAAGTATCTATTTGGTCTGGAGATCTCATGCTTCATCTCTAGAATACATCCTAAGACTTCAAATCTATTACAGTGTGGCTCTTCAAAGAGCCTATGCTATATAGTGATGGTGCTACGCCACCTGCTTCTAGGCATTGATGTGGAATTTTTACCCAAGTTCTCAAATTTCTACGCTGAGATGAATTCTTTATTAGATTATGTTGCTGCCTTAGGTCTTGAAATCAAAGAAATATGACTTTAGGATTCCTTGTGAAGAGATGTTGAGTTTGAAAAATTCTCATTACACACTGCTTACTAAGAAGTCTTGTAAGATATAATTGCCAATGCAGAAACCTCACTCAGCATTACTTTCAATCAGGTCTCTCTAGTTTTTCAAGATCTCGAGCACAACCTCAATGTCTTGAGATCCTTTTAGATGGATATTTCTAAAGCATGGATTGAGCTCCTTGACATATTAGCTAAATTGAGAGAGTTGCAACTGAGGAGACAGTATCTATTAGAAAGAATAGCTATGATTAGATAAGTCATAGCCATAAAATAGGATTGCTCACAGTTAGACACTCAGGTGTTCAAACTTGAGCAGATCCTTCCTTCAATAGTTCATTACCAAGAAGCAACCTTTCAGCATCTACATGAAGCTCAAGAAAGATCATCTATTATGACTTATAGAGCTTATACAACTTATGTCTATATTAGAGAAATTCAGCCTAATCATTTGTAACTGTAATCTCTTTTATATTATTGTCTTATATGATAAATGAAAATGATTGAAGAATTTTTAGCTATGTTTCTCTTTTCTCATCATATGGCTACATGCAATCAATAAAAAAGGCAATGAATGCATCATGTCCTATCGACATGACACATTAGTTAGGGACAATTTTATCCGCATTAAAAAATTAAGTAAAATAATTTATGCAACAACACTGAAGTGTTGTGATCTTGGTGCTATTACAATTATTCTAGAAAGATAATTACTAGTCTAGTTGGCAAGTCGACAGTATTGCGATGCAACGCTGCCATGAAAGCGCCAAGGCTCTGTGATGATGATCTGTAGTTTAAAGAAGAAAGAAAAATTATTATCCCCTCCCAAACTGTGATAACTACCTAAGGGAGTGGGTGGGAACAATTATGGGGTGGAAAGAATCGCCCCACTAGTGAAAAAAAACTTATAATCCTCCTAGGCTTTTTCTTTATCTTCCTCTTACTCTTAATTCCCCATTGCTCTCTTACCAAAATAGTAAGGAGAATTCCAACAATAGACGATCGGTGGTTGTTTGGGGACACTTTCCTCCTACATATGATCATGGCCAAGTCCATTACTATAAACTCCAAATAAAATTCTAAAAATATAGTTTTATATAGATTTCTCTTTTATAAGTGACATTTTACAAGATTTCCACTATCGATCTTAAAAGTAGTGGCAAATCAAATGGTGTATCTCCATCAATCTTCAATATAGAGTGAAAAGAATGCCTCCACACCCCTAAAATCCAAGAATTCAAAAAGAACCTTCTCCATTGAACTTAGTTGTGATGTGAGAAGAAAAAAGAAATCACTGTCTATTGATCTTAGATCTAGAATAAGGGAGAATTGCACTAAAAATATGAGAACCTAACATTACTAAAGTATTACTATGTCAAAATGTTTATAAAAATTGCTAGAATACTCAAGAATTCTCATTCGATATGTGTGTTTCTTACTTGCAGTGTCGTGGCGCCAAGGCCTAGTGTCGAGGTGCTAAGCTCTCAGGAATGAAGTCCTTGGTGCTCTGCCTCATAGCGTCGAGGTAATATGCTCTCGAATTTCATCTATTTAACATAGTGTCATAATGCCATTATGACAAGGATGAGGCACCATGTCTGGAAGACTATTCTACCATCAAGCTTAGTTCCAGTGTGAAATGAAACCATTCGTCCATTGATCTTAGATCTAGAATATGGGAAAAGAGTATTAATGCACTAAAAAATTTGTAAAGATCATAATATAAACCATTATGCTTGCAAAAACTTTTATTTTTCCTTAAAAAGGTTGTTAATGAAATAACATCGTGATGCTAATATGCTAGTGTCGAGGTGCTGCATCCTTGGGAAAATGAAACTTAGGCAGATGTCCCATAGCATCATAATGCTGATACCCCAACACTGATGCATTGTATTCTTGAAATAGAAATTTAATAGATAATATTAAGGCATTCATATTCTATTTTAAATTGAACCCATAGCACTGCAGTGCCATACCAAGCGCCATAATGCTAAGCCCATGGGGACTTCAGCTTATGTCTCACAAGTTGGTATCACCTATGCACTAAATTTTTAGCACTGAGGCGGTATCCCTATAATGTCATTTTTATTTTAAATCTAGAGATTTCCAAATAATAAACTAAAGGACATATACACAGAAATGCACAATAATGTGAAATAAAAATACCTTTACTAAAAATTAAAATATAACATAAACTGTATAAAAAAGAAAAAAATTAGATAAATAAAATAAAAAAGGGGAAAACTAGTAGTCATAATCATCCTTCTCTTCCTCTTCTTCTAGGTCTGACATGGTAACTGCATAAGGGGGATATTGAGACATCGTAGGAAAGAAGCCTAACTTGGATCTTCAATGCCACATTTTTCAAATATATGGACTAGTGTCGTATTAAACTGAGCCATATAAGAAAATTGTTTTTGTTGTTGATCCATGTGATAATAAAACTTCTTTTTTAAAGCCTTTCGCCTGCGGGTACTCTCACCCACTTCTCTCTTTAAGTCAGAGACTTGCTCATTTAAGGATTTAGGAGTTCGTGGTTGAGGTCGTTGGGAACGTGAGCTCTCCCCCACTTCACACCTTGAACCAAATCACTCAATAAGCCTCTTTATTAGAGGAGCCTTCTGAATGAGAATTTCTTCATCAGACTCCCCCAATGCTCCTATCCTAGTGCACAAACCATAAATGAGGGGGGGATGACCATAACCTATAATAGTACTGCCCCTAAGCATATTACAAATGAAATTAAGAATTATTTTCTCTATGTATATCGTAAAGCCCTTTTGAATTACAAAATTCAAAATAGCTTGATCCTTGGTCACTTCACTGATATTACTATTTGGAATCAACTTGACAGAAATAAAATAGTGTCAAGCCTAGACTCAGCAGTGAGGCCAGTGAAAAGAAAGTTGATGATCCTTTCCTCCCTCCATTTCCCCTAGATGTTGGCATTACTATCAATGAGAAAACCAAGGATTTCATCAAAATTGGGATGTTCATTATAATAGGAAAGATATTGATCATATGCCACATTTTGCAATTCGTAATATGCATTGATGCAATGCTATAAAAATTTACTAGTTTCCCCTGAATGAAGGCTTTACTGTCATGGAAATTCTTTGCATTGGTGAAAAACTCTTAGGCCATGGGGATTACACAAGACCTACTATCATAGGTCAACTTCTCCCAATCGTTCTCGTTGATCACCTGCTCCACTCTCCCTCTCGGGTTATAAAAGCTCCTTCCAGGATGAGATGCTTATGGGTGATGGTGTGTTGATACTATTCCTCTACTGTAGAGCTAACAATCATGTTATCTTCTCTTAAGGTATCTCTCCTCTTGCCAATGAGCCACTTGAGTGGCATGATTACCTTCCTAGTAGGAGAGAAAGCTGAGAGAATGTGTGTGTAGAGAGAGAGAGAGAGAGAGAAAGATCTAAGGAAAGAAAGGACTACAAAATGAAAATTTGGATAGCCCAAGGGGTCTATTTATAAACTAGACCTAGCACCGTAATGCTGCAATAGCAGCACTGAGGTGCTAACCTCTCGAGTTTTGAAATAGTAGTCAGTGTTATAGTGCTCACATGTAGCACCTAAGTGCTAGTTAGCTAGTCAAATTAGATACTGTGCCGATCGAAAATAAGCATTCATTACCATTTATTTTGCAACTGAAAATATGTGTCGCATTGATGAAGGTTGATGGCATTCTGACTTAGTGCTGGGGCTTTGGTCAAAAAGTTTGTCTCGCACCCTTAAAGTGCCTGTATGCCTATCAGTTCTCTTGAATTGACTTTTGACCGACACTGCCATGCTAAATAATCAATGCCTAGGCACTATTCAAATAATTAACATGACTAATAATTGTAACACTATGATGCTAACCATGCAGCACCAAAGTACAATCCAACGCTTAGGTGCTTAGCATAAAATAAACTTAAATTACCTGCATGAGCCTCGACACAGTAATAATTTTGTATGTCTATTGCCCTAGGATGCTTTACAGATTAATATAAAAAATGAATCTAAATCACTCATATGTGCCCTACATATGCTTAAAATTCTAAATTAAATGATTAAGGATGTTGCACGGGTTAAAATTCCTGGTTGGGTCTTATGACTTGGTGAAGGTTACCAAAACCTAATCTTTCTCTGATGAAGGCTGTGTTGATTAAATATTCAATTGGAGGGGATATTTTAAAAATTGAATGAATTCTATCATTCAAAATAACCTAAAGTAAGTAATCATCCACCCATCCATCATCATTTCTCAAGGATGATAAGCTTAGAAAATCTTTGCTCACAAACAAGCCAATCTCAAATTAAATATATCACTATGTTCATACTTAAATAATCACATGCTAGTAAGGATGTGGCATGTATTCTCTATCTGCATGGTTTTGACACTAAATGACACCATATGAAATACTAATATGATTAGAATCCTCTGACCAGGTGGCTTGGCATCCATATAGCTCCACTATATTTTTGTCACAATAATAGCCTATATGTTCTCTAATGGCTTTGGTCCTTGAGCCATGAATTATGTAATATACTTAATAGGAAAGAAGCCTTTTGTTAGTTAAGGTTGATATAAATTTGTCACCTTAAATAGATATCACCCTAGGTCTACAAGAACACTTTGAACGACGTAACCTATGGCTACTAATAAGGATTCTTCGGTAAGGTTGGGTCAATTATTTTCTCTTGACTAAGTAGACTAGGACCACGACAGCTCAAGATGACAGAGCCATGGAATCTTGATTAGGCGTGTCATCATTCCATCCAACTTATGCATTAAGCTAAAAGAGAAAAATAACTCTATTTTATTTGGCATTTAAAGAGGTGTAAGCCTAATCTCATTATTCACAATGAGAATTCTACACATCATTTATGCCATACTACACCAATAGGCACCATTATATATCAGAAAGATATATTTCCATTAAATATCAGAAAGATATATTTGTTTCTAACCTTAATCAAGAGTTCCCTCTTACTTCAGTAAGATGGGTAAATAATTTTGGATGCTTGTGTCCATAGGAAGTAGAACCCATATCTAAATAAACCCTAACATAAATGTTAAGTGAAATCTAGTTGAACATATATATATATATATATATATATATATATATATATATATATATATATATATATATATATATATATATATATATATATATATATATATATATATATATCCTCATGAAAAATATACTCTTACCCATCGCCCCATCTCCAAAGAAGGATGGCAAAGAGGTTCCAAGAGGTGTGTTTTTTTTTTTTGAGAGAGATTAGACCCTATTAAGTGGTAAAACTTTTATAGCATTCCCTTCTGAGGTGTTATGAAAATTATTTAGATATGAACCTTCGTGAGGAGAATACATTCTGGTTCATTACCTTTCTGGTAAAATGCTAATCAAAATGCAAGTATGGCTTTCCATCTACCAAAATGACAAGGTGTATTCATAATGAAGATCATTTTTTGAAGGAGAATCAATAAGAAGTGGATATGTTACTAAGAAGTTATCTAAAATTTAACCCATTAATAAAAAAATAAACATAAAGATAATATTAAATTAGTGCAAAATTATAGACCATTATACCAAACATTGAGTTACTTAGATAGATCATAATATATGACAAATGATTAACTATAGAAATCAAATGTATTTTTTATAAAGTATAAAATTTATAACTTTTATGTAGTAAAAATTAAGACTATACAATATTCTATAATAAATAAATAATTAATCTCCATGGGGATTAATTGATGAATTAAATAATAAAGCACATTCTCTTTATCTTTCTAATTAGATTATCTTAATAAGACTCCATGAGATTAATCTAATATTCCATATTATCATAAATCACATAAGTATAAAATGTGTACTCAACATTAGAGGAGGAATCAAGTACTACTTTATAATATTCAAAGTATTCATGCACTTATCGTCTTTAAAGAACATAGAATTATTAATAAATAAATGGGAAAATTCACAAGGTTGTGTGATTGTCAACAATAGTTAGCAATTAAACATTGCATCAGAGAAGATGTCTAGCTCTTGTTACATTAGAAGAAAATAATGTTGGAGGATCAATGATTATGATTACCCAAAAATCTTTACGTTATTAGGTAATATCAATAGATGTAAGCTTAGAATTAGCTTTTTGGAAATGCTTCTTGACTCATGCTTCAATGCAAATTGTTATAAAGACCAGGATGTTTACATAATGCCAAATTGTTTTGCCTTTGCAAGACTTATGAATGAGTTTTGAGCTCAAGAATAATTTTAATAGCAAAGCTTTAGTGATTACTACTAGAAGTGAGTTACTATCGCTTCTTCAATTTTGCATTAATTTAAAATTTAGGACTGTTTATTTAATTTTAATCTCAAGGTTATCTTTTAACCTAAAATTCCTTTCCTTTTCAAGAAATTGAAAAGGGAACTTGGGTTTAAAGTCAAATGTTTGTATTTTATAACCTAGGCTTCTTTGGATGTGCCTTAGCTTAGAGCATTGAACTTGCTAGGAAAAACTATTCCACAATTTTGTTCATACACATGGCTATTATTTAATCTTAGGCTTGACCAATGATTGGATTTATTATTATTAGCATGATTGATATATGATGTAGCATACATATAAATTCATGAGGTTACTATCAAGCTATGTTCAAGAACTATAATTATTTTTGTAATAAGATGATTACATATTTAAGGGCCTTTTAGTTATTGGTTTATTGAATTTCCTTTTGAATTAGGTTGAATATGTTTAAACCATTATAATTAGCTTAAAATCCTTCTAACATTAATGTGGCACAAGATTTTATCATTGATTTGGTGGTTTTAAATGGTCATGGATGACTATTTTATTAAATGGTGAGAAGGAGTGGGGGAGGGTGGGTGGGATTTAGAGTTAATAGTGAAAAGTTATGACATCTAGAGTAGTGTGCTGATGGTAGAACCAAGATTAGCTTAATTTAGCATAATTTAGTTTTTTTAAATGGACATAGTTTAAATTAATAGTAGTAAAAGACTATGGAGTGTTAGGTTAGGATATGTGGATGTAATCTTAAGCATTTGGGGTAATTTTAAAAGCTTTGGGATTTGTAATTGAGAAGGGAAAAAAAGTAAATGATGGTAAACTTATTCTTATCTTGGAGGGTTAAGAATAGTTTTTTAAACTATATTTATAGATTGATTTATTTTTTGTGATAAGAGATGGTTTGAAGCTAGATGAGATTAGAAGAGATATTATTATGAGAACTACTAAGCATAAAAAGATAACTAAATTTTTTTTCCATGAATAAATAATTTGGCCAACAAACTCAAAGTCATAGAAAACTTTTTTTCTAAATTATTATTTCATTTAAAAAGCTTAAATCTTTGATAAAATTGTAACATTATATATAAAAAAATGTATATCTAATCTTGGGTTATCAACATTCATTAAAAACAGAGATAGAAAGGGATAGAAGGGGCTTACTTAAATTCATGCATGCAAACTAGTGTAGCACATGCACTTTGAGCAAGGAAATTAAAGCCTAAACATGAAGGCCCTAATGCAAAATGTAGAAAAGACATAGGAGGACATTGAAGTTTGAAGCAATGAAGATTATTGAAGACTTATTGTGTGTGAACTTTATGGTGTTAGGATTGGTTGCCAGGCAACATAGGAGGAGGATTTGGTAACCTTGCCTATAAGGCTATTTTATTGTATAGTCTAAAATTCATGAGATGTTATTTTAAATTTTTTTTTATTTTAAATGAAGTCTACTATCTTGAACAATTATTCTCTTTAAATTCTCTCCCTAAAAGGGTGCAACTAAATCCATTATTGGTGCAGGCTATATCTAAAGCTGTAATGAATTAGTCATGTTGTTGTTGTCCTATGGTTTACCTAAACCTTATAAAATTTAATGAAATTCTCTAGAATTATAGTACCTTTTTTTTCATTTATAATTATTAATTGATGAATATCCCAACTATTTCTCCAAGATTATCTGACCCTAAGTTCCAATCTAGCCAGTTAGTAAGAAAGAGTTTCAAGTGACTATATCCAAAGGACAGATTCTTAACAAATTTTTACACATCCCATGGAACATAATAAATTTTTTCATATCACAAATAGATATTCTTACCAATAATTTGATTTAATATTAGGTGATTTGGAGCCTTATAGATGGAGTTATAATCATTTAAAGTTGGAAGTTAAGGTTTGGTTATATTCTCTATTTAGTGTTGGCCAACCCTAAATACTTATGTAACTTGAATACCACCTCATACTAACTCTTACTAATCCCTTCCTAACTCTCCTAGGCATCTTAGTATATCTATAATCTATTAATTTAATCACCCATATGACCAATCCACTGGCCACGATAGAGACTTTTTATAAAGCATATAAATCCACCACAAAAACTTGTAGTATTCTTATGTATTGAATTAAACTCCGTTGCAATATAGAACATCATACATATTCTTTAAAAATCACTTCAATTGTTGCCCAAGTAAGACTAAGTTATCTCATGATAATGTGGGAAGGCAAGATGTTAATTTCTCAACTATTATTAAAATTTAAGATCACATGATTTTATCTTTTTAATCATTATTTTACACCCAATTTATATGTCAAATTAGGTAACTCATCAACAACAACAATGAACCTTTATCCCACTATGTGTGGTCAGCTACGTGAACCCTTTTTCTCCATTGTATCCTACTAAGTGTCAAATTCTCGTTTAATTCTAATAAACTAAGCTCATTTTGTATACATCCTAACCAAATCATCTTAAGTTTACCTCTACCTTTCTTAACATAAGGCACATCTAATACATTTATTCTCCTAACTGAGTCATCAGACAGTCGATGCATTTTGTGGCCAAACTATCTAGGGTGACTCACTCTAATCTTATTTTTCACTAAAGCTACTCTAACATTATCACACATATTTGCATTTTGTATTTTATCTCTAAGAGTAAAGCCACTCATTTACCTGAGCATCGTAATCTCTACAATACCTAACTTAATTATATGCTTCCCTTTTACTGGCGAACATTTTGCACCATAAATCATTGTAGGTCTTACCACCATCTTATAAAATTTTCCCTTAAGACTAAGTAGTACTTTCCTATCACACAATAGGATAGATGCATTCCTCTACCTCGACCATCCAACTTAAATTCTTCTAATAACATCCCCATCTATTTCACTGTCATTTTGAACAATAGATCCAAGATATCTGAAATGCTCACTCTTTTAAATGAGTTAATCACCCAATGTCATATGCCCACTATTAGATCTTCTACAACTAAATTACACTCCATATATTCAATTTCAAATCTACTTAAATGAAAACCTTTAGACTCTAAGGTTAACCTCCATAATTCAAGTTTCTCTTGAACTCCCTCTCTTTCCTTATCAACAAAAAGAATATCATCAACAAAAACCATATACCAAGGTCATCCTTCTATAAATGCCTAGTAAGAACATCCATAACTAAAGAAAAAGATATGGACTTAAAGCTGATACTTAGTGTAATCTAACTAAACTATAAAAATATTTGGTCAATCCTCCTTGTGCTTGAACACAAGTATTAGTTATTGTATTAATGAATTGAATATAGCCAATATTAACTCCTTTCTTTTCTAAAACTCTCTAAAGCACTTCTCTTGGCACTTTATCATATGCTTTATCTATATCAACAAATATCATATGTAGATCCTCTTTACTTTCTCTATACTTCTCCATCAAACCTCTCAACAAAAACATACCATCCATGGTAGTACAACTCGACATGAAACCAAATTGGTTTTGAGAAACTTATGTATTACATCATAACCTATGCGAAATTACTCTCTCTCATAATTTAATGTATTACACATTAACTTAATTCCTCTATAATTTACACACTCTTGTGCATCACCTTTAATCTTAAAAATATGAACCAACAAACTCTTTGTCCACTCATCTACCATCTTTTAAGTTTTTAAAAAAATATTAAAAAGATTAGTAAGCCAAGAAAATCCTTGATCTCTTAAATATTTCCACAATTCTATTGAAATATGATTATCACCTACTTCTTCTCCACACTTCATTTTCTTTAAATCCTCTTTCACATCAATTTTACTAATATGGTGATAATTTTTATTTAGGGTATTATGATCGCTAAATTTAAATGTACTCTCACAACCTTCATTGAAAAGTTTATTAAAATATTTCATCAACTTGTATTTAATATCCTCTTATAAGAAAAGTATTTTATGATTTTCATTATTAATGCATCTCAGTTAAACTAAATCTTTACTTCTCCATTCTCTTTATTTGGCTAACTTATGCATACATCTTTCACCATCTTTGGTATCCATTCTATTGTATAAATTATTAAAAGCTAAATTTTTTGCATCATATATTACTTTCTTAGAATCTTTATAGGGCACTTTATGTCTTATCAATTCTCCAACATTTTACAATTAAACCAAGTATGATAACAAAGCTTCTTTTTTCTATCTTCTCTTGTACAATTTAACTCCATCATCGACTATTTTTATTAACAGAAGCTTTTCTTTTGATTATCCAAGCACACTTTTTGTAACTTAATCTTACTTTTTTGCACATAACCTTAGCATCCTTATGAACATCTCAAATTCTAAGATCTTATAGTTTATTCTTTAAAAAAAATTTATTAGTTTTGTGTAGGTACTCCCATCTAATCCAAGGATAATATTTTGATTTATTTTTCATATTTTAACCCTTGATCTTAAAATCTAAAACTAATAGTTGATATTGGGTGCTTAAACTTTCACCCAGAATGACCTTTCAATCTTTGCAATCTAAAAGTTCTATTTTTTATTACAAAATAATTAATTTATACTTTACTAGATCCATTCCTATAGGTAATAATATGCTCATCTATTTTTTTAAATAAACTATTAGCAATTACAAATCATAAGCTAAAGCAAAATTTAATATAGTCTTATTATTTTCATTAGTCACTCCCAACCCATAGCTACCATGAATGATTTTAAAACCTTCTAGCACTCTACTAACATATTCATCTAAATCTCCTTCAATAAATACTCTTTCTTAAAGAGATAATCTTCATATTAATCCCTCTAAATCATTCCAAACTTTTTCTTTTGAGCCTACATCCAAATCCACTTGAGGAGCATAAACACTTATAACATTATTAATCTTAGTATTAATAATAACCTTTAAAGCTATAATTTTATCTCTAATCTTATTAATATCTACAATATTATCCTTCAAACTTTTATCTATAATCACACCTACACCATTTTGAGTTAAACTCCTACTTGAATACCAAAGTTTAAAGCATAAACTATCAATTTTCTTAGCCTTCTCCCCAACCCATTTAGTTTCTTGAATACATAAGATATTTATCTTCTTATTAACCATAGTGTCTATTAATTCTATTAATTTACCTTTAAGAGTACCTATATTCCTACTTTCTAACCTAATTCTAGTTTTATGGATGTTTCATTGCCCACATATATCCATAATGTGAGTATCCTTGCTTATTTAACACTACACTCTAGCGCTGATGTAGCGACCCATGCAAACACATTTCATTGTATTCAGATGATACCACATGTTGCTTCTAGTGAATGACCCAACATTAACATAATATATTAAAGGATTTATGTCATGATTTTTTGACAACTTTTTTGTTGGCTATCGACTACCTAATGCAAACCAAAAGAAAATTGATCAAGCTAACTCAATATAGAGCTTGCCAAACATAAATTCACCATCTACCAAGTGTCTAAAGAAATATGTTAGATAGAGAATAGCTTCTAGAAGGAAATTCATATCATAGATTAGTAGACTTACTAAGAATCACCTTGTGAACTTCTTCAATATACAAAATAGGCAATTTAGTTAGTGATCTCACTATTAACTAGCACAAGTTATAATTAGCAAAGACTTGGTTTGTGAACTCACCCTATATTAATAGCTCAAAGAGTAAACCCCCATAGAAGACCACAACATTTAGAGGCAAAAAATCTCACTATGCTAGGCTATGCTACATGTGTTGATACCAAAGCAATGCTAAGTTTGTAAATTTTCTTTTATTATTTTATAAGTATGGTGTAGCAATACATAGAGCCCTACAACTTAATAAATAAAGGGTTAGATGGTATATCTTGGACATTTAGATTTTTTTTTATATTCTTATTTTTCATTAAAACTTTTAATTTTAATCTCTTAAACTTTTTGGACCTAAATCCACCAAGTCCTAATTATACCATTTTAACTACCAGTTGCATACATATATTTACTCGAGCTCTCTCTTTGTTCAGGTGGCATACATATATTAGAAATCAGGAACTTCAAATAGTGTGATGACTAGATAGAGATAACTCAATCAACAAGATGAACCATGTACAACACTTCATAACCCACCAAGACCTGAAGGAAATGAAATAGTGAATCACTCACCTTATCAAAGGCACCTTAGAATAGAAGGAGAGTCATCATATATAAGAGCATGATAGATCCATTAACTTAATTAATCATTGATTCATGTGCCACTAAAATTCAATGCACTACCATTGAGTTTGGATGATACCTTGTTCCACATTAATGAAGAGTAGTTTGCACCTCCTAGATGAGAAGGAAACCTAGCTCATGTTATTGCCTTACCTAGAGAGATCCTTGAAACTAAGTTGCTAACTAAGTTCAAGATTCCACCTTAAGTCCTACCATGTCAAGTCTAGCTTAACATATCATGTCATGTATCTCAAATAAACCACTTTGCTTTTGAAACTTACTAATGTGTTGAAGTATCACCTCTTCTTTACCACTTTCAAAGAGCTAACCTTAAGATAGTTTTCATGCAACCATGGATGTTCTTACACCTTTTCCTATGTTCAAAAGAATTTTTATCAACCATTTGACTAATGCCCAAAGATCTATCAAGAGCTTGCAAGCTATATTGCATATGCTCTAAGAGCTTAAAAAATCTTTAAGTAAGTTTAGTACTCACTTATCGAAGGAGATATTTTAAATGAAGGATATAAATCCAACAATTATAAAAACTATGTCTTTTCAAGGCTTGAGAGAGGGGCCATTTAGATGCACCATTGGACTTTAATAGCTAAAGACTTATGCTAAGTTTTAGGAACTTATCACTAATAATGCAAAGGAGTACAATGTGGCAACTTAGTCCTTTAGAGTGACTCATTATGAAGGAGTATCCTAAAGTAAAGATCATTCACCACTCGCTTAATACTCTAGAGATTGTTTGTAAGTGTAAAGGATAAAAAAGAAGCCACATGCATCTCATAATCACCCACACCATCAACAACATAGAATGTTTGTCCTTATGAGACTAGAACTAAAAGTGAGACTAATAATTATTTACTAAAAGCATCATAGTCTACTCACCTATACTTATATGAGTGCCAAACTACACATTATTTTATCACAATTACATCACTATAAGTTTTTATGGCTAATTTAGTTAAGGCGTTTTAAAATAAAAATTACTTTTAGCACTGAGCTCCTATGAAGATGAGTGGGCATACTCATGACCCATCAAGTTTTATGGCCCAACCTCCATAATCACTCTCTCCCATAGAGCCACTTGCCACTCTCATTTATTAGAATTACTTATGAATAATTAAAATAATCTTAATTATAATTAAGTCCAATTCAAACTAAATATTACGCAGTACTACATAATTAAACTAATGACATAAAACAAAGCACATGTGCATGAGAAATAATAAAATAATACCAAACATGAAAAAGACTAAGTAAAAATATTTATTTCAAATGGTCTTCATGCATCCTTCAAGCTCCCCTCTTAATGCTCTTTTACTTTTTATGATGGGACCACCATAAGTTGTTTTCACCTCTCTTGCTTTAGCTCTAGTCAAGGGAAATTATGTTAGTGCCACATTATATTCCCTAGACCCTAAAGAATCCTTCTCTAAAGAATTGAAGTCCAAGTAATTAGTTGTGCAATTTTTTAAATCTTCTCAAGTAAGTTTGGTATATTCTATGGGTAGCTTGTCTCTCCATCAAGCAAGGAATCTATGATCTCCAATATGGCCCTCATTTGTGTTTATGTGGTCCACCTCAAAGAATGATTTTTATTTGGCCTCTACAAAATTTATTTTTTTCCTACAAATGAATCATCCTTGGAGGTTAGCTAATAGCTTTATATAATATAAGATCTTTCATATTAAAAATAAGCTGACAAACATGTCTTCATGCAATTCAAAAACATATGCATTCATGTCAATTTTCATCTTTATCTTAAATGGCCTATATGTCTTAGCCTGAATTTTTCTAGGTGATGTGGAAGGATACCTCTCAAGGTAGATTCTTATTAACACGTGATCTTTTATATTGAATTCTTTAAAAAATTTATCTTTTTTTTGAGTTTCAATATATTTTGCATTAGTGATTTTCAATTATTGTTTTACATTTTTGTGAAGGCTTTGGGGATCTTTGAAAATGTTAATGTAAAATAAAAAAATGCTTGCGATGGGATGCTAGCAAGATCATTTGATTTCCTAGGGTTATAATAATAAACTACTTCAATAGAATTGAGTATTTGGTTAATTGAAATAGTGCTATTATAAAATTATATATGGTTAGAAAACTCTCTATTCATAACAATGAATTCAACTTTCTCTACTTTAATGTCAAAAGTGTAGAAATAACAAAGTTTATGTCAGCATTAATCTCTCTGATTGTAGGTGATGAAAAATACTATCAATAAAAATTTAGCATTCATCCTCGAACTAAGATTTAGTTGTAAATTATAATTAAGCTTATGAGGTGGTGTGGGGAAAATCTTATGTAGAGGAGTAATAAGCCTTATTTTAATTGGCTTAATAGGGAATAAATTTATGATCATGTCATTATACTTGAATACATAAGCATTTTCTCATCCATCATGAATGACATTTAAATCATAAATCCAAGGCCTTTGTAAAACAAATAATTATAATTTTTATAAGATGAATATCACACCAAATATGATCAAAATTACTTTTTATCTTGATAGTGACAAAAACTTTGGATGTATTGAGTAAAGATGTATGGTTCATCTAACTCACATGGAAATGCTCATAGAGGGTTGTCTTTAGGTTTACTCTAAAAATTACATGGGTAGAAATGACATTCATTGCATTACCTCCATTAGTCACCATTTTACATCACTTCTCTCTACGTAAATTATACATGTTAAAAATATTTCTCTACCTCAAGTCTTCTTCTTTTCTATATGAATTTATACATTTCATTACACTTTAAAAATCTTCTACACTATCTAAATCATCATCTGATAAAGGTGTCTCATCATGGATTTTATCAACATCATTCTCAATAATTTCTTCTTCCATATCAACTTCAACTTCATCTAAAAAAAAATTTAGCTTTTCATTAATGTTGTGTGTGGCATTTATTATGGCATAAGAAATAAACAATATTGCTAATTTTAGAAGATGACTCAAAAGTAGACATAACTTATTAGGCATTAGAAGATGTTAATCCAAGTTTCATAATGGAAGTCTGGGTTGAATATGAGGATGTCTGAAAAGAAGAATTTGAACCTTTTGCATTATAAAAAGAAGCTACTTTCTTATGTTTATTTAAGAGTAAACCATAACAAAAATGAATCTTAAATGGTGTGAGGTTCCTACAACTCTACCTCATATCTAATCTCACTTCTATGTCTAAGAACTAATTTGCTAGCAGGCTGCCATTCTTAAAATGTGTAGGTTATCTTGGATACTACTAAATCCTTAAATATGATCATATATTCTACCACTTTCTTATCTCTAACATAAAGATAATTAATTGTTAAAGTTATTTCTTATCATGGTTTATTGGACAATATGTAGCTCTAAGCATTTTTTTCATGTTTAGGTAAACTTAATTTTATTCTATCCTCTCTTCATCAAAACATTAGTCTAATAGATTTTGCATGGCCTATCAATATCATCTTTTTAAAGGTGGTTTTGTAATCATCCATTTAGTACCAATCAAAGAATTCATTCATTTATGTTATCTAGTTTAAGAAGCTATTAGGATAATGGATTCCATCATATATATAAGCATCTACCCTAATCTTCTTGATGGGTTCATGAACAGCTTCATGATTTCTAAGATGATAAATCCTATGGAAATTTTTATAATGTTTATCTTCTAGGATTAATGTGCTCCATCTGACTTTCTATAAGTTCTTCTCTTAGATGATTAGCCACTATAGATTTCTAAACCATGGGTGGGGTTTGTACCCTAACATTCTTATTTTGAACTTAGGTAGCTAGGTTTATCACCATGTTTTGAAATCTATTGAATTTTTACTCTAATTTTAAGGGAAGTTCTACTATTCTATTCAGGTTATCCATTTGATCTTATGCAACAATTATAAATAAAATTTGAAACTTACTTTTGTTTTTAAATTTTAAATGTCAATGTTGTTTGTAGGTTTAAGAAAATAAATGCAAATTATAAACAAAATTCAAATTACAATTAGGGGCAAACAAGTATAAAATAACTAAATTAGATTTAGGATATAACCTTAAATTATTCAATGTATGAATTCTTCTGTTTATAAGAATCAAGGAAGGGTTTTATTTAAATTTTTGTATTACTCCATTATTGATTAAGATGCACTTGAGTCAATTTAAAAATGGTAGGTACAAGGTTAATAGCTTGGTTAATGTAAGCTGTAGGTAACTAATTAGCAACCTTTCAATAGTCAAGACATTTGCATAAGAAATGTAATATGCATGAAGATTTTGCAATGGAAAGAAATATATCATTAAAAAAAAGTAAACTAAGTCGAAAATAAAGAGATTACTTTTTGTTGGGAATTCAACTACACACTTTGAAAATGCCTATCTAGGATTCCTACTACCTTGGTGACCACCTCTAATGTTGTCCACTAATTAAGCAAAGCTTTGATACCAAATGATGCAATGGTGGGGCTATATCATTGAAGTGATCAAATTAGTAATTTTGGGACTCTCTAAAGATGCCTAAGAAAAGCTATATGAGGTTGATTTTATATTTAAATGGAATTAGGGTTTAATAGGGTAAATTGATTGGCCAACCACTTGATCCTACTTCAAACACTAGGACTAAGAAACACAAAGTTCTAGCTTACCCTTAATAGATGGAATTAGAATAGAATTAGTATTAGATGTGTAGTTTTCTTAAGTTTTTAATGTATATAATGCTGGTGAAAATATTTCAATTTTTGTTAAATCAATTATTTCATAGCAAGGATTTTTTATGGATCATAAACTTGGTTGGTCACTATTTTTCAATAGGTTGTGATGGCTTTGATGTAAGAATTAAAGGCTTCAAAAGTACTTCCACTAGTTTAAGTGTTATCTTTCTACTTGAGTTGGTAGATAACTTGGGTTGGACCTTTTAGTTTTATTATGCAAATTCTAGATGTTATACTTGATTTAATGTTGTTATCAAAAATTTCTATAATACTAAGCCTGATCTTATTTCATGTTTATGGTAGGATAGATTCTTATTGTTTTTAATTCATGGTTTTTATATTTTGAAGGAGTAAAATTTATTAATGTTATATGAATCATGTAAATTGGAATCTTTTAATTGTTATCGAAGATTAATCTATGTTGGTTGGCAAAGGAATTTGTTTCTTGTTATAACTTTCTAGATGTAGAAAATCAATCAAGTGATAAAATAAGTTTTAAGACAGTTGTATTTGTATCTTTGCAATTCCATAAGATCTACTTTAAACTTGGATTGATGATCAGTGATAAATCAAGCTAGTTAAGTTATTTTGACATTAATACAATTCATAATTTTGCAAAATATATTTACTTATTATCTAATTTGTTCTTATATCAGATGCACTAATATTTTGGGGTATGCAAAGGGTCAATGGTAGTCAATCTAAAGTTGAAAATAAAAGAATCACATATGGAAGATTCACATCATTCATCATATTCTCTAAAGGATCGATGCAATCATCCTCCAATGTTAAACATTGGAAAGTTTATAATATATAAAAAAATTTATTTTAAATCTTTTTCGGTTTAAATGGATGTTTTTTAATTGAAATATGTTTTAAATTTTTTATTATGTTGTTTTGCCAATCACCATTAGGTATTAGATTTTTTTTGTAATGCTTGATGTGAGCTTTTTAAATTTTGAGGGATTAATCTTTCTCTTTTTGAGCCTCATTGCAGGCCTTCAACTTTGTAATTAAGTTACATATCAATGAAGCTTTGATTATTTGTATTAATAAAATATAATTAGAATAAATTGTGCAAAGAAAAAATTAGTGCATTGATTTAAATTTGGTAGAACAAAATCATAAAAACATTTCCTAATAGGAAAAAAAAAAGTAAAGCACATAAAATTAAAGTAAGCAAAGTAAAAGCACTGGTCATGTGATTGTTGTAAGATCACTAAACCATCTCCCTTGGCCATCCATCCAGCTTTAGCCAATTGAATTTTTCACTCAAAATTTCTTCAAAACAAAACATAAATTCTTTACTAAAAATATAATAGGTTATAAAATAAGAGATCCCTTCAAATTTTAAATTTGGAGGAAATATGTGAGAGAAGGGACCCTACACCATAATCACTCCCTCCCTTGAAGTCACTAGATCCTCTCTTTTAATTAATTAATTATAGATATTTAAACTAGTCATAATTACAATTAAGCCCAATTCTCGCTAAATATAACATAATACAACATAATTAGACTAAATACATGATATAAAGTACATTTTCATGTCATATAATAAAATAATACACAACATGACAAAGACTAGCTACATCAAAGAGGTTCTAATAATTTTAATAGGTTAGATTAAGCTTTAGTTGTCAACATACATCTCCAAGATGCATATGTATCATAGGGATTACCAATGATAAAATAGTAATTATTTATAATAAAATATTTTTACTTATAATTATAAATGTATTTAATGTTTTAAATAAATTTTTAGAAAATTTAAGGCGTCTTTATTTTTTGGAACCCTTGATAATTCATCAAGAATTTTAAAAATTAGTAAATAATTTAAAAAGAATAAAAATTGTGATAGCCTCAATTTTTTAGGTAATCAAAATATCAAATAATTTCTAAATATTTTCATACAATTTAAAAAATAACAAAAACACAATAGACATCTGTTAATATTTTCAAACTTTTTGAATTTATATTTTAATAATTATGAATGTAAGATAATAAAATTAGTATCTAAAAAATTACTAAGACTTAGATGGATCTATAAATTTGTTTAAAATATTTCAAATAATATTTTAATTCTTCTCATTAAATTTGAAAAATTTTCAAATCCCATTAGATAACTAAAATTGATTGAAAATTTTAAAATAAAAATAAAATGCATGAATTATGGAAAAATAATGTTTTAATTTAAATCTTTAGATTATGTTTAGTTTAAAATATTATTTACGCTATATTACAAACTAAGCCATAGTATAATGTAAAAGAAAATGTCTAAAAATAAGAGGGTTGGATCAAACCGTAGTCCAACATGATTTGGGCCATTGGATTCCATTAATATAAATCCAAAAACCACAAATTCTATTTATATAAATCAATCATGCAATCACCTTTTTTTATCATATGGGCTCAATCTAAAAAAATGAGTTGAGCACAAGTCAACTTGATCCAAGCCTAACCTGGTTAAATTTCTATCTTCCTAGGTTTTTAAAGGATAAGTCTTTCACCAAGAAGCTTGAGGGAGCTCAAAGCAATCAAATGTAGTGGTTAATTTGACTTACCATGACCTAGGTTTGTCTACAAACTATACTCTAGAAAGATAAATTAAGATTTTATAATCTTTCTCATAAAGATGATTTGAAGTAATGTGGTTAGCTGAGGAGCTTTAAAAAGATGGTGTGAGAAATCCTCTTGCATAAATTAGCTTAATTTCTCATAGAAAGTGTAATAGCTATACAATAAATCTTCTTTGATTAAATATGGTGGGCCAGATGACCTAGTGGTTAAAAAGTTTGGGAAATGGTTGGTTATGCTTCTCTCCTCTCTAGGCATCGATCATAGTTATATATTTATGGTAAAGAAGCTCATGGATTTTAATAAACATGTGGCCATGAGCTTCTATTATGTAACCATCACTTAAACCATGGTTAGCAAACTAGAGCTCTTGGAATGTTTGTAGGATTTTGAGGAGCTGGATATCAAAGAATAAACCAACAAGGATGGGTTGATTCCATTATTTGATTCTTAACTTATATAATTTCATGCCTAATCCACATAAACTAATCTAAAAAATTGAACTAGAAGCTAGTGAACTAATTGAAATTTTATGAATAATTGTTTAAAATAGAATTTTTAAATAATTTTGGGATTTCATAAGTAAAGTCCCAAATTAGACCCACTTAACTTGAATTAGATATTTTGAATCATTTGATTAATTTGACTCATTTATAATGATTAAATTTACTTTAGTTGAATGAAACAAAATATTTCTAAGACTAATGGCTAAAATCACACTCAAGAGTACAAAATAGTTTAGCCATTTGATGGCTCTATTTTTTTCATATACATTGGTGTTCCCATTGGGACCAAAAAAGGACCATGAATTTTGCTAAAGTGGTCCTCTTAGATCAAATTAATATTGGTTGAACTTATCAAAAACTTTCTTAGCTACAATCACTTTAAAAAAATTGATTCAATGTCATGATTAGCTTAGTCAAATTATCCACCAAAAGGGGTTAATAGCTTTAATAATTGAATTGCTTATTTTATATAATTATCCTCAAGTTATGATTCAAATTACCCTCATGAGAACTAAAGAATTTTACCTTTCCATTGACCAAGGTGAACTCAACTTCATTATGGTCGGCCCTTAGTTCAACAACCACGGCTTCTCCCCTTTACTACTTCCCACCAAACTTAGTCAGCCACTCTAGAGACTCCATCTCATTAGTCTAGAGCAAAATCATGCTCCCCCACTGCGTAGCTGGTTATCCAAAGCTAAACCCATCAAAAATAGTGGTTCACATGGGGAGGGGGATATACCCTTATTCAAGCCTCCAAACTCAACACACACCTCACTTGGCATCTTAGAGAGAGAGTTCTAAGTCTTCCTTAAAGCTCTTTGTGCACCTCATCACCTGCATGACCAATCCTTGGTTCTCCTATTCACATCTCATACCTAACCTCATAAAGACCTCACTAAAAATCATTTAAGTCTTTTCACATCTCCCCCACACTCCGACGAACTCAAATGAATCAAGAAACACTTAATTTGAGCATGAGAAGATAGAGCTAGATCAAACTCTAATGAGGTGGTGGTGGAGCTTGATCTTGTGAGCCACCAACACCTATAGGGCATAGCCTTTTCAAGGCAAGGCTATCTTGATTGATTCCACCATCAAACTTTAGCTCTTATGAGGTATGCCATCTCAAACCATAGAAAGCCATTGAAGTGTTGGTCTTTTGTAAAGGGAATATGTATTTCATTTGAATCAAGCTATAGAATCCATCAAATTCCCATTCTTGATAATTTTAGAGTCATTTACTAGAAGAATTCAACTATTATTGGTTTAGATCAAGTATGAGAGGTTGATGGTCTCCGTCTCTTGCTAGAGTATGAGGAAGAATCACTAGCTATTGGCTGTGATAATTCACATTAGAATTTCTTTGATTTATTCCCTATTAACCATCGGATAAACCAAAGTTGTTCAATCTTTGATTAAATGGCTCGATATGAAACTGCATCTATTGCCAACTGAGATAACAACCATTGGGGTTGATTTAATTAACCAATCTTGTGGCACCACTTGTAAATCATGGCTAACTCGGCTGTTGATTGTGTAAATCACCAATTAGGTTTTAAAATGTGTTTAATTAGTTAGAAATTCTAAAAATTCTAACTATTTACAAAAAAAATCTAAACAAATGTAAGTGAGGGCTTGTTGGATAAATAGAGTAAAAAAAACCTCAAATTTTATTAAGTGTATTGAGCAAAACTAATGTTTGCATATTTTCATTAATGTTGAAATTAAACTTAATTACTTGGCTAAATGACTTAAAATTTTTGTTGAATATTTTATGAGATAATCTCTACCTCCTATAATTATTTGAAGTCAATTGGGTAAGTGTGTTAGGAAATGTATATTTTTAATTCTTAATTACCTATTTTTTGATGAATTTTTAAATTAATAAATAATGCAAAATTAGTAAATTTATTTTTGATGATTAGAGAAAATGATTAGCACTTATGATCCTAATTAACCCTTAAAATCATTATTAAAGGTGATTTGGTAATTAATTAATCCATTAATTTTCCAAAGAAATAAGAAATTAATAATTAATTTCACAAATCTCCAAAAATTATAAATAGACTCTCTTTGTATTCAACTAATAGAGAGTTAATTTATGAAATTAAAAGCCTCAATTATTTTGGGTATTTTAAGAGTAATTTTCATAATTATGATTTTATAATTATGTAATTAATAACAAAATATTAGCCCAATTGCTTTTAAATGTTTTTTATTAATCTTTCATGACATCTTGCATTTTGATGAATTTTTACATAATTTTTAGATATATATATATATATATATATATTATGATTTATTAAATTTTAAGGTATTTTGATCTTTAATTAGATTAATTAATTATTAAATTAAATTAATTCATAAAAGTCATAATTTAACTGTTGAATCTACATAATGAACAAAGGGGGGTGTGTTGGGTCATTTTAGTAAGTTTTATCGCCTCAATGAGTTAAAGTCATTTAAACTCAAAGATGTTTAATTAAATTTAAGTGCACTTATGTTCATGTAATTGTCTTTGTGATTAATCGCTTAAGCAAATTGCCTTATAGCAGTTGGCCAATTTTGTTATTAACTTTCATTTGTATGTTGATTACTAGTCATATGCATCCCATGTGTTAAAAAGAAAATCTTAATTTACTAAGTTTATGTCATTCAAGGCAATTATCACTAATAAATTCTAAATTTAGTTCCCTTACATATAAATCATTCAAGCATATAAAAGAAATTAATTTCAAATGCCTTATTTAAGAATTTCACCTTTTCATGATTACACCTATCTACATGTACATATAGTATAAACAAGTATATAGTCTAAACACCCAAGATTGTAGGGCTACAAGAACGAAAGAGCTTTTGACCTCACATTTTTGGTTTAACAATAGCACATACTTGAAAATATAAAATTATACATGTAGGTATATGTATAAGTATAGATAACAAATCCTTTTGTTTTACAAAATAATGCATCCATCTTCATACACATAACTTAACTGAATTCCCCCATTCAAAAAAAAATGTTGTAAGATGAGTAGAGGCTAAAAGGCATACGCTTGGGAGGCTCTGTGATGCCTAGAGGACCCAAAATCATGAAGAAAGATGAAAATTAAGACCCTCATTGCTTACTCTTTATTTCATATAGCTGTAATAAGGGCCATATAAATGTTGAGCTTGACAACCCACACTTTTTCTTTTCTAGGGTGATAGTTATACCTAGCCATAATGACCTGTTCTCTATTATTTCAATTTGAATTATTTAATGTATTTACTTAATGTTTACATCAAAAGTATACATTTTTTAAGCTTCTTTAAGTTTGATGTATTGTTGTATATGCCTAAATGGGTTGGGTTCTTTAAGACTTTAATTTTTTTATCTAACTAAAGTAACCAACTTTGACTTCAAATTAAGATAACTCATTACCTTATTTCAAAGCCTAAAAATGAATCAACTAAAATATTTGAGAAAAATTAGGTTTGTGATGGATGTATAACAATCATGCATGCATATTTTCTTCCTTCCTTACATGTAGGGGACCTTCACTCATTACACGATAAGGGGAGTGCAAGACCGCTGATAACAACGCCCTTGAGTGAAGAACACCCTTCTCACTAATTTGGTCTGTAACTTAATTTCATCATTCCTATAGGCATATCTCTCCAGCTAAGCTTGAGTTAAATTTAAGAGTCTGAAATATATAAAAAGTATAAAAAAATTTACATTAGCTTAGGACATTACTCATGCCAATCATGATTTAGAATCCTAAGGAGTGATTTTAGGCTACTAGGCTTCCATTCTTAATAAATAAATGCCTAGCCATCTTGCATTCATGAGACTGGCCACAACATTTTAACTCATAGGGGAGTTAGCTAGCATCCCTTCCAAGCAGTTGTAAGTCCAAATGAGTTTGGATGGATTCATTCACTCTAGTGGAAGTGAACCAACATATCTCAAATTTTCTCTCATTAGACTAAGTTGAGCTCTTAATTTGTGCTAGAGTACCTCTGATTTAAGATCCAAAGTAACATGTTTTTCCTCTGCTATGAGCATAAATTCTCAACTCTTAAGCATATCAACAATCTTGTGTTGTGAGATTATACATCCAAACATTCTAATAAAATGTCAATTTAAACAATAATGATTCTCTACTTTAAAAATATAAAACCTTACCATAAGACAAAAAGAAATGCTCACTAAGCTTCTCAATGTCATGAACTCTTCCTACTTATCTTCTTTTAGACTTTTTAAGAACTCTTCATGATTGAGTTTTCCTATTTACTTCCAATTATTACCAATCTTTGCTCTAAACTTTGAAATCTATTGCTGACCACTATAATCAAGAGTTTTCTTAGGATATTCATGTTGCTTAAGATGTAATTAACTATAGCGGCATGCTCCTATAAAGAACATAAACTCGTCCTACTTCATCCATGTAAGAAAGGGAAAATATCTCTAGTATAGATAGATTGATCATCCTTCAGAGCCTTTATTAGATTATTGAGTCTATTATAAGATGATATTTCTACCTTTCGAGGTAGTATATCATTCCTTAATTCCATGCTCTATTATTTTAATAAGAATCCCCTAAGATATACCTGGTATCTTATCACATTTTTAAACACCATAAATTTTTGTGATGACTCCACTAGGAAATATTTCTCTCTCCATCTATATTAGTCGGCTCTTGTCTCTATACATCAATAATAAGCCTATGCCACACATAAGCTTAGATTACTACTTGTTTCATTGGATGCTTGCTCATTTCATTCTTGGGTTAGAAATGGAAACATCCTCATCTTTGCTTCTAGAACCTTTTGTTTACCATTAATTCATGAGTAGGTTCTAAAACCACATATTAGGTTCCCCCAATGGATACTATTCTCTAAGTCAAGGCAAAGCCTTGGCTCTTATTGAAAGATTCCAAAATTAATTAACTTTTAATAAAACTAACTTAAATTTAAATCAAAACTTCTCATTCTCCAAAACCTTAAATCTTTGAAACTCAAGTTAGGTTCTAAAAAGAGATCTAAATTCTAGTCAAAACTCTTGAACCTACTTCATATTAAGATTTATATAAAAATTCTCTCCAAATCTGAACCCCGCTTATCATAACCAAATTTGATAAGTTTGAGTCCGTAATTCTACAAAATCCATCAAGAAATTTTTTAAAAATTTTGACATCATGCTTGTTAATCAATCACATGAAGGTGCCTTCTGGAAAACTTATATTCTCATTTATCACTGGGTTGGACTTGGCCATGCATCTGGTTTATCTGATAAACAACCACATCATTAAGTTCAAGATGCGATTTGAAGATCTTAAGATGACTTCTGATGGCATAACTTTGATTGCGATAAACTATTAGAATGTAGCAAATAAAAAGTATATACTCCAATTTGATATGAAATTAGATATTGATTTCGCTTCCCTAAAGAGAAAGGTGGTTGAGAATCATATAGTGCCATCTATTTCCTACACCATTATTAGAGTCTCTTGCAACAAACCTAAGAAAACCCTAACATCTAAATGGGATGCAAAGATGGAGATAAAGATTATTCTTTCTGTCTTTCAAGAAGATTCATCTTCTCGTCATATCCCTCTCACTAAAATATAATGAAGACACAAGAATAGGAAATTGAAGAAATAGTATGAGAGGATGTTCTGAGAGATGAAAACCTCATTTCATGTAGCTAAGGATGGATCCCCCCTAGAGACCTCTCCCCTCTTTACGGGTAGCAGGTTTCACCTACTCTCCACTACTAAGGGAGAGGAAGACATTTAATGCATAGCATCATCACCACCTCATCTACCTATGTATAAGATATCAACTAGAGAGAAAAGGCGAACATTTTATACTAGTCTAATGTTAGTTTTTAGCCATTTGGTAATGAAAAATAGATGGTCCAAGTTTTTGGTAGTTAGAAGTTTGAGAACATTGATCCCAAAGAGTGTGAAGGATTAGATTATATGATAAGAGGCCATGCTGGAAAAATTTTATGACACCATATAGAGTTTAGAAATTTCTTATTTGGATGATCAAACTCATCATTAAAAAATAAACATATTAACTCATAAAGTAAATATGTTATTCTATAATGGATTTGATTATTTAGTAAAAAATGTCTAAGGCTAATGGTCTTTAATGTACTAGAGAGTTTTCCCCTGAACTACATACAAAGTAGAACATGATTTATTTTAAAATGGGTTCATGGTTCCTTATAAGAAAAGCCATTATAGTTAATTACATCTTAGGAATGAATGATCTCTTCCTAAGAATACTCTCTATTAAAGAAATAAGCTATTATTTCTAAGGAGTTCTAAGCTGGTTTTCAAAGGACTGATATTTGGAATTTCAATTTGGGAATAATTCAAAGTGGAAAGACTTATTTTTGAAAGGTAAATGGGATTAAGTATGAAATGCTTGTTGATATTGGGATGCCCAATAGACATTTTAACTATCATATCTTTAGGTTTTAAATTTTAAATTTTAATTGAGATTTTGAGTTAATATTTTCATAAAAATTTAGGTCTTAGATTCTAGCAACACCAGACTACAGAAATGCCTATGGTTAAAGACTTAGTCCAAAGAGGATGCTTCAAAACCTAAGTTTATAAGTGCCTCTAACACAAGTTAGATGCTCGACCAAGTTTCACTTTGGAAATTATCAAGCATTCCTCTCATTTGAGGGAACAAACATATATCTGCCTCTTCTAGCTTTATAACCCATCTAGAATGGCTGTGAGCTAACACCACCTATTTTAAATCCATAATGCTAAGTCTTATGAATGAAATATGGCTAGGTTGTTGTATTTTAGGAAAGAATCTAGACTCACTCTTTAATCCCTAAGAAAATGTACTGTATGAAATGTACCAAACTAATGTACATTTTTTTAGATTTTATATATTTTGACTCATGATTCATTTAGGGTCTTGAGTATGTATTTTTATGCCTAAATTCCATGTAACTAGAATTGGTTATAGGACAAACCAATAAAAGAAGGTAGACTTTTCTAAGAAGGCAGTCATCTTCAAAGGTCAGATGCCCCTTATGTGCAATGAGTGAAGTGTCAAATTTAAGAGTTGAGAGTAATATGATTGCATGAATTTCAACAGCTAATTATTTCTAATTGATTTTAGGTTATCCCTAGAGCTTTAATTTATGTGAGATTTCAAGTTTCCTTAATTTTGTATTTGAGTTGATTAGATTTAAATTGATAGAAAATTTAGTTTTTTCTATGAGCCTATGTTCATGTATTCATCACATAACACACAACACAAAAAGAAACATAGAAAATCATGTTGATTATATTGTGCACCCAAAATAAGTCAAGCCAATTTTAAATTAAAGAAAGGTCAATGTGGCTGAGTACCATTGTAGACCCCAAAAGAAAGAGAAAATGGGCAGCTAAACTTTACCCTTATACAACCTGGCCTAGAACTATAGTTTAGATCTATGGGAATTTTTTCTAAGATTGTCTCCTTCTACAGGGACCTCCATTGGGCTTCATAGGAGACCTCTCCACCCATCTGCTTGTAAAGTCAACTCCTGCTAACCTAGACCCCCACAGATCCTAACTTAATTCTAAGCTTAAATTTATATTATAAATTCAAACATAAATCCTAAGCCCTGTAAAATAGATTTCAGGAAAATACAAACAGTACATAATAGTTATATTTCACAAACATACAGGCCTAGCATTATTTTATTGCCAAGCCAACCTGTCTAATTGGTCTATGCTTAAGGACTTAAGCAAACCTACAAGAATATAATATTTATAATTTGTTTATGATACTAGTCCTTTTTAACATTTCCCCTTACAAAAAGATAATATTAGTTCTAAAAAGAATGTCTTATCATCTAGTCTAATGGGCAAACAATCCTAGACATGTTATCTAAAATAGTACACCATGAATACATAAAAAGCACATCATATCACAACACCAAGTATCACAGATCGACCTAACCTAAGTCTATAGTTTGTGACCTAATTATCTAGTGTGTGAAGGAAATATGCTTGCGTGGCAAAGCTTTAGTAGGCTTTTTTAGTATAAGTTTCAATTAGGGTATTAAAGTTTGTTTATTTTTATCTTTGAATGGTTTCAATTCACGTGATTTAATGATTTTGTTTTCATTTTCAAGTTCACTTTTATGGTAAAGTGAAGTTTAGGTTTTCAAGAATGGAGAATAACATAGATTCCACTTTTGGGTGGAACCCATTCTATTTAACATCCTAAATCCTAATAGAATGAAACATTCATCCTAAGATGAAGATTCACCCCAAAGGTCTAACTAAGAACCTTAAGTATCTTAATTAATCCTTTTAGATTCATTTAGATGATTTAAGTTTCAATTCAATTTGTATTAATGTTTCAATGTTGTCTTTAGAATTTAATTCTTCATTTCATTCCTTTGATTTTATTAAATCTTCTTGATTTAATTGATTTTCAATTTGATTTATTTTATTTTGATTTAATTAGTTTAATTATTTGTTTCCTTTTTTCTTGATTTAGCATTTATTTCATTAATGTTTAGTTTGATTATGTTTATGTTAATTGAATTCATTTGGTTGAATTATGTTAACCTAAGACCCTTAGTTTAGTGTTTTAATTTAGTCTTAATTTATATTGATTATGGGTTAAGATTTTAATGAATTGTTTATTATAAATTCATTAGCCTTAAGGTTTAATGAAACTTAACATTCATTATTATTTTTAATAAACCTTATGTAAGTGATCATATTCCTTGATTTATAATGTTGGAGAATTATTCTTTAAGTGTTCTAAGGTTGATGAAGATTATTTTAAATTACTTTATGAATTTTGTGATTTTGTGAAATTTTTAATTATTATTTGATTTATATAGAACTAGAGATTTGGAAATTCAATAATTCCAAGTCCAATGGTCAATTGGGTTTGAACCTTTTATGGCAAGTGGGGTTCCTTGACAATTTCATATTTCTAAAGTTTCATTTCAATTAGGTGCATGATTAGGGTGTAATTAAAGTTTTAATCATTTTATTAAAATTTAAATTAAGCCTAATTTAATGAGGATTATTTAGGGTTTTATTTTTCTTAAATTTTACTCTAGAAATGCATCCCTAGATGGTTCATTCGTAATTTTTTTTAGTTTTGGTTGATTGATTGTGATTTTCCTAAGTTCTATTTAATTATTTGAATTAATTAATTCAATTAATTACCAAATTAGGTTATTTTGTGATTTATTAAGTTTCAATCAGTTTCATTAATCTGTTTAAGTTCATTAGTGTTTATTATGATGATTTAAAGTGATTTGATTAATTTTGATGATTTATATAATTTAATATTAATTTATTTCATTAAAATTGAATTTTGAGTTTGAAATTTGATATTTTTAATTTACTTTGAAATAATTAATGAAAATTTTTCCTAAGATGTATTTTAACCTTAATTTTAATTCCCCAAACTTTCATTTCAATTGGATTAATGATTATGATTATTTTGATTTTAATTAATTTTATTTAAAGTCAAATTAATTCAAAATTACCCAAAATTAATTGGGGATTTTGGGCTTAATGGATTCTACCCATTGAGATGAAGCCATAGAGCCCTCATTTGCATTTCTTAAATTTATATTTTATTTATTATGATTTTTTGAAGTTTCTAGAATTTTTTAATAGTTTTAATCATTTAAAATGGGTAGTACCATTTTAAACAGCGACGTCATTGCCAAGTGGTGTGGCACCATTAGACCACGCAGAATCCATGTGGTGCTGCACCATTAGGCCATGTAGAATCCATGTGGAAGCCACATCAAAAGTGGCACCATGCAGGATGGATCCCGACTGTTCAACAGAAGATTGGATGGTCCTGATTTCACCTGCAGTTTCTTATAGGGATTGAATAAAATCATGCGGCTAGATCTCAGCTGTCCATTCCAAGTAGAAGGAACGGATGATAGAGATCATTTTTCGCTCATCTCTGGTGAGTTACAAATGCTGTCCATTGAATCCAACTTCTGGCGATCTGAGTCAAATTTGACACTATTTTAATTATAAAATAATCAAGGATCAATTTGCAATCATCTATTTAGCTTGATTCTTGGAGATCAACCTTATTACAAAAATGACCAAAATTGAAAGCTCAAAGGGTGGCGTTCATGGCATACCTCACTCTGGTGTCATCCAGTGATGGGATCAACTTGAACACCTTCATAATGACATGGTGAAGCTGTGGGAGGGAGGAATCGGATTTCCTCCTCATGGATTGGCTTCTAGACCAACTCACGATAGTTTCTAGTGAAGTTGGCATTTTCTTGCTTGCTAGCGATGATGAGTCATGGTGAAGGTTCATTTGAGGTTGCCTCAACCTCTAAAATGTGTTGGGATGTTCAATTCAAGATAAAAGACTCCCCCTCTCATTTTTCCATTGGAGGGTGAGAGATTAGCCACTAGCTTTGGCCGAATTTTAGCTTGTTAGTGGCAAGAGACTAGGGTGATGCTCTCTTTCTTCTTCTCTTCATTTTGTGAACATTTTGGGATGAAAAGAGGGAGAGCAAAGGGGCTCTCTCCTCTCTTTCCATTCATGGATGAGAGCCATCTATTTAGGCTTCTAGGTTGCCGGATTCCAGCCACCGGCGGCCGAAAGCTCAACTAGAGTGTGAATTTGATATTTCTTGGCCTTAAGAGTGTGTTTGGATAAAAAATTGGAGGAGGAGGGGCATGGGAGGGGGGGAGTCATTTTCTACCCTTTCCTCCCTTGGCCAAGAGCTTTCTCTTCATGGCTTCTCCCTTCTTCTTTTCGTGCTATCCTTTTGCTCTACTTGGAGATAGCCAAGTCTTCCTTGATTTTCTCTATTGAGGCTCTCAATTATTTGTAAAGAAGCCAAATTACTTGAAGCCAAGAGGTGGATGAGGAATGGAGGAGGGAAAATGAAACTTGAATTCTCTTCATGGATTCTAAGTCTTCTCCTCTTATAATTCCACCCCACCCTTTTGATTTTATTTTTATTTTAATAACCTTTGGCATCACCACCAAAGCCTATAGGCTAGGTTTGGTTGCCCAAATTGAACCCAAGGGGAGTTTGTGGTTAAATTCAAATTTATTTGAGCTAGATTGGAGGTTTGAACCCAATTCATGCCATTTGGATTCAAAGTCTTTTAACTTTCTATCTTTTGATTTAATTTATTTAATTTTGTGTTCAATTATATTTAATTTATAATTTATTAAGTTTTTATTTAATTAATCCCTCTAGGATTTGAGTTGGTTCTATATTGTATTTCATTTTAACCCATTTAGGCTTAAATTGAATAAGGTTGATTTCAATTGGGTTCAAATGACCCATTTGACTTAATTGAATTTTGTTTGGACTTCAATCATGCTTGATCAAATGTGTGCAATGATTTACAGGGATTAGTTTCATTTGATTTCAATTTAAACCCATTTGACCCAAATTGAGTGTAATCGAATAACCTTGGGTTCATTTGGGTCAAATGACTAATTTGACCAAATTAGGCCTAATGATGGGTTGGATTATGTTTGATAATCATTTCCAAATGATTTTGAGAAATCAAATTGGAGTGACTCCAATTTGATTTGGGTTTGAACCCAATATGATTCATTTAGGTCCATTTAGACCAAATGGTCTAATTAACCTAAGTAAGGAGTAAATATTATTAAATTTCTTTAGATTCAAGATTAAACATATTTTTTATCATTTGGATCATTTGAATCATTTGGAATGATTTCATTTGATCAAATTTTGGTGGGTTGACCTTTAACTTGGTGGGACCCACATAAGTCAAATCCATGTCAAAAGGGTTGACTAGATTTGGCTTTGAGTTGGATTTGGATTCATTCATTTGATTTGAATTTATTTTGGTTTATTTAAATTTATTTTGATTTAATTCAAGTTTAGAATTTAGGTTGAGTCTACCTAAACCCATTAGGTTAGATCAAATTCAATGAGGATGCATTAGGTCACTAAGTGAAGTGTTCTAAGTGCTTAATTAGAAGGCTCCTAAACTAGGATTAAGTGTCCTCATTATTAATTTTAGAAATGATATTAACCTCATCGAACAATGAGGTAAACATGGTGAAGGGGATAAGCCTTGATTAAACTAAGGGCCAACCATGGTGAAGGTGACTTTATTTTGGTCAATGGTTGGACCAAACAGCCTTGGGTTAGGATTGGTTAGCATGGGTGTGCTCAAGGCATGCTAATGGTCTTACCTTGGCTAAAGGATGGGATTAGACTTTGGTATTCTTAGATTTTATCTTACTTGGAACCCTTAGTTCACTTGGTTTGGGCTTAAATGGTTTCACTGAGGGTTGGGCCCACTTAAGCAAGTGTGGGGGAGTTCAAGGATGAGTCATGCCAGGTTTGGTTGGGTTAGGTTTGGCTCATTTGGGCTCTTATAGGTCAATTTTGATTCAATTAGATCAATTTGACCCATTTGGGACCAAGGGGCTATTTTGTTATATTTTGATGATGATCTAGAATGTATTGGTGCAATTAGTTTCATCCAATTTGGGATGGATTGCAATTTAGCTCATATAAGTTCAAATAGGTCAAATTAAAGTTAGCTAATTTGATCAAATTAGCTAAATTTTTTGTAATTAAAGGTTGGGACATGTTTTATCATCAATATAAAAATGATTGTGGACTATGGTTTAATCCATTTGGATTAGATTGAGTTTTGATTCAACTTGATCCTTTATGTCAAATTGGGATAAGTGAACCAACTTAGTCAATTTGGCTAAATTGGGTTAATTTAAGGGTTGAAATATCTTTGATCATCAATTTATAAATTATTGTAAGCATTTGTTTAATTGAAGTTGGGCTGGACTAAGTTTTAGTTCAATTTGACCCATTAGGTCAAATTGGGCTAGTGGAGTTAATTGATTTGTTGACCAAATTGGGTTCAACTGATCATTGAATTATGTTCAATAATCAATTTAGGATTGATTGTAGGTGTTGATTTAGCTCAATTGAAATTGGGTTTGTTTTATTCAATATGAAACACTTAGGCCCATTTGGAATAAGTTGATCAAATTGAGTTATAATTAGGTATGGGATTGTGGCATAATTCAATTTGATTTGGATAAGTTTAATTTGATTTAGATAAGCATAGGGCAAATTTTTGCCATAAAAAGGTTCAATTGGGTTGATTTTGGTTAAGCAAGTCTATTTACCAAATTGAACTCTAATTAGGCTTCAATTAAGTTTGAATGGTATTTGCGATGGTTTAGAAAAAGTTAATTTCAGTAACAGTTTGGATCGATTTTAGGTTTAGTCCCTTTAAGCCTAAATGGGTCAAGTTGGTTCAATTGAGTCATTTAGTTAAATTCATTTTTAATTTTGTTTGATTTTGGTTGTATTTAAGATCAAGATTAGTTTATAATCAATTTCACTTGATGTGTGGAGATTTGGGTTAGTTTTGCTTGGTGGGGTCAATTAGACTAATGACTATGGGTCTTTAGGTTTGTTTGAGTTTTCACTCAACTATTAGGTGTGTCCTAATGTCTAAGTGAATGGAAACCTTAGTGACTAGATTGGATCCTTAGTCTAAAGACTTATAAGTGTTAATCTCATAAAAAGTGAGTTTAACAAATGTACTCTTAATAGCTATGGTGTAACGATCAGTGTACACCACATGTATTGGCACTAACTGAACTCAATTAAATAAATCCCAAAAATGTGAATGTGAACTTTCATATTGCTCTAACTATATGGGTTAATTCAAGTAATATCCCTTAGACATCCAACTTTGAAGGTTGTATTAAAGTCCTTGAATGAATATTGAATGTGTGGTTTGATATGATTTAACTTAGATTATTGACCTAGATATTTATGATTTGAATCCACTAAAGTCTAGGTTTTAGAATGTTTGGGCGAATATCACAATCCCCTCCCCCTAGGAAGATGTTTGGTAGGTGTGCGCAGATCTTATCTATGTGTGACAATTGATCTTTGGGAGAAAGCATGGTGACTCACATCTCTCTGAGCAAAAATAACCACTAGGGTTGTCTACTAACTATGAAGTATATTGTACTGCCAAAGGGGGAGCTACTTGGAGAGGGATGCATAGGATTAATCTAAACTTGAGGTATCCAGTCAGGAAAGTGGCCGTGAGGGCTTAATCCAAAACTTTAAATGTGTCTGCATATATGGACCCTATCGATGTGCGATAAGTCACAACAATAAGGAGCCATAAGGACCTTGGCCTACCTTTGATTCACTTGCCCAAAGGGATATGTCACTTATCTGCAATACGATACTATCTAACCTAGCAAGAATTTACCAGGAAAGGGTCATGAAGGCTTAATCCAAACCTAAGGTAGCCACTCAAGAATGGAGTTTTGAAGGCATGATCTTATCTCTAAGATGTGTGTAAACCTTTTCGATGTACAATGGATGGGCCTTAACTTGACTTGGATTTGTTAGTCGAAAGAGATATATCATCGGCTGTGTAGTAGGATCCATCTAACCTAAGGGGTGCTCATCAGTTTGCAATAATCGGCCTAAAAAGAAAGCAATAGACTCACATCTTTCTATGCAAAATCAACTACTGAGGTAACCTATTAACCATGCAGTAGGTTGTACCCTACCTAGAGTAACTCTAAGAAAGGGGCCACAATGGCTTAATCCCATCCTCTAGTAGTCTTAAGGAAAAGGGCCACTAGGGCTTAATCTTAATCCCTGGTCTATATGCATATAGACCTTTCCAGTGTGCAATGGGAAAAACTTAAGAGGAGCCCAAAGGGCCTCGATCAGGCTTAGATTTACTAACCTAAAGAGATAGGTCACTCATCCATAAAGTGACACTACCACTCTACCTAAGAGTAAATATATCATTGAAACTTTCTAGAACTTAATAAAACACAAAATGACCTAATTTAATGATTAATTGAATTAATTAATTCAAATAATCAACCTAAAGTTAGAATAATCATAGTAAATTAACTAAGATTTTAAAATTGTGAATAAACCCTCTATGGAAACATGTGGTAGAGAATAATCTAAAAATAAAATAAAACCATTTAATAATTTTCTCTAAATTAAGCATAATTTAGGTTTTAATGAAATAATTAAAATATTAATTAAACCTAAATTACACATCTTATCACGATGAAATTTTAGAGAAATAAAACTGGCAAGAAACCCCACTTGTCATAAAAATTTCATGCCCAATTGACCTCTGGATTGGGAATTATTGAACTTCTAAGTCTCTTGGTCAACATAAGTGAAATAATAAATCAAAAAATTATAAAATTTTATGAATTTAATGAAATAAGTTGAAACATGATAAAATATATCATAACACTCGAAGAAAATTTTCAAATAATTTGAAAGCGAAGAGACTTAATTAAACATAAATTTAGGTTTAATATTAAAGTTAAAATAAAAATATATGAGATTTAATTAAATTTCAAATTTAATAATTCATTAATTAATCATAAACTTACTAATAAAATGAAATGTAAAACTTATGAATCTCTAAACTTATGATCCTATTAAGGTCATTTAAACTAAAAGAGCAAAGTGCATATGAATATAAATAAACTTAATAAAGATGAATTGATTAAACCCAAATGACATAAAGCATTTAAATGAATTAGGATAGGCTAATATATAAGAGCATCTCTTCTCAGACTTCTTAGATCATAATAGTAATCATGCTAAATCAAATGATAAGAAGAACCTTTCTAAAATAATGAAGATAAATGTTAATAAAATCATAACTTGAAATAAACTATTTTAATTCAAACTCATTAACAAATATAAAAATATTAATGAAATAAATAAATGAAAATAAAAGAAATCAAGATAAAACTTAAGCATACTAATTGAAAACTAAAAGAAATATTCATAAACAAATTAAATTAACCTAAAACCATAATTAAAGTAAATTGAAATAACATAAATATTGATATACCAAATTAACCTAATTAATTAAAGTTAATTGAATAATACAAATCAATAAATAAGATGAACATAATAAAATCAATTTATCAAACTCAAATTACAACAACAAATGATTTAAAAATAAAATTAAAATCCACTCAAATTAAACCATAATAACATAATAAAACCTTAATAAAATTTAATTAAAGAAATAACATCCCACCATCCAGTCCTCATAGACTTTGCTATAAGGTATAAAGGTTTGATGAGTCACTCAAGCTTATTATATGTTGGTTAATGGAGGTAGCAATCTCTTCTAGTGGAACATAACCATTAAAGCCACTTGAGCTCATCCTTATCTATTGTATAAAACTCCACCTCCATAAGCCTCATCGAACCAAAGCCAACTTCCAATTAATAATAAATTGAGCTCAACCTCTTAGACTTACATAGCCTATAAATAGACCCCCCAACTCAGCTAATTAAAGGGTGTGATATGCTTCTCTAACCTCCTTGAGTTAAAAAAAAATTTCCCTCTTATCTTCTCAACCATGTTAACCACCTAAAGACCAAGCTATGGGTAGGCCTTATCAAAGTTTGTTCAATCTAAGCATGCAAATGGAGGAAATCAAATTAAAGCTTGTGGAAAGCTTACACCACCTCCACGAAGCTTCCCAAATCAATTCCTAAGCAACTTAACCCCTAATGTGAGAATTAAAAATCGCTCTTTTTGTTTTTTATTTGGGTTTAAATCAATGCAAGATAGTATATATTGTAACTACATGAAGCTATGGATCAAGCTCAGACAAAATAAGACTCTTTGGGAAAAGATCATGATGACCAAGTATTGCACCAAGCAAACCCAATGGAAGTTCATCAAAAGGCACTTGACTCTCCACCATGGAAGAATTTATTCAAGATTCGAGCCACTATAAAATACTTCAATAGATGGATAATTGGGGATGGAAGTGTCAACTTCTAGTAGGATATCTTGTTCTAGGTTGAACCTCTATCCACCCACTAGCTCAACCAAACACCAAAACAATTTATTAGAGGTTTTTATTAATATCAACGATGGCTCCACCTCTTAGAATGAAGAAAAGATACTTATAGTCCTCCCCAAAGACATTGTAGCTGAAATTATACACATTCCCATTATTGCAACTGCATGAGATAAACATTTGATCAAATTGAATGGTGTTAGATCCATATCCACCATGTTATACAAAGCTACAACATTCCACACACCAAGCCCCTAGGGTAGATGCATTTGGCATAAAAGTTGCAAATCCACCATCTCATTTTTCTATTGGAGGCTCTTCAACTAAGTTTTACCCACTGAAGACAACCTACAACTTAAAGGTATCCATCTAGCCACTAAGTGCCAACACTTCCAAGAAGAAGAAACCATTGAACAACTATTTTTATATTACTACAAAGCTACTACCATATGAAACAAATTATAGTCCATTTACCAAGTTCAGAACATTTCTTAGCATTGAGGTGATACTACTCAACTTCTCCTTTCCTCGGCTAGCTTCGGTAAGGTTAAACATCATAAGCTACTTTGAAGACTCATACCCATCCTCCCATTTTGGAAAATTTAGTTTGATAGAAATTAAACTAAGCACAACTACAATTCAAAGGATTCTAATGCCATTGTCCACCAAATCCTCACCTACATTTAAAGAGCTCAATTCTATAATAGATTTGAGCTAGATATATAAGTAAATATTTCCAGTTTGCATCCAGATGAAGCCTCAAGCAAACTTGTTTTCTAGATCAAGCCAAAAACCCCTTTCCTTAAATTCAATATTGATGGTTCTTTCAATCCCATATGCAACACTATTGGCTCAGGTGGGATCCTCAGGAACTAGAATGGAAACTTCATCTACTCCTTTCACAAGTAATGTAAATTGATTAATGAATTATATGTTGAGGCTGATGCACTTTACTTTGCACTCAAGGTCTCTCTTATAGTCCCTAATCCTATTTGGTTTGAATTAGATTCCATAAATCTGATCAACATCTTTAATAGAGCTAAGGAACCTCCTTGGATCCTGGTCTATATCTTTACCTCCATAAGGCAGCTCAGCATGCATAAGAGGATGACATTATCTCACATGTATAGGGAGGGCAACTGAGCAGCAAAACATCTTGCCAGGCATGGTGAAACATCTCAACTCACCTCCATCTCCCATTATGCATCTAATTATTTAAAACCTCTTATTGTTGGTGACAATCTTAACTTACCTCTTTTCAGAGGTAAGGTTATGTAACAAAGCCCTATCAATGAAAGTTTTCCTTTCATGAAAAAAAACTTATATTAATTATTAAATAAAAATAAAATTTTTGAAATTAACTAAAAAGTTCATCTTACATAATGGGTTATTGACTTAATAATTTAAAATTAATCTAACAAATATTTTATTATTACTAAAAATTATTAAAATTTATAAAATGATTGAACTAATTTTAAAAAATTAAAATAGATTTATTAAATTTTAATAAAATTTAGAATGACTACAAATAAAGATAGTAGATACCATTGAACATTTAATATTAATCAAGTAAAATAAATAAATATAAAATAATCAAATAAAAAATAAAATAAAATCCAACAAACCCTAAGGACCCAAAATAACTTTAAATCTTAAATAATCAAACACCAATCAACATAAATTGATTTTATAAAAAAACCATTTTTATGGCTGATTAGTAAGTAAGTGGGTCCCACTCAAGTGGGGTCTACTAGTTAAACATTGCCCTTGAATATGAATTAACCTAGAATTTCATGTTTAAAACCATAGCCATCATTCATTATGAAAATCATAGAACACTTGTGTGTGTGTATGTCATAACTTCTTGTATTTGCATTTGCTTTAGATTAGGAATCTATCATCTGCACTCACTGACACAATAGATCTCTTAGTCTAATTAATTTAATCTTAATTTTATTATCTATATGGGGTTGATTATATCAATCAACACACATTTATAACACTTCATTTGCATATAAGATGATCACCTCAGAGGTAGATTAATTTATTAAGAATATAAATAATAAGGATTACCATACATAACATTCTACTGTTTGATTAGTCTTTGAATCAACTTGATATACAACTACTTCACAACATGCCTTATCTTTCTTAATAACTTAACAATCTTTGATTTAATCACAAATAGGCAATTCTTTTTGATTAGCTGAAATCTTTTTAATGTATAAAATGTACACTTAGTTGATCTCCTTAATATTCCCTTTAATAATGTTCATATGATTAAGAAATATTCATGAGTTTTCCATGCACATTATGACCAAAAATCATTCCTAACATAGTTGTTCTATTTCATACCAACAAGATTTACCTAATAAACATGATCAACCCTTTAGATTAGGTTCAATTATGACTGACCAACCACTATTGGTTAGTCTTTACCCAATTTGGTCATACACACATGACTGAGTTGTTCCTTGGTTTAGTTAGTCACTAAAACAAAATAAGATCAGGACTTTGGTATACATATGCACTTAATCTATTCCACTCACTTTGAATTGATGATCTCCACTCATTTTCTCTTTACACCTGGAACATTATGATCTTTGTATCACTTTTTTAGAATCTTTGGTATTCAAGCTTGGCTTAAATAATAAATATTCATTCAGTGGTTCTTTGGGTCAACCATTATTTATTATATTGATGCATGCACATGATAATTAGCACTTTAAGTTAGATTATGACCTATTAGAGCCTAAACTTTTCTTAAGTTATAATTAATTAATTTTATTTTCAAATGAAATTTCATCAAATAATAAGATTATTTAAATGTAACTTAATCCTTATATGACCAATTGCTGGTATTTAAGTAACCTAAAGCCTATCACTTTAGTTTTAATAGAATATAAACAAAATTATAAGCCTTAGGATGACTGACTTACCTACTTGATTTAGCTTGGTAAGTCAAGGTCATATAATATTTCCATTAGGAATACTATGACTTGCACACAGTTATATATTGTTATTGTTCACAAGCTTGTAGTTGCTACCAATAGAGGTTGTAGCTAGGTCACTAAGTTTCTGCTACACTTTTAGCCATTTGAAGTAAGGTTGTAAGAGTATGACAAGAATTTTTTTTACTTTTATTGATTGTGAAAATTATAATGTGCTACATGACTCTAGTGCTTCATTATTATTAGAATAGAGATATATTTCCTGTAGGTGTTAGATGTATGACCAAGACTTTTACTTTATAGGGGGTCATGTGACAATAATAATTTTTTTATGTTTACCCTATAATATAGATGTTTTATATTACTTATATTATACAATGATGACTCCATTTAGCTTAAGGGTCTCTTTTTTGTATTCACTTTTTTTCAATTTTTTTATGCAAAAATGAAATATAAACTAAGTTTCTCAACTAAGTACTAGTAGACACCATACACTAAAGGAAGAGCACATACTTTGAACTAGATGAAGGACAAAGAGTAGAGGGAAAATTAATCTATATTTTATTTATAAAATTTATCCAAGCTTATATTTATGGATAAAACATTCCTATCTTATTATTCTTTTTATTTAACTAGGTATGTATAAGCCTACTGCTCAGCCTCACCAGCCTATCAACCCTGTTCTTTTATAGCCATCACAACAGAGAGATTTTCTAATTATATTATTTTGTTTGCTATGTTCATTTTTTTTTCTTTTCTTTTTTCTTTTTGTAATGTATTTGTCTAAGATATATAAACTATGGCATTCCCTTATGATCAAAAGTTATATTTTTACAAACTTTAATAAATCTTAAGCATCTTTAAAAATTATTAGGATAACCCTTTAAATATTAAAATTAAAGCCATCTTTGGCCAACTTTTTCTAAATTAAAATCCCATTATTCCTTGAATATCTCTTGAAAAAGGTATATAAATGAAACTTCTCAGCATTAGTCATTAATACCCATCATAACATGGCCTTGACCTAAGAATTCATTCCAAAGATCATTTGAAGACAATCAATTTGCATATCATTCATAACATTCTAAAAATAAGAGATTTATGTATGAATTGTTTTCAATGGTGACTAAGAAAGTCTTAACACACTAGGCAGTGATAGTCTTACTACTTTCTTTCTTGGATGTAGGTCATAAGTTCAACTCTGGATGATGCAACTTTTGATTGATGATAGAGTATCTTTTAGTTGGATTGAGTTGACTACCTTCTTAAGCTAAATGACTATGAACTTGATAGCTTAAGATGATAGGTCCATGACATTTAGACTATGTATTTTTCTATCTGTTCCTTTATCCACAACCACCTTTGTGCTCATTGTACTCATTATAAAGTTTGTAGTCATTTAGTAGTGACTATTATATAAGTATGTTGTACATTAGACTATTAACTTGCTTGATTAAGATGATTCACCCTCTACTTTAGAAATTAACTTTCAATATATTTTATGTCTTAATGTGATAATTTTTATTAAACTACAAATCTTCCCTTAGAAAATCTAATAAATTAATATTCATGCCATCATTATTTAAGAGTTTCTTACTAGGGTTGTTAATAAGTGTAATTAGCCAGGGTTGATAAATCTCCTTAGGAGAATGGGTAACCCATAACCCACAATCCTTTTTTCTTCATTAATTTAGTGATTTATTTATAAATAAATATTAATCACAAGCTTAGACAAGAGATAAATCTAGTTTAGATTCTATCTTTTATCTCTTTCATATGAAACATCTTATTTATAAATTTTACACTTGGTTAATACAATTACACCCTCAACTATTTAGTATGCCTGATGGGACTCGATCTCTCTCTCTAATGTTTAAGACAAAAAATTGATTTTTAGTTTGTTATCAAACTTAATGTTATAACTTTAAAGAGTTAACTTTGTAGTCATGGTTATAGTTAAGTAATTCACCTAATTAAAATTAAATTAGTTAATGTTTAATTTAAAATATTTTGAACACCTTCATTTCTGAAAATAAATTAAATGTGCAATTATAGATGACTAATTGGGAATGTACTATTGAATCATTTATAGGGAAGAAGATAGTCTTGCCATAAATAGCTTTTCAAACTAAAACTAGCATCTATAGTTTCAATGATTCACACTAATAGACTTGGTCTATCCCTGACATAAATTTCACTTTAACTCTTAAAAAGAGACCATTTCAAATGTCTCTTTTAATAATAAACCTTCTATCTTTACATGATTGTTCAATCCATTTGTGTTATTACACTTATCTTTTAAATAAATTCAAAAGACTACCTCATTACATATCAAACCTCACAAATAATTTTCAAAAAAAAAAATTATAAAGAAAATAAAATTTTGCTACCATTACTAGAATTCTTGTATCCAAATTATATTTGAGATCTTTCATAAAGATTGTCCCCTAACCAAGGCTATTCCCTATCCAACTCAACCACTTGTTCAAATAATTGAAGAAACCTCCACACTATTGACTAAAAAAATTCAAGAAGCCATTTAGCCCATGATTAGTAAAGCACCAGTTTTTGATCAATTGACTACTCTTATTATTATTATTACTAATAAAGTCTTTTAAATTTTTCATTATTATCCATTTCCAAATGAATTAGATGAATCTTTTTGAAAGTAAATTTTGATGTCCCAACAATTCTTATATCCCTAGATGAAACTATCAGGCTTGTTTCTAATAAGAAAGTGAAGCATCCTTAATTTTTTTTCATTACTTTCTAAAAAATCAATGAAAGTATCTTATAAATGAAATGAGCCAATGGACTCTTTGAAACTCACCTCGATGATGATTACATGATTTGCTCTTAATAAATCTCCTTCTAACAAATGGGTTAGAAAGGTAACTCCTCAAAAGTATGTTGTTGTTTCTCTCTTAGAAACGCAAGTTAATAATGATGAAATAGAAGCTTGGATAAAAGGGATGACTTCTATAAGGATGATGCACCTAAGAATTTCTATAGCCTCTATTATGGTCACTAGTAAATGAGGAAGACCTCCTCTACATAAAGTGAGCCCTTTTAAAGAAAATCTTTTAGAAAATATTCAAGAATAGAACAAGAATTATTTGATATTGAGTGAGAACAAAATGTCGTAGGTATTGAGCATGATATGGAAAAGGATACATTTATTTAGAAATTACATGCATAAATTAACTAAATGACTATCGTCGTGACTACCCTTAACTCAACTTTCACCCATTGAAGCATCTCAAAAATAGTGCTTCTTTCATACCCTAACCTATGCCTATTTAGCAAATCCAAACCATATCTAATCAACCACAATATTCAATAATTTTTGTAACTATTGTCACATCTCTAATTTCTCCATTATCTGATTCTTACATTATATCAATGGTGGAGATGCAAGTTAAAGCTCCATGATTGGCCAACAAAGCAAACCTTCTATAAAAAGGAAGACAATATTTAGAATAAAATGAACCAGTTCCCTTTCCTTAAGCATTTCACCCCTCCATGTATTACAAAATTTAATGGAATTAGAAACCCCATGCAACATATTGATTAATATAGAGCTTTGTGTTTCAATATTGGCAATAACAATTATCTTTAATTGCATCTCATTGTCACTTCTTTATTAAAATTTACCTTTGAATAATATGCTAACTAGCCTAATGGTTCATTTAAAACTTTTAACAAATTAGAGAAAGTTTGTATTATAAGATTTGTATGAGTGCATATGTAATTAATCCTCTTTATTTCTTAGCAAAAGTCTTTTGAATCATTAGTATACATCATTTCCAAATAGAGAAATATGGTCATGAAATGTGAATGACCTCTCTAAGAAACTCATTATGTTGATTTGATATTATGTCCCATTATAAAACCAATAGATTTGCTCTTAATGCTTTCATCTATTTATACTTTTCAAAATTACTTATAGCTCCAGACTAAGACATGTTCTTTAATCCTCAATAAAAATAATTATAAGAAAAAATTATGAGAAAACCTTTTAAACTTCTAAGAGAAGTGAATAAATAGCTATTGTGTTCTCTCCAAGAGATTCACATAAGAGAAAATAGTTTTTACAAATTCTTCTTAAGCACCCATACTTCATCCATTAGAAGAATTCTATTATTTCAAGAAAATTAGTTGAAGTTTGACCTTTGAAGAAATATTTCATCCAAAAATTATTTAAATTTTATTGCATTCTAAGATTTAACAATTAGAGCCATGAAACATGAAGAGGTAGCAATAACTAAGCATCCATCATCTTGTCCATATCATTGATGTTTAAGGCATAATATCAAAAATTATATCACATTTAAAGATTTCTAGGAGTGTCAGTATAAGTCAAGAAAGATTGAAATTCCTAACAAATATTTAGAGTAACCAACTTCTAACATAAAATGCATATTTTCATCGGAGAACGTAGATGATTTTATATTCCTTGCCTTCTATCTATATGATTCATTCTTCTAATTAAGAAATTGAAGAAGAACCTATGTTGATTTTGGCTGAGGGTGTTTTTCAACTAAAACTAAAAGCTATGATTAATATTAAATTCATTATAATGATTTAGAGGAATTTGATTGATTCAATTAATTACCATATTTATAAAGCCCTCATTTGCAATTTTTGGATTTATATTTTATTTATTATGATTTTTAAATTTTCTAGCATTTTTGGATTTTTTTTTATGATTTAAAATGGAAATCCTATTTTAAATGGTGGCACCGACATGGCATCGATGTGGCACCATTGCCACATGGTGTGGTGCCATTGGGCCATGTGGGATCCAAGCGGATCCCACATCAAAAGCAACGACCACACAAATTGATCTCAACCACGTGATCTTTGACGAATGGTCATGATTTTACCCATGGTTTTCTATGGGGATTTAATTAAATCATCCTGCTAGATCTTGGCCATCCATTCCAAATATAAGTAATAGATGGCAGAGATCCTTCCCTATTCTCTCTTAAGAGAGATGGACATCGTCCATCGAATCTTATTGATTTTCAATAATCTGACTTCACAAAGGACCAAAAAAATATGCTATATGAGTCGGTTATGAGGCATACCTCATCAGTGGCGATCCCAAGTAGTCATCATGCTCCGAGCACCTTTGTCTCAATGGGAAAAAGCTGTGGAGTTGATTTGGTGTCTTGTCTCCAAGCCAAACTCCTTGGAGACCAACTTGTGACCGTTTGCCATTAATTTTGGCTATTCTCTAGCTCACCAATGGCGTAAGGATTGGGGGAAGATTTGTTTGAGCTCACCTTGACCCCTATAATGTGTAAGGATGTGTAATTTGAGGTGAAATACTCTCCCTCCCATTTTTTCCATTGGAAGCCGAGAGGTTGGCCACCGACATTGGCCAAATTTCGGCTTGCTAGTGGAAAAAGGTCAAGGGAATGCTTCATTTCTCTTTCTCTTTTTCTTGTAAATGTTTTGGAATGAACATATGGAGAGGAGAGGGCCTCTCTCCTCTCTTTCCATTTATGGTTGAGGCCATGTATGGGGAGCTTTAGGTGGCTGAAATCCATCCACCAATAGCGAGGGGCTTGGCCAGAGGGTCGGTTTAGTCCCTCTTGGCCTTGTGAGTATGTTTGGATGAGTGTTTGTGGGGTGGAAACCATTTCCTCCCTTTTTCCTCCATGGCCATGAGAGTTTTCATGGGAATTCTCTCTTTTGCTTTTTTTTTCTTTCTATCCCCCATGGAGGAAGCCAAGTCCTCCAATGCTAAGGGAAAGACCACTTGATCAAAACTCTTGGAAACATGTTCCAAGAGGTGGTCAAATGATTGGGTAAAATCCAAGGGAATTTGGATGATGGTAGGAGGAATCACAAAGACATTTTGGCTTGGAGGAACCTTATTTGCATACTCCATCACCAATTGAATTTTATTTATGGATTTTGGCATCACCACCATAACTTTTAGGCTAATGTTTGGTTGCCCAAATCAAACCTAATGTGTGTTTGAGCTTGAATCCAAATCCATTTAAGTTGGATTGTAGGTTTGAATCCAATTCATGCCATTTCGAATCAAAGTATTTTGATTATGTTTATTTGATTTAACTCATTTAAACTTGAGTTCAATTACCTTTAATTAATTATTTATCAAGTTTTAATTTGATTAATTCCTTTTGGATTTGAGTTAATTTTGGATTTCATTTCACTTTAACCCATTAAGGCTCAAATGGGTTAAGCTTAATTTCCATTGGGCTCAATTGAATTTTGTTTGGACTCCAATCATGCTTGATTACATATAAGGAGTAATTTAGAATGATTGATTACAATTAGTTTAAGGTTAATTCCAATTTTGACTCATTTGACCCAAATTGGGCTTAATGGGTTAAGTTTGGTTTCATTGACCAATTTGATCAAATTAGACCTAATGATTAGCTGGATTATCTTTAATAATCATTTTCAAATGATTTTGAGTAATAAAATTAAGTTGATTTCAATTAGATTTTGGTTTGAACCCAATAGGACTCATTTAAGCCTATTTAGACTAAGTGGTCTAAATAACCTAAGTAAGGCATAAATAAATTTAAATTTCTTTAAATTCATTATTAAACATGTTTATTTTATCATTTGGAATGATTTCATTTGGTTAAATTTTGGTGGGTTCACCTTAGACTTGGTGGGACCACATAAGTCAAACCCATATCAAAAAGGTTAACTTGATTTGACATTTATTTAGATTTGGATTCATTCATTTGATTTAATTTGGATTTATTTTAATTTATTTGGATTTATTATGATTTAATTCAAGTTTGGAATTTAGGTTGAGTCTACCTAAACCTGTTAGGTTAGATCAAACCTAAGGAAGATGCACTAGGTTACTAAGAATAATGTCCTAAGTGCTTAATTAGGTGGCTTGTAATATAAGATTTGGTGTCCTAATTACTAATTTGAAAATTGATGTTAACCTCATCTAAAAATGAGGTCAAAAATTCTCAATGATGAGTTTTTTAGATGTCTTTTTCAAGATATCATAAAAATTTAAATGCAATTTATAGACTTTTAGAAAATGACTTTCATTGCTATTAAGGGACTATATTGCTACAAATTCATGGCCTCTAGGCTCAAGAACGAAAGGGAGACCTACTAGAGATTTGTGGATCAATTATTCAAAGAGTTGAAATGAAGAAATATGGAAGTATATATTGATTACTTGCTCGTCAAAGTAAGTAGCCAATGCAACACATTCGAGACCTCGAAGAGACGTTCACCACACTTATGACAAACAACATGCACCTTAACCCTCTGAAGGTGCAAAACTATTTTTTGGGTTTCTTATTACCTCTAAAAAGTTAAAAATAAATCCAGATAAGGTGAAGTCAATACTCGACATACCCTATCCTAAAAATGTGAAAGAGGTGCAAAAACTTATTAGATTAGTAGTAGGATTGAATAGGTTCATCTCAAAGGTAGGAGAATGATGCTTGCCATTTTTCAAAGTTCTCAAGGGAGAAAAGATGTTTGAGTGGACATCAAAATGTGGAAAAGCCTTTGATTACCTAAAGACTCTACTCACATCTCCTTCTTTGTTGTAGAGCCCAAAAGAGGGTGAAGTCCTGTTGTTATACTTAGGAGTAGAAGAAGACACAATCAGCTTAATCATAATAAGATAAGAAAGTGGGAAACAATAACCCATCTTCTTTGTCAACAAACCTTTGTGAGGTGTTGAGTTAAACTACCCACTCATGGTGGAACTCGCACTCACATTAATTACCTAGGCCAGGTGATTACGACCTTATTTCCAAGCACACTCTATACAATTAGTCACTGATAATCCACTTAATTCTATGCTTTCTAAGCCAGACATTTAAGAATATTGTTTAAGTGATCCATAAAATTGAGCGAGTTCAATATATCCTACTTACCATAAATCATAATCAAAGCTCTAGCACTTGTGGACTTCTTCATTAATTTTAAAAGTTCACAATATATTATCATTAACTTGTAGCCCTTGTAGTGACTATACATTGATAGCTCCTCTGGTGAACTAACTATGGAAGCAAGAATTATACTCAAGAGCCCAGCAGAGATCACCAACACAGAATCAATTAAAGTCAACTTTAAAGTGACAAATAATCAAATTGATTATGAAGCTTTACTCATCAATTTGATATTTAAGAGTGGACTTAGAGCCATGCATGTGGCAGCTTACTCAGACTCACAGCTCATGGTAAGACAAGTGAATGGAGAATATGAAATTTGAGATGATTCTATGATAAAATATTTTATTAGAGAAAAAGCAGAGATAGGATAAGTATAATATCTTAAGATCAAAAAAATTTGCTAAAGAAGAGAACCAACTTGCTGACTTATTATCCAAAGGTAGCAAACTCATGGAGGACGCGGTCATCAAACTCACTCAATCGAGTATCAAAGAAGAAGAGCTGACATAGATAGATCATGAGTACTAACCAAGATAATTCGCATTAAGAACTACTTATAAACTAGAGAAATTAGAGAAATGAGGAAAGACTTAAGGAGGTTCAAGACCAAAGTAGCCCAATACCTATTGATAGGATGCAAACTATTCAAAAGTTCAGGGCCTCGCTCCATCTTAGATGAGGGGAAGAAGCAAGGCAAAAGAAAGTACTTGAGAAAATTCATATTGGTGAGTGTGGTAGTCACTCTAAGGAAAGACACTAGCTAATAAAATTTTTAGGCAAGGGTACCTCTAGTCTATAAAGAGAAAGGATGTTGAAAAATTTTGAGAAGATGCATACAATGCTAGAAATTTGTAGCACTCCAGCAGCAACCATAACAACCTTTGCAACCCATCACTAGTCTTTGGTTATTTGCTATTTGGGGCATGGATTTGATAAGTCCATTACCAATCATCAGAGGACAAAGAAAGTTCATCCTAATAATGATTGACTATTTCAGTAAGTGGATCAAAACTAAGCTACTTGATAAAATCACCTCTCAGGTAATAAGAAACTTTATTTTCACTGATATTATTTATAGGTATGGATTACCACTAGTGATCATCACTAATAATGGACCTCATTCACTAAATGAGGCTTAAGGGAATTCTATGAATCTTAAGGAATTAAGCTAAATTTACATCAGTGCTATGGGGAGAAATTATGACACCATATAGATTTTAAGAATTTCTTATTTAGGTAATCAAATTCATCATTAAGGAATAAACATATTATCTTTGAAGATAAACATGTTATCCTATAATTGATTTGATTACTTAAATAAGGACTCCTAAGGTTAATTAGTTAGGATAAGGTTATTTTGTACTAGGATCATAGTTCCCTATAAGGGCAAGCCCTTATAGTTAATTACATCTTAAGAATGAGGATCTCTTCCTGAGAATACTCTCGATTAAATAAATAGGCTTTTATTTCTATGAATTTCAAAGTTGAATCCAAAGGATGGTTAAATTGGAATTTCAAAAAAGCACTTCAAAGAGGGAAGAGTTCTTTTCGAGACTAATAGAGATAAAGGAGAAACTGTCTACAGATATTGGGATGCCTAGTATGCATTTCAACTATCTTACATTGGGGTTTATATTTTTGAGATTGAATTTATTAAGACTTGAACTAATATTTTATTAAAAATCTAATATTTAGATTCTAATAATACAAGACTGCAAAAATGCCTACGGTTGAAGGTTTATTCCTAGAAGGATGCTTCAAAACTTAAGTCTAAAAGTTTTTCTGCCACAAGTCAGAGGCACAATAGGAATCATTGGCTCTTTCTCTCAGTTGAGGGAAGGAACCTATCCTTGACTCTTCTGGACTTAACACCTACCTGGTGGGGCTGACATCTAATAGCACCTAAGTAAATTCTTAAATCCATGATGTCAAACTTATGTATGAAAGATGGTTGGGCTATTACATTTTAGAAAATAATCTAGGAACCCAAACTCACTCCCTAATCCCTAAGACCATGTTAGGTATGTTATGCACTTAATTAATACAATAATTTTTAGCTTTTAAATGTTAAGACTCATTATTAAATTAAGGCCTTTAGGGTTTGCAATTTATGTCTATAATGAGATACAATTAGAAGTGGTCCTAAGCCAAATTAAAATAAGAAGGCACACTTTTCCAAGAAGGTGATCATCCTTAAAAGCCAGATGTCCCTTATGTGCAATGGGCGAAGCACATAATTCAAGGATTTTGAACAAACGGCTAGCATGGTTTGTAAAAGCTAATTATTTTGTACAACCGAGAGAAAGCAAAAAACTAAGCACTTAAGCTCTGCTTTTATACAGGCCAGCCTAAAACAAAAAGTTATGATCTATGGGTTTTTCTTTAGGATCGACTCCTTCTTTAAGGACCTCCACAGGCTCCACAAGAGACCACCATTTAATAGGGTCAACTCTTATTTTTCTAAACCTTATAGATCCAAACCAAATTCTAAGCTCAAATTACATTTAAATTTCTAAAAATAAAATTCCTAAACCCTGAAAATCAAACATTAGAATATACAAACAGCACTCCAACAGTTATATTTGCAAAGGTTCAGGCTTAGCATTAGTTTCTTGCCAAGCCCACCTATCCTATTGGGCTATGCTTAGGGACTTAAGCATACTTGCTAAAAAATAACATTTATATACTTTTTTTATTATAGTAGTTTTTTTGGCACAACCCTCTGCAGAAAATAGTGTTAAACTAAAAATAATGCCCTAACATCTAGATTAATGAGCAAATAATCCTAGTCATCTAGTCTAAAATAATACACCACAAAATAATAACAACATCACATCAAATAACATAACATAGCATTATAAATTGACCTAATTAAGTCTAGGGTCGGTGATCTAATAATCTAGTGTGTGAAGGAAGGGTTTGTGTGGTATGATTGTACAAGGCCTTGTTTTAATTTGAATTTGATTTTAAGTTCAAAATTTATTTAATTTACCATTGGGTGGTTTCAATTCAAATGAGTTAATTGATTTAAGGCTTGTTGTTGTTGTTGTTGTGGTTTCAATTCAAATGAGTTAATTGATTTATAATTTAATTTCCATTTTTATATGTATTTTATTTGTGTTTAGGTTTAAAGAATGAAGGATAAAATAAATTCAATTTTGGGTGGAATCCATTCTATTAAATATCCAAAATCCTAATAGAATGAGATTTTCATTGAAAGATAAGAATTCATTCTAAGGGCCAAATTTAGACTTTAAGTATATTAATTAACCACTTTTGGATTCATTTGAGTGATTCATTTTAAATTGAGTTTAATTTATGTTTTACTTTTTCTTTTAAGGTTAGAGTTTTATGTTAATGAGATTTGAGGATTTCATTTCTATTTCACTTCTTTTGCTTTAATTAACATTTCTTTGGTTTTGATTTATGATCTTTAGTTAAGATTTAAAATGCTTATATAAGTCTTAATTTAAAGTCCATGTTACCATGATTTAGTTTGATTTTAGATTTCATTCTAAGTTTGATTTGATTCATTTATATTCTATGTTAATTAGTATATATTATTTTTTATAACTTAGCTTCATATTTGATCGTATGTTTCTTTTGATTTGATTAAATGTTCATTTGATCTTATTTGTTTTAATTATTTATTTATTTTATTTGGATTGATCTTATTTATTTATTTCATTAATGTTTATGTTTATGTTATTAATGTTTATGAGCTTGAATGAAGTAAATTACTTAAGTTGATATCTCAATTCAAATTTGGTTTTGATTTCATCATTTAAATGATCTATTATGTTTCAATTTCATGATTTATTCATTATGTATTCATAATTTATCATTAAAGTTTAGTTAATTTTAATTAATTTTATTTATTCATTTCATTAATGTTCTGTTGGTGAATTTGGATAAGTTAACTTAATTAATTTTAAATGATGATTTCATTCAATCATTTCATTAATGTTTATGTACATGAATTTAGATAAGTTAATTCAATTAGTTTCAATCAATCTTTAAGAAGTCTTGATTTTATCATTTAAGGAATGAATTATCTTATGCATTATAATTTCTTATTCAAATTAAGCTTAATGTAACATTATATGTTAAAGTTTCATTACTTCATCTAATTTATTAAGAAATAGTTTTGTTTATTAATCATGACCTAGGAAGCCTAAGAAATAACTGCTTTGGGCTTCCAACTAAAATCTAGGCCATTTTAGCTCTTTAGACCATTAAATTAATTCAATTAATTATTTCATTTTCATTTAGAGTTAGAATTATTATGTTATTCATGGATTTTAGGACTTTTCATACCAATGAATTCTAGAGATTTATTAATGTTGGATCTTAATTGATTAATTGAATTGTTACAAATTTAATGATATAAGATTTGAGATTAAATTCCATATCTTTTAATTATTTCATTAAACCATAAACCCTAAGTGCATTATTATTCAAATTCTTTAACTTCAAAGGATTAGCGAATTTTTAATAAATTTTTTGATGTTAATGAAAATGTTCTAAGTTAGTTTTATGAATTTTAGAATTTTTATAATTTGTTGATTTATTATTTCAATTATATTGACCTAGAGATTAGAAATTCAACAACTTCAAATCGAGAGGTTGTTTGACCATGAAATGTTTATGGAAAGTGGGGTTCCTTACAACTTTAAGTTCTTTAAAGTGTCATCCTAATCAAATCTATAATTTAGGAATAATTTAGGTTTAAATTATTTTAATTAAACTTAAATTAAGCTTAAATTAAAAAAAACTAATTAGAGGTTTTAATTTTTTTTTTTAAATTCTCCTCTAGAAGATGAATCCATAAAAGTTTTATTTAGAATTTTTAGAAATTTGGTTGATTTATTATAATTTTGTAAAGTTTAGATTAATTAATTATATTAATTAATTCAATTAATTATCAAATTACGTCATTTTAAGGTTTACTAGATTTCAAAAAGTTCTATTGATGTTCTTAGATTCATTAAGGTTTATTATGATGATTCAGATAACTTTTATCATTTTCTATAATTTATTAATTTACTATTATTTTATTTTATTAAATTAATAGTTCAAGATTTAAATTTACATATCCATTTATTTTCTTTCAAATAAATCATGAAAAATTTATCTAAAGTAGATTAAAACAATCAACAATAGTATAGAAAAGTAAAGTGAAGAAAAATAAAGAAGGAGAATATAGAGATTTTTACGTGGTTCAGCCAAACCCCAAAACTGGCCTCTGTCCATGCTTAGCCACCCAGGCTAGGAATTCACTAGATCAATGATTACAATTAATCTCTCGTACTCTCCTTCACGAGCAAGTACAACCCAACACCGCATTTTTCTTAATGGGAAAGTACAACCCAACACCGTACTTTCCTTAACGAGCAAGTACAACTCAACTACATGCTTTCTTAACGGAAAAGTACAACTTAACAAGAAAACAAGAAAGAAGATTATGAAAGTATTTAACTCTCAATTTTAAAACAACTTTGCTCTCAAAACCCAACTACAATAATATTAAGATAATTGAAATTACATGAAAGAAAGATAGCTCACTTTAATTGATATTTAAATATGTAAGCAATGATTTAACTTGAAGTAAATGATGCACATGAAACTTTAAACTATTTAATGTGAATGCAATAACTTGAAATCAAATTGATTAAATTTAATGATTTGAAATGTAGCACAATAAAGATTTTAAAACTATATTAATTACTTTTACAAAAGAGATTGAGTTTTTAAAAGATAAAATGTAAAATAAAATCTTAAATCTCATGAAATCAATTTGAAAATTCTTTTCAAAAAGGAATATCACTTGTGCAAAATATGAAACTATTTAATAGAAAAGAAAAGTTGCAAATTACAAGTGTTCTTTATGATCTAATTTTTTCACTTTAGCATATCTAAAAATAAAGAGAAGAGAAGAGTTTGCAAACACAAAACTTTAATCAAAACCAAACAAAGCTTTCGAACAAATTGAGAAAGTGTATGAATAGATGTGTAAAGCTCAAATCAATTTGACCAAATACCAATGAACCTTAGACCAGGAAAGAAATCAAGGTCTTACACAAGACGAGCACTGAAATAAATTAAAAGATCCTTTAAATATCTTTTAGCCAAGAAGAATTTCCATAAATCCACCAACTTCTTTTGTGCAATCTTCAAGCCAATCACCTATAGGCTGGAAGATGGAAGAATGATGAAGAAATTTGCACATGATTCTCCAAAGAAAAGATCTCCAAGATTTTTTCTCAGAGAGATTTTTCCAAGAGAGATTAACCTAGTCTAAGAAATATTATTTATAAGAAAAGGGGTGATGAGAGTCAACAAAGAAGAGAAAATAGGAGGGAATCATATTTGGAATTAATATAAGCCAATCAAAATAAAATTAATTTGCAAGAGTGAATGATTTGGCCAAGGAGAAATAAGAGGGAATTTCACATGGAAGATTGGTTTAATTAAAAATAATTTTCAAATTCAAATTGTATAAGAGGGATTTTAGCCAAGGTAAGGAAGGGGGGAACTTTAATTAGTAAGTGATTCAATTTGAGTCAACTAAATTAAATTAATTTAGCATGATGAATAAAATCAATTAAAATGGGATATGGAAGAAAAATTAATTTGGAAAGAGATTTAAATTGAATCAATTCATCATATACCTGATTTATAATATAATTAAGAAGTTAATGCTTATGGGTCAGCCAAGAGAGAGAGAGAGAGAGAGAGAGAGAGAGAGAGGGGAGAGAATAGTTTGAATTATTACCAAACAAGTCATGATACAATTAATTGTCTAACTAAAATAGGAAATAATTCAAATTTTGATTAATTTAAATTAAGCATGATATATGGTCAACCAAAGGATGTTTCCACGAAGGTATTCAATTATTATTTAATGTAATGTCATTGAATATTCAATCAATTCATCTTGATTGAATGAAGGAGGTAAAGATATAATTCTAGATCATTTTAAATTAAATCTAAGGAATCATTAAAATTTGGCCAAGCTACATTCCTAAAATAGATTAGATTTATTTTAATGTAGTTAATTCAATTAAATGATGATGGATCAGATCTTAGGGGAGTTTAAATCAATTTTCATTAAGAGATTAATTTGAATTTCAATAAAGATTTGATTGGCCAAAGAAAGTTTCTAAAATAGAATTTATATAAAAGGAGACAAGATAATTCTATGACTTATTTTTATTAACTAAAATAAATTTAAATTAATTCAAATTAAATCAACTAGATTAGCATATGATTAGCCACATAAAATTCCATAAAGTGCTAAGTTCAAATTTCCACATGTATGCAAGAAAATATTTAATTTGAATTCAAAATAATTCAAATAAAATATATAAATAAATGAATCTTTTTTACTTAGAAAAAAGATGGAATAATTATGAGGATAATTTGAATTTCTCTCACATAACTTATTTGCAAATAATCATAAAACAATTTGGCCAAAAATATTTAGGATGAGAGATAGGATAGGAGAGAGAAGACCAGGATAATAAGAGAGAGAAAAAATAATACATGGAATAATTTTTAGATAATTTAGATTAATGCATTGAATAAATGGATAATGAACATGAATAAGCCTGTAAGGTGATTGTCACCCTTATAGGCTAGCTCCAAAGGGTGGTCAGTTGATTGGGGTCAGTCAAAGGCAGTTAAGATGAGGAATGGATGAGGGGAAATGCATTGGGGAAAGGGTTTGTCTTCATGCTTCATTCTCTTTCTACATGGCATATTCCCCTTTATAAATGGACTTGGACCTTTTTAATATGCTTAACCTTAGCTTCCAATAACTCTAAAAGGATTTTAGGATGAGTTTAGATGCATTGGAATGTGATTAATGTTATTTTAAGCTCACACTCTCACATTGAATCTATTTGAGTTTAACTTAATTTTGATTATGCTAAGTATAATCAATTTTTATAATTCATTGATTTGAATTAGAAATTAATTGTTTAAATCATATTTGAGATTATTCATGAGTCAAACAAACTCATTTCAATTTGGGTTTAAGGACAAATACCATATGTTAATTCACTTAAGCATTTATTCCTTCTAGTTTTGGTTGGTTTGTTCTATTTAATGGATTGGATCTAGGTTTAGGCTTTAATTATTTTTATTCAAGATTTGAGATGATTTTCATTAATCAGTATGATTTCATTTGATGTTAAATTTGAATTCATAGCTACTTTAATCAAATTGAGTTTAATATGTCACCACTTTTTAATTGGGTCAGTTGATCAAATTAAACTTTATAATTGGTTAGAATATGTTTAAACATGATTTTCAAATTATTTTTGATAATTCATTTAGTTTAATTTCAATTTAATTTAAGTTTGAATTCAATAAGGTCCATGTAGGCCTATTTAGATCAAATGATCTAATTAGTACATTTAAGCCTTTAATAGTTTTAAATTCATTTGATTCATGTTTAAACATGTTTATTTAATGCTTTTGAACCTTTGGAATGATTTCATTTATTCAAATTATGGTGGAATGACCTTTGACTTCATGGGGCCCACATAAGTCTACCCTATGCTCAATGGTTAGCTTTCATTTGGATTTAACTCCATTCATATTCATGTAATGATTTGATTTGATTTGATTTGAGTTTATTTTAATTTATTTAAATTTCTTTAGGTTTAGATGATTTTGAGCTTAAATAGAATAATTGGGCTAATCACCCAAATTACCTTAATCTAAGTTCAGATGGATTTAGGAGTCAATTTGAATATGTTTGATTTAATTACTTATTTAGATTTATTTTTGGTTTGAGTTTACCTAATTTCATTAGGTTAGATTAAACCTAGAAGGATTCACTAGGATAGCTAGTATTATATCCTAATACCTAATTAGGAGGCTCTTAATCCAAAATTAGGTGTCCTAATTACAAAATTTTAGAAATGATGTTAACCTCATCCAAAAATGATGTTAACATGGGCACTTAAGATGACTCCCACTACTACCATTGGACACTCATCCTTTACATTATATCGCATGGATAGAAATCGTTCTACTGGTTGAGTATGAAGTCCAAAGTTAGAGAGTTCTAAAAATAGAAAGAATGGGAGATGGAGATGACAGTTAGATACAAGAAAACTTAGAGGCTATGGAAGACACATTTGATAAGCTTGAAGAAGTAAGAATAGAGGAATCATTAAGGCAAAAAGAATAAAAAAAAGTGGATAGCCAAGTAGTACAACCACTTTGTGAAAAAGAAGCATTTCAAGAGCAGCAGTGTTAAAGAAAGTAGATGTCTCCACTTGATAGAATGTTCTAGCAAACTCACCCATAATTGGGATAGACCTTTCATAATCAAAGAGCAAGCTGATCCCGATGCATACTGATTACAATCTCATTCTAGCGAAGTCCTACCAAAGACATGAAATGCTTAAGATCTAAAGAAGTTTTATCCTCAAAGGAGATTTTTATCATTTGTGCTCATTTTATTAATTTTAAGTATTGTGTATCTTCCCATTTTCAATAATAAAGTTTTATATTTTTTCCGCCTTAAGTGAGTTCAATAGTAGGATAATAATAATTTTTAAAGGAGCCTACTCAAATAATGAAAAGTAAAACTTATACTTGAGGTGCTGCATGTGGACTCAAAATACTCATTGCACCATTTTTAGCCCAAGGAAAGGTTCCACTCAGCAAGTGGTAAAAGCTCAAGTACGAGATCTGAGTACTTGGCATGCCACTAATGGGCCAATGAAAGTTGATGTCGAGCGAAGCAAACCTTTAATACTCAATGAGTTGTGTGATGACTCAAGAAACATATAGTGTGCCATTTCTAGCCTAAGAAAAAGTCTAATTTGGTAAGAGGTGAAAATCCAAATAAGAGACCAAAGTACTTAGCATGCCATTATTGGCATGAGAAGTATAGTCTAACAATCTATCCTCAAGATATAATGTGAGGCTGACACCCAATGAAGTTGATAGCTAAACTAAAAAAGGCAAACACTTAGTGTGGATGGTGACTATAGTGTAAGACTAACACCCCATGAGATCAATAGCTAAACTAAAAAATACCAACACTCCATGTAGTTAGTGACTATAGTGTAAGACTAACACCCCATGAGGTCAACAACTAAACTTTAAAAGACTAACACTCCATGCAGTTGGCAATTATAGTGTAAGATTGACACCCCATAAGATTGGCAACTAAATAGAAATAGACCAACACATTGTGTGATTAGCGACTACAATGTTTGTCTGACACTCTATGAAGTTGGAAACTAAACTCAAAAGATAAACTCTCCTAATTGACAACTAAAAATTGACCAACTCTCTTAATTGGTAATTTAAAAATATGGAAAATCCATACAGTTAAAGACTATCATGTTACCGACACCTTGTGAGATTAGAGACTAAAAAAAGACCAATTCTCCTAATTGGCAAGTCAAGGGTAACCCTTGAAAAGGATGACTAATGCAGAACATGATTACATAAAGCATCCTAAGTCAAATGGAGTTATTCATGCATCTATAAATGGGTATCAATCTAATGAGTGTGCATGAACTCGCAGTAATAAAGCAACTATTTAGGGAAGATATTTTTATTAGTTAATGGATCAAGTATTCCAAGTCATGAACTAATGTATTAAAACAAGTGAGCACAATCATAGCGAGCACGCATAGACCAGGTATAACTATTCAAGGAAGATTCTCTTGAATAGTTGGCATCATAAGCAGAGTTTCTTATGTGTCAATGAACGAGTATCAATCTAGTGAGTATACATGAACTCTCTATGCTAATGCGACTACCCAAAGAAAATTCTATTGATTAGTAATGCAAATATTCTAAGTTATAAATAGAGCCATTCGCACATTGACCAGTCAATATCAACTCATTCATTCAGAAATACTCAGCAAAGAAATAAATCAAGTTACTATACAAATAAGTATACTAAATTGGAAATATTCTTATAATTTTTGTTTCATATAATATATTCTATGGTTAAGCAAGTAGAATATACTCATCCAACTCATCAAAAAAAATATA